>OY720253.1:11706969-12906969 GCA_963082625.1 Pasiphila rectangulata
GGCGGGGCCGAAGAATACATTCTTCCGTCTAAAGGTGCAGTTTTGCACCTAGACGCTATCCTTCAGTAGATTCAAAAATTCTGGCAACAGTCCAAGCCGTGGTTCGAACCTAAGTGGTGCCCTTGAGCTTGTTGCCCCAACCTAACTTTTGCGGCTGGGCGCCTTCTGCGCTCGCCATAGTCCGGTAACGTTGTCATGGCCATCTGCGGTCAACAACATATATTGTCATTTCGAAAAAAAAAAAAAAATGTGGCTTCACTTTCGTTCCAGCGGCCGACCAGTCAACATCTCAGCGTTCACCTGATGATGCCTCGCGGAGAGGCGAAACACGTGTCGTCGTATAGGTTTGGGTATGCATGCTGCACTGACAAGCTAGTTCTCCCTGCATGTGCATAATTAGCGGGCGGGAGGGCGGTGCTCCTGCATCTCAGCATAAGCGGAATTAAATATATTATATACACCATTACAAAATATATTATTAACACAAATAAAAATTAATCAATAGACACTAATTAGAAGTAGGGTAGTAGAGTAGTAGTAGTAGTAGTAGAAGATAGTTGTAGTGGGTAGTTGATTCTAGGCGGTACATAGTTCGCCCGGACAGCTAGTTTTATAATACATTATAATACTCACTAACACATTTACAGATTGAAAACCCTTGATCTTTCCAGTTGAATTAGCAAGTCTCCGCGATAAAAGAACTCAAAGCCTCAAATCCTTATTCACAGAGCGATTTAAAAATAAAAGTGTTTAAAAATTCAGAAACTTCCACTGGGATCCGAAGTCAGTTCCTAACTCCGGGAGAAGCTTAGCGGGAAACTTTGTAAAACGCTTGAAAAATTCAATACTTTTGACTATTAGATAGTGACTTTAGAAATAATATTAACTTTGGATTTTCTTCGCCGCGGGGCAGTGGAATGTTGCCTCTCCTCTCTCCCTCTCTCCCGTGGATGCATTTAGAATCTGCCAAGAGATACCTCCGGCAGATGGGCAGCAGCGTTTTTTCGTATTATTACCAACATCCCTTACTGTGCTCGCCAAACGTGGCGAGTATGGCAACAGCCCCCTTATGTTCAGTACACTTGGAGATCCATGAGAAAGGCCTATGTCCAGTTGTGGACGTCCTTTGACTGAGATGATATGTCGATGGATCTTCTGGCCTCTTACGTGGTAGGCGTAGTACCAGTAGTACTTCCAAAATAAATTACTACTATATTATATTAGTAGTACACCAAAAACTGCAAGTTGTAATTCCTTGTGGACGAATGAATTACAATAATAAAACCGGGCAAGAGTGAGTCAGACTCGCGCACCGAGGGTTCCGTGCCATAAAAAGGCGGTTTATATTTGTTGAAGTACCTTGACAGCGCCATCTCTTGTCTGATAGCGGAACTTATGTAGATTTTTTAAACTTTTCTTGTTTTTAAAGTAAACATAACTAAGTTAAGTATTATTAATTATTATTTATCAACCATCTGGTACCCATAATACGACCTCTGCGTTTAATTTGGGGTTATAAGGTGCCGTGGAAATTTTTTAACATTATTATTTATTTTTGTTGAAAAGGCCGGAGCGTTTAAGAGGTTTTAAAAACAAATAAGTAATATGTTATAACAATGTTAATAACTAAATCTCTAGCCAACAAAGTAAAACGAAAAATGGATAAGCCTATTGCTGCGTTAAATGATACATAGAGGTAAGTTAAGTGAAAGTTATAGTGCTTCTTAGTCATCTTATTATAAATATGTTACTTTGTTTAGGTTCTTTTTACATATATTATATTTATTTAGATAATTCTTATATTATATAATATTTTCATTGCTTAGATCACATATTTTTTTTCAGAGGTAATTTTTTTAAATATTATATACTTGTTTTGTTTTCATATCTTTAATATTTCTTACACAGATATTTTTTTTAATAATATAATTATTTACAGAATAATTATAATTAGTGATTTAGGAAAGGCCTTGGTTCTCGAAACACAGCCTAGGCTAGTTCAACACCGAAGGAATCAACAATACAATTGTAATATTATGTGTCAAATAAATAAATGATTATGATTATTTTCGAAGGGATCGTTTTAGTTTTAAGCCACAATGTGTCATGAATGACAACACATTTCAAGAAGAAATTCCTAGAGCATTCTATATAGCAGCTGTCGAGCTCGACTTGATTTCACGTGTGACATTCTACATTTGTTTTTCGAATCCAAAGGCGGGCAAAGCAACGCTCGGTTATTGCTATTTGCAAAAAACACCATCGACAGCCACCATAGACAAATCGGTTCGTTTCACATATCCCCGGCATTCAAACGTTTCATATCAAGCCCGTATTTGCAGCGTAACAAAGCGGTTCAAAACGTTGGTCTTTTATTTTTTCCTTGCGGACTGTCAGTTCGGATCCTGACAGCACTATCTGGACGCATTCCAGCTTATTGGCGCGGCATGTGACGGTTTGCAAGTGTCATTTGAAAGCGAAATATTTTTACGGGGCTTTTTAGCTGACGTATGCAGAAGAAATGCATTGTTAGTACTTTTGACAATTGCTAAGCTTATTTCATCAGTATCATCTCAGCCGTAGGGCGGAGAGAGGCCTTTGTCCACTGTTGGACAAAGGCCTCTCTCATGGATCTCCAAGTAGGTACGGATCATAAGGAAGTTGTTGGCATACTCATCACGCTGGGCAGGCGGGTTTCCAAGCGCAGTACGGGATGTTGATATACGGAAAGACGCTACTGTGCATTTTCCGGAAGTATCCCTAAGCAGATTCATACTGCATCCACGGGCAAGAAAGGAAGGGCAAGATTCTACTGCCGGTACCCCACGTTATTTTTACTAGTAGTTTTTGCAAAGGTTACAATAGTTTTATCCTTTATTTATTTCAGCTTTATTTATTTTTGAAATGTGTACTTTTCGACTTACTTTAGAAAAATGTTCTGCAACAGCACTCGAAGCTGAGCTCCTTTTGTCCAGTTTGTCTCTAAAAAAAACAATTAAAATGCTGGAAATTTCACATAGCACCATTTTGCGATCATCGCTGCCAAACGACAGTTCCTGGCTGTCAGCTCATACAAAATTGACGTTTGACAGCGATGAAACTTACGCATGTTGCAAACCTGTCGCGATATACGTAATCAGCCTGCCGGTCAGACGTCTGCTGAACCCTCAGTGACCCACGTCACAGGCGGTTATTAAAGCAACTGCGCCAAGTAGGTCTTTAAGAATAGGTACCTATAACAATTTCAACCGCAGTAATGCCTCATCCAGCCTGACATACGCTGCCACGTAGTTTGTGCCTGACCTATCTCTCCGAGCCCATTACATAATGTTCAAACACGAACATAAACGGAATGACAGATGACGTCACTTGACTTTGACACGTGGATGCTTAAAGACAGTGATAATAGCAATATCTTAGGACTTGAGACAAGATAAGTGCTACCCGCCGCCGTGGGGTGCCGGCAGTAGAATGATACCTCCCCTCTCATGCCCATGGATGCAGTAAGAGCCTGCTAAGGGATACCTCCGGAAGATGGGCAGCAGCGTCTATCCGTGTATCAACATCCCATACTGCGCTCACCAACCCGCCTGCCAAGCGTGGTGAGAATGGCAACTACCCCTCATGGAGATCCATGAGGGAGGCCTGTGTTCATCAGTGGACGTTTTATGGCTGAAATGATGATTAAGTGACCCAGTGTAGTAGAGTAATGATTCCATCTCAGAACTTAGGACCTGTCCACGTCCACTGCTGGACACAGGCCTCCTTCATGGAATTCCAAGATAATGACGGGGTTGTTGCCATACTCGCCACGCTTGGCAGACGGGTTGCTGAGCGCAGTACGGGTTTATTACAAGGAAAGACGCAGATACTGCATCCACGGGCAAGAGAGGAGAGACAACATTCTGATGCCTCCCCACTGCATAGAAAAAGTAATCTTTATTTTGTGTTATCTGACCGTGCTGTTTTTGGGTACCAAATGAATGTTTTCCAATTTCATTTACCCTTTACTACAACACATTCCTTCGAGTATAAATCTTCGTGGAGGGTTCAATAGTTCTCTTATGCTCTATGCACTGTGTTATAAAATTATTTGATGGACCGGACGTTGGCAGAAATGTGGCAAACCAGACGCCAATTTTCAGTAACTAACAATTTAAGTGCTAATAATGGTAAAGGAAACTCGTGGTTTATTTGGCGGCTCTCAAAGCAGATAGAGTTGCGTCTATTGCGGGTTCAATACCCGTCGGGTAATAAATATTTGCTTTGCTGCATGTAGGTATTATATATTTGTCTCTGCCTAGGTTTTCTATTTTGTAACATTAACATTAAGGTATGGTATTTTGTACGTTTACCAATTAGGAATTAATTGAGTTTACGGCTTAAAGTATTCTGTAATGTTTGGTAGACCGCATCACTTATTTGAGCGACAATTTTTCTTAAATTAAAAAGGCTAGCTTATTTAGCTTCGGAAAAATTGTCGCTCGTTATAACGTTATAGTTTTTCTAGAAAGTTTATGCTTAAAACTATATTCATGACTTTTCAGATTTGTAAAGCACTTAAGATTTTGAGAGGAGCTCAAAAAAAAAGTTTTAACCTTTCTTGGACTTATAATCTCTTCGTCAGACGGACAGAGAAAGCGAAACGCGAAACCCTAAAAATGTTTAACTCTTATATAAGTTGGTTTCCATAGAGAAAGCTTTGATAAGTTTCGGGTCCGTGCTCTGCTAGGTGGTCTATTGACCAACAGAATCAATTTATTATTTTCTCAGAATGCCGAAGCGACACAAACGAATCGCATACGGCATACGGCAATACACGGGTTGTTCAGTATTCACGGGGCGCCAGTGATTTTCCAATGAGCGGGTACTGCGATGTCTTCACTGTGCCGCGAGGGCGTATTCTGGAACTATGAGAAAATATTCAGTTATTTTATCAGTCGTCATTTAGGCGTCCACGACGAAGATAAATAAAATAAATAAATAACGCCATATCTTGTAACGCTGAGCTAGTAATCTAGTATGCCCGGGGGTGCCGGCAGTAGAACGTTGCCCCTCCTTCCATGCCCGTGGATGCAGTAAGAATCTGCTAAGGGATACCGCCGGAAGATGGGCAGCAGCGTCTTTCCGTGTATCAACATCCCGCTACTGCGCTAGCCAATCCGCCTGCCAAGCGTGGTGAGTATGGCCCCTCATGATCAAATGGAGATGATGAGGGAGGCTTTTGTCCACTAGTGGACGTCCTTCGGCTTTGGCATGGTTGCCTGTAAGAAATTGTTTTGAGCAATAAGGCCGCCAGTTTGTACATATGTTTTCTCTTGTTATTTTTTCTATTATGTGTGTGTTCTTTGTGCATTAATAAAGAGTTAATTCATTCATTCATTCGGCTGAGATGATGATGTTAAAAATGATGCACTGCATTGTTTTAATTCCGTCTTCAGAATACACCCCGGCTTAGATAACAGCAGGTCTCGTCTTGCTAATGAGATTCTTTGGCCCGCGGTTTGCATTTCAGATCAGACGCTCCGCTCCACTGAGCGCGTTCCCTAATAATGAGATTTCGGAATAGGTACGTGAGGTGTGAATCCTGCTATAGCCGTGTTGTGCTATTAAAGGTACATTTTGGATGCAATGAACTCCGGAACTTTTTGCTTTACTCGTTATGATAGAACCCACGACCTTCGAATCAAAAGTCTCGGCAAACACGGCTTTTTGACACAGACGTTATGTGTGCTAAGTTAAATTTCTTGACACATGTAGATTTTCTACACCGAAACCGAAACTTAAATATCTGTTTTATATAAAACAAAGTCGTGTTAGTTACACCATTTATAACTCGAGAACGACTGGACCGATTTCAATGATCTTTTAGATTAATCTGAGCCCGGATTAACATAAAGGCTATTTAAACATCGTAAAAATTCACAGAAAAAATAAATATAACGTAAATCCATTTTCCCATACATTTTATATGTGATGACATTTTTTGATTGTCAAATATTTAAAGGTTTGGTCAGAAAGTTTACATTGTGATTAAACTTTTATTCAAGGGTATTATATTTTGCCGCCGTGGGGTGCCGGCAGTAGAATGCTACCCCTCCTCTCATACCCGTGGATGCAGTAAGAGCCTGCTAAGGGATACCTCCGGAAAATGGGCAGCAGCGTCTTTCCGTGTACCTATCAACATACCATACTGCGCTCGCCAACCCGCCTGCCAAGCGTGGTGAGTATGGCAACTACCCCTCATGGTCCATGGTCAAGATCCATGAGGGAGGCCGGTGTTCAGTAGTGGACGGTTTACGGCTGAAATGATGATGATGATGATGATTATATTTTAGTAGTAGTATAATAGTTGTAGAGTAGTAGTATAATATTTGTAGAGTAGTAGTAGAATAGTTGTAGAGTAGCAGTAGAATTATTAGTCATAATAGTTATTTATTGGTGATAATAATTACTAGTATTTTTTATGCATTTGATTAAGTACATAATTGTGTTGACACATTTTAACTATTTGGAATTATTCATAATTATAGATACAATATATAAAGATTAGGATGATTGATTAAAAAAACAACAAAACATAATCATAATAATAGATAATAATTTAATACAAGAGTACAAATAAAACAATGCCAATTATACATTTTTATTCCTTAATGAGCTACGAATGTCGTAGCATTGAAAGTTTCGCTCAATAAGCCAGCACTTTAGTTTGGAATTGAATGCGGGCAGACTTTGGGCTTATGTAACAGAGCTGGGGAGCCTGTTGTATACCGCTATATTAAGTAGTAGTAGAATAGTAGTAGTAGTAGTAGAATGGTAGAAGTAGTAGTAGAGTAGTAGAAGAGTAGTAATAGAGTAGAGTAGAGCAGTAGTAGACTAGTAGTAGACTAGTTGCATAGTAGTTGTAGGGTAGTCGTAGCAGTAGGTGCGATACAAAGTTCACCAGGACAGATAGTATATAATAAAGAACTATAAGACGTGGTGCAAACCAGACATCTAGATTAAAATAGACACGATATCCAGAGGACACATTAGTGCATCAAGAAAACTAATAGCCTACCGGTCACATAACAAGGTTTCCCAGTCTAGCTTTCAGCTAATTAAACTGTGTTCCGTTACAATTAAATATATTAGAGGGAAGCTTTTAGTTTTAGTAACTGAATTCAGTGTGCGGTTTTAGCTTGCCTGTGAAAGTGACTTTCGTAAAATGGATATAAAAATAAGAGGTGTTATCCATTTGCGTTGCAAATTCTTTTTATCCGACTGCCAAGGAAGGGAATTGTTTTTCGCTGTATCTTGTATGTGTTTGTTTGTAAGTTTCTTTATTCCCACGTATTTTCCAAAGGGCTGGATGGATTTCAACAATTAAGGTACTTATCCTTAGATATCTCAAAAACCCAAGTGTATATTTAAAGAAAAAAACTAAATGGCGGGTTTTTTGCGCCAAATTGTAAGTAGTTTAATTTTTTTTTATCTAATCTATCGAGTAGGGTATCAAAATAAAGGGATTTACAAAAAAATACATATGTCATGTATATAAATTTAATCAGAAATAATCATTTTAATTCAATCATTCGAATAAATTTGTAATCAATTCATTTAAATAGTCGTATTATGGCTTTAAATCGGCCAAGTGTGTGTTGGACCTCGCAGTTGGGTTTTTTATTTAACTTTATATTGTATTCCTTTTATAGTTTTTTCCTTTAAATTATAATACATAATAAACGCAGATATATGTACATATATTTACCTTAAAATTAGAAATAGAAATAGAAATAGAAAATATTTATTTGCACCTTATTTTAACAATTAGCAACGTCTAACAACAGCGGACGTTAACGTATTGAGATTGAGGAATATATATAAATATATAATGAAAGATGTTTTGTTGTTGAAGAATATGGGTGTACTAAGGCCCCATTTTAGAGGGTTGATTGTCATGATCCCTAATCAACCGTCCCCAAGAGTGGCGATTATGACAATTTCCAAAAAAAAATCCCCACTAAACTTTTTAATCGTGGTTGGTAGGGATTATTTTTGAGTAGTCAACTAAAAAGCTTGATTGGCATTATGAGCCAGGATGCATAAAATAAATTTAACAGGTTTTATAAATTGATTATTAACTAAATATTACCTCCTAATTTAGAACAAAGGATAAATGCAGGAGAAACTAAAAAGTAGATGAACACTGGGCTACTTTTTGCGTTTATTTTACTGTTACACAAAGCTCGTATTCCAACACCCATCGATTCCAACTAATATTTCACACATTCGCGTAAACAAAAACGTATAGAGTATTGGATTCACGGTTGTTTGCTGCGTAAACTGGGAATGGAGTAGCTGCCATGGAATTTGGTGCCTTATATGCGTACATTTTCATACACATTGAACACTTCGGTTCCTAGACTGAGTGAAACTTACCGTCAGTTAGGCTGTTGGCCGTATGCTTGTCTGCTACCTTAGTAGTGTAAAATATATATAATACGTTATTTATTAGTTGAGATGCTCTGGTATTTCTTTAAAGCGTGAAATCCTTAAAATAAACGTGACTTCTAAAGACATGAAATTTCTCAAGTGCACATGACAGAACCTGTATTTTTGCTAACTAGGGAGTAGTTGTTTTTAGGGTTCCGGACCAAAATGGTAAAAAGGAACCCTTATAGAATCACTCTGTCTGTCTGTCTGTCACAAATGGATATCTCGAGAACTACTGATGCTATCGACTTGAAATTTAAAATGGTAAAAGACAACACTTTTTTACTAATATAACATATGTCAAAATGTTAAAAAATATTCTTATTTTGATTGCAGGGGGGCGGATAGGGGATCTCAAAACATTTAAGTGAAGTTACTAGGCCATGTGGGGTATCATATGAAAGGTATTCATTTGCACATTAATAAACAGTTTTTAGTTTTCCTTTAAATTGTATCGTTTTTGAGTTATTTACAAAAATGTTGAAAAAACGACCGTTCCCCCCCCCCCTTATCTCCGAAGTTTGCAAAGATAAACCCGTGATACTTTTTTAGCTAATAGAAGTGTATGTAAACTTTATAGGAAAATTATAGCGAACTCTCTAATTTGCATAGGTTTTTAGACAACGGGGGTGGAAGGGGGGTTTTCAAAAATTTTGTGAAGTTAATAGGTGATGTGGGGTATCATATGAAATGTTTTATTTGCACATTGATAAACAGTTTTTAGTTTTCCTTTAGGCCGTATTGTTTTTGAGTTATTAACAAAAATGTTGAAAAAACGATCGTTCCCCCCCCCTCTTATCTCCGAAGTTTGCAGAGATAAATCCGTGATACTTTTAAAGCTAATAGAAGTATATGTAAACTTTATAGGAAAGTTATAGCGAACTCTCTAATTTGCATAGATTTTTAGACAATGGGGGTGGAAGGGGCGTTTTCAAAATTTTTGGAAAGTTACTAGGTGATTAGAGGAAATTTATTACAATCTCTCTACATAGCATACTTTTTTTGATATCATCGAAAGTGTAAAAAATCTACAAAAGTTCCACTATCGGACAAGAGATGGCGCTGTCAAGGTTCTCCAACAATTATAAATGGCCTTTACCATATATGTATTATATTGTATGATAGCACGGAACCCTCGGTGCGCGAGTCCGACTCGCTCTTGCCCGGTTTTATTTCACATATGCCATCTCTTGAGCCCCAATGACCGATCGAATAAAAATATCGACAACAGACAAATGTACGTCCTAAAACAAAATATAAAGCAACTGTCTCAGCTGCAACAAAGCACGGGAATTAAATTATTCCTTTATTCACTTCATGCCGTGGGCAGTAAAATGTTACCCCTTCTCTTATGCCCGTGGATGCAGTAGCAGGCTTTCTAAGAGATACCTCCGAAAGATTGGCAGTAGCGTCTTTCCGTGTATCAACATCCCGTACTGCTAACCCGCCTGCCAAGCGTGGTGAGTATGGCTACTACCCCTCGGAGATCTATGAGGGAGGCCTGTGTTCAGTAGTAGACGTTTTACGGCTGAAATAATGATGATGATGACTTCACTCCATACTCAAACATAAAATTGCAAATACAAGGTTTCATTTCCCGGCACAGCGCATGGTCGGTGTGGCGCGGTCAACCGCTCAAATGTAAATTAAATGATGAATAGACCAGAGCCCCAATGCGCCCCCACAACGAAAACAAATCGAAAATATAAAACCACCGTTCAGAGCTGTGATTTTTCTCACTTGCTGGTCATTGGATGACTGAAGTTTTCGCTGGAGTTATGTTTTTACCCGACTGCCAAGGAAGGGTATTGTTTTCGCGCGTATCTTGTACGTATGTTTGTAAATTTCTATATTGCCACGTCATCTTCCAAACAGCTGGATTTCGACAGTTAAGGTATCGATAGTTTCGTCTTAAAATATTTCAAAATCGGTATAAAAAAAATGCCGGATTTTGGCGCTAAATTATAAGTAGGTAGTTCTATTTTTTTAACCAATCTATAGAGTAGGGTATCAAAATAAAGGAAATAAAAAAGAGATTACAAAAATACACATTATGTCATGTACTTAAATTTAATTAGGAATAATTACAACGATGTTTATTAAATCATTCGAATAAATTTGTGAAATTTTGTATTTTAAATTTAAATCGGCCAAGTGTGTGTCCAACACACATTATTTTATTTAAATTAAAGCCAGTGAAGATTTAAAGCCGAAATACAGTTTGGTCTTTGTTTCACTTTATTATGTTTGCATGTCTACAAGACATTTAATTTGGATTTAAAGCATGTGTCTTGTAGACACAGGCTTTAAATCCAATTCTTAATAATCATAATGCTTCCACACCTTTTTAACATATTTCGTCCCACTGCCCAAAATGCTCCGATCGTCCCGATCCGACTATTTATTTATGAATTATGTAATATTTTTGAATTTTTGAAATGCTATCATTAAATAAATGAAATAAATAGAAGAATAAGTAGGTAGTATTAGATGGTAGGCGTTTATTGTAATATTTAAAGCAAAGACCCCTCAGATTGTGTGTGAAAACACACGAAAAGTTAGAGGAGTAGCTTGGAGTAATTAGAGGTGTGATTTTAATAAAAATGTTAAAAGTGGAAAGTTTTTTGATATTTTCATAATTTAAAATAAGAATTTTGTATTCAAAGTCCAAATCAAAGTTGGGCGTCGAGTGTTTATTAAATAGAGCAAAAGGTGACATAGGATAGTCATAGTTTATAAAATAAAAACAAAACACACTTAAATTGAATAAAGCACATAATTGAATTCGTTCGCTTCGGACAACTGTTTTCCAAGTGAGGGAAAGAAACGAAGAAGAAACATCACTCTTTCACTTTGATTACTTGATTTGGAAATATGAAAAATCTTTTAGACTTTTTCTATTATTATGTACCTAGTTCCGTGGGTTGCCGGTAGTAGAAGCTAGTGTAGGCAGGTCCATCATTTTATGAGTCAACTGTTTCCCACATTACCCTTTCTCAGTTAAAGCTTGAATTATGTACCCCCTTTTCAATCTAAATAATGACAACAAATGACGGCAATAGTTTGGCAATTCTCAATCGCTATCGATAGAAAACCCACTCCGACTGAACAGAGAAAGGGCGGGCCTGAGCTGATGATTCAGCGGGAGCAAAATCGACTCCTTGTAATAAAAACGATATAGTGCAAGAGCCTAGGCTCGCACTTTCCTTACGGCAACCTCCGTGGCGCGGTCTGAATTGATGAAATATCTTTATCAGGCAACAGCAATTACATACGTCATAAAAGCTGGATGTTTACCGTTGGCACTGCTAACGTCTCTCTCTCTCTCTCTCTCTCTCGTCGTTACCACAACATTTCGTATCGCACTGATTGTAGGGCCGGCAGAGGGATTGCCCGCCTTAGACGTTGCCCGCGCATCAAACGTAAAAAAATCGTGGAACGCACTACCCCAATCCATAAGGAAAACATTGTCCTTGCCAGTTTTCAAAACTCGAGTAAGGAATTTCTACCTCTCCGAGAATGTATTATAGTTTTATATATTTATGTATATGTATATTATTTATTTATTAGGCATATTTATTTATTTATTGTATATATGTATGTATTTTATTTTATTTTTATGTATTATTGTATTGTTTATGTATTATGTACAGTACACACCCCCTGCCTCTCTTGCTTCCATATTTCTTTCCATCCAAAGGTTGTCTGGAAGAAATCGCTTCTAAGCGATAAGACCGCCCATTGTACCAATCTTGTTTGTAAGTTTTTTTTTCTGTATTATTTTGTTAAGGTGTGCAATAAAGTGTTTTGTATGGTTTTGTAAAAATAATTTGGAAGATTATTTGAAAAAATAGACTGAAGGTTCTCTTGGTATTCTATTTTTTCTGTATTTTATGTGGCGATGGCAAAAAAAAATCTTATGATTGATAGTTTAGGAGAAAACAGGAGTTGGTAGGTACTTTGCACAACTATTTCAAATAATAATTATATATATTTTTCATTTTCGAAACGAAGAGAAGGTGCCCTTTATGGCATAGGTAAATTATTTTGTATTTTTTCAAAGATTTTTCGATAAAGTTAACGGAGAAAAAAGGTTTTAGAGGAACACAATTTACAAACGCGCCCAAATAAATCATTCTACGGCCCAAGCCGTTGAACAAAAAATAAAACAACAAAACTATGGATGTTGGTAGGTACCCCTCTCGGGTACCCGCGGTTTTGGTCTTGTGTCTCTTTAGTCTTGGGTTCTCAGGGTTTTCCTTGCCTGTTCTTCTTATCCCATTCGGAACTGTCCATGAGGCGGATAGTAGCCCAACTTTCTGTACCCATTAGCGGTACTTTTAGAGACGGATCAAATATGTTTCCGAAAGGGGGTTTCCGATCTATGAAGGTTTGTTTTAAAAGTTACTTTTTCCGAATTGAGAGTTGGTACTCGTTACTTGAAAAAACACCTGACTTAATACTTATCTATAGAAACCTTTAATTTTACCGCAATAATAAATCAAACCTTTGTTGCTGGACAATGTAAAAAAGGTTGAGGGCGTATTTGAAGCTAAATTAGCAGCTGTAGATTTGAATTTAAGAGAGAGATAAATCCGTTTTGGCCGAGTGGTATCTCCCCCGTTATTCGATTCAAAGGTTTTTTTTAAATTAAATTACAAAAGGACTTTGTCGCATAGTTGTATATCGTCCCCAAAATGCTACATAATAATCAACAAAAAAATATAGTAAAAAGAACAAACATAAAACTTAATTCTTCTGTAGTCCTAATTCTAGCAACGTAATTAACATTTTTGATTCGTATGTTGTAGGTACGACTGGTACACCAATGATTTTTTTCTGTCTTGAAAAATGTATGCACACATTTAACACTACGCTTTAATGGTAAAGTCAAACAACGTGAGGAAACCCGTGGCGTATGAACACGCTCTTTCCTCTGAAGGCTATTCAGAAATAGCCGACTTTGCTGAGAGGACGCTGTATAAATTATATAGTAAAAGATTATGAATGCCGTAAGTTGCCGGTAGTAGAAAGTTGCCTTCCTCTCTTGCCCGTGGATGCAGTAAGAATTTGCCAAGGGTACCTACCTATCTCTTGGCAGAATCTGGAATCCGGAAGATGGGCAGTAGCGTCTTTCCGTGTATCTACATCCCGTACTGCGTTCGCCGACCCGCCTGCCAAGCGTGGAGAGTATGGCAACAACGTCCAGCAGTGGACGTGGACGCAATGCTACGGCTAAGATGATGATAGTGATGATGATTTGATTGCCATTGCCCAACTTTAGTTCTTCGGTGTCATCACGTCTATATAAGTATGTATAAGGTGATGACTATTGATTTCAAACAGGCGTAAGTGCCCCAAATCTTTGTTTGCATTTGTCTTTTATAATAATGTCAATAAAATTCAATATAAAATACATCTTGCTTAGTCGCAGCGTGTGCTTGTTAGCGAGTGTACCTAGTGTTCTGTAAAATAATATGGACTTTCCCGACTGTAGTCTTTCTCAACGACTCGATTTGCTTTGTATTCAGCTTGAGCTGTTAGAGCGTAAAAAGTATTAGTTTGTTTTCTTTTCAGATAAAATACTAACGTATATGATTGATCGATATCGTATAGTATAATGTAGAAGTATGGTATGGTATAGTATAGTCAAACCAGAGAAGATGATGATGTTGCAGCCTGATCTAAGAATAATTATCAGTCATGTAAAAGCTAAAAAATCCTTTAAAACCGCCTCAAGTGAAACACTACTAATTTGTAAACCCTTTGATATCGACCTTCAGCTGATTTATATCACCCAACCCATTCGGATTTCACAAGCGTTGAAGGATTATCTCCTTATCAACTCATCATCCATGCCGTAGTTAGCTGCTTGTTGGGGTGTTCGCACCTCGTACAGAGTAGTATGAGTTGGTGCGGCAAGACTAAGTTTTGGAACGTTTGTTGAATAATTTCCACTTGTGCTGGAACAGGCTTGACTGTTGGGAATTTCTGTGTGTTAGAACTGCGGTAAGTACTTGAGCCACCCTGGTTACAATCACGTACAAAGCAATTATTGTGAAGGGAATTTGGATTTTGGACGATATTGCTTTTAACGCTAATACATACTGAGTACGCATTATAACCTTGAACAAATATCTGCAGACATTTTTCCCATGGCGGGTATCGAATCTGCTACCTGCAGCGTATAAGTTGGCTATTAGACCAAGTGAGCCACGGAGGCAGTCATTAAAACTAGATGTTGAACTGTTTTATAAGTCTAGATAACTACAGAATTGCTCGTAATGTGGTGGCTACTGAATGTTTTCTATAGAAATGCTAGTGAACCGTGTAGTGCATAACTGGAATAGTTTAACGGAAGAATTTGTTACTGCCTCCTTAACAAACAATTTCAAAAACAAACTTGACAGCTGGTTGCGAAATAATAAACTGTTTACAATACGAAACAATCGCAAACATAGACTTTTTAATACTGTGACATAGATACATCAGTGCAAACTGCTCATCTTTTAATTATAATTATTGCTTTGTACGTGATTATAACCCAGTACTTACCCCATCACCGCAGTTCTAACACACAGAAATTAGCAACAATCACGCCTGTTCCAACACAAGTGGAAATTATTCAACAAACGACCCGAAACTTAGTCTCGCTGTCCTATCTCGTACTACTCTGTACGAGGTTCAAAGTACGCCCTAACAACTAACTATTGCATGGACGATGAGTTGATAAGGAGATAATCCTTCAACGCTTTTGAAATCCGAATGGGTTATTTGTGATATGAGTCAGCTTTGGCGAACGATGTAAATGCAAACTTCACTACACTTTATTTCACTGTTTGTGCTATTTAATAGATCTGCAGATATCTGTCTCGGATGTGCGTATTTTTATACGTTTCATAAGTACATATGTATTTACAAAATAAACGTAAACAGGTATTCTTTAAATCATCCGGTTTCCATTGTATAAGATTTGCTTAATTTTGGACTAGATGGTGTTGTGTGTAGTATCCAGCATTATTTATTTAATTATCCATCCATCTATCTTTATCATGTGTCCGTAACGTCTAGTTGATTTTACAGATTCAGCAATTTGATTCAGCATAATGAAAGACTCCTATCTCGAGACAGTGAAATAAATAAATAAAATATTTATTTAAATATAAATATACATTGTAAATATTTGTCGTCCCCTTTTAGGTAATTAAAAATGTGATGATTTTATCAGTATCGTTATTTTCCACGCTAGAGCGTATGCTTTAATAGACGTCTATTAAAATGGCTCATCAATGGATTCTCGGAGGAAATCGCTGATATTTTTTAAATTTTTTAGCATTGATTCAAAATATTACAATCAACGCCGACATGAAAGGTTTGCGAGTCATTAATGAGCCATCATATCTTGCAGTAAATAGCCCGCTATATACTCGTATGTATATACTGAGAACGCATCATCATCTCAGTCTTAGGACTGCTTTCCACGTCCACTGCTGCACATATGCCGCCCTCGTGGATTTTCAAGATCACGAGGAGACAACAAACAAATTCAAATAATAACTAGTACCTTAAAATGCAATGAAAATATTTAGTTTTCATTCCGCTTATGCCTAAGCGTAAGCATAAGCGGAATTAAAACTACATATTTTCATTGCATTTTATTTTCATGGATTTCCGCAAAGTAACGCCTGATTCCATTAATTATAACTAGTACTCTGTAAATTTTAAACTGATTGACGGGACTTTATCGCGTAATTACTATTTCCCGACGTTTCGAGTGCACTGCTGCCCTCGTGGTCACGGGTGGACAACCCGTGGGTAATTACGCGATAAAGTACCGTTAATCACTTTAAAATAATAACAATTCATCAATACAGCCGTAAAAAGTCCACTACTGAACAGGCCTCCCTCATGCATCTCCATGAGGGGTAGTTGCCATACTCACCACGCTTGGCAGGCGGGTTAGCGAACGCAGTACGGGATGTTGATACACGGAAAGACGCTGCTGCCCATCTTCCGGAGGTATCCCTTAGCAGGCTCTTACAGCATCCACAGGCATGAGAGGAGGGGTAACATTCTACTGCCGGCACCCCACGGCTAATAACAGTTAGAGTACTATATAAAATAAAAACTTGTTGAATCTTTGATTGTAAAAATATGTCTTTCATATGCTGAATCTGTAAAACCAACTAGATATTACGGCGTGGGGTGCCGGCAGTAGAATGATACCCCTCCTCTCATGCCCTTGGATGCAGTAAGAGCCTGCTAAGGGATACCTCCGGCAGCAGCGTCTATCCGTGTATCAACATCCCATACTGTGCTCACCAACCCGCCTGCCAAGCGTGGTGAGAATGGCAACTATCCCTCATGGAGATCCATGAGGGAGGCCTGTGTTCATCAGTGGACGTTTTATGGCTGATATGATGATTACGGCTACCAGTTTATTCGTATAAAGCCTTGCTGCACTCGTAGAATGAACGTTCACAAAGTAGTGGCAGAGAAACTAATTAACAAGTTGAACTCGACTCGTTTTGCGGAGATTTCGTTAGCTAAACTGTTATTTTCGGTTCAACTTCGCCTGTTCGCAATAAACCTACGTAAAGTTGTGCCCACGCACGTATACGCTTAGTAAGGGGATCGCTCACTAGAGCAGTCTTGAGTACAACCTAGAGGTAGTTTTGTAACCAGTTCAAATATAGGGACGAGCTCTGTGGCGCAGTGGGCGAAGGTCCGCTTGCGACGCAAGGGGTTGCGTGTTCGATTCCCGCCTCGGGACAAATGTCTGTACGATCTGCAGATATTTGTTCAAGGGGTTCTGGGTGTTTTTCTATATATAATAAAAATATCTATCTACCTCTATGTAGTATAATGTATTAAGTATATCAGTTATCTAGTACCCATAACACAAGCTCTGCTTAGCTTGGGGCTAGATGATGCTATGTGATTTGTCCAGCATTATTTATTTATTTATATTTATTTATTTAGTCCATCCGAAGATATGGATCACTATTAAATACATTACAATTACCACATGTGTCGCACTGTCGGGCAAAGGATCCCGCATCTCGAATTCTCGATCCACCAACAGTTCCCGGTATTAAATGCTGCTTAAGTTGTTCAACAAAAAACCGACTATCCATCTACGTCGGTTACGTTTGAGTATTTCCCTCGATTTATTATGGTTCCCATCATCAGAACTGAGAACTGGGTGCGTATACAAGTATAAAGTAAAACAAGAAATTGAAACGCAATTTTTAAATTTGTACCATGTAACTAGGTATGCCTTGAGGGACTTTAGTAGACACTATAACAAATATTTGATTCCTCATGGATCTCCATCATCAGAGAATCTTGGAAATGGGACTTAATTGAAACTGTTGATATAGATATCATCGTCATCATTCATTATTTCAGCCGTAAAACGTCCACTACTGAACTAAGGCCTCCCTCATGGATCTCCATGAGGGGTAGTTGCCATACTCATCACGCTTGGCAGGCGGGTTGGTGAGCGCAGTACGGGATGTTGATATACGGAAAGACGCTGCTGCCCATCTTCCGGAGGTGTCCCTTAGCAGGCTCTTACTGCATCCACGGGGAGGAGAGGAGGTGTAACATTCTACTGCCGGCACCCTACGGAATATATACACGGCACGATATAGATATACTCGTAGATATTCGAACTCAAAATAAATTTCTTGATTTTCATTCATAAACGAAGGAGTTCTTATACAGGGTGTTAGTGTGAACACACTTATCACTTAAACCACAAATGTATAACCCTAAAATGAATTGATACAAGTAATAATTAAAAATAATAGTCAATTCGTTTCGCTAAATTTTGATAATTCATTTCTCATCTAAGGAATGTGATTTTTGGACACCCTAATTACCTACTGTCGTACGTCGCCCGCAAATGTCGCTGCGCTCGGGCTGATGTACGTATCAAAACGAATGGATGCTTGCATAGAACTTTCCCTTCATACTTTTCCTGGCTTAGGACAGGCAAAAATAACTACTCTAGCACATTATTAAGTTATTTCAAGACAAGTAAAATAATTAAATTGAATCAAAAAAGCTTTATGGCTAAAGTAGTTATTTTAGGCGTATTTAAAAAGTTCATTAACAAACAAGTCTTATTTACAAATTAATTACAGTTTAAATTTACAGTTTTATGTACACACACCTAACTCACACGTAACAAGTTTTCAAAATGGGCTCCATTTACAGCCACACACGCCTCCGCACGTCTTCTTAGGTTATCACGCACTCGGGAAAGCACAAATGGGTTATTTTTCACCTCCCTAAACGCCTTACGAATACGTCTTTTTAATTGTCTTGTATTGTAAAAACGAGTGGCGTAAACCCTGCGCTTAATGTCTCCCCACAAATAAAAATCCAAAGGCGTGAGGTCAGGTGAACGCGCTGGCCACGCGACTGGCCCTCCGCGACCAATCCATCGCCCAGGTAACTCCGCATCAAGCATAGCCCGAACCTGCAACTGGAAATGTGCAGGAGCCCCGTCATGCTGGTACCACAAGTTCCTTAATGAACGGAGAGGCACATTCTCCAACATATGATGCAAAACTCGACGAAGAATGTTCATGTAGGTATCTCCGTTCAAATTTCCATCTATGAAATGTGGACCGAGGAGAATACCGTCCACGATTCCCGCCCACACGTTCACCGAAAACCTACGCTGGAAATGGTCTTCCCGCACTCTGTGTTCATTGTGCCTATTCCAGTAATGTTCATTATGAACATTGTAAAAGCCCGACCTGGTGAACGTAGCTTCATCCGTGAAGAGAATGGAAGCGTTGTCCAGGTTATCTAAGAGCCATTGAGAGAAAACCACCCGCGGTAGGTAGTCGCGGTCTTCCAGTTCTTGAACCGGCTGGAAATGATAGGGGTGTTGGCCATCGATGTGAAGGATTTTCCAAACCGTCCAGTGCGAAACATGGAAGAGACGAGCTGCCCTTCTGGTACTCTCCTCTGGATTTTCCGCGAAAAAATTCAAGATTTGCTCTTGAAGGTTGACCGCCAACTGTTGGTTGCCACGACCTTGTGCATGACTAGGCACGATGAACTGGCCATAGTCACGTAGCCTTTGTGTAGCAGCTAGGATAGTTTCCCGGCTTGGCACACGATGTCCTGGAAACCGCTCTGCGTACAACCTACGTGCCAAGGTTAAGTTGTCACCAGCTATGGCATAAAGCCGTACCATTTCAGTCCACTGTTCGCTTGTGTACGACATTGTCACAGCACAGATAAGTTACACAGTTTACATTTTACCGCGAATCGGCACACATAAGGATCGCGACGCGATGCGTCGAACTCACGAGATTGTACGAGACTGGCGAGAGCAGCGGCGTGGGCGCGCGTGCGGGGCTTTTAGGTATTTTCGCGAGGGCAGGTGTTTGTCGGCGCATCAAAGAAACGGCGAGTTGCCGAAAGGCGGCGGGCGGCGTGTTTGACAGACAGAGAAGCCGCATTGCACCTACTCTCGTGTATTGTAGCGTGTGTAGGGTGAAACGCATTTATGATCTATGAGGATTTTCTTTGCAGAAATTATGTAAAAATAAATATATTTTTTTTCATCGATTTTGGGCTCTGTTCCTGATACCTAGCCTGTGGTTTCAAGGATAAGACTGTTTACACTAACACCCGGTATAATAAAGTTAAAAAAAAGACAGACTACTTGAGAACCTCCTCCTTTTTTTGAAGTCGGTTAAAAACGTCTAGTTCGTGTATGATATGAAGTTACTATGGCCACCTTCTGACTCCATCGTCAGACCAGCTCTATGGTACCATATTACTGTATTCTCTCCAAAGATACGCAAGTATACTTAATTTGAGTCCAATCCAACGTCAGGAAATGGTACTAATTTGGCTTCCAAGATTCGACCCACACTAACGAAGGGGCAAGTTAACTAAAAGCTTGTAAACACAATACCCGAGAAATTTTCCTACAGATAAAGTAAACATTTGGTGGGAATCGAACCCGAACCGCGTCTTAGACACCTATCATATAGACAACCTTCGTGACCACAGGCGGCCAGGGTTTGTCTTTACTAAAAAAAGTTCCTTATAAATACCGGGTAGCATGTTGGCTGGTCGTGGACATAAAATGTATGAAAAAGCGCGTGAACTGCTTGTTAGAGTGTTCCTCTGTCTATGGCCGGTAGCCTGTTTGCAAACTCTCTCGAAACGGGCTTCAAAAAACCTTTCAAAAACATTAAAACCAACAAAAACGCAGTCGAGTCTGCCAACTCAAATAAATATTTCCATCGACCAGAACCCTTATAAGATGCACCGGTATAAAATTGCTCGGTGAAATATTAAGATAAACTTGGAAAGTTTTCTCGACGCAAAGTTTATTTATTTAAGCAAGTTGCAGGAAAATGTGCTTAAGTTATGATTGGGCATCCGTACCGGCGAGGTGCATTGCGTTGTCTTAACACGGATTAGATCGTAAAAAATGTGCTGAAACTAGAAAGTGATAATAAGAAGAACATCCACGGGTATAAGAGGATTGGTAACATTCTACTGCCTTCTATACACAGTTTAGCAGTATGTACAGTATGTAAATATGTGTGAGTTTGTTCTACTTAAACCGTGCTGTTGCCGTGGGGTGCCGGCAGTAGAATGTTACCAATCCTCTTATGACCGTGGATGCAGTAAGAGCCAACTAAGGAGGATACCTCCGGAAGATGGGCAGCAGCGTCTTTTCGTTTATCAACATCCTGTACTGCGCTCGCCTACCCGCGCCTGCCCAGCGTAATGAGTATGGCAACTACCCCTGGAGATCCATGAGGAAGGCCTGTGTTCAGTAGTGGACGTTTAACGGCTGAAATTATTTCTTAAACAGCAAAACGTTAAACGTTGATTTACTAAATCTTTGCAAAAGAGTAAGAACTTAGCAAGAGTGCTATTTTAATTTTGGACCACCGTAAAATGGGCTACGAGATCAGTGTGTCTACCATGAGTTGTCACTTTTAGATCGTCTGCCGTTGCTACAGTAGTAATAGTAAGTTACTAAGATATCAGTCAGATTTGTAACTCATGGTACCAAATTCTAAGCAAATGAAGCCCAAACTGCAGTCGCTGTATTATAGTTTATTGCGTATTTTAGTACCAAACTATCCGCTAGAGGCGATGCACAAGTTTTTATACATTTTTTAACTACATTCGCTAGCTAGTACAGATTCTGAAAACTTATGGTAGACCTACAGTAGACAGCTGGCTCATTAGTTACTGTCTTTATAATCATCATCATCATCATAATATCAACCGTAGAGTCCGCGAAGTGAAAAAGGTATAAGAGTTTTTGTCTGTTGCATAGTAATAGTCTTTTTTAAACTTTCGCGATCACGACACATTATTAACACATATTTAAACGGGTATTTATCGCGCTATTTACCTTTATTATGAGTCTTCCCGGGACCACGATGGGTGCAATCCTGTCGAAACGTCGGGCAATAATAAAGGTAAATAGCGCGATAAATACCCGTTTAAATATGTGATAATAATGTTGCATAGTAGTGTCATTCAATGTTTATAATAATACTTGTAGAAAACAATACACAGTCGTATCCACATTATTCTGCAAACACGCAAATTCTTGCATTCGTTTTCAAGTTATCCAAACTTCAGGTCGTATGTGTTTGTTCCTAACTTCACGTCTAATCACGTACAACCGGACTCGCTTATTTATATTTAAATTTTAAGCACACAGAAAGGCAAAACTTGAAATTAAGTTTGTTAGTTTGATGAAGTAAGTTTGTGCTCTTGGTTATTTCTCTGGTTACTCGTTAGAGCGGAGTACGCTTGTTTAATTAATTTTCATGTCACTTCGTCGATGTTGTATCCTAAATAGAGACCATGATGCTTTACGAAAATTGAGGGATCTAACGAGCTTGTGATATAAACGACACTCGCAAAGGAAGCGTAACATCGCCCGTAGTTTGTGCGTTTAAATGTGTAACTAAAAAGTACTAGATAGATAAAAAGTAAGGCCTTTGCATCTATTATAGATGATTTATACAGCGTCAGCAACTGGTAATCATGCTGTACGGGACGCTGCAGTGCCTAGGACATTGTTAGATGGATTAGGCTTGCCCAGCACCTATACCATCCTCTCGGCTTAGTCAGATATTATTCAGAGGAAAGAACAGGTCAATACGTCTGAAGCTAACTAAGCCGCGGGTTTCCTCACGATGTTTCCTTCACCGTTAAAGCTCGTGTTAAGTGTGCACATACATTTTTCAAGAAAGAAAAATCCATTGGTGCACTGCCGGTATCGAACCCACGACCTTCGGATTGGAAGTCGGGGGTACATACCACTCGGCCAACACGGCTTTTAGATAGAAGTCTTTGTGTAATCAACGTTCAAATATGTTTATTTGTCCTTGGTGGGCGAAATGTTTAACGCTAATTCAGTGGTAAAGTGACGGTTACCATGGTTACCTTTTTAAGGTTCTTAGGGTTCTGGACCAAAATGGTAAAAAGGAACCCTTATTGAATCACTCTGTCTGTCTGTCTGTCCGTCACAAGTGGATATCTCGAGAACTACTGATGCTAACGACTTGAAATTTGAAATGGTTGAAGATAACACTTTTATACTAATATAGTTTAAATGAAAATGCTAAACAATATTCTTATTATGATTGCAGGATAGGGGATCTCAAAATTTTTAAGTTAAGTTACTAGATTGTGTGGGATATCATATGAAAGGTAATTATTTGCATATTATTAAACAGTTTTTATTTTTCCTCTAAGCTGTACCCTTTTTGAGTTATTAACAAAAAAGTTGAAAAAACGACCGTTCCCTACATTTTCACACCTTCGTGGAAAAAAATAGGATATAACTTAAGACGATGCGTTGGGGTCTGGGATTACTTTGTGTTTTAATTTTTTCATGTTTTTAACTTTGGTTTACACGGTTGGTTAACTTTTACTACAAGCAAAAAATCCTAAAAACTTCTCTATAAAACGTAATGAAACTTCACGACCTCTGTGGCGCAGCGGGCGAAGATCCGCGTGCGACGCAAGAGGTTGCGGTCCGATTCCCGCCTCGGGACAAATGTCTGTATGATCTGCAGATATTTGTTCTGGATGTTTGTCTACACGTAATAAAAAAAAAGCTATCTATGTAGTTTATTGTATTAAGTATATCTAGTACCCATAACATTAGCTCTGCTTAATTTGGGGCTAGATGATGCTGTGCATTATTTAATTTAATTAAACAATTTTATTCGTACAATTTAACATATTCCAGATATTTTAACCGACGTAAAAATACGAAGCGGACCTTCGCCTGGTGCGCCACAGAAGTCGTCCAATGTTATTTAGTACTTAATTTGAAACAAATTAGGTATCACAGCAACATTCGATTATGAGTTTATTTTTTATAAGCTTTTTTATGTTTATCCCGACGTTTCGATAAGTTTGCACCTAGTGTAGTCATAGGATTCCGCCTGCGACCGATATTACGCAATAATCCAGTGTTGTAATGTGTTAAGAAGTGCAATAAAAACTATACCAGCTATGTAAGAAATTATTATGAATTTTATGTGAAAAGATTACTATTTCAGCTTCCTTTTTCAGAACCCGTTAAAGCTCCAACTTTCGTTTCATCCCACAAAATTCACCGGATCCGAAAATAAAGACGAGAGAACCAAAATAATTTTTGCCTCGTCTATGACGAAGGCTTACTAGGAAAAAAAGGCCTGGCCATCTGCCAGTTCATCAATTACTATAAATTATTGGATCAGTCAAAGCCCCAGTCAGCACAATTTTAATTATATTACGAAAAGGCGATGATGACTGAATCATAATTGGAATTATCTTTGGGCTTAAATAATGAGATTTCGTAAGAGGATTGTTGGAACTTGAGGAGATTTCGCCGTAAGTTAATTTGAATGTTGGACTTTTAACTTTGAATTTAAATTTATGTAAGGTTCTATTACGCTTTAGAAGTGTAGAAGGCCTAGTAAGTTACGCGGTTGTAGAACTGTGTAGAGGATTTAAGACTGTAGAGGGTCTACGTGCTTAGAGACTATGACCGTATGAGTTCTACGCCCGTAGAGTTAAAAACCTCAAAATTATGCACTGTTCTCTTATGTTTTATACAACGTTGTAAAAAAAAGGTATCACAATACAAATACAACAGTAAAAACAATCCACAATCAAATAATTCCAAACAATCAGGCCAAGTGCGAGTCCGACTCGCGCACGAAGGGTTCCGTACCAATATTCAATTATTTATTTTTAAAATGAATACATACCAATACCACTAAATATTCCGTAAATATGTCAAGCGTCCACGTGCTGCCGTTTTAAATATCGAGCAAAAAAATCACGTTTGTTATTTGGGATGATATTATTACGGCGACAGGTAGATGCTTGAAATATTCACAGAATAATTAGTTGTAAATTCACTTTAAAATAAATGATTAAATATAAAATAAAACAAATACTTAAGCCCCCCTTAAGGTATAATAATATCGAGCAAAAACGGCACAAAAAAATCACGTTTGTTGTATGGGAGATAATTAAAGATTTTTTTATTCTGCTTCTGGTATTTGTTGTTATAGCGGCAACAGAAATACATAATCTGTGAAAATTTCAACTGTTTAGCTATCAGATACACGTTCATGAGATACTGCCTGGTGACAGACAGACAGACGGACAGCAGTCTTAGTAATAGGGTCCCGTTTTTACCCGTTGGGTACGGAACCCTGAAAATCGTTAAATCATTCTGTTTAACTTTCGAAGGTTCGAGTTAATATGGTATTAAATCCTGACGAAACGTCGGGCTGAAAATTATCGCGTTATTTCAATTAATGAGTAGGTAATATAGACAAAGCCGTGAGGTGCCGGCAGTAGAATGTTACCCGTCCTCTTATACCTAATAATCTGTTTGTTTCATGTAACATAATGTATATCTTTTATAAGTAACACATAATTAACTTTTTCTTATCTTATCTTATCTTATACCCATGCAGTAAGAGCCTGCTCAGGTATATCTTCGGTAGATGGGGAGTAGTCTCTACCAGAAGCAGTCTGAAAATCAGCGTTCCCTGTACTTGGTGTAGGGCAACATGGAGCTGAGACTGTTCCTTTTTGTTAACATACATTATAACCGGGTATTTATCGCGTAAATTATCTTTATTAACTTTGTTCCTTTTTGGTTTACACCAGTGCAGACATACAATAGAGTTGTCATGAAGTCGTCGACAGAGGGCTACTGTCGACTTCATGACAACTCTATTGTATTTATTTTTGTTTGGTAAATTGTCTGTGTAAACCTGTTTTTATTTATTTCTACATATCCTTTTTTTGTGTGTACCTAGCTAAAATGTATTATTTTTTTACTCTTAATTCCTCTGTGTCGCTTTGTTGTCCTATGTTCTAACTTTAATCTGTAAGTAGATATGTCTGTATTCTGTGCTGTGTGTGTACCAAATATATGCTTTATCTATCTATCTATCTACTGCGCTCGTCAACTCGCCTGCCAAGCGTCTCATATTCTAGGAGATCCATGAGGGAGAGGCCTATGCCTAGCGTGAACAGCAGTCACACGGCTGAGATGATGACAGAACAAGCATTACTTTTTATAAGCTTAGATTGGCCTGTTAAGGTTCAACAAGACGCGGAGGCAAAGTCGTCAGTGGGCGCGGCCTAAATGTATGCTATAATCTCACCTGACATAGTGAGCGAAAGCGCGCGCTAGGATGAAATGCACAAAGATTCATTCCTAAAACAACCGCGCAAAATATGTGAATAGACTTTTAGCACAAGGGTTATTATAGAAAAACTTCGAGTGTAATCTATTCAACATAACATTTATTTCAAATTTTGAATAATTAAACTATGTCGGAACGGCGTTTATTTTTGGGTTTTCTTTCACCGTATATTATTTAGTTTCTTCCAAAGTTGGGGTAAAATCAGTGTTGAAATATGAACGTTTAGAAGCTTGTATTTTTGAAATAAATACTTTTTTTACGGTTTGGGGTGTACACAAACATTGATTTTGACGAGATAAATTGATATAATCCTTAGTGTTTGATGGTCAACGTCAAACAGTGGAGTAGTTACCCTTCCACGTTTGTATGGAAAGATGGGCGACTCGTTCATCTTTAAATGTAGAATAGTATTTACGGGATCGCAGGCGCATTATGACAAATAGTTTAGATTTTTCCGATGCGTTTTGTTGACTTGTTGTTATAACTGATGTAACAAGTTTAAATGCTGATGCTTCTTATACAATTCCCTCTGTTCTTTGCAGATGTCATCATCATTGTCATGCCACCAGCTCCTGAAATTTTTGACTACAGAGTGTGCTTTTCTTGGGTCGTTAAGGACCTCGCACAGTTTACACACGTCTCTGCTAACCGTCTGCTTGTAGACGTAGTGGTTGTGCCATCTGAAAATATTAATTTACCAATGTTACAAACCCATATGCGTGATGTGAGGTGCCGGTAGTAAAATGTTGCCTCTCTACTCTTGCCCGTGTATGTAGTAAGAATCTTCTAAGAGATACCTCCGGAACATGGGCAGCAGAGTCTTTCCGTGTATCAACATCCCGTACTGCGCTCGCCAACCCGCCTGCCAAGAGTGGCGAGTATAGTAACCCCCTCATGATCTTGGAGATTCAGTAGGGAGGCCTCTGTCCAGCAGTGAACGTGGACAGCATGAATGCGGCTGAGATGAATGAATGAACATATCCACACGCAGACTTAAATAAGCTTAATTGTAATCAGTACCTGAAGTATTTTCTGTACTCCACTTGATTTTGAATAGCTTTATTCATCAATAATGCAACTGCCGAGGCGTTGAGTTTACGTGCGTCGATGTACGAGCCTGGCGGTAGAAACCTGAGGAATGCCACACGGCATATACACATAATAGCCTTAACAAGTAGGTTTTAGTTTATAGCACACAAATACTTCTAATTATTTTAGTGCAAGGCAGCGCTTGTAGAAACCGTAATGCACAGTTTTACATCGTTGCAATTTTTTTTTTACGTTAGGTTAGCTCTTGATTTCATCCTTGCTATCGCAAGAATAAGATCGACGATGGAGCGAGCTTCCCTAGAAAATGCCTATTAACTCTTTTCTTAAACGTAATCGGGTCATAAGAGGTTGGAAACACAGACGATGGTAGTTTGTTCCAGTCGAGAGCAGTGCGCATTATAAAAGACGATTGGATATAGTTCTCAGCTTTGGGATTTCAACCAATTGAGGATGATAGTGTGCAGTGTGTCTGTAGTTCCTATGGTCCAAATAAAAAAGAAGTATGTCTTTAGACGTGATTAATAAACCTTTGAACAGCACACCCTTAAGGTATACAAATATAAGAAGGTATAGGGAATACGGATTATTCATAATGAAAGTAAAGCAATTCTTAATTTTATTGCTTGATAGTATAAATGTGATATACCGCCGTGGGGTGCCGGCAGTAGAATGATACCCCTCCTCTCATGCTCATGGATGCAGTAAGAGCCTGCTAAGGGATACCTCCGGAAGAGGGGCAGCAGTGTCTATCCGTGTATCAACATCCCATACTGCGCTCACCAACCCGCCTGCCAAGAGTGGTGAGAATGGCAACTACCCCTCATGGAGATCCATGAGAGAGGCCTGTGTTCATCAGTGGACGTTTTATGGCTGAAATGATGATGATGATGATACGTGTGATATTATTTACCTTGAATAGTCGGCACCCCCAAACACCACTGGCACAGCCATATGCTGCAGTGGATGCAAAAGCTGTTCTGTCACGTAATCGACCACTAAAGCACTTTCAAAGGAAAAATAGAAGTAATAATGTTGTTCAAGAAGTTCCAAGCATTCATCCATGCGCTCCTTTGGACAAGTAAACGTCCCACACCAGCCGTACGTGTCAACTTTCAAGTTATAATTTTGCAGTTCTTCAGTAATCGCTTTCGCTACTCTCACCCTTCCACTAGGAGCATCGCAAGTTGAGGCAAACCACGCTGCCGCTTTTCTCTTACCAGCAAGCCTGTTGATAACTTTTTGAGGCGTCGGCAGCATCGGCTCCAACCATTGCATTCCAACTCTTGGACCTACAATGGTACCATTCTTGTCTTCAATAGTGATGTAAGACCATCGAATATCAGAGTCGAGTTTGTACGTCCACGTCAAGTTGTAGAATGTATCGTAGATAGGATGGCAGTAGAGGCGGTGGCTGTCTGCATTTGATGATGAGAAAATGTATTTCTGATGCGCTGATCGGAAGTAAGGAGGCATGTCGAAATTTTTTTCCGCTTCGAAGACAATTGCGTCAAAGTATCTGTTGTCTACTAGCAGGTTCCTATCATGCGTTATGTAACAGTTGATGTAAGGACAATTGTTCTCAATAAAGATCCATTGACCTTCTGACTGATCGTGAGAATATATTTTGAAGTGTTTGTTCCATTTCAGGATAAACTTCAGGTCTCCTGGTAGTCTGCTTGGCTTGTCGTAGGTGTAAAGTTGTTTGGTAACGTTTAACTTCTTTGCTAAGTGCGCGCGTTGAAGTTTCCTTACTTTTTCCGAAGGTCGTAAAATGTAGTTTAAATCTCTGTCCATAGGGCTCAGTTTCCGTCGATTTTGATGATGTAGAAATAGAACTAATAAAATACTGTATGCCGATAGTACCACGACTTTCCATGCAATTGCCATGACTAACAAGATTTTGAAACGGTTCTGTTGTTTCTCGAGAACTGACAGTCTTGATCGTTTTATTGTTTGTAAATAGCTAATGTAATCAACATGCTTGAAATGTCTGAAATCCTTGTATACGAGTTTTTTCTGAGATCAAGGTTATTTCAACTGAAATAACAATAAACTTTCGCGATTTGTATAAGACAGTAATTAGTTTTTAATACAGGATTTTACCGCGTACTTTTTTTTTACTCAAGTTACAATATTCAAGGTGACGGACTTTCCGCGACCTGAAAAGTTAATTACAAAGATCAATTACTGCAACGACAGTTAATCTTTCAAAGGTTAATTAAAACAGCGTTTATAAGTAAGAGGGTAAATCGCTGCAATTTTCGCAAATGCGCTATGGGCTACCATATTATGGTAGCCCATGCGTTGCCGTGGGGTGCCGGCAGTAGAATGTTACCCCTCCTCTCATACCCATGGATGCAGTAAGAGCCTGCTAAGGGATACCTCCGGAAGATAGGCAGCAGCGTCTTTCCGTGTACCAACATCCCGTACTGCGCTCGCCAACCCGCCTGCCAAGCGTGGTGAGTATGGCAACTACCCATGAGCGAGGCCTGTGTTCAGTAGTGGACGTTTTACGGCTGAAACAACAACCATGCGTTGCATTTGTTTTAGATAAAATTGCACG
Source organism: Pasiphila rectangulata (assembly GCA_963082625.1). Lineage (NCBI taxonomy): Eukaryota > Metazoa > Arthropoda > Insecta > Lepidoptera > Geometridae > Pasiphila > Pasiphila rectangulata. The sequence goes on from OY720253.1 coordinate 11,736,802, forward strand.
GGGAATTTTGGTGCGCGCTTAGCCTAACTATTAAATACAACCATGTAAAACAAACGCTCTCTAACTAAAATTTTAATTCATATTCAAATCTGAAAAACAGAACAGGAAGCAAAATATGTAGGCAATTATACGAATAGAAAATTAAATATGAAAATCTCTTTGTCCGAACCGGGAACACTCCACGTAGGTATGGCGGTCTGTATGCAAATCGCATGACACTTATATCAAATGATGAGACGAGTGGTGCCATCTATGTATCAGTGATTCTTTACCATAATTACCGCGTCAATTGGTAAAATTTTGTTATTTGAGAAAGGTGTTATAAAAAGTATTCTCTCTTAATTTTGTGCCCGCCGCTTCGCATGCGTTGTACATGGATAACAAGTAGCCTATGTGTTGATCCTCCTCAACATCTATACGTTTGCAAAATTTCAGCCCGACGTACGTACGCTAGTTTTTGCGTGAAGAGGTAACAAACCTCCATACAAACAAACTTTCGGCTTTATAATATTAGTGAGATAACAAAAACACGGGAATTTATCCGCGTAATATACCTTTGATTATTCCCGACGAGTCAACCCGGATCCAGGATTGTTGAAACACAGTCGAAACGTCGGGAATAATCAAAGGTATTGCGCGATAAATTCCCGTGTCATTATAATGAATTGTGATCGCGATACGAAAAACTATTGTTAAACTTTCGCGATTTGTTAACATATTATTCGTAAAAATACAGGATTTTATCGTCTACGCGTCGCGGAGGTTCAATCCGGTCGAAACTTCGGAAAAATAATAAAATAGGATAACAAAAACATCCAGTTTTTTAAAAACGAAAAAGGTTTTTTTAAATAAAACGTAAGGTATTTGCATCTATTAAAGATGATTTATACTGCGTGAGCTACTGGTATTCATGCTGTACGGGACGCTGCAGTGCCTGGGACATTGTTAGATGGATTAGGCTTGCCCAGCACCTATACCATCCTCTCAGCTTAGTCAACTATTAGTCAGTGGAAAGAACAGGTCAATACGTCTGAAGCTAACTAACGTATCCTATGTCCTTTTCTGTGCGCCTGACAATGTGTACGCAAAATTTAATAATGACCGGCTTTTTGCTATGACAGTTCAAGTAGCTCAATCATTCAAAATATATTTATTGATATGTAGATATTGATTTTATGGTTCCGTAGAAACACAAGGAAGGAACCCATATAGTTTCGCTCTGTCTGTCGTCGGCTTCACGAAGAGACTATTAGTCCTAGAAAGCTGTGATATTGCATGGACCGGACATACAAAATAATCACGTTGCGATAACGCTACAAAGGTTAAAGATGCTGAAAATATAATAATTTAGGGTACTTTTTTAGTTTTAAATTACAGGATTTTATCGCGTACCTTTTTTTATTATTATTAGTCTCTCAGCAGCTCCGAACACCAAAAGATAGCATACCGCTGCAAATGCCAGGCGTATACAAAATTGACTGTAGCTGTGGCCGTTCATACATAGGGCAAACCAAGCGCACAATAGCCGAACGTGTCAAGGAACATATAACCGCGGTCAAAAATCGGCAAGTGTATAAGTCAGCGATTGCCGAACATCTGCTGGAGTCAGGATCTAACCACTGGATAGAACTACACGACCCAAAAGTTATATCCAACGAACGCCACTATTATAAGAGGATAGTTCGAGAGGCGATTGAGATCAAGAAACACCTAAATTTTAATCGTGAAGATGGTTTTCGTCTCATTTTTAAACTTTCGCGATCACAACACATTATCATTCTTAAGTTAACAAAAAGACTACGGTCTATTACATATATCTAAAATTAACAAAACATCACACGAACAACAAGGTATCTAAATTACATGCTATGTACCCGCTCGCTTGCCCGTGTTAACCAGTAGTTAACAAAACGCACAACGCTAAAATGTCCATGTTAACTGGTAGTTAACATCGCGATTCAGTCTACTATGCCCTTGTCAACTAGTAGTTGACATGACGCCGCCATGCCAAAATGCCCGTGTCAACCTGTGGTTAACATGACCCCGCGGTCGAAAAAGTGAAATATACTCGTCCTTGTCACTCTAGGGCTTAGTTTGTATTATTTATCTCGTTTCTCCGTTAAATTTCCCGTCATAATTTATCCCAGTCGAATGTCCAAGCCATAGACAAAAGAAAAGAAAGTAAGAAAAAATCGTTCCTTGTCAATCTTATCTTGTCATTGAGTGTTGATTCGGTGCGGGATGTGTGTGCGATATTTCTGAATTTAGTTTTGTTCTCCAAGATCTATTGTGTTTATCAAGGAATGTAAATAACTAACACGTAAATATAAAAATTCCGGCATGAAACATAATATTTGACTTTTTTCTAGTGAAAGTAAAACTAAGTGAATTTACTGAGAGCATGGGAACTGTTGCAGAAATGTTTATATTTCTCAGAAGTGGTGAATGCTAACCCTATGGTTCTTATTTGTTTTAAAAGAATATAAGACTACTTATTTATTGTTATTTTCATTTTATGCCTAAAAATTATATTTGTGCATGATATGCCTTGTCATGTTTATTATAAATTACGCCGCGCGGCGCCAGATAACGTTGAGGAATCAGATGCCTGTAAATTAATAAATATGTATGGACAAGTGTATGTCTTTATTTCTTATCCTATTATGTACTCTATAAGTAACGTAATCAAAGATTAAAAACCATATGTCATTGCTTTAATTATTGAGGTATGAGCTTTTAAATACAAGACGGGCTTTAAAACGCGCTATCTCAAGTTCAGCACATCATAACTCTGCACCAGAGTCGTAATCTGAGGAACAAAAGATAACATTGTATAGCTAGTTTTATAGTTATCATAAAAAATATAACACTTGACAATCTTTCAAAACAAATTAAGTCACAAGGAACGATTGCGTGAAAGCCGGCTCGCGCACCGCAGGCGTAAAAACGGCGGGGCACGGCGAGGTGTGCTAAGTATTTGTCGCCGGGCGTTTGGGTTAGCAACGCTACAGGGGGCCGGGCACGGGCTGCCGCGCGGTGTGCCGCGCGGGGCACGCGAGCGGGTACTTTAACTACAATATAAAATCAATACATCCACGCGAAACAAACACCTAACAGGTTTTACTTATTACATTACATTAACATAAATAATTAATTGGTTATACAAATAGACAATATACATTAAAAATAAATAATATAAACAATAAGTTGTTGTCTCCGCTAATCACGCAGAAAACATCGTCAACGTATGTATCTCTTCCATAGTTTTATACCGCAGGCTGTCAGATCTATCGATGAAGACGGCTTCAGACTCTCTGCCTCATGGAATCCAGTGATAGCCAAATGTACTCGGCGTGTGAATAAACCAAAGTGTGCTGATACAGTGAGTGCAGTGTGCTGTCCCAGTGTGAACCGGCCTTAAATCTCAAATTTCCAATTATGAAGACCAAGTGAGGGTAGTCTGAAAAGATGCCTTCGCCTTGCTGCGGTTAACTTCACTACGCCAGTCTCCCCGTGACCACGACCAGGTGCAATTCGGTCGAAACGTCGGGAATAAAATAAAGGTAGTTACGCGATAAATACCCGATAATCCCATATTTTAATAAGGTTTTCGTCTCTCTTCTGCATGGAATCCTGTGTTGAATAAGTGTGTGCGTTGTGTTCCGACTGTACAGCAGTCCGATACCGTCAGTGTAGTGTGTCGTAATGTGAACTTGGACATTTCTGAATCTGAAGACGAATTGAGGGTAGTCGTGGATTCTGCCATCAATTCGCGGCGGTAGCTCTTAGCACATCAGTCCTCCCGCGACCAAGAACGCTGAAATGTGTTCGAAACGTCGGGAAAATAATAAAAAAAAGGTACGCGATAAAATCCTGTAATTTTAAAACTAAAAAATATGTTAACAAATCGCGAAAGCTTAACAAGTTAATTTAGGGTACACGTAAAAAGTTTTTTCTTGATTTTTCCCATCGTGTGGGGTATCGTTGAATAGGTAATTTAAAACCATTCAGGAGTTGCGATGACAATTTTTCGATTTAGTGTTCCGTTTGCGAAATATTAAAGTTTAAGGTACTTTTTTCGAGCGTCCTCACCTCTAAAATCTAAAGCTTAGCTTTAAAAATTTGGAAAAAATAATTCACGTAACCAATGAACTTTAAGAAAGTCTATAATGGTTAAACTGGTTTTTTTGTTTCGCAGAAATTTTCGCTTAAGTAAGTGATACGGTTTACCAAACTTACCGGAGTACCTTAAACCGAAAACTTAATTCTTGTTCTAATGTTTTAGTAAACGAAAAAAAAACATACTAACTCTAACACAGGTTTACGGTTAACTACGGAACTCTCCATAGCGCGTGGCCCGACACGCACCTAGCCTAATTTACTATATGTATATTTGAGTACTGACTCTGCGAACTCTGTACCGTACCGCAACCCTTATTGCACCGGGTAAATTGAATTAATTTTGGGATCCCAATGAAATCTCCATTATTATGAGGGGTTGAGAACGGCTTTACCAGTTTCGATGAACTTTTTTGTGCGTTTGAATGGGACTCCGGAAGTTTAAGGTTAACAATCTATATGGTGATAATCTAGGTGGCGCTGCAATAAGCGATATATTAGTGAAAGGTTTTTCATAATCGTTTTATTTAATGACATACAAATCCCGTTTTTTTTAAATATTGGCATCAATTGTATAAATAAACACCCAAACTCGGAACAAATACCTGGTGACTATAACAAACAGCGTTGAAGTAACCCTTATAAAATTCTACTGCTAGTGTGCTGGGTGTGCCGGCAGTAAGAATCTGCCAAGGGACACAAGCAGCAGCGTCTTTCCATGTATCAACATCTTGTACTGCGCTTGACAACCCACCTGCCAATCGCGGTGAGTATACAATATATATGTAATTATACAACTATCTCTCTAACCCCCATTTGATCCAGTAGTAGACTTCCTACGGCGGAGATGATGATGATGATGAATCTTCATCAATAACATCGAGTTTAATCCAAGAAAAAATCTCAACATTTACAAAGCAAACCAACCTGTACTTCCAAGTCTAATAACATCACCCATTTATTAGATAGCTTGGCAACTCACGAAAAGCACAAAACTGTATTAAAAAATCGAAAACTCGAAATTCACGTTCGCGAAACTTTTTCGAGGCTCTGAATATTAGCAAAAAGTCATTAAAAGTAAGGGCGCTGTTCATCATACCGAATTCTGCCTCAAAGTCGGTATTAAAGACCAACTTGGCGAGACCCTAACTTATAAAAGTTCATTCATTTAACGCTTGCACGCGTCTCGGTAGATGACGGAATTTCAAATTATTATACCGTGTTGGAATAACACTCGGTTTGATCTTGTCCAAAGTCTATATAAAAATAGATAATAAGTTTATATATATAAAAAAAAATTTAAAACGAAACATACATTATAACAGAGATAAAAGATTTTACAATATATCAGATACACACAAAGATATGAGAACAAATTACGACATCTTACTAATATTATAAAGCCGAAAGTTTGTTTGTATGGAGGTTTGTTAACCTCTTCACGCAAAAACTTGCGTACGTATCGAGCTAAAACTTTGCAAACGTATAGATCTTGACCAGGACTAGCACATAGGCTACTATTTATCCGGGTAAAACGCATGCGAAGCGGCGGGCACAAGCTAGTTATAATATACAACTGGCAGTAGTAGTATACATTTTTGTGAAGAGTTAACCCGTGAGAAGTACTACCAGTATACCCATTTCTGCCGCCAAGCAATGTCTGTATTGCTATGTTCTAGTTTTCAAATGGGCGGTCTTATCGCTAAAAGCGAACTATTCCACCTTTGGATGGACAGGATATAAAATATGACGGCGTGTACGAATTCTATAACAATATTATAACTACTTAACATGAGTTAGATAAAATTATATTAAAAATTAGTAATAACATTACTTTATAAAAACATAAAAAGTAAAGTAAGGCCTTTGAATCTATTATAGATGATTTATACAGCGTCAGCAACTGGTAATCATGCTGTACGGGACGCTGCAGTGCCTGGGACATTGTCAGATGAATTAGGCTTGCCCAGCACCTATACCATCCTCTCAACTTAGTCAGCTATTATTAAGAGGAATGAACAGGTCAATACGTCTGAAGCTGCATGACATTTAAATAAAAGCGACAAGGATAAGTAATGACAGTGTACATTACATTTATAAATAGCAGAGACAAGTTCATTTTATCTCGTCTCTCCAAATAGCCAGAGATATTGATGATCTCATTGAGAAAGGCAGTGTTGTTTGTAGTTGTTCATTTATTTTGGGAGTAGTTCCATACCACTTTATATTAATTTGTCAACAATCCTAGGGATTGCAAAGTCACTGGGTCCGCTATGCAAATCGGGACAAGTTGTCACTCGACACCGTCGACAGCTGTAGTAAACTTCAAGCGATCCGACTTTGTAGTGGAACGATCTATTGTTTACCGTTGAAGACGGAAATAGATTGTTGTTTATGTTTATTGGTCAACGTCAATGTCAATAAGTAAAAATATATATGTACGTTATAAGTATATAAATTATACATTTACTATGTATTATATGTATGTATACGGTAGTTTAAATTTATAACATATCTGTCTTTGCATTTGTCTACGTCGGTTTACATATTTTGTAGGTACAGAACACCCCTGCCTTTCATAGTTCCATATTTCTCTACATCCAAAGGTTACCTGGAAGAAATCGCTTCTGAGCGGTAAGACCGATCATTGTACTAGCTTTAGTAATGTAGGTAAGTAATTTTGTGTAATTTTATAAGGTGTACATTTTTTTCCATACTAGGAAAAGAAGCAAAGAAGAAAACTTTAAACGCATCGGCAGCGACAGTAGGCCTACGCAAGTGCTGAAAAACTAACAATAATTATATTGTTAAATTCAATATTAATATTCTATTCTTAATCACACCATTCATCTTCAATGTTGTGTTTTGGTCGGTGTTGTGTCTTATAAGACAAATACGGCGCCACTAAAAACCAGTGCCGTGTTCTCACGGCGTGTGCTGAGAACTCAAAAACTGTATAAAAACATAGATTTCCACTTTACAGTGAACGATATAATAGAAATAGAAATAATTTATTTGCTGGAATGTAGGTACCGTCGAGCACTATCCAATAGAGGGGAAATAAGGTCATAAGAATTCCGAAATTCATCAGTGATTTTGCACTAATGCAATGACAACTGTCTCTTGCCTTTGACAGTACAGCGCTAACAGCCGACCTGTGTACTTTTCCGTACAATTTAAAAAAAGTAAGGCCTTTGCATCTATTATAGATGATTTATACAGCGTCAGCAACTGGTAATCATGCTGTACGGGACGCTGCAGTGCCTGGGACATTGTAAGATGTATTAGGCTTGCCCAGCACCTATACCATCCTCTCAGCTTAGTCAGCTATTATTCAGAGGAAAGAACAGGTCAATACGTCTGAAGCTAACTAAGCCGCGGGTTTCCTCACGATGTTTACTTCACCGTTAAAGCTCGTGTTAAGTGTGCACATACATTTTTCAAGAAAGAAAAATCCATTGATGCACGGATTACATCCGTACATTTATGACATATATATTTAGTTAACATTCAAATACTTTAAACTGGCTTGTTGTTTTATACAACTGTCTGAGAAAAGCAGCAGGAAATCGAACTACAAAACAGATAAAACCACATTTCATTGGTAAATACGAGTAAAAATTATGTATGTATATCTTCATTATTAATATGTATACATGTATAATATTTATGTATGGTTATTATTATTTATCTTATCTTATTATTTAAGTAGATTGTATTATTAGTTTAAGTATCATAATGTAAGTTATCTTATTTCTTGTGTACACAACCCCTACACCTATGATCACCTCTATCTAGCCTCAAAGGTTTGCTGTAAGAGAACTCTTGTTAGGGTTAAGCTCGCCTTTGTACATGACCATTTCTAAGTATTTTTAAGTTATTTTTGTTTTGTGTGCAATAAAGAATAAAGAATAAAAATATTTTTTTTGTAAATGTCTTCATTCAAGTTTTTATTTGGAAATGTCCTTAGTTTTAAAGTCAGGTTTAAAAACTTTGTGTAAATTAAATTAATAATAATAAATGTAACAAGGTGCAAAAGCTAGTCTTATTTTCAACTGAACAAACGAGAAAATAAATCTCACTAGTTCAGTCAACTGAACTGGACAACTGAACTAGTAGGAATAGACGTCTTTTTTTGCAAGCATGACCTTTTTAGTCCCTTAGTAAGCAATCTATTTTTTTTGGTTTGCTTGATTTTCTTATCCTGTATACAGGAAAGCGGAGATTATAAAACAATGTGTATAGCTCATGGAAGTCGTTGAAAGCTTCATTAAGATAATGCTTTCTCATCAACTCTGAGAACGACAGAGCAGCTATGAACGCAATTTTCAATAATTATATTATGTTCGCAAAAGTCTCTTTTATTTTTAAACCAATACATTGTTTTACAAATACAACTGCCGTGGGGTGCCGGCAGTAGAATGTTACCCCTCCTCTCATTCCCGTGGATGCAGTAAAAGCCTGCTAAGGTATACCTCCGGAAGATGGGCAGCAGCGTCTTTCCGTGTATCATCATCCCGTACTGCGCTCGCCAACCAGCTTGCCAAGCGTGGCGAGTATGGCAACTACCCCTCATGGAGACCCTTGAGGGAGGCCTGTGATCAGTAGTGGACGTTTTACGACTGAAATGATGATTGATGAAATTGTTTTAAACTTATTTTTTGCGGGAATATCTAATGTTTGCGTAGTTTCATGATCTGATAAGTCTAGGTGGTGAATTTTACCCACATTAATGTTGTTAGCAAATATATCCAAACACGCCTTTTTTGTGTCGGCGTATTGATGTGTACATATTATAGTTTTCGAAAATACTTAAAAGTTCTTGGCTATATTTACTGTCAATCATTAAGTCAAAGTTCCAGTCCCCGCATAGAATGATCCTTTTATACTTAACTAGCTTCTGCCTGCCGCTTCGCATGCATCGCACCCGAATAAAAAGTAGCCTTTGTGTTAATCCTGGTCAACATAAATATGTGTGCAAAGTTTTAGCTCAATCCGTAGCCTAGTTTTTTCGTAATACTTTTCATTTTCATAATAACAAACCTCCATCCAAACAAACTTTCGGCTTTATAATATTAGTGGGATTGACAGCTTTCCTAAAAGTATCTCTAAATTTTCAAGAAATCTTGTGGGCTACTGTCAGGCGTTCTATAAATACAAATTAAAATAAATTAAATGTCAAATGTTCAGTACCAGTACATTCAAAGCAATATTTACATGCTGGGTTTAATGATGTCAAGCGTTTTAAATTTAAAATTATTTTTACTAGAATAAATGAACCCCCACGTTTTTTTTTCAGAACGGCAGAATGAAGAAACTAATTTAAAACCTGGGATTTTCAAAAATCTTTCAGAGCCATTTTGAATAAATGTTTCCGTCGAGCATAATATGCCAACGATTATACCATCTTTTTGCAGTATCAACAGATCTGCATACATTTCCTCCATTTTATTTATAGCCCCGTATATATTTTGGTGCAATAATGTTATCGTGTTGTTAACGAAAAAGCTGCTGAAGGTTTTGAGAGGACACCTTCCTGTTTTTTTTTATTCAGATTGCTCTGTGCTCAGAGCAACCGGGCGGAAGTAGTACAGGATTTATACATCTTAATTTTCTGTACTTGTAATTCCAGTAGAAGATATGATGTAAAATCTCACCACAGTTTTAAAAAGGGATAGATATAGAGTTATAAGAACTGTATAGTTTTTATTTTAAACGAGAATTACTTGTACTCTTAATAAAATCTTAGATCATTGTAATCGTTTCAACAGTTATCGAGTTATAAATGGTGTTTCTAACCCGACTTTGGTTTATAGATGTATAGATTTCTAGTATATACCAATCCGACCGGCGAAGAATCATTGAAATTCTTTAAAGCCATAAATAACCCTTCAAATTGTAATCTAATTTCTCAATAAAATTGTAGAGTTTGAACGAAACTCTTAAATTCTTCCAAGTTTTGTTCCAGTCGGTTTCCGCACCATCGGTTACATCATAGATCAAGGAATTAACGCTTGGATAGAGACGAAAGATAGACAGAGAAGATAGATAGTAAAGCTGGACAAAATCTGGTCTATTATGTATTGAATAATAAACCTTTAAATATCATATTGGAAGGTAATATTTTAATTATTCTTCATGATTTTATATTACAAATTGCCGTCGGGTGGCAGTAGAATGTTGCCTCTCCTCTCTTGCCCGTGGAGGCAGTATTCTGCTAAAATTATCTATTCATTCAAACTCATTTTCATTCATCATTCAAACTGACTAACTGACCATTTTAATTACGTGGACCTTACAACTCTGTCTCAGGGTGACAGGCGCAATGCAATGCAGCGTTGGTGACATAGTCAGATGCTTCGTGACCGTGATCACCGCGGTATTGCAGTTGTAAAAGTTTGAGGTTACCGCTTTACATCAGGTGGGCCATGGCTTGTCTCGTCATTAAGTCGTATAAAAAAAAGTAATTAGGAAATGACATAATTTATTCACAAAAAAAAGAGTACAATAGGTCTTATAAAAATACATAGGTTTTAGCTCTTCTATTTAGCCTTTTCTAAGGCATGTGAAAGTTCAGTCGGTAGTTGTTTTTTAAAGAAGGCATTTAAATTTGAATTAAAATAATAATAAACATTATGTCAACCATTCAATCAAATTATAAAAACACTTTTTATAAAAACAAGCGGCCATAGCCTTAGTTTTTTCCTCATTTGAGTCGTAGGCAATTCTTTAATAGTAGGAGGCAGTTTATTAAATTGATTTGATTTGATTATCATTCCCGTCCTCATTTCCATTTTTAAGTTCCAGTTGGCTCGTAGTCAGTTGTTTCTAGGAAGAAAGCTATTCCTTGTTCTGCGTAGACTATACCCTATTAGTGTTAATTAAATCTAACTTCAGATTCGTATTCAAAGGCTTGAGTTTCCTCACCGAATCTCAGAATCGTTTTATTTCATTGTTATTTTAATTCGTTCTAATTTTACCTTAACTTTGATGAGGGTAATGACTATTATCGCGTAACCTGATGAAGTTTGGTAAGGTCTTAAGTAGTATTTTAAATACTACTAGCTTATACAAATAAAAAAATTATGCATACAAGTAACGATTGGGCTAATCCGACTAAGATGTTGACATTTGCAATGTACTTTATTTTATAAGTTTTTTCTTACTCTGGGAAAAGCATCACGTTCTTTTTGATTTTTTGTAAAACACTTCCATGTTCTGGGTATTTTTACTAATACCTTTTACCATTCTTTATAACACGCAAAAATAAAATACATTTATAAAAAGAGAAATTTGCAAAGGCGATATTATCCGTAAAGTATTTTCTTCCAGCAAATCTGAGGCAAAGGAGATGCATTATACCAATTGTTAGATAAGATCGACTTCTTTGACCAGAATGTTCTGTCACTGTTCTAGCATTTTTTTTATTATACTTTTACATTTATTGCTCGCCGTTGGGTGCCGGCAGTAGAATGTTACCCCTCCTCTCCGTGGATGCAGTAAGAGCCTGCTAAGGGACACCTCCGGAAGATGGGCAGCAGCGTCTTTCCGTATATCAACATCCCATACTGCGCTCACCAAACCGCCTGCCAAGCGTGGTGAGTATGGCAACTACCCCTCATGGAGATCCATGAGGGAGGCCTTAGTTCAGTAGTGGCCGTTTTACGGCTGAAATGATGATGATGATGATTTATTGCTCAACATATCAGCTGGATTCATAATTATCATCTCAGCTGTAGCAAGTCCACTGCTGGACATAAGCCTCCCTCATTGGTCTCCAAGTACTGATCATGGTGTTGCCCATTAATCTGGTTTCTTTAGATAGATAGATAGATATTTTATTGTTTCATCTACAAACATCAATTAGCAGAGTTTACAGACACAAAGTTGCTTAGTTCTAGAGAGATGCATTTCCTGAGTGGATGACATAGGTGTCCAAACTAGGATAACCTGTGTGATGGCACACCTATACCCTCCGCCCGACATGAAAGTTACAAAAAATATATTTTTTTAGGAAAAGTGTATAGTTTAAACAAAATAAATAATGCGAAACATTCCTTTAGTACAAGCTTTGTTTAGTTTGGGATAAAATATTGCTGTGCGTAGTGTTCAGAATTAGTTATTTCATCATCACATCCGTAGGACTGCTGCCCACGTCTGGACATAGGCCTGTCTTATGATGGATTTCCAAGATCATGACAGGATTGTTGCTAAACTCGCCACGCAGGCAGGCGGGTAGGCGAGCGCTGTACGGGACGTTTACACAAGGAAAGATGCTGGTGCCCAACTTTCGGAGGGATACCTCCTGAAGCAGCAGAAAGAGCCTGCTAAACCAAACTTAACAGGCACTCACTGCATCCATGGATATGAGAGGAGGGGTAACATTCTACTGTATGCAGTGTAGCATTATTTGTTTAACAAAAACTTTTAGTGCTTTTACTCTTTTGTTTTTAACTTTTTCCAAATTAGAAAACGCGGAGAGTTCTTCCCACTCATTTCATCTTTCAAAACACCAGTCTAAAGCGCTCATTTAATATCTCTTGAATAAAATCATCACCTCCCCAGCTTACTCAGCGAATTTTACTTCATTTTAATAAAAGTCGGCAGAAAAAAAATATCTGACTTGCCAATGTCTATCGTCTTTGCCGTTTATTGAATTTGTTCTGTGGGGTCGGGGGATGTTTTGATTAAGGGATTCTACTTTCTGTTCAAGTTATGGCTTTACGAGAGCTTCGTAAAATCATGTTTTTTGAAATTCTTGAACTGGATGAATGACGATGGGATACTTTAATATATATTATTGAGTAAACAAATAATGTCGTGCAAATATGTACCGCCGTGGGGTGCCGGCAGTAGAGTGTTACCCCTCCTTTCATACCCGTGGATGCAGTAAGAGCCTGCTAAGGGATACCTCCGGAAGATGGGCAGCAGCGTCTTTCCGTTTATCAACATCTCGTACTGCGCTCGCCAACCTGCCTGCCAAGCGTGGTAAGTATGGCCACTACCCCTCATGGAGATCCATGAGGGAGGCCTGTTCAGTAGTGGACTTTTTACGGCTGGAATGATGAAACTTTATGGATTTATATAAAGTAGAATAGCTTAATCAAAACATTTCCTCGACCCCACAGAACTACACAGAAAACATATAAAAAATAAACAGACCCGGGACAAATACCTACAAATAAATTGCAAACATTTTTCTCATGGCGGGAATCGAACCTGCTACCACCTGCGTATCGGCTATTAGGCCAGCTGAGTCATTGGCAGTCGCAGTAGTAGAAGTTCATAACCCTAAATACATATGTAGTTTGTGTTTGGTGTAGCTTCTGTTCCCTTAGGGCAGCGAATACGCATCGCTTATCTCCATACAAAATAAATTTTAGTTTTCATCATTTCAGCCATAAAACGTCCACTGATGAACACAGGCCTCTCTCATGGATCTCCATGAGGGGTAGTTGCCATTCTCAGCACGCTTGGCAGGCGGGTTGGTGAGCGCCGTATGGGATGTTGTTATGATACACGGATAGACGCTGCTGCCCATCTTCCGGAGGTATCCCTTAGCAGGCTCTTACTGCATCCATGGGCATGAGAGGAGGGGTATCATTCTACTGCCGGCACCCCACAGCAAATTTTAGTTTTATTGCGCACATAATAAAAAAGTTCCAGAATATAGAGGTATATAAAAATATTCACAAGGTAAGGCCTTTTAACATCTATTATAGATGATTACTACGGCGTTAGCAACAGGTATTTTTAGATGGAATATTAGCAAATTAAATAAAAAAAAACTTTTTAACAAACAAGCTTTTATTTAAACGTACCTACTAAAAATAATAAAACAAACATTTTCCATTAAAGTTTAATGTCAACTTAAAACGTCTTTACACAAAATTTATGTTTAGTGTCGCTGGCTTATTGCTGACCATGCATTGTCATCCAAAGAAAACATGTTTACAAAATTTAAGCTCAATTGGTTGAAGATATTCTGCTTCAAAATTGAGTTGCAAGATTCCGCGAACAAACATAGTTAAATACATACATACATACAGGACAAGCTAAATATAAGCTGGTAATAGATAAAAATAAAATAAAATAAATAAAATAAAGTTTATTTTAGCAAAAGCGAAAAACACTGGTACGAGTTGTAGAGGTAATATTTTTATACATCGAATAAGCAGGTATTTTTATGACGAGTGTACCTTAATGAGCGCTGTTCCCCGCACTAGATCTCTGGAAGGAGTCTGTGTTGCGAGGTCACAGTGGGTCTCTTCTCGGACTCTCTATCGTGACTTCGTCGAAATTTGTACAAAAATAGAAAAAAAATAATTGAAAAATTTAGTAGTAAGAATTTATGAGGTATAAGGAGAATAATTTGTTTTTTTTTATCGAAAATAAAACAAGATAAAACAAACAACATAAAAATATAAATAAAAAAAACAAAGATGAATGCCTACTTTTATGCAGAAAATGTAATAACGTGTTAATTATACATATATATTTATTCAATACCAGGACATCTAATGCAAACATTCCTTGAATTAATTCAACAGTGCCAAGTTATTAAAATCTCTATCTCAAGAATTCCAAATTTAGCAGAATAGTGGCAACTTTCAACTTTTGTGTTAACATTTGAGTTCTTAAGTTTTTGCACTTTAGTTAACACTTGGCTTTAATCCAAAAATTTAATTGGAGTAAGGCGAGGCGTTTAGCTGGAACACCGTCTAGCCTGAGACGATGTACGATCGAGATCATACCGATATAAACGAACTAGCTTCTGCCCTTAGCTTCGCACGCATTAAACCCGAATAAAAGTAACCTATGTGTTCCTAGTCAACATCTATGTGTGCAAAGTTTCAGCTCAATTCGTAGGGCAGTTGAAGAGGTAACAAACATCCATACATCTATACAAACAAACTTTCGGCTTTATAATATTAGTGAGATGTTTCATCCGGGAATGTTATTGGATCTTACATGCAACTTTATTATTGATGCTAAACTATCCACTTATTTATCAAACAACGTAGAAAAATTATATTGTTTATGGAAAGAATATTATTTGAATTATGTGCGAACTATATTTACGGCACATTATTATTGTTACTTCAGTTATAGTTTATCATTAAGTGAGTTTGTGTAAAAATATTTTGAGAAATAAATGTATAAATCCGTAACTAAGGTAACAATAGGTAGGTAACAATTATATTTAATTAGTGGTCCCGTACAACGTCCTCTGCGTCATACGAGAGAGAGTGGGTATACGACCTATACGATACAATGATGCTCCGCTTCTTTTGATCGTAGCGTGATGTTATATAGCCTATAGCCGTCCTCGATAATTGGGCTATCCAACACCGAAATATTTTTATTAATAGTTTCACTTTTTAGCAAAGTCAAAAAGTCAAGGTCAATAAGTGTTTAATCAATAGAGCAAAACGCTTAATAGAATAGGTACCTACTTATTTTACAAAAGAAGAACAAGACACATTTAAATTTAATAAAGCATACAATTAGATTCGTTCGGTTCAGCTATTTTATTTCCAAGTGAGGGAAATGTATATACTATACACTACGGATTTCAGTATGAAAATTAATTAAAAATCTTTAGAACGAAAAATTTGTAAGTAGACAAGTGGATCCAACTGGGGACAGTGGGCGTAAATGTGTTAGTGTTTAAGAATAGTATCTCAAATCAAATATATTATAATTTATTAATTCTTCTTTACAAAAAATATATTATGGATAAAAATGCCACGCTGTGGGGTACTGGCAGCAGAATGTCCCTCCTCTCATGCCCGTGGATGCAGTAAGAGCCTGCTAAGGATACCTCGATAAGATGGGCAGTAACATCTTTCGGTGTATCAACAACCCGAACTGCGCTCGCCCGCCTGTCAAGTATGGTAACTACCCCTCATGGAGATCCATGAGGGAGGCCTGTGTTCAGCAGTGGACGTTTTACGGCTAAAATGATGATGATGAATGAGGTAAAAGTATTATATAAAGGTAACACAAGTATGAATAAAAAAAATAAAACAAAATTTAGAATCCGGGATCCAACGCGCTTTCGGTAATCTGAACTTAATAAACCTAAATAAGAGGGACAGATATCGCGTTGGTACATTAATTATAATAGTAATTAAACAATGCTGGACATTTCACACATTACAAACCCCGTTTATAAGCCTCTGCACTAGGTATCTCTCAGAATCAAGAATCAATTATTATTTTCTACAATAATCAACTACAAATCCGCATACAATGCGAAGCCTCTCGCAGAAGCTAGTATACGTCATAATTCACGTCCACCGTTGCAACCTCCCATTCCTCTCAGCTGAAGCGCTGCTCAAGCGACGCAAAGTAATTAGTGCAATCAGAGTGAATCACGTTTTAGTCAAGTGCGAGCCGTTATGTCGAGAGCCCTTGTTGCTTGTTACAGGCGCCAATGCTCATGTTGCGTCAAATTTATTCCACTTAAGTGCATATAAAAGCCTCCCAAATAATGTCCTTGATAGCTAGCGCAGGTACATATTATAAAAAAAAATAAGATAAAATGCCAGTTGTTTTTCGTGCCGGTTCGATATATATATATATATATATATATATATATATTTGTTGCGATTACTGTATACGGAAACCCGAGGCTTAGTTAGCTTCAGACGTATTGACCTGTGTTTTTCTCTGACTAATAGTTGACTAAGATGGTATAGGTGCTGGGCAAGCCTAATCCATCGAACAATGTCCCAGGCACTGCAGCGTCCCGTAGAGCATGATTACCAGTTGCTGACGCTGTATAAATCATCTATAATAGATGCAAATGCCTTACTGTGTCACTCTGGGCGGCAACTAAATTATCCATTTAAAAGATGGTCTACTAAGAAGTCTAGTCTTATTTACCTCAGCAATTTTTACGATTCTAACATACATAGAGCTAATGTTACAAAACTTGAACTATTTCATAACATGGAAATATTATAATGAATACTTATAACTAACGAGGTTTGGCGTTAATTATATATGAAAAATATAACATAGACATATTTTAATAGTTTTGTAATATCTATTTTTGCATCTAAACCAATCCGTACAACTAGCGACATCTATCTTCTGAACGTATGAGACAACACCCGTTTGACCGTGTCAAACACGTTTTTGAACCCTTGCACTCTTTTCGGCGGGAACAGCAGATCAAACAATCCTCTTTGGGGATTCTTCTTGACAGAAACCACTTTGACTATGTGATGATAATGGATCACAGGCTCTTCTGTTGTTGAGGTTGAAGACATGGGTATAACAGTGGTGCTGTTGAGCAGGTTTCCGGTAAGGGTAGAACTGAAACATATCACTCAATGTTTAGTAATAGGCTACTTAACTAAATTTTGATTGCTAGTCCGTCATGTATCTACATTAACAAAATCTATTTTTTAACGTTATCAAAAATAACCACGATTGGTACATTATATCGAAATGTCGCCTGAAGTCACACGATGGTACGTGCCTCGGTACAGAATGATGTCGTCACGAGCCACTCCTAAACTTCAACTTTTGTTTTATTAATTAGAAAAAGCAAAGATTATATTATTCTTAAGAGTCTATTATTTTTGTATTATCTAACTGACGGTCTAAATAGGATTTTGATTCTCATACTCTGTCATCATGCCTATTGATTGACGGGTACAAGATATCTGTAGGTCTGCCATGAGTTTTTACAATCTATACTCGCCAGTCATCGTCATCATCATTTCAGCCATAAAACGTCCACTACAGAACACAGGCCTCCCTCATGGATCTCCATGAGGGGTAATTGCCATACTCACCACGCTTGGCAGGCGGGTTGGCGAGCGCAGTACGGGATGTTGATACACGGAAAGACGCTGCTGCCCATCTTCCGGAGGTAACCCTTAGCAGGCTCTTACTACATCCACGGGCATGAAAGGAGTGGTAACATTTTTCTGCCGGCACCCCACGACCTCGGTCACTAGACCGAGGTTAAAAAAATGTATGAAAACTTGTACAGCGCCTCTAGCGGATAGTTTGGTGCTAAAATACGTAGTAAACACACACCGACTACAACTACAGCGACTTGTTTTGTTATTCTTGTTTGGGCTTCATTTGCTTAGAATTTGTTACCATGAGTTACAAATCTGACAGATGTCATAGTAACGTACTATTACTACTGTAGTAACGGCAGGCGATCTAACAGTGACAACTCATGGTAGACACACTGGACAAGACACGCTTTGGGTGTCCAGTGAAGGAAGACCGGGCAGTTAGTTAAGTAAGTAACGTATTTTAAAGACCTAAAATGGTGTAATATCTGGTTATAAATCGTAAATACTTATAACTATAAGGCGCTACTTGCGCTATACATTATTATACCAGCCGGCAGTAGAATGTCGCCTCTCCTCTCTTGCCCTTGCTTGAATCTGCTGAGGGATACCTCCGTAAGATAGGCAGCAGCGTCATTTCGTGTATCAACATCCCGTACTGCGCTAGGCAACCCGCCTGCCAAGCCGATTCAATTAAACAAAACCCATCTCTTTCTAATATTACGTGTAAAGTAATTAAATGTCTCCGATAACTTAATATTAGAATGTGCAAAATGGTTGACATCGGGCCCCGTATTACGTATCTAGTGACAGGTTTGCAACAGGCGTATGTACATATATGGGTCTCCTGATTATCGCTACGAAACGTCAATTTTGATTTAGTTTACAGATGTTGTATATTCGTCACAAAGTTAATTTACGAATTGACGTTTCACAGCGATGATCGCGCGATGTACGCCTGTGCAAATCTGTCGACGTAATCAGCCTACGGAAGTGACCTTTTCCCAGCAGTAGGACAGTTTAAAAACTAACAACTCACTTTGGGGTTATAGTAGAGGCTACTGTTGTTTTCATTTGATAGAAAGACTCTACCAATCTCGAAGTAATAGGTGCTTCATCATTACTGCTCACATCTGTGGTCATCTCCTCACTTATCGCGTTCGCTGTATTGTGATCAGTTGGTATAAAGTTAGTGTAGATGTCATCGAAGTTCAAAGTCGGCGGCGCGAAGCGATTGTGTCTGGTGTCTTCGTCTGAATTTACCCTGGCAGAATATATTCTGATTTTACCCTGGGAGAAATATGACATATTAAATAATTTCATATTATCAATATTACCATGGGGTGCCGGCAGTAGAATGTTTGCCCCCACGGGCAAGAGAGGACACTGCATCCACATGCAGTTATGGTAAAGTAATAAAATTATATCATTATAGTCAATATTGCCGGGGAGTGCCGGCAAAAGAATGTTGTCTCTCCTCTCTTTCCGGTGGATGCAGTAAGAATCTGCCGAGGGATAACTCCGGAAAATGGGCAACAGCGTCGCCAACCCACCTGCCAAGCGTGGCGAATAAACCCCTCATAATCTTGGAGATGTAGAAGGAGGCTTATGTTCAGCAGCGGACGTGGATAGCAAGACTGAGATGATAATGATGATGAAAATAAATAATACTGGACGTTTCATACAGCACATCTATCTCAGAATTAAGCAAGGCAACATTCTACTGCCGGGATCTCACATCTGCTATTTAATGATTTGACGAGCTCTGTGGCGCAGCGGGCGAAGGTCCGCCTGCGACGCAAGGGGTTGCGGGTTCGATTCCCGCCTCGGGACAAATGTCTGTACGATCTGCAGATATTTGTTCAGGGTGTTCTGGGTGTTTTTCTATGTATAATAAAAATATCTATCTATGTAGTATAATGTATTAAGTATATCAGTCATCTAGTACCCATAACACAAGCTCTTAGCTTGGGGCTAGATGATGCTGTGTGATTTAAAAAAAAATTAAAAAAAAATGATTCAATGCTCTAAAGTTATTTGAATGTACTCACCATAATCAATAGCACGACGAACAGCACTTTGAAACCCAGATACATCGTATGTCTATCCTGAGCTGTCGACGGTTCCACAATGAAAGACAGCTTACAGCCTGGACGTACCGTAATATCTGAAACAATGGTATGTATATTCAATAGATACATTTGTAAACATTTATAGTAAACTATATTTTATGTAGCAGTAATTGTTTTGACTTATGACTCTTTCATTGTTAAATTTTATGTTGTTATTAGAGTATTGGTCGTACGACGAACTCCGGGGTGCAGTAATGCTGGCTATAGCTGCGAGCTGATGCTTAGTTTTCTGAAGATTTTTAACCCGGATCCCGAATTATCTATTAATAATTTACACTTTTATTTATTTATTTTTATTTAACGCATTTTACAAAAAAAAAATATTCACAAACTCATTCATTTATTTCCATAGTTTGCAATTACAAAACATAGACACGTCAATACAATAAAAAACATATTTAAACTTATGTTAACAGGAAATAAGGCACATCAATAAATCTGTTCATATTATAGTATAAATAAATAAATTGTATTAATAACTACATCTTAGTGTGTCAAACATCTGGTACCCTTAACACAAGCACCGTTTCTTTGGATCACTCTCAGTAGGTCCTGTTTTTAGAAAAGCAATAAAATTATGGATCTAGTGAGAAATTTGACTCTCAGGAGATCCTGTCTTTAGAACAGCAATATATTATGGATCTGGTGAGAATGTTAACTCTCAGTAGATCCTGTTTTTAGAACAGCAATATTTTATGGATCTAATGAGAGTTTTAACTCAGTAGATCCTGTTTCGAAAATTAACTTTTGCTGGATGGGGCTGTGTAATGTCCAGTATTTAGTATTTTTTTTATTTATATGTTTATATGTTTCTTATTAAGTATATTCTATTCGCTATCTGATTCCAATTAACATTAGACTGCTCACTTAGAGGCATATTTTTTTTATTAGAAAAAACTGGTAAGTAACATACTTTAAACCAGTAAAAGATTCATCAAAACATTTGGACTTTATATTTGTTCATCGATGAGAGTGAAACATGATGTGGAAACTGTTCCATTGATGGATTAGAGTGGAATAAAAGGTTTTTTTTATACAACTAAATGACGAGAAAAAAGCCGTGTTCGCGTAGTGGTATGTACCCCCTAGAAGGTCGTGGGTTCGATACCGGCCGTACACCAATTGATTTTTCTTTCTTGAAAAATGTATGAGCACACTTAACACGTGCTTTAACGGCGAAGAAAACATCGTGAGGAAACCCGCGGCTTAGTTAGCTTCAGACGTATTGACCTGTTTTTTCCTCTGACTAATAGTTGACTAAGCTGAGAGGATGGTATAGGTGCTGTGCAAGCTTAATCCATCTAACAATGTCCTAGGCACTGCAGCGTCCCGTACAGCATGATTATCAGTTGCTGACGCTGTATAAATTATTTATAATAGATGCAAAGGCCTTACTATTTTTAATGACGAGACAAGCCGAAGGCCACCTGATGTAAACGGTAACCTCTACCTATTACAACTGCAATATCGCGGTGATCACGTTCACTAACCTCGTGACCAATGCTGCATCCTGAGACAGAGTGATGGTAAAATCTCATGTGCCCGTGATGACGCCATGATCACGAATAAACTGTCAGTATCCATCAGTTTATCCGTAATCACGGCATGTGAAATTGCGCCTAAATATTAAACGAAACTCAAAAATAGTCAAATCATGCTCAATATACCTTAAAAATTGCTTAGAGAGATCCACTTATGCATATTTTTTAGGAGATTACAGTGGAATAGAGCGCATTTTTCTAGTTACTTAACCTTATTCGTGTAGCAAGTTTTGAAAGGCCTCCCGTATCCGGCGGCGGAATCGCATTTTCTTGCAGATAAAAGGAAGCCAGCCCCTGCGCCGTACATTGAGATATGAGATGTTCGTTTCCACTGATATGTGCTTAAACCAGGAATATTATTTATATATATAAAATTCAAAGTCCTGACTGACTCACTGACTGACTGATATATCAACGCATAGTCTAAACTACTGGGCCTAAAGACTTGAAATTTGGCACACATATTACCTTGAGTAACCTAGAGGTGCTTTAAGAAGGGATTTTTCGAAATTCCCACGGGATAGGGAATAAATGGGAAATGCTAGTTTAAATATATTTATGTTTTGAGACAATTCTTGTAGTTCTTTATTGCACAATATACAGTGAAGTGATACAAATCATTATGTTTTCATCATTTAAGCGTCCACTACTGAACACCACCACATCCACCACTACGTGGGGTAGTTACCATACTCGTCACGCTTAACAGGCGGGTTGGCGAGCGCAGTGCGCGATGTTGATACACGGAAAGACACTGCTGCCCATCTTCCTGAGGTATCCCTTAGCAGGTTCTTACTGCACCCACGGGCATGAGAGGAGCGGTAACATTCTACTGCCGGCACCCCACGGCACCTGTACCGAATTACTCATTATCATGACCTGTCAGGTTTACGTCTTAAATTGAAAAATACCATACAGAATAATTTGATAAATATTAACACAATTTCTGTGCTTCTGGCCACGTGGTTCGACTGCATGGTTCGATCAATCGGAGTTCGTGAACTTTTTTTTCCAGATATACCTCTATAGCCTCTGATTCCTCGAGGCTACAATGGAAACAAACCCAGTCCCTGGTAAAGGATGCTCATGGTGCAGTTTATTTAATTTCCTCAAAGGTATCACGTTGGGGAAGCGTGTTTTCAACAGCCACTTCAGACACGCAGGCTCACCCGCTTGAAGGTGAAAGAAATATATACATTTATGCTTACATTACAGCCGAAAAGTATCCAGAAAGGAATAGTATTCTCGCAATAAAATTGAGTTCCGTACTCAAAGAGTATACAGCCGTGGGGTGCCGCAGTAGAATGATACCCCTCCTCTCATGCCCATGGATGCAGTAAGAGCCTGCTAAGGGATACTTCCGGAGGATGGGCAGCAGCGTCTATCCGTGTATCAACATCCCATACTGCGCTCACCAACCCGCCTGCCAAGCGTGGTGAGAATGGCAACTACGCCTCATGGAGATCCATGAGGGAGGCCTGTGTTCATCAGTGGACGTTTTATGGCTGAAATGATGATGACTCAAAAGGTAAAACCGGGACCGTAATTACTAAGACTCCGCTGTCCGTCTATCTGTATGTCTGTCTGTCACCAGGCTCTCATGTACCGTGGTGTCTAGACAGTTGAAATTTTCACAGATGATGTATTTCTGTTGCCGCTATAACAACAAATACTAAAAATATAATAAAATAAATATTTTAGGGGGGCTCGATTTACATAAAACCTTTTTTGTTAGCGCTGTCTTAATGATAGAAGGGTACTGATTACTGGTCACATTTTTCGGAAACCTTCCCCCCTTTTCTGGTACCCCCGTATCAATACTTGTTAACCCGGTGTCATGCGGGTGGAAAAAAACTTCATGGACGTGGGGGTGGGTCATCATTACCCGATACTTTGACTAACGATATTTATACATTTTCAAAAGAAATTATGAATTATTTTAGGATTACAACTTTATTGTTTTATGGTTTAGTAAATTAAACTATAATTTCTATTACCAGAGTATTATATAATATTATATATAACAACACGTAAAAAATCAACAAAACTGGCATTCCTTAGCGTAATCTCACTTTTTTCCAATAATAATTATTCTTTAATTTTTTATGGCACTTTTATAAACTTGCCTAAGACATCTTTAAAAAATACTAACTTAAAACTAATCAGAATCATCGTTGTAAATGCAATCACCGCAGAAAGGTACAACGTACAGGGCAAATATACCTTTTTCAAATTTGGACGCACTTAGCTCCAAGCACGGTCGCCGTCCAACTGATAATTTTTAATCAATGCTTAGCGTAACTGATTGACTCTAGCTACTGAGAAAAGCGGCAGCGTCACTTGCGTAGTTACCAAACTGTAAAAAAGTCCCGGGTCATTTTGACCCATGACGCCGGGTTAAAAACTGTATGATGAATAACTTTTTATTTATGATGACCAGTGCTTATGTCTTTTATGGTGAAAGATTCAATATTTGTATCTAGACTTACATTTTAAAGAGACGATATTTGTGTTTCTGTATAATTATGTATTTGTATTTTGTTTTGAAAAAATACTGTAGAGATTTAAAAATATTTTACTTATAAAATGCTTCAGTGATCGAGGTAATGTTATGTACCCTAGCCCACCGGAGCCGTTATGTAGCACTGCAATAGGAGTGCGGTGCGGTTCCAAGTTCTCCGAATAATTTGCCACCGGATTCGAGTTGATACTTCAATCACATATCTGTTTGACAAAATTATTGCGATGAGACCACACGTTGATTTTCGCGGGCGATTCAGAAATCTGATATTTCGTCTTTTTATTAAACCTAAAGTTTATATTAGAAAATGCCATATTTTATTTGCTTTAAGTCTTGTTTCAAAAGATATGTCGTAGCCGCTTTAACTTTGTACATGCTGTGACGTCCTGTAATTACGGAAGACTTTTAATATTTTTTAGACCTTATTATTATGTGTACTATGTGTAACCCTGTGTTGGATGTCCTATCTCAAATAAATAAATAATAAAAGTCGTATGAAGATTATGTGGACTGCTGAATACAGACAATGAACTGGATAACTCTAGTAGTTACCTGTAGATGGCACACTAATCAGTGAACAACCGATATCGATTCATACAAAAATGTTGGTAGCCCTATGTTACCTCGCATCGTTGAAACTGAAACTACCGAATTGATATCGAACTTAGCAAATATTTACCTACCATGTAAATCTTGCCCGTGGATGCAATAGTCTTCAAGGGATACCTCCAGAAGATAGGCAGCAGGGTCTTTCCGTGTATCGACATCCCGTCCTGTGAACCCCATCATGCTTGCCAAGCGTGGCGTGTATGGCAACAACCCCCGCATGATCAGTACTTGGCAGATCTTCAAGGGAGGCCACTGCCCAGCAGTTGGACGTCCTATGGCTAAGATGGTGATGAAATAAAAAACCTATACTATTTCTTGTGTATTAATCGGGGTACCTTGTTCGGCAAATCGATTACTTCTTGCTAACATACCTTTATAGCAAACATATGGTTAAGGTTCTTTCGTACATTAAACATTATGCTGCTTCCGAAACTTTAAAAGGCTTTCGACTGAAGAAGTTTGCCTCTCAACTTCAGTCACGATGTGAACTTGAAACTTAATATCGACTGCGAATCGCGCATACGTTATTACCTTTTACTAAGGTTAGTTCGGGACAGTATTCATCTTTACTTAATAAATTATGTTACAGTTAAGCTACATGTTTTAGCTGTAACATGATTATTAAGTAAAATATTACTTTGCCGTGGGGTGCTGGCAGTAGAATGTTACCCTTCTTCTCATGCCCGTGAATTCAGTAAGAGCCTGCTAAGAGATACCTCCGGAAGATGGGCAGCAGCGTCTTTCCGTGTATCAGCATCCCGTACTGCGCTCGCCAACCAAACGTGGTGAGTATGGCAACTACCCCTCATGAAGATCCATGAGGGAGGCCTGTGTTCAATCGTGGACGTTTTACGGATAACTGGAATAAATAAATAATATAAATAAATAAATAAATAATGCTGGACAAATCACACAGCATCATCTAGCCCCAAGCTAAGCAGAGCTTGTATTATGGGTACTAGATGACTGATATACTTAATACATCATACTACATAGATAGATATTTTTATTATATATAGAAAAACACCCAGAACACCCTGAACAAATATCTGCAGATCGTACAGACATTTGTCCCGAGGCGGGAATCGAACCCGCAACCCCTTCCGTCGCAGGCGGACCTTCGCCCGCTGCGCCACAGAGCTCGTCAATAATCAATAGTCAATACTATAGTCAATAATATCGGAATGACTGATATGATGAAAATATTACTATCAATATGAAGCAAGGTAAGGAAAGCAGGTTGGCGGTGGATGCAGCCATGCAGGTCGCTTCCAGCCGCAATACTTGGAGGTCCTTGTTGATAGCATCAGTAGTTCTCGAGATATCCATCTGTGACAGATAGACAGACAAAGTCACACCATAAGTGTTCCTTTTTACCATTTTGGTCCAGAACTCTAAAAATAGCAGGATAAAAATTATATTAACAAAAACAATACAAAAATAAATTTCCATATCATTTTACGCCACAAATTCTTCAAAGCTGTAGAAAGTTTGGTCCATCAACCAGCGTTTTAGTCAAGCTTTGTATATAATTATATATGCTGCTTGCAGCGTTCATGATAAACTTCGGCAATATATTGCTTTAGAAACTCTTGAAGGCTTCCCAATCCAATCTGCAGTATGTGCTGAATCTCCTGATACGTAACTCGCCCATTGTCTTAATTTTTCACTGGTAGCACGTTTTCACCCGTAACAGCCGTCAAAGTGGCGACCACTTCTTTCTTCGTTCCCCAAAGTTAGTCGACCGCGCCTAAATTCGTTATACCAACGATACACGGTTGCCTTGGAAGGGCCTTCACTTCATCCACTGTCGTCCGGTTTCAAGCGACACTTGAAATCCTAAAAAACTTATAGCGCAAAAATGTTCCCGGCGCATATACGTTTTTTTTAATCAGGCACGATAATTTAAATTCTCTTGCAAAAAATGTAGAGGAAATTTTTAAATTGGGACGTACCTTTTTTTTAATAATAAATAATCACATTTTCGAAATAGATTATAACTGGCCAGTACATACATAATTTTTATTTCGCAATACTTTCTTTGTGATGGGTGGATGCAGAACATGATGGGCAGTATTCTGATGACAGCTGTCGCAGCGATCAAGCTAAGTTATACAGACTATAAATACTTTTTTTTGTTATAATATACTTATCATACATAGAAAAATACCCAGAACAATTCTCTGCAGAAAAATTCTGCAGAGAATTGAACCCGCAACCTCCTGCTTCCCAGACGGCTATTATACCAACAGAGCCACGGACGGAGGTCGTCAAATTTTATATTCTACTCGTACCATGAAATTAATCAGGTCTCTCCTAGAAAGTTAGTTAAGATTTTGTTTCACTTCCAGCAAGCAAAAAACCTAGAAAAATTTGCGTCTTGTGAATATGAGGCTTTATATTCCTCCAATCTAGTTTGAGAGTTTCTTTTGAACGACGTTTCAGCGACAAATTGTATAAAGTATTCGCACTTCGCGATACCCAGGAGTGTAGGATTCGATTGTGAAAGAAATCGTGTCTTCTTTGAGTGTGAGGAAATCACTTTAGTTGTGACAGGCTTTTAAGGGCTTAGATTGATATGCTTACGGAAGGGCGGGAGAAATGTGTGCGTTTTGATGTACACGTAAACGGTTCTGGTATTTGCTTCAAGGGTGGATATCGCTCAACGATAAGTGAAGGAAGTACTCGGTTTTCACGCTTAACTTCGTGAATTTCCAACCTACTCTACAAATTTATAATTCCAAGTATTTGGTAAGGCGCGGTAGGGAGCTGATCAGAGTTTTTCTATTCTTCAGATGCTATACCCTCTATAAACGTAGTGGAAAATAACTAAATGGTCACTAAATATTCGACATTTTATGTTTAAAGTAATAAAAAAAAGTTAATAAAAAAAAAATAAAAAAAAAGGAAATAAAGTCTCCGTTTAAAATTTTGCTTAAACATTGTATTTACTCGTACAATTTTTGGAAAAATATAAACTTTGAATTTATTATGAATTGTTATTGCAAATACGACTGTGCACATGGATAAAACTTAAAACTCTTCATACAACTGGCATTAGAAACGAAACTCTCAAGCTCATTGGCTCACTACAGCGCCTTAAGACGACTTATTGGCGATATTGGCGTCATGGATTTTAACATTTTCAGCAATTACAAAACTTTCGGAATTTATATTTTATTGAATTGTTTATGTCTTTTACTTCAAATTTGTCGTTGGTCACACTGATGATGTGTTTAATTTACAGGTGAACAAACCGATTTATATCTCATAATATTTTGTACATATAAGTTTAAAGAACTTTTTGGTGGTTGGATCACCATTTTGACCATTTTGGCTAATAGTTTTTATTATAAAAGAGAATTACTTGCTTGGCGCTTACAATTTTTTTATCTCAAAGCTTGCTTTTCGTGCAGTATGTATAGTTAGTGTATGCTCACCCTTAGTCCGCGTTGTACAAATGTAGTTTAAAGAATAACAACAAAAATTGTAAATTTTTATAAGGTTTTAATTTGTGTTGTGTTGAAATGTTCTACTAACGTAAGCGTGGTTTAACACTATGAAAAATAGAAACTCTAAAACACCGTTAGTAAAACTTCGTAGAATGATGAGGATTTGCCGATTGATCTTGAGAATGGAGACCAAAACCATGTTTACAGAAATCACTGTGCTTTGTCTGGGATATTAATCGAAATCTATTAGGCTCGGTAACAGGCTTGCTACGTCGCTACGCCAAGACACTACGCTGCGTAACAATGCACGATGCATCAAGTCGATAGCCGTGCTAATCCGTGCTCAGTTGTGCTACCTTGCATGTGTGTACGTTATCTATTGCCATACTAAGATAAGGTTACCGGTATTGTAAAGTGCAGGCGGGTACTTAGATGTATTTACACATCATTTCCATCATCATTTTAGCCGTAAAACGTCCACTACTGTCACAGGCCTCCCTCATGGATCTCCATGAGGGGTAGTTGCCATAGTCACCACGCTTGGCAGGCGGGTTGGCTAGCACAGTTCGGGAGTTAATACACGGAACGACGCTGCTGGCTATCTTGCGGAGGGGTGCCGGCAGTAGAATGTTACCCCTTCTCTCATGCCCGTGGGTGCAGTAAGAACCTGCTAAGGGATACCTCCGCAAGATGGGTATTTACACATGAAGATATATTACATTTTTAGTGTTTCGGAGTAAAACAAGTAACTCTTATAGTTTCCCTTTGTCTGCCTGTCTGTTTTTCTGTCTGTCCGTCCGTCACCGGCTTTGCGAAGAGGCTAATTCTGGACATTTCACTAAGCACCATCTAGCCCAAGCAAAGCTTGTGTTACTGGTACCAGATGTTGGATAAATAAATAATGGTGGACACTACACCCAACCCCATCTAGTCCCAAACTAATCAAAGTTTGTAAAAACAGATCATTAATAGAACACGTCAATACTTTTACGTACACGTAAATACATTTTCACCATACCTACATAGAAAAATAGCCAGACCAGCAACATATCTACAGAAAAACTACAAACATTTGTCCTGTGGCGGGAAGCGAACCCGCAATCCTGCATCTTAGCAGCCTGAGCTACAGAGGTCGTCAATTAATGTAAGTGTTCAGT
This sequence comes from Pasiphila rectangulata, assembly GCA_963082625.1. Classification (NCBI taxonomy): domain Eukaryota; kingdom Metazoa; phylum Arthropoda; class Insecta; order Lepidoptera; family Geometridae; genus Pasiphila; species Pasiphila rectangulata. Next base: position 11,766,156 of record OY720253.1, read on the forward strand.
GACACAGTAGAAGCTAGAATACATTTGAATACTGGAAATGGCACTTACAGCTCCCCAGACACATTCATTGATTCTGATCATCTCCGCAGGGCTTTAAGCGTACTCATTAGCGAGCTGTCACCGTAACTTGCGTGATACAGTGACGAGGTTCTAGTGTGTACGCGTGTTACAGTTTAGGCTTATGACGTCGCTCGAACGCCTTCACCGAGCGTACTCATTCTGCGAGCTGTACTGAAACACTTTGGTTCCCGGCAAAACGCGACATCGGATCGCTCGCACGTCGGCTCTCAGGCTCAAGACGTCGCTCGAACGCCTACACCGATGTTGCTCTTTTTGCAAGCTGTAACTGTAACCGTTTGCCGTAGGGTGTCGGCACTAGAATGTTACCCCTCCTCTCATGCCCGTGGATGCAGTAAGAGACTGCTAAGGGATACCTCCGGAAGATGGGCAACAGCGTCTTTCCGTGTAACAACATCTCATACTGCGCTCGCCAACCCGCTTGCCAAGCGTGGTGAGTATGGCAACTACCCCTCATGGATGTCCACGAGGGAGGCCTGTGTTCAGTAGTGGACGCTTTACGGCTAAAATGAAATGCAACCCTTTGGTTCCTGGCTAAACCCGACATCGGCTCTCTCGCACGTCGGCTCTCAGGCTCAAGACGTCGCTCGAACACCTACACCGATGTTGCTAATTTTGCAAACTGTAACCCTTTGGTTCCTGGCAAAACCCGACATCGGCTCTCTCGCACGTCGGCTCTCAGGCTCATGACGTCGCTCGAACGCCTACACCGATGTTGCTCATTTTGCAAACTGTAACTGTAACCCTTTGGTTCGCGGCAAAGACCGACAATCGTCGGCTTGCTGTGTAGCGCTTGTTGTAGGCTCGCGAACCACGTACACGCTGTATTTTTGGTAACAGTAACGGTTACGTACACAGAAAAGAGTGCCTTGTTACATTATATGCACCGACAGAAAGCTTTCTACATGTAGAGCTAGAGAGATAGAGAATCAACTAACTATTGACATTAGACACCAGTGTGCTAATAAGCTTCCATCTGAGGCGACTGAACTATCGGTTCATAGGATTAGGCTCTTTATAAAACAAAATTCACTCTGACTACTATGAATGAATGAATGAATGATGAATGAATGAATGATTATAACTTTATTATACACCATAAAATAAAAGAAATAACAGTAGAGGATAAGATACTTAACTAAATGCACAATGGGCGGCCTTATCGCTAAAAGCGATAATATATGTATATATATATACTATGATACGCTAACTAAATTAACCTTTTAAATCGAAAATCTGACGGTAAAATATTGATGTCTAATCATTTATATTTAGCTCCATAAAATTTATACTATATAAAGTTTAAGGTATAAAAAATGTCCTTAAAATATCGATAAAAAATGTACGGGTCAATCGCTTATTCCGACAAATCATTGTTTGTTAGCCAAAAAATAAAATCTAACCGCTTGTTTGATTTATTCTAAACACCTTTCATCGAATACTTTATATTTTGTAGTAAGAAACATAGGTGCTTTAATTTTTCACAGATCTTTAAATCATATTAATTACTGGAGAAGTAATTAACGCTTTCACGGCATTCGTTAAAAACTAGTCTTGCCGCGACGTCAAGGATGGCTTTATGCCACATTACATACATCCTAAGAGACCCATATTTTGAGTACTTATTCGTACACTGTGTAGAAAAATTTTCATACACATTAAAATAATTCTTTTCAGGCCCGTGAATAGAAGTAATTTTCAAGATTACATTATTTAAGTTTAATTGTAAATGTACCACCTAATTTATTAAAATGTCATTTATAATGAATGAATTAATGTTTAAAAAAAAAGTGAAGGCATATAAAAATCGTAGTAGGTGCAAACGAGGTGAAGCAATTTTAACTTTGAATTGTCAACCTTGCAAACAAATTGTGCTCTCAGTTCAGCACAATCGTTGATGCATAGAGCTACGTCAACAAAAATAAAAGAAAACATTGAATCACGATTTTTTAGTGAAAAGCTCTGCGATTAGAATACGCGCTTGGCGCGTACTTAGAAAAAAAATTGTGAGCCGTCACGGGACGCCTGGCAGATGTGAAACATCGACATTATTTTGTAAAAGTAATATACAGAAAAGAACAGATTACGATAGGCACTAGATATGACATGATGAAAAATAAATTAAAAGTAAAAAACTTTTTAACAAATAAGCTTTTTTTTAAACGTTCCCACTAAAAATAATAAAAAAACATTTTCCATTAAAGTTTATTATAAACTTAAAACGTCTTTACACAATATGTAATAAAAAAGCTTGTCGCGAGATTAACCTGTGTGCCTGTAACTTGATCTAATTGATTTTTTTTTTTTTTTCAAACATTGTAAATACGAATACCTGCTTAAGTCTCGCGACAAGCTTTTTTTATTACATATTTTGTGTAAAGAAGTTTAAAGTTTAAACTTTAATGGAAAATGTGTATTTTATTATTTTTAGTGGGTTCGGACAGTAGTGGGGTAGTGGAGTCGGACTCGCGCACGAAAGGTTCCGTACCATCGAGAATAAAATGGCAAGAAAATCACGTCTGTTGTATGGGAGCCCCCTAGATTTATTTTAGTAAAATTATTTATTTTTGAAATGCATATACGACTAAATATTATAGTGAATATATCAAGCTTCTGCTGTTGCCTTTTATAACCTAGCCTAGCGGGTCCCGATTTCACCTCTTAAAGAAAATGACGAATGCCGCGAGAAAAATGAAAAGATACAACTTGCCTTACGTTGTGTTATTCTCAAAAATATTTGGTTGATTAATCACACAACAGAACACAGTTGTTCAGTGAACACCATCCAGCATATTTTGTTCTCTTTTACTTAATATTTCCTTAACAACTTTTATTAAGAAAGGTTGCTTACACAAAGTAAATTATTCCCAGAACAAAAATATAAAATTCCTGGCTCCTTCTCGTACTAAACTGGCCCGCGAATGGTGCTGGCAACATCTTGTACTAATTGGTCCGCGATGCGAAGATGTTCTACGATTTATTGCACGCCTCCGCACCTACCAGTCTCAGAATTTTATGTTCCACCATTACAGATAATCCAAGAGATTTGTAGCTTTAATACACATACTCGCTTCTGCACGGGATTTTGCACGCGTTGTACTATGGATAATATTGTATTGATCCAAGATTATCGTTCAGCGCGGTAATAATGTCTAGTGAATCCGTTTTGCTCCTAATGATCCCTATCGGTAAAAAAAAAAAAAAAAAAAAAAACTGATGTGGCAGTAAATCCGTGCGACTATTGCTAACAAGAGGTTGCAGGTTTTTTTGGCTCCGTGGGATATAAATATATAAAATATCAGTTTACCTAGAGAACAAAACCACATGGGTCGGAATCTGCTCCAACTCCGTCAAACGGAACAAAATACAAAAGAGAATTGTTTAATGATAAATATAACTACCGAGTAAGGTTGGAAGCCGTGGGATGCCGGCAGTAGAATGTTACCCCTCCTCTCATGCCCGTGGATGCAGTAAGAGCCTTCTAAGGGACATCTCCGGAAGATGGGCAGCAGCGTCTTTCCGTGTATCAACATCCCGTACTGCGCTCGCCAACCCGCCTGCCAAGCGTGGTGAGTATGGCAACTACCCCTCGTGGAGATCCATGAGGGAGGCCTGTTCAGTAGTGGACTTTTTACGGCTGGAATGATGAAGGTACTTCTGTTCACTTCTTTTCCTAACTTGCGTGTCTTCTGAAGTGAACAGATTCAATTATGTGTTTTATCCTATTAATTTGTGTTTTTTTTTTCTTTTTTTTATAATTTACAAAATAAAACAACACAAATTATAGGCATCACAAAGGCCCCGACAATCGCACTGGATATAGTATTTATTTAATTTGATCTTTTTACAACATACCATTTGGTCTTGTCTATCAGCTTACATCAAACCCTTGTCCCCCTGCTTCTCAGCGAACCACTGCTCCACTACGTTACTGAAGTATTTGTTTTTTCTGTTCTTCTACAAGTTGCAAACCGATTTAGAAAATGAAATCCTGTTTTCTAGATTGCTTGAAAACTTGCATAAACTCGACACAAATAAACAAATCTCGGACGGAGGTCGCTCCTAAAATATTACATGCATAGCGCTTACTTTCATTCCCTGAAAGTTATGATTGGGTGAAATCTCACTAGCTTGCCCTGCCTTATTACAGCACAGTCTGATGTTGCTTACCACTCTGATGAAAAGAAGTATGGATATTCCGTCGAGAAACATTTTTACTTCATTTTATTGTCCTGGTTGTGAAGATACCTTCTTTTACGAGTAAACTTTGGCAAGGATGCTAATGCTAAAACGCCTAATGGCCAACACGGGTTGTTAAAACATTTTTACAACGTAATACTCCCGACTTTTGATCCGAAGGTCGTGGGTGCGATAACGGACGTGCACCAATTGATTTTCCTTTCTTAACATTATGTGCACATTAAACAAGTGCTTTAACGGCAAAGGGAAACATTGTGACGATAGAAGTGTCGGAAGCTGACTGCAGCTTCAGATGTGCCCGGTTCTTTCCTCTGACTAATAGCCGACGAAGCCAGCTATGTCACAGGAAATGCAGCGTCCCGTTCAGCACGAATACTCCCTCCATCTTTTGTGTATTAATAAATGTTGATCTTCTTCTTCACTCGATTCTTTAAGAGTTCTGGCCGCTCACACTGTAGTCGCGTTTGAGCGGAAATCATAAATTCTTGTTAACCTTAATTGTCTAAAAATCTCGGCTGCTAGCACCCAACTCCCTATATATAATATAATAATAGGGAAGGATATTACACGGAGAAAAAAAAACAGTTGGAACAACTGAAATTCCATTAGAATGAACCGATTTGCGCATTTAAAATAGTGACAACCGAGTAAATCGGTTAATCTAACTGTTTTAAAACGGTTAGTGCAAAACAGTTAATTTTACTGTTTTTTTTCACTGTTTTCATGTTACCGATTAAACAGTAATTTATGATTACTGTTTAAACAGTTAAATTTTAAATATAATATACTGTATTATATTTAAAATTTAACTGTTTTAAACAGTTAATTATACTGTTCTCAACAGTAGGATCTACTGTATAGACAGTAAGAGGAACTGTTCCTTTACAGTAGCATTAACTGTTTACACAGTAGGAGGAACTGGTTTAAACAGTAACGAATACTGTCTTTCCTACTGTGTAAACAGTTAATTATACTGTTCTCAACAGTTGGATCTACTGTTATAGACAGTAAGAGGAACTGTTTCTTTACAGTAGCATTAACTGTTTACACAGTAGGAGGAACTGGTTTAAACAGTAACGAATACTGTCTTTCCTACTATGTAAACAGTTAATTATACTGTTCTCAACAGTAGGATCTACTGTTATAGACAGTAAAAGGAACTGTTCCTTTACAGTAGCATTAACTGTTTACACAGTAGGAGTAACTGGTTTAAACAGTAACGAATACTGTCTTTCCTACTGTGTAAACAGTTAATTATACTGTTCTCAACAGTTGGATCTACTGTTATAGACAGTAAGAGGAACTGTTTCTTTACAGTAGCATTAACTGTTTACACAGTAGGAGGAACTGGTTTAAACAGTAACGAATACTGTCTTTCCTACTATGTAAACAGTTACTTATACTGTTCTCAACAGTAGGATCTACTGTTATAGACAGTAAAAGGAACTGTTCCTTTACAGTAGCATTAACTGTTTACACAGTAGGAGTAACTGGTTTAAACAGTAACGAATACTGTCTTTCCTACTGTGTAAACAGTTAATTATACTGTTCTCAACAGTAGAACCTACTGTTTTCAACAGTAGGATCTACTGTTATAGACAGTAAAAGAAACTGTTCCTTTACAGTAGCATTAACTGTTTACACAGTAGGAGGAACTGGTTTAAACAGTAACGAATACTGTCTTTCCTACTGTGTGAACAGTAAATAGTATTTCAGTATTTCAGTATTCATTTATTAACCATTCCGTTACATTTCATAACATTGGCAAGTCATAAAAAATACAAATTAATTTCATCAAAAATACAACATAACCTAATTATAAACATCAGGGTAAACAGTGGGAACATATTTTTTTATGTGCGTAGAGATCAGAAAATGTACAACTCATATATTCATTGATATGATAAAATGGATGACACTCAAAGAAACATTTTAGAATTGATTTGAATTCATTGAAAGGCAGCTGAGTAATTTGTAGAGGTAACTTATTGTACATTTGAAGCTTAATGCAAAGTCCTTGATTTTTTGTCTTGACAAGTCGCGTTCGGGGTATATGTAGTTTCTCTTTATTTCGTGTATTATAGTTGTGCTTTTGCTTTTTCATAGAAAATTTGTCCTTATCTAAGTGAATTTCTAAAAGACAGTTAAAAATGTAAAGTGATATCACCGTCAAAATTTTAGCTTTTTTGAAGTACGCTCTAGCTGAAGTTAATCTATGCAAGCCATGTATTATTCTTATAGATCTTTTTTGGCAAATTAGAACTTTTTCTATGTGAGACGCATTTCCCCAAATCGTTACAGAGTAGCTGATTATGGAGTGACAATAGGCATAATAAACAGAAATAAGGGTTTTTTGATCAATTATAGGTTTGAGTTTAAACAAAACATAATTCGCACTGACCAACCTCTTGCATATGTTATCTATATGGCTGTCATAGCAAAGAGTGGAATCCAAAGTACACCCTAAGAATCTTACTTCTTTTATGTTATCATTTTTGGACTTCCTTTTACTTGTGTATCTCAAAATAGTCGTCTTATCAGCGTTTAGAATGATACCATTACTTTCAAACCACTTTCCCAACAATCGGATAATCAGATCGGTTTGTTCTTCGACTACCTCGACTCTTTTATTCTTAATTCCAACATGCGTATCATCTGCAAAAAGAGTCACTAAAGCCCAATCCGGTAAAGAGTGTGTAATGTCGTTCACATAAATTAAAAATAGTAGTGGACCTAGAATGGAACCTTGTGGAACTCCTATGTTACTAACTTCTAAATCAGAGTTTATATTATTAATACTAACCGTTTGAATTCTATTTTTAAGATAAGATTTTAAAATTTCTAGTTCCCTCCCTTTAAATCCATAAAAATCAAGTTTATGAATAAGAATGTCATGTTGCAAACAGTCGAATGCCTTAGATAAGTCACAGAAAATACTAGATACTTTCTGCGACTCATCCAATGCGTCTAAAATGTAATATACCGTGTTTCTAATAGCCATTTCCGTTGATTTTTTTTTTCTAAATCCATATTGACTATCTGTAAATAATTTATTTGATTCGAAATATGTCGTCATTCTAGATTTAATAGCACTTTCCAAGAACTTTGAAAAAACTGGTAAGATACACACTGGCCTGTAATTTGAAATTTCCATAACTTCACCCTTTTTGTAAAGTGGGACTATTTTTCCCATTTTTAGAATGTCAGGAAAAACACCTTCCAAGATACAAGCATTAAAAATTTTCAAAGTTATTTTAAACAGATCATCATTAAATAAAATCAATTCCTTAATCGTTTTAGTGTCCATATCGAATATGTCTTTAGATGGTTTACTTTTAACATTTTTAATTATTTTTCTAAATTCTGAGACGGATATTTTAGGGAACTGTATAATACTGCTTGGTGGGATACCTAAGTAAAAATCACAGTTTTCTACCTTTACTTCTATATTCTTTGTAAGGCTGTGGGCAATACTGTTAAAAAAAATGTTAAAATTATTTGCTATGTCCTTACTTTCTGTACAAATTTGTCCATTACCAATACGGATTTTTTTAAGTTTTTGTGTCTGATTGTTTAAATTTTTATTTTCCTGTTCTTTTACTACCTTCCATGCCATCTTGGTTTTATTAACTGATCTTTGTATTCGTGTAGCATTAGTTAATTTTTTGGCTGTGGACAGAACTTTTTTAAAGATTTTTTTGCTTAATTTTATTTTAAGTTTAGTTGTCTTACATGGATAACTACTTTGCAATATCTCTAATTTTCTAATATTATGTTTTGACTTCTCTATACCTCGAGTGCTTAATTTAGTTTTTATGTTATTGTTGATTACCTTTGATTTCAATGGAAAAGCCGTGTAATAACAGAATTTTAAATGTTCCATTAATATGTTCATTTTCTGATCTGCATCGCAGGCTTTATTAACAGAATTATATACAAATTGATAATCTCTGCAAAACAGGTAGTGAAAATAAGCTTTGTTATTACGAGACATAACTCTGTTTAAAATCTTTTCCTGCAAAATTTTAAGTTTCTTACTATTTAATTTATAATGCAGGAGAATGACATTGTGATCGGACAATTTGACATCTAAAACTTTTCCTATATGATATTTGAAATTAGCATCATCATTTAAAATAAAATTATCTATACAAGTTGCAGATTTTTTGTGTATGCGTGTTGGTTCTTTTAATACAGTTTTACAATTAAATTCATCTAACAGTTTAAGAAATTTAAGAACCTCTTTTTTATTATATTTATTGTCCTGCATTACATTTAGATTGAAATCTCCAGCTATGACAATTTTTTTTCCTTCTCTACTCGTTTTTTCTAAGATCTTTGTTAAAACATCTTCAAATATTAAAAAATCATAATTTGGTCTATATACACAAATAACTAATAATTTACAAAATTTAATTTCTATTGCAGCCACTTCACAGTTCATTTCGAAGCTAAGTTTAACAATGTCATGTCTAGTTTTATATTCAATACCCTTTTTTATGAAAATTGCTGTCCCCCCATGCTCAAAAATTAATCGATTGTAAAATGATGCGAGATCGTAGCCTTCAATTGTCATTAAATTTATATTCAAATTATTTACCCATGTCTCTGTTAGACAGATAACGTCAAAATTTTTATTTTCTGTAAACAATTCAATCTCTAAATACTTATTTCCTATGCTTTGCACATTGGCGTGAATTATCGTTAACCATTTACTATCTTCCTGGCAGTCTCCGGAAAAATTGACTTGTCTGTGGTTGTCTTGATAAAGTGTAAGCAGGAAGAGCTAGTGAAGTTGTGACTTGCTTGTATGATTTCTTCTGCTATGTAATATTTGCTATTACTTATTCTTCGACCTGTGGTATTTAGTTCTAAATATTTTACATTTTCTGTGATTGAAGCCAGTCGTGCCAACTCAGAGTTTAATTTATAGATCATATAGTCGTTCTTCCCGTCATAAATCATACTCACAATTAAAATATTAAAAGTTCTTGAGTCATTTTTCACTATATTCTTAACAATTTCAATATATGGAGTATTTGTTTCTAGGTCATAATATTGCCCGATCAGTAATACTGCCAAATCATTTTCTTTTAACTTTTGTGTGTGGTGAAAAAAGTTGCTCAGAATTCGTTGGCCCTCTGCTCCTGGCTTACAATTGTTTATAACCTCTAATGAATTAGACTTATCTAAAATAATTTTTGCTAATCCCATTCCAAGGCGATCTGAAAAGATATTTACATGTTTTTTCTCTGCAAGATCTGGGATACCATGTGATGATGATGCTTCATTGCGTGTCTTAATTTTATTAATTTCTTCGCACTCCAAAATTTTATATTGTGTTCTTATTTTATCCTTCTCGATGTTTTCAAGCTGTTTTTGCAGTTTATTTATTTTCTTTTTTAATATTTTTAATTTTTTTAAAAGGCTTTTATTTGCGTGTTGATTCTTGGATTTTACAGTGAGTTTAATTTTTTTTTTATTTTTTTTTACCATAATTATTTGTTCCCTATTCATTAATTGGTTTTCAGTTTGAACTGCAACATCACAAGTTCTTATTTTTGAAGTTGATTGGTTCAGTATCTGTTTAACGAATTTATTGCTTCTAGGTGATGAACATCGCTGCTTTTCAGGGTTAAATTGTTGAATACACTTCAGTGATTTAATTAATACATTACAGTTCTCTAAATCCTTCTTTAAGTTACTGTTTTCGAGGGTTAACGTATCAATTTCCTGGTTTGCGGAAGATAGATTTTGTTTTGTTAGCTCAATTTGCATTTCTAGCTCTATAATGCGTGAGTCATTTCTCATGGATATTTCCGGTAAGCTTCTCATTGAATCGTCGAATATAATTGCAGAGTTATTTGCTATAGTACTGTTTAGGTGCGTGAGGTCCATCTCCGAATTCCAATGTCGCACACGTCGTAAGGTAACATGGCTATCCGGATTCATTGTTAAAAACAAAAACCAAAAAGTACTTTCGTAGGCGTGGTTTCGAATACAATAGTGTTCGGTAATTAATAAGTGGCAATATTACTGTAGAGGAACAGTACCTCCTACCGAGTAATCGGTTGAGGTAACTGTTAGGCCTCGGTTGTATCTACTGTACGTGCACAGTAAAAACAACTGTTTAAATCGGTAGGCGCCACTGTCAAGGTACAGTTGCTTATACTGGTTGCACACAGTAGACGATACTGTTGAAGAACAGTACCCGTTACTGGTACATTATGTAAAAATGCCTGTCGGAGCCGTAAAGATTAGGTATAGCTAATCCTTACAGCTCCGACAGGCATTTTTACAAAATGTATACATAACGGGTTGTACCGTTCTTCAACAGTATCGTCTACAGTGTGCAACCAGTAAAAGCAACTATACCTTGACAGTATCTCGACGCCTACAGATTCTTCGCAGTATCTCACTGTGCAGATACAGTACATACAATCTTGGGGTGTCTCTTTAAAAGTATTATGACATTCTACAAATATACGGTCGATACAAATTAAAGGTAATTTTAACATTAATATATTTTTAACATATCTTTGTAGAAATGTCATGAAACCCTTTTAGCGCCACTGACTGAAATAAAGAAAAACAACCATATTATTCAAATGAAACATTATTTTAATGAGTGTGTAATATTATTTTAAAATATACAATTCAACATTCGTAACTTCACATTACAAGTAGTTACGTTAATGTTATTGCTAAACAATTTGTGAATCACATACCTTTACAAAACATATATTACTAGGTACTTAATATTAAGAAGATCGTGTGCGCGCGAACTTTCATACAAAAAGTGATATTGTTTTCCACCCCTTAAAAATTGTCCGATTTCACAATTGAGATATTATGAAGAACTATGCTCGTACGTTTTGATTTTTAAGAAATATTATATATTTTGGTAAATATAAGGATCTAAACATTCATATGAGAACGTGTCTGTCTCAAACATGTAAAAAAATGTGAAAATCGGAGAAGGTTTAAAGGGGTGGAAAACGATATCGCTTTTTGTAAGGAAGCTCGCGCGCACATGATCCTCTTAAAGGGGCTCAGCAAGAGGCGTGCTCTGCTATAGTCATATTAAACATTATTGAGTCCCAATGGTAGGTACTACCTATCTTAATAATGTTTTAAAATATACAATTCAGCATTAGTAACTACACATTATTACAAGTACTTATTTATTAGTTATTACTTATTTATTGGTACTTATAAGATATAAGATAAGAATTATCGTTTCTATAAAATATTATTGCTATAAACAATTTGTCAATCACATACCTTCACAAAACATATTTTACTAGGTACTTAATATTAAGGGGGCTCGGCAAGAGGCGTACTCGTGTTATAGTCATATTAAACATTATACATTATAACCATTATTTTATTGAGTCCCAATGGTAGGTACTACCTATCTAAGTAATATTTTAAAAATATACAATTCAACATTATAATTACAGCAATCACTGCTGGCTACAAAACGTAGCGGAGAAACCATAACGCCACAAATATAATCGAGTTTTGCGGACACCTTTATTTCAAGGGCCGTCTTGATGGTGCCACAGAATGTGACACTAGGAACTAATTGGTGACAGGTGTCTGGTAGTTGTTACAAGAGGCGTGCACTGCAATAATTAAAATCCACCCTCTGCACCCTCAAAATAACAACGCCTACCAAATACTAAATTTTTAAAACAGTACCCAAGGTACCATACACAAAAAACAGATAATAAATTAAATTGTACTACGCAGAGTAACGAACATTCTTTTACAGGGCGACATCAACATATTTTTTGTATGAGGAGTCAGAAAACTGAGATTTTTAAACCAAGTTGCCACTTTCTGATCTGTATTTTCAACTTCATAGGCATAATAATGGCTATCAAAACAAACGGATTTTAGCAAAGTACCCATTAAAATTATTTCCTCGTTATTATAAATATACAGGTTATTTACCATTAAGAAATTCACTTTGCTGCTTTTTAGAAGCGTCTTCAGTTGCGTTATAAAAATTCTCTTCTTTGCAGTTTTTTCAAAAATCGATATTATTTTTCCTTTTATTAACGGGAATCTGTTGTCGAAGCTACAGGAATTGTCTGGATACCACTCGTCGAAATCGGCAGTGAGCTGCAATTAAAAAGTAAATTATAGCTCATTACTTAGTCTTATCTCCAAGTAATGACTGTACTACCTGGAGTGCACATCAAAACTTACCAAGGTATGTCCGAAAGAACGTTGCAAACAGGGAAAAACCTGCAGATATGAATGCGTATCTTCGGACGATAGTATGTGGTTGCGGCGGTGCTTTCTTGTTTCAGCCCACTTTTCCTGGCACAGGTTGTAATTGTCTGCAGATGAACGTAGCCACTCCATGCATTCATCTATTTCTAGGTCTAGCAATAAAGTCTCTTCTTCCGTTAAGTCCTTTGTTACCAATTCATCAGTTCTGTTGTTGATGTTAATAGGAGATGACTGTGGAGTAAGGGTTTTATCTAGACAACGGCGTGCTCTTGGCTCGTAAATTTTATTTCGACGATATTTGGCTTTTGTATTTGTAACGGCATCATATAGACGTCCGTGAGCCCTCCCTGGACCTCCAGGCGGGCGGGTATAGTAAACGGAAACGCTTTCTGCTGGAAATACGCGTTTTATTTCGGCAATTCAATGCTTGTAAATATCATTAGTTACAGGTGCCTTTGGATTTTTTTTCAACATGTGTCTTGCAATCTCCTTGGTTAGCTGGAATGCTGTTTGAGTAGTAACTTTCCGTCTTGTGTTTGATTAAGGAGAACACTTAAGTCCTGCTCCTGGATTACACTCTGAAAAATAAAAATACTTAGTACAAATAAACCAAATAAAAAATTATACTAACTAACACAAAGTAATTAACATTATTAAATATAGAGAAAACATTAAGTAGGTAAGTATGTCAAAATATAACTGGATTTATTACATACTAAAACATTATTATTTGATGTCAAAAACTCTACTAGGTACTAGCACTAAAAATGTTGAAATAATTATGTAATAAGTTCTTGAATAATGTATAATCTACTCTAATACATTTTGTGCTAAGCTATAATTTGCAGAAATTTTATTTACAAATTAGTATAGATTTTATTAGAACAAATGGCGTGAATAATAAGCTTAAGAGCTTGATTACTTCTGTGAAAATAGACCAAGTAGGATGTACATAGTAGAGACTGAGAGCCACATGCCCAAGGGAAGTAATATTTTTTGGGTACAGTAATGCGCCTCGGCTCACTTGTTCCTTAGGTCTACTACTAAGATCGGACTAATGGGAAGGTTGTACTAATGGGACTATAGATGGAAAACATCGGACTAAAGATTAGTTACATTGCTAACAAAAAATAATAAATGTCTTTAGGTACATACTTCACATGATGTTGGCACATCACTTGTCCCAGAAGACACAGAGACCAATGACGAGCTTGGTGATGCACTGACGCTGGAAATAATTTCGTCTATGTTGTCATCTAGCAGAGAACCTTCTGACGACGTCAGTAACTTCCACTGGTTAAGCGCTTTTTTAAATTTAACTTGTGGTCCAATGGAAGGAATCAATGCTTTGATTTGCTCATCTTGTAATAGTCTTAAAGCTTCTTCGTCCACTTCATTATCTGGCAAAAAAACAAATAGTATTAGTTAATGGACAGTCTTATTGGATGGATACTGAAGTGACAGCTGACACAGTCAAACCACCGACACAAAAAGCTTTTACAGGATGAAAGCCTTAAACATAATGCCACTATTTGCATTTTGAAAACAAAAAATATTTCTAAAATAAATATATTAAAAAAAAATATTTTCTGTATGTCTGTCTGTTTGTTTGTTACGACATCACACTTCATACCATAGAGAAATATTTATTTATATCTTTTATATATCTGGGACATTTCACCACCTGACCCCAAACTAAGCAGAGCTTGTACTATTGGTGCCAGATACCTGATATACATTACATACATATTAATAATAATATACATACAACACCCAGACTCAGAAAACCATCAAACATGTTCATGCATGCCCACAAATGTTGGTCCCCAGCGTAAATTATATTATTTCATCAAAAATTTTAATTGAGGCCCGTTAACTAAATATAGCATAATATCTTAATAAAATCATAATAAATACTGGTGTTTAGTACTTATTGTGAGTTACAAATAGAGTGATTAAATTAATATGAATGTAAAGGTATAATAATAATAAAGCTTTATTTATTCCATTCAACAAGATTACAAAAGGTAATCCCAATGTAAAGGTATACCCAAGCATATTAGTAGGTGCAACACACAATCACAAATAGAATAAAGCCCGGTTTACATTTTTGCTGGGGAAGTAAGCACTAAACACTTGTTACTCGCACTTGTTACTAATCAATATATAAACCGGGCTTAATGTTAGCTACTTATCACCATAACAAACATTATTTCTTTCATTTGGAACAATAATTACATACCTAATTTGTCTATACAATTATCTACTTAGTTGATATTTGCTGGCAGTAGATTCTGAAAAAAATTTAGGTTTGTAGGATCAAACTTAAAACCCGGTGTAGCTACACATTGACCGTACGTCATCAGGTAAATGAGCTACAAAAGAAAGGCTATCACGAATATTAAATTGTAAGGAATGGAACACACAACTTTTAGTTGAACAACTGTTGCCGTGGCCTGGTACATTACTACTGAGTACTACAGCTGGTGCCAAGCATCAGGGTAAAATAAAAAAATTCGCTTACCTTGAAATATACTGACGTATTTTTCAAATCCCCATTCTTTCAATATTTCCTCCATAATGGTCTTTCTGGAAAACATGTAAGTAGGTAAGTACTACATTGGTAAGTGCATACGCCTGTTCCTGTGCCCTTGAATGTCCTTGTGTGTTAAAATTTTTGATGAAATAATATAATTTACGCTGGGGACCAACATTTGTGGGCATGCATGAACATGTTTGATGGTTTTCTGAGTCTGGGTGTTGTATGTATATTATTATGGCCGAGTGAAGGCCTATACCAACGCATAGACAGTATATTAGCATTGTCTTGTCATCGCTCGGTGTCGCTTGCCTAGTTGGCCGAGTAAAGGCAAGCGCTAACGTGTATTAACTAATTTGGCGTAGCTTGTCACAACTTATGCACAATACAATACAAACTAACAGCGCCCAATGTGTGGGCATCTCTTCAAAACTCGTTTTTATTAGCCAATTGCATTGGCTTACGATAAACTTACCGAACGTCTAAGTAGCCTTGTAATAACTAGCGTACACTCGCGTTGTTCTAAACTCGATCAACATTTGTATTGCAGGCTCAACAAGTTCCCGTCTACATTCACTGTGCACTTTATAGTAATGATTATGCTATGCCAAGTGACGTGCTATCGCCGTCGTGCGACTTAAATCAACTGAACGTTTGAAAGTTTAAAAGTAGTACTGAGACGCTCCCGCGTCGGCGGCGTGGCGCGCGCGTCGGCGTCAGTTTAGGGATGAATAGATATCGATAAAATAAATTAATACTTACAATATTGATCCTTTTTTGATCGATAAAACACAATCACAATTATTTAAGAAAAGACGCAACAAATTGAACTACTTGACGTGACATGGAAATTAAACCGCTAGCTAAATAAGCTAAAGAAAATTATATTCATCATCATCATTTCAGCCGTAAAACGTCCACTACTGAACAAAGGCCTCTCTCATGGATCTTCATGAGGGGTAGTTGCCATACTCACCACGCTTGGCAGGCGGGTTGGTGAGCGCAGTACGGGATGTTGATATACGAAAAGACGCTGCTGCCCATCTTCCGGAAGTGTCCTTTAGCAGGCTCTTACTGCATCCACGGGTAGGAGAGGAGGGGTAACATTCTACTGCCGGCACCCCACGGCAAATTATATAAAAATATATTTAAAAAAAAAACAAATCAAAACTGCGGCGCTGACTTATAATATAACAGTTATAGTCATACAGTACAGCCAAACTAAATCAAACTGTAATTTATCAATTGTATGTTAGATTTTGCCTTGACTATTATGGTGGGTGCCTTAGTGTTATTTTGAATTTGTAAACAAGCTTGGCCATTGTCAAGTGTCACTTGTCGGTGCGACAGCCACAGATTATCTATAGAATTATTGATGTTAACATTTTTTGAGTGCGTTCCTAAATAATATTAATCGGAAAACCTAAAAAATATACTTTCTGTCAAGTGGAGTAACAGCTAGGCTAGGTGCTAAAATATAAAAATAGTACGCAAATCGACGGAAGAGTACGCGAGTAGGCAAGACCAAAAAATAGTACGCCGTGCGTACTATTGCGAACCCATCTGGCAACGCTGATAATTATATTATGAAGCTGTGAGCCTTCTTAAGAAATAAAAGTGAATATAGTAATGAGAAATATATAAATCTAAGCCATCATCACTTCAGCCGTAAAACGTCCACTGATGAACATAGGCCTCCCTCATGGAGCTCCATGCATGAGTGGTAGTTGCCATTCTCACCACGCTTCGCAGGCGGGTTGGTGAGCGCAGTATGGGATGTTGATACACGGATAGACGCTGCTGCCCATCTTCCGGAGGTATCCCTTAGCAGGCTCTTACTGCATCCACGGGTAGGAGAGGAGGGGTAACATTCTACTGCCGGCACCCCACGGCATCACGTTAACATCATTATGTAATCTAAGCCATAATTTCTCAAAAATAAACAGATTATGCGCCACTGTAAATTATTATTTTTTTATTTGGAGTTCACATTTCTTTTAATTGTTAAATTTTAACAGTGGTTACACAGAGTTTGATGAAATTTGGTAGAAATAGAATAGAAATACCCAGACTCAACCTTATTGCATAATCCACTTCTTTGAATTAGTTTTCTTAATAATATGTGGAATGCCTTATGCGTTTACGTCGAGGGATGTCGATTATCGATATATGACATTCATCATAGCACATCACTATTTACACGTGTCATCGGATTTTACCAAGGTGAGAGAGAGAGAGACAGACAAGTTGCAACTGACGACAGCTTTGGCAATCTACTTAGGTACATGTGTCGTTTGAATCGTCTTGACGAGTAGTTTGTCTTATAATGGAAACCAGGGTCTGATGATGGAGCTGCCCGGAGCTGCCCGGGAACTATCTTAAATTAGTTACTCAAGCTCAGCACAGCTCAGCACCAACTACCGAAATACCTACCTACCTTTAACATTTAAGTAAGATTGGCTAGGCCTACCAGCGTATTTAGTTAGCTAGATACCTATGTATTTTGAGGTTTATTGTAGTTTTTTTAGTATCTACTACATTGAAGCATTAAGGAATATAGGTACCTACCTACAATAAGGTTTTGTAATTTTTGAAATATTATACCTATCTACCTATATAATAAAAGGTACCCTGTGAGTCAAAAAGAAACAAACGCCTTTTTATTTGTAGGTACCTAATAAATTCTATCTATACATATGTACGTACATAAAGTTGAAGAGGGTAAAAAGTCTGTACATGGAAGATATTCGAAAAAAGTTAGCTGGGGATAGCCTACTTAGAATGAATAACAGAACACGTTCCAACAATTTTTAGAATTTTTGTCTGTTTGTTTGTTTGTCTGTTCATCAAAGTGGTTGTTTTTAGTTCTAATTTATGTAAGCATCACGTGAAAACGGCTGAACGGATTTTGATACAAACTTTACTAATTTGTCGAGAAAATCCCCGGCCAGGTTTTAGGCTAATCACGTTTTTCCCTTGCGGGTTGACAGAGCACTATTGTTTTCCCAGATAGAGTCTCGGGAGGTAAAAGTCGAGTACTAGAGAAATGTAGGGGGTAGATACTCCCGTGACCTTGGGAAAATCACGAAACCTCGAGGATCTGCTCCTCATCAGGGAGACCCTACGGCACGTAACAACGGAAATAGATAGAACGTAATAAAATTGTAACTGACCAATCGTTTAGATTAACTGTCTGGCTAGTAAATGTTTTATTTTTAATGATGTAATAAGTTGATTTCTAACTGTCTTAACCAGTAAAAACTACCGGTATTGTCGGTGACTGGAAATGTTCAATCGATAAAAGTTTGGAATTAAATAACAGTTATATTTACTTGAGCAAACGGCAAATCTAATTGTTCCTAGAACGTAATTGTAACTGACCAATCGTTTAGATTAACTGTCCTTCTAGTAAATGTTAAAATCGGTTATTTTTAATGAATAATAAGTTGATTTCTAACTGTCTTAACCAGTAAAAACTACCGGTATTGTCGGTAACTGAAAATGTTCAATCGATAAAAAGTTTGAAATGAAATAACAGTTATATTTAATTGTGCAAACGGTAAATCTAATTGTTCCTAGAACGTAATTGTAACTAACCAATCGTTTAGATTAACTGTCTGGCTAGTAAATGTTAAAATCGGTTACTTTAAATGAATAATAAGTTGATTTCTAACTGTCTCAACCAGTAAAAACTACCGGTATTGTCGGTAACTGAAAATGTTCAATCGATAAAAAGTTTGAAATGATATAACAGTTATATTTAATGGTGCAAACGGTAAATATAATTGTTCCTAGAACGTAATTGTAACTGACCAATCGTTAAGATTAACTGTCTGGCTAGTAAATGTTAAAATCGGTTATTTTTAATGAGACGGTCAGTTGGTGCAAATGACTGCTACATTTAAAATAATGGTTGATTTTATTGTAAGTAAAGTATTTTATATTTAACTGAGCGAAACATTAAAGTTAACTGTGAATAGAACGTTATTTCAACTGACCATTCATTTAGATGTAATGTAAGATCGGTAACTACGCAAAGAAAGTTCTTACAAATGTGATAATAGGTTGATTTAAATGACTGCTACTTTAAAATAATCGTTTTGTATCGGTAAAATTAACTGTTCTAATGTAATCTAATCGGTAAATACAATTTTTTGCAATTTTTTTTTTCATTTTTAATGTTTGTCGAAACATTTTACTGTTTAATCGGTAGAATCTACGTATTTTCCACTAACCGATTTAAAACGGTTGTTGCAACTGTTTGTAAAACGTTATTATTACTGCTTTTTCAGTTATTCCAACTGTATAAATGCCAACTGTTTTCAATCGGTTAGTTTAACCGATCCATTTTTGTCAGTGTAGAATAACTACATAATAACTTCCACATTTTGTCTGATCGTCTCTACTCTATTCATTAAGTCCTTCGCACTCAAGTCTTAAACTTTTTGTGACGTAGTAGTTGATGTGCGACCAGTAATCGTTGCATTGCTGCTGTGTTCCGGTTTGAAGTTTTAGGAAGCCGGTGATTACAGGCACATGATATTACAACTCTATGCCTCAGGATGACAGGCGCAATGCTATGCAGAGTTGGTCACGTGATTAGTGAACGTGGTATTGCAGTTGTAATACGTAGAGGTTACTGCTTAACATCGGGTAGGCCTACGGCTTGTCTCGTCATTTAGTAGGGTAAACAACTCTATTGTTTAACAATCATTTATGTTTTTTATTGTATATAGGAAAACACCCAGAACACCCTGAAGCAATATCTGCAGATCGTACAGACATTTTACCCGAGGCGTGAATCGCACCTCTTGCGTCGCAGGCGGACCTTCGCCCGCTGCACTACAGAGGTCGCCGTGGAGGAAGAATATTAGAATTCTGGTTCATCATCATCATTTCAGCCGTAAAACGTCCACTGCTGAACTAAGGCCTCCCTAATGGATCTCCATGAGGGGTAGTTGCCATATTCACCACGCTTGGCAGGCGGGTTGGTGAGCGCAGTATGGGATGTTGATATACGGAAAGACGCTGCTGCCCATCTTCCGGAGGTGTCCCTTAGCAGGCTCTTACTGCATCCACGGGTAGGAGAGGAGGGGTAACATTCTACTGCCGGCGCCCCACGGCAATTCCGAATTCTGGTTATTCATAATATAATAACTTAAGCATTTTGTCTGGTCGTCTCCACGCTATTCTTTAAGAATCCCGGCAGCTCGCACTCAAGTCGCGTATGGAGGAAAATTAGACTAGTTAAACTTGGTCCGGAACTTCGATTTGAGCTCATTGCTCCAACTTCCTCGCCTCAGGTGGGCTGCATGCTTATTACCTACGTACTTTTTAGTTTTTCGAAGCTTTTATCAAAAATTACTTGACTTGATCAATTTCCCTGGCCGTGCACTAATCGGAGTTTCTTTCTTGAAATATAATATGCGTGACCCGCCGTGGGGTGCCGGCAGTAGAATGATACCCCTCCTCTCATGCCCATGGATGCAGTAAGAGCCTGCTAAGGGATACCTCCGGAAGATGGGCAGCAGCGTCTATCCGTGTATCAACATCCCATACTGCGCTCACCAACCCGCCTGCCAAGCGTAGTGAGTATGGCAACTACCCCTCATGGAGATCCATGAGGGAGGCCTTTATTCATCAGTGGACGTTTTATGGCTGAAATGATGAATGTGCGTGACACGTGTTTTATCGGCGAAGGTTTCCTTCAAAAAGTATTGAACTGTCCTTTCCTATGACCAATAAGGTGCTGGGCAAGCCTAATCCATCTAACAAATATTAATTTAAAATAATTTACCATATAATAACTTTATCTAATTGATTTTAATTTTATTTGTACACAATGTAAATACGAGTACTACTTAAATCTCGCGACAAGCTATTATATTAAATAAATTTTGTAGACGTTATAAGTTGACATTATGTATTTATGGAAAATGTTTATTTTATTATTTTTAGTAACTACATAATAAATAAAAGCTTGTTTTTTAAGAAGTTTTTCACTTATAATTTATTAAAAAAACAATACTTGATCAACTTAGGGTACCCAATTAGGATATTCCAAACAAAACTTAATACTTTCCGAAAAACTGCGACTGGTGAATAATTACGTAGGTATAAAACGGGCTTACGAACTTATAGATGCATCCTACTATAATCCATTGTATCCTATTTTGTGGTTTGCCTTTTCACAGTTGATAACACGTTCTCTGTAGAAGATGATAATTTTATTTGTATAACTTAAGTTTCTATTCATATAGTCAAAACTATTCGTAGGCTAAAGGATCCACCTGGTAGTACCTACCCATTTTAACGGTAAAGTAAATGAACGGTGATGCCTTTCACATAAATATAAGATGATTTCTATCAAATAATTTCAACCTACGAGTAGTAAGTAATTATAAACTTGATTATGCCGTCAAATTCCAAACAATCTTGCATAATCAACGTAAATAACAAGACAACCGTTGTATCCCTTCAGTATTGGAATGCTGCATTCCCCGTGTCTCGGATGCCGGCTGCGGCTTGCGACAAATGCTTGCGGCCATACCTCATCGATCAGGCTGCGTGCGGCAGAAATATAGAGCCGCCTTTTGGTGATAAACTAGACTGTGTAAATGGAATATGTCAAGTTAATATAGGAGGATCATTTCGGTCTTTGTTAGGTTAAAGGCTCGAGCAGACCGGATGCGTATGCGTAGACGTGCACGTACCACTGAGTTGTAATGTATGGAACTGTATGACGACACGCACGTCTACGTTACGCAAGTGGTGTGTCTTGTCTCATACAGTTCCATACATTACAACTCAGTGGTACGTGCACGTCTACGCTTACGTCTACGCATACGCATCCGGTCTGCTCGAGCCTTAAAGTTGGGGTGGCACGCACAAGCTAGGATTACAGACGGACGGACAGAGGGGCAGACATTACAAAAGATGGCTACCTGAAGTAACCCTAGGTAGATTCTTACTGCATCCACGGACAAGAGAGGGCAACATTCCACTGTCGGAACCCCACGGCAAACTGTCGAAGCTTTTATATAATCGATAATTCAATAATGTATTAGTTTTGTCCTCCTTCTCTAGTCGTTAGCTCACTGCTGAACGTCGTGATGTCCGCGGACAATTTTTTCACAATCCATCGGTTGCGGTCTTTGACCTGGTCTAATGATGTAATGTCTCTGTGGCGCAGCGAGTGACGGTCCACCAGCGACGCAAGAGGTTGCGGGTCCGATTCCCGCTTCGGAACAAATGTCTGTACGATCTGCAGATATTTGTTCAGGATGTTCTGGATGTTTTTCTATTTACAATAAAAAATATCTATTTATGTAGTATTAAGTATATCAGTCATCTAGTACCCATAACACAAGCTTTGCTTAGTTTGAGGCTAGATGGTGATGTGTGACTTGTCCAGCAATCATCATCATCATTCCAGCCGTAAAAAGTCCACTACTGATCAGGCCTCCCTCATGGATCTCCATGAGAGTAGTTGAGTAGTTAGTGAAAGACGCTGCTGCCCATCTTCCGGAGGTATCCCTTAGCAGGCTCTTACTGCATCCACGGGCATGAGAGGTGGGGTAACATTCTACTGCTTCCAGCATTATTTATTAATTATTAATGATTCGGAGATTTTGTTATTATTATTAAGCTCTTTAGCAACTTGAGCGGACCATCGTATAGGGTTTCGTCCTCTTGATCTTTTTATATTTATTTAGTATTCTAACGAGCAGTAAATGTAAACACAGTTATGAATGCGTGGTTGACACGTAGCGGCTGTCACGCGCCAAAGGGGTATATTTTTATGGAATACGTAATTCTGTTTGACTTCATACGCGATGTCCATATTTGCCGAATACTCTACGTCGTACATGCAAAGAACTTGGCGTGTGCTCGCTGTTGTACGATACGTTTTATCGTGCAAGTGTCGCGTACTCGAATTGTATCTATCTTTAGCCAAATTCGATGAAGAATGTTTGTTAACAAACTGGCAATACGTAACCTGAAAATAACTTTCTTTTTGTATAGGTTTTAATATACAAGGTGTCCCAAGAAATAGTGATATAATTTTTCTGCTGAGCTGGTAGATTGGTCAATCTGGCATAGTAAAATTTACTATCGTTAGATCTTTGAAATGGGTAGAAAAACAATTTATTGACAAAAAAATAAAATGATTCAGTATTTTCACAACTTTAAGGACCTTTAAAAAAAAGAAGTACATAACAAAATATGACCGTTTAATTTTTAAGAACTTGCTCTATCTATGAGGTAGTTATCCTGCAAATATCATTGTGCTACTCATAAGGCTTCATCCTAAAAATTTTAATCTAAATGTTGTAAGTGCAAAATTTCAATTTCTTAATTTAAGTGAAAATTTATTAAAAAAATTAATTTGCAATTCAATTTAAAGTGTGGCAGTTTGTTTACATTTCTATATATAGAGGTATATTCATTCATCTTATACATTATACATTCTACATCGAATTTGACAAAGTATAGTTTCTGCCTACGGGTTTTCATGATTTGTGCCCGACATATAGAACTAAAAAGTAGCATCTCACTAATATTATAAAGCCGAAAGTTTGTTTGTATGGAGGTTTGTTACCTCTTCACAAAAAACTAGCGTACGTATCGAGCTGAAATTTTGCAAACGTATAGATGTTGATTAGGATTAACATATAGGCTACTTTTTATCCGGGTACAACGCATGCGAAGCGGCGGGCACAAGCTAGTAAATTATATTTTGAATTATTAACCGGTATATAACGAGGTCGCGGTCGTCCAAAAGCGATGTCGACGACACAATCGCAAGCAAAGGCTGCGAATGCACAGGACAGAAGAAGCTGGCTAAAACTAAGGCAGGTCGGAATTACCCACTTCTGGATCACCCGCTAGCAATGGGTGATCCAGAAGTGGCCGAGAAAAAGAATAATAAACATTTTGATGGAACCGCATTATTTTACATTCCACTTGCTGTAGAGGGCAGTGTTTTGAAAACGTAACAGCCGCCATAACCATGTCGTCACGAAAACTTCCAAAAGGTTGGTGTGACATCGCTCCTGATAGAGACAAGTGGAAATATTTGTGGGACACCTTTGTCCAGCAGTGGGACGATCTATGATGCTAAAATTAGCCGTTATATTATTTTCAACTAACCTTAGTAATTCTCGTGATACAAACAAATCTCCGTGACTGTGGCCGTGGCGGCAGTGGAATGTCGCCCCTCCTCTTTTGCCCGTGGATTCAGTAAGGATCTGCCAAGGGATGCCTCTTTCCGTGTATCAACATCCCGTACTGCGCTCGCCAAGAGTGGTGAGTATGGCAGCAACCTTTGGATATTCATAAGTGAGGCCTTTATCCAGCAGTGGACGTCCTACAGCTGAGATAATGATGACGGACCCTAACTCCGACGTATTATTAAAAATACTCTCTTTAAAAAATCACGTCCCTCGCAGGCGGGCCAATTATCGTGAATTCGAGTTAATGGAAACACGCAAAGCCTCTAACGAAACTGGTCTTAGCAAATAGGGGGAGACATCGACTGATAGAAAAATTTCCTCGAGAGCTTTCTGGCTGCGAACAGATAGAGGGATCCCTTTGAACGTTCAAAGAACGTTTTATTCGGGATATGAAATGCGCAGCGTATTGTGGGGTGTTCGAACTGAAGGCGTGAAAGTATACGTGTACTTTTGAATCATATAGTAGGTACTATATGATATATAGTACTTATACTTGTATACCTATATAATATATGATATATATATATATATAGGTATACAAGGTCGGCACAGACGTACCGGAACAATAATGCTGGGCGCCTGCTCTAGAAAACGATTACGATATTATCGACAGAATTGCAATCTTTACATAATGACCATAAGAGTTAGTTTGGCTTGGTTATATGTTTAGTGGTTATATTCATCGCGATTTGCAATTGAGAGTAGGCCCCCAGGTTCTTTTCAGCCGTAAAACGTCCACTACTGAACACAGGCCTCCACCATGGATGTGTCTCCATGAGGGTTGGTTGCCATACTTACCACGCTTGGCAGGCGAGTTGGCGAGCGCAGTACGGGATGTTGATACACGGAAAGACGCTGTTGCCCGTCTTCGGGAGTTATCCCTTAGCAGGTTCTTTCTGCAGGGGTAACATTCCACTGCCGCCACTCCACGGCCCTCATATTATTTTGTATGTCAGGTTCGATGTCTGTAAATATAAATGGCGTTAAGAGTGTCCCGTATGCATGAACAACAGAGGCTGACGCTACATAAACAAAATGTTAGTTTTAGTTCTATTAAGTTAATTGTTTCTGGTTTTTTTAGTCAGTTTTTGAACACCGTGAAACAGTATCCGCTATGTTATTACGTCATACTACGATTTAAATCAAATAGTGTCATTGTCGACTGATACCATAATTTAATAATGGCGCATAATTTGTTTACACGCTAAGTGACGTCATGACCACATATATGTACATATACATATGGCGACAACCTGCGTCTAGCGTTTTCGTCAAATACGTGCAAAATACCGCCGTGGGGTGCCGGCAGTAGAATGATACCCCTCCTCTTATGCCCATGGATGCAGTAAGAGCCTGCTAAGGGATACCTCCGGAATATGGGCAGCAGCGTCTATCCGTGTATCAACATCCCATACTGCGCTCACCAGCCCGCCTGCCAAGCGTGATGAGAATGGCAACTACCCCTCATGGAGATCCATGATGGAGACCTGTGTTCATCAGTGGATGTTTTATGGCTGAAATGATGAATGATGACGTGCAAAATTAAATTTGGATAAAAATTTGGTGTTGTTGTATGTGACACTGTAGGATATACCTACTCGTATTTTAGTTATTTTTCAAAACTGGGTGTCCTATACAAAATGCATTGCTCAAAAACTTAATGTCAATTGTTAATTTTCTGTCATTCGACCTATTTATTCAATTAAATAATTATTATTTGTCACGCAAACCAACACATATTTCTAAGAATGGTTCACTTTGTTACAATATTAAATAAAGCAGGCCATGTGAGCGAGTCGGACTCGCGCACCGAGGGTTCCGTCTCATAATGAAATGTAATTTGTGTTAAAGGTTATATTTGTTGGAAAACCTTGACAGCGCCATCTCTTGTCTGATAGCGGAACTTATGTAGTTTTATTAAATTTTAGATTATTTCTTAATAAACTTTGGCAATTAGATAGTTCGTTTTCATTTTATTACATACATTTCTATTAGCTATTTAAGTTTCAATTTCAGAAAACTTCGGAGATAAGGGGTTTTTTAAGAACCGTACGATTTTTGTAAATAAGTCGAAAACTATACCGCTTTAAAGAAATTGAAACTGTGAAATATGCAAATCAAGCACTTTTATATGATACGCCACATGGCCCAATACCTAACTCAACTTAAAATTTTTGAGACGCACTTTCCGCCCCTTTGTAATCTTAATAAGAATATTTTTCAACGTGTTTACACAATGCAATATTAGTGAAAAAACGTTAATTAGTACCATTTCAAATTTCAAGTCGGTAGTATTTGTAGTAATTCTCAAAATTTCCATCTGTGACAGACATGCATACAAAGTCACATCATAATGAGGATATAAAGCCCTTGTGCCAAACAAATTTATTATTTAAATTAATTCAGTGTGTATGTACCTTTCTGTTTAGCTTATTCTGTGTGTATGTATGTCTCTTTATTATCTAAAAATTGTATGATTAGCTGTGTGACATTATATTTCTTATCTATGGATCATGTTATCTGAAACAATAAATGAATTTAATTTAATTTATTTTAATAAGGGTTCCTCTTTAGAATTTTGGTCCGGTACCCTAATATCGGCATTCCGAAAACACAATACTATGTTGTGGAATCTTTGAAATGCATTGTTTGTCATCAAAGATCTTTTAAATAGAGATGAATTTTCATCGGTTCACTGTTCTCTCAGTTGTGAGACGATGTATTTAGTGTCCAGAAATGAAACGTTCGCGAAACTTTTTTTCTTACTCAGTTTTTTTGGTTTAGTGATGTATATAGTGTTAGCTTTTTACACATTCCATACAGCTTACGTACATTTGTCGAGACCAGAAAGGTTTATAGAAGGTAGAAATCATCTGCTGAAAAGAAGAAAAACGCATAATGATATAAAATACATTCTACTCTGGAGCACAACTAATAGTATGGCCAACTTTTCGACCACCGGGCAGCAAATATTTAAAAGAAACAATTGTTCTTACCAAAACTGCTACATTACCACAAACAAAAGCAAACTTACAGACGTAACTGACTTCAATGCGATAGTATTCAACATGATATCTCTAGGTTTTGTAGGCTGGAAGTACAATATACCAGTGAAGAGATCAACAAGACAAAAATATGTTTTCTTCTCCATGCTACCTTCAGATAGTAATCCGATATGTGACATCAAAGCAGATGGCTTTTTTAACTGGACGTGGTCTTACAAGCGCTACTCTGACATTGTGGCGCCATTCATTGAAGTTTTAGACAAGTCTAATAATATTGTTGCTCCAAAGCTTGATGACGATAAAGAAATCACGCTCAACAGTAGCGAATTAGTGACCGATTTCGATAGTATGAACCCTGAAGATGCCAATAGACAGAAATACATAAATGTAGGTAATAAAACAAAGGCTTTAGTGACCTACTTTACTTCCTGTGATATAACTGCGAGTACGCGGTCGTACGTCTTGAAGTTAAAAGAAGTAATGCGAACTTTTGACCTAGTATTTGATGTTTTTGGTTGTGGATTCAGTAAATGCCCTGAAGGAGGATGTTTGAAAGCTATAGACAGAGATTACTACTTTTATTTGGTGACTCAGAACCACTCTGATGACTATGTGACGGATGAAGTGTTGAAGGCGTATCTACATAACGCAGTTCCCATAGTACTTGGAGGGGCAGATTATTCAAGGTCAGTTCAAAGATGGTATTAGTTGTGGCTTTTGGCTTAGTACACATGTTATATTACAACCCGTATAATAGATTCCCCCTGAATAATGAAGAATCGTCCTATATAATGAAATTACGGGCACATGAGACCTTACAACTCTGTCTCAGGGTGACGGGCGCAATGAAATGCAGCGTTGGTCACGTCCTTAGTGAACGTGATCACCGCGGCAGTTAAATTGTTATAGGTAGAGGTTACCGCTTAACATGTAGTATAAAAAAAATAGACAAACTATAACAGTCGCTTGAAATAGTGGATTTAGAAAATTTTAGCAAATAAAACGTCATATAATATTTTTTTGAATTAAATAAATTATAATAAAAACACTTCACACAGTACATTTTTTGTAAATATATACTTATCATACACCAGCTGACCCGGTGCCCACTTCGTTGGGCGGTAATTTATTACCTCACAAATACTGTGGCTTTCTATTAGTAAAAGAATTTTGAAAATCGGTTCAGTAGATCCAGAGATTACCCCTACAACCTCACAAACTTTACTCTAAACTTCACCTCTTTATAATATTAGTATAGACTGAAAATTACCCAGACGGGAGACTTAAGTAGTTATATTTGCAAAAAACAAACATTTGTCCCCCAGCGGGAATCAAACTCAACCACTTGCGTATCAGCCGGCTATTATAACAATTGAGCCACGTATGTCGTCAACAAATAAATACATTCACTACATATTAACGAATCCAAAAGTGTGAAAGTTTAAATAAAGACATGTAACATTATCTAACATTATCTAGGTAATTACGCGATAAATACCCGATAAT
This sequence comes from Pasiphila rectangulata, assembly GCA_963082625.1. Taxonomy (NCBI): domain Eukaryota; kingdom Metazoa; phylum Arthropoda; class Insecta; order Lepidoptera; family Geometridae; genus Pasiphila; species Pasiphila rectangulata. The sequence continues at coordinate 11,794,964 of OY720253.1, forward strand.
CCCATATTTTAATAATGTGTTGTGATCGCGAAAGTTTAAAAAAGACTATGTAACATTATTTCATAGGTATAATATTAACTATTAAATATAATAATTTATCTAAAACGAACGAAGTTTTCATCTAGGGCTGTGATTTGATATCCCTATTTTTTTCATAGGGCATATTTGTGACTCTATCATTGGACTCTTATTATTAAATGTTTCTGCTTATTTCTAGGTTCTTCCCAGTCGGATCTTTCATCAACGCAGCCCACGAGACAATAGACTTGCTAGCATCCCTCATCTCGTACAATATCGTATCACCAGGAGCGTACCAAAAATTCCTTACCTGGACAAAACACTTCAAGATCCAACGCGCCAACCCGAAGAAGGGATACTGCAACTTATGTGCTATGCTCAACAATAGAAATAATATGGAGAAACATTCAAGCTACGAGCATTTCAGAAAATGGTGGCATTACGGTGATCTCAGCACAAAATGCTTACCGAAAGGAGCGGAGTCGCTATCAGAGATACTGTCGTATGCTAAGGAGAAACTGAGTAGAAATTCCAAGCCAAACGGTCGTCTTGGAGTGGAGCAAAATACGATTGAAGATTTGCGAGAAGTTAATTAACACTCTGTTGGTATGAATAAAGTGGGCGGATTGATTCGCAAATGACGATTAATGCCAGCAATGTAAAGGTCACAGCTCATTAGAGCCACCCAGTATCCGACCCGCACCGTCTCCCCTCGTGCGGTTAGTATTTTTATTCGTACTATGGACTTCTACGGATATGCGCTCCCTACGTTAACTCTGTAGCATCACCTGATCGCTCGCTCGGTCGTAAGCTGTGTGCTATTTATCTATGATAAAAATATATGAAGAAATATTTAAGCTACAACCATTTTAGAAAGTGATCTCGGCACCAAATGTAACTCCTTGCGGTAAGAAAGGGGCGGAGTCGTTATCAGAAATACTGTCGTATGCTAAGGAAAAATTCCAAGCGAAACTGTCGTTCTCTTGCAGTTCAGCACTATAAGATTAAAGATTTGTGATAAGTTAACACTAGTTTTACTTCTTTTTAACACCCTCAATGACTATGAATAAAGTTTAGTTTCTGTAGTTGACATTTAACGCATTTATTTGCAAAAAGACAATCAATGCCAGCAATGTAAAGATCACGGCTCATTAAAGCCACCCGGCACCTGACTTGCAGCGCATCACCTCGTGTGGTTAGTATTCTTTATATGAACTTCTATGAATATATGCGCTCACTAGATCATCTCTGCAGCGTCACCGGATAGCCTCGGTCATAAGCGGTGTACAATTTTCAACTATAGAAGTTATATGCAGAAATATTCAAGCTGCGAGCACCTCCGAAAAGGATGGCACTACGGCGATCTCAGCACAAAATGCTTACCGAAAGGAGCGGAGTTGCTATCAGAGATATACTATCGTATGCTAAGGAAAAGCTGAGCAGAAATTCCAATACAAACGGTCTTTTTTTTTAATATGTGCACATTACTTTTGAACATTTGCGAGAAGTAATTACAAGTTTTACGAATACTTTTTTTAACACGTTGATGGTATGTTAACGTCTAAGTCAAAATGTGTTTATGCGTATAGACCCAAAGGCCAATTATAGATGTCAAAACACTAAAACACTAAAGTGCTCATAATTTAATTCTTTCGCTTCAGAAAACATTTTTTAAAGTAAGTCTTTCACTCTTTTTCATCATCATCATCTCAGCCGAAGGACGTCCACAGCTGCACATGGCCTATATGTATATGTCTCATGAATCTCCACAGTATGGTCACTAGGCGGCCATACTCAACACGCTTGGCAGGCGGGTTGGCGAGCGCAGAACGAGATGTTTATACACGGAAAGACGCTACAACCCATCTTCTGGAGGTATTCCTTGGCAGATTCTTACTGCATCCACGGGCAAGATGAGGGGCAACATTTTACTGCCGGGACGACAACTACTGACCTAATAGAAGTTTATCTTGTTGAAAGCTAAAGTAAAACAAATTAATAAAATAAACTTCTGATAATGACAATATTGGCTCTGCAACTGACATCGAAACCACAACCTCAGCAAAGACACTGCTTCTTCTGGCATTCAGCCGTCAGTCGTAGCTAAGATAATGATGATTCGTTCAATTTATTCTTTTGTTTTGTTTTCCTTCAATAATATCGAACAATGGACTCGAAAATGTTTGAAGGTCTAAAAAATACTCTTCATTCTGACAAAGGGCATAGTGATTTTATTTAAAAAAATGCTGACATTTTGCATCCATTGACTGTCGTCCCTTTTCTTTTCTAAAGGTTGAAGGGTTGGTCCCAAGAAGCTTTTCATATTGTCCAGCTTGTAATTGTCCTTTCGTTTAGTTGTTGGCAGCCCTAAACTGTACTAAAAAGATAACCCGAAAGTAGATTATAAGCTTATCTTGGTAAGTGTTTTGAAGAATTGAAAATAAATATGTCAGTTTCAAAATTAATGTGTGATCCGTTAATTTTATCAATTGTGGGATGATCTCCTATGACTCTATACTAAAGTTGTCTTAAAGGTTTTCCTCTAAGAGTCACCATTTCTGAGATAATGCGAAATAAAAAATGGATGAACTTGTATGCGTCGGGTATGCCTGCCGAAGAAACCAAGGTAAAAAATATACGGCTGGCACCGATTTAATTTATTTTTAGTGATAAAATAAAAAATATATATATGGGTACTTTGACCTTGGATATGTTTTTAGGGTTCCGGACCAAAATGGTAAAAAGGAACCCTTATAGAATCACTCTCTCTGTCTGTCACAAATGGATATCTCGAGAACTACTGATGCTATCGACTTGAAATTTAAAATGGTAAAAAACAACACATTTTTACTAATATAGCATATATGAAAATGTAAATAATATTCTTATTTTGATTGCAGGGGGGCGGATAGGGGACCTCAAAATTTTTAAGTGAAGTTGCTAGGCCGTGTGGGGTATCATATGAAAGGTATTTATTTGCACATTAATAAACAGTTTTAATTTATTATTTAAACCGTATATAGGAAAATTATAGCGAACTCTCTAATTTGCATAGTTTTTTAGACAATTGGGGTGGACCGTTTTTCAAAATTTTTGGAAAGTTACTAGGTGATGTGGGGTATTATATGAAAGGTATTCATTTGCACATTAATAAACGGTTTTTAGTTTTCCTTTATGTGGTATCGTGTTTGAGTTTTTTACAAAAATGTTGAAAAAAACAGTTATCCCCCCCCTGATCTCCGAAGTTTGCTCTCTGAAACTTTTATTGCTATTAGAAGGGTATGTAAAAAATAAAGAAGGAAATTTATTACAAACTCTCTACTTAGCATACTTTTTTAGAAATCATCGAAAGTGTAAAAAATCTACATAAGTTCCGCTATCAGACAAGAGATGGTGCTGTCAAGGTTTTCCAACAAATATAAATCCCCTTTGTCATATATTATATTGAATGATGGCACGGAACCCTCGGTGCGCGAGACCGACTCGCTCTTGCCCGGTTTTATTTTTGTTGATGCGAGATTGACTGGACTTTCAAATTTCATTTATATTGGACGGTGTTCCCTACGTTCGTACCAATTTTCAGCTCTATGCTCTATGTAGCTCCACCCCTATTTTTCGAGCTCACTTCTCTAGGTTACTTCTTGGCAAAATTACCTTAAAACTTATTTGGAATTTTAGTTCTTCAGTTGGGTATTTTTCTCGCAACGCCAAAACTTTTCCGTACTTTTAAAAGAGATTTTGACTGACTCTTAACTGACCGTGACTGAACATAGCTGGCTGATATCTAGCAAGCGACTGCGGATTCGATTCTCGCTAATTTTTTGCTATTCTGCAATATTTGTCTCGGGCATTTATCTTTATATAATAAGTATGCATTTTTCTTTATTCTATCAATCGTCCGGTCTTCACACACACACTCTGAAACATATTAAATATATGTATATATACTACAACTCGCATAGTCATTTTTGTTATTTATCATTTAATATGTAGAACTCTACCATTAACATATTTTTCTCAAATTATAATTAGTAGGTACTAGTTTGTTTGGATAAATGTCATATTGTATAAACTTAATATCTTTTTCTAAGTACTGTCGAATTGCGAGATCTCCTAGCACTGGTATACAATACATATTTTAAAGGAGGTAAATAATTTTTCAAATCATAAATCATCCGGTACAAAAGCTCGATTTCTTTGAGGCTAAACGGTGTTTGTAATCTCCGTCACTATTTATGTATTATACTCGTAGTTATAAATCCAGTTACTTCACACTACATAAAACATTTGAAATTTCAATAAAAAAACAATTTTCATCTCACTGTCCCCTCAGGTCAATGACATTAGGGCTGCGGACACGATTTCAGCGGGCGGGAAGCAGCAGCGCGGTAGCGGCGCGTTTCAATGCATACTTTTTTATGGAAGTGGCTTCGTAGGCAGAGCGGTGCGGGTAGCGGTGTACGAGCGTCCTGCGGTGACTGATTTCTCGTAAGCCAAACACTAATCCGCTCTAGCACTGCCCGATCTGTCCGCTCGCTTCGAGACCGGCAGGCTGATTACAAATCTCGCGAAATATTTGCAACAGGTGTAAATCTCGCGATAATCGCTGGCAAAGGTCAATTTTATATAAAAAAAAAGGTTGCGGTAGCCCCAACCGCACATCATGGTTACTACGGAAGACCAGCGCTGTGGTACGACTCGTTCTGCCACAGCACATGCTGAGTAGTGACCATTTTTGTCACTAGTTTTAAAACCGAATTGATGATTTTTTTTTATTTGATTGTAAAAATGTGACAAAATAAACGTTTCTTTATCTTTATCTTTAAATACGTAATTAGCCTGATTAGCTGCGTTGCCGCGCCGCTCCCCGTGCCACCGCCGCGCCGCTCCCTGCCCGCTGACTTCGTGTCCGCAGCCTAACAGACAGCGGTAATATAAGACGCTGGTACCTAGTCCTTGAAAAATTCATATTTCTGTACCGAATGTCGAGTTAGCATATTGTGGGGTATCGGGGAGGGCAAGCGATGGCTTTCTCCCAGCTTACCACTCTATAGTTATATTAACCTTTATTTAGGGTACCGCATAATGTGTTTTCACTGATTTTACACGGTTTAAAACATATATTACTGTTATGAATTTAATACGAATTTACAGAGGAATGAAAACAAAAGTTTTCAGTGTTAATAGTATGCTATGACAACTTAATTTGTAACCTAGATGTAGCTGCCTGTAATTGGGAGAACACTAGCTCATGATTTTTACTGTTTTTACTTTTGTAAATTTTCTTTGTGTATCTTCTGTTGGTGGCTCAAATAAATAAATAAATGTGCCCTAGGTAGTATAGGATGACCTGATTATACAAACCGTTCCTAAAATAATGGATCTACGGACATAATGAAGGTCTTTATATATATATAACTAGCTTCAACCCGCCGCTTTGCAAGCATTAAAAAGCACCGTTATGTGTTAAAGTTTCAGCTCAGTCCGTGGAGTGGTTTTTGCTTGAATTGGTAACAAGCATTCATACATCTACAACTTTCTGCTTATAATATTAGTGGGATAATGGTGTGGATTCTGTTTATTAGGAATATGACATTTCTTAATTTAGCTGTCATATAATATACAGCACAAAACTGGGTCTATTTGTTACATTTTTCATTTTTGAACGGCACTTACCGAATTACCGGCTATTTGTCATTTTAGTTCGTTTTACGTCAATTTATTAGCTTTATCTAGTTAGTGCAACAACGGAATCGCTACCATTGTCACGTCAATAGCCTAAACAATATAAGAGGTTTTCACGGTAAAAGCATTAACAACATGAGATGTCAACAGCCTAAACAACATGTTTTCTCGTTAAACGATTAGCCGTCACTTGGAAGCTAAGGTTTTACAGTATGAGCCCATTTCGAAAGCATTAACCGACACATGAAAGCCATGGTGTACCAGTGTGAGCCCATTTCTCCGGTAGCGTCCGGCTCACGTGTCCTGTGCAGTCCCATTTCAACGTGGAAGTTTTGTTCATTTGGAAATAATAGTTTTCTGACGCGAACGAATTCAATTATGGGTAGTAGAATATTACCCCTCCTCTCATGCCCGTGGATGCAGTAAGGGATACCTCTAGAATATACCTCCGGCAGCAGTGTCTTTCCGTGTATCAACATCCCGTACTGCGCTCGCCAACCCGCCTGCCAAGCGTGGTGAGTATGGCAACTACCCCTCATACTGAACACTCTCGTCGCATAATCATAATCATAGTGTACACTAAAATATATTTACATGACTACACTCACATGCAACAACACTTACGCATACCTACATTACATAGGGGTCTCCTCTGGTACCCAGACTCCTACGAGACTGGTGCTATTGGAGAAGATCCTACTCACCTGCACACATCCTCACCCTTGCACATCAGCCAAACACATCCTCATACTCAACTACACACTTACACACCACACCCACGTACATACAACTACACTTACTTTCTAGATTTATTATTGTTAATGTTTTATTTTATTTTTAATTCATGAATGTTTTATCATATGAAGAGCGGAACCTCCTAACACAGGTATTTCATACATAAAAGGAGGTTACCACCAGTGTAAAGCCTTTATTATTTTTGTTAATGAAATAAATGCATTTTGTCTATGGGTATGAGATATCTGTGATTATTCGTGTGAACCTAAAGTCCACAAATACATTTCCATACACTAAACAAAACACAATATTAAATTAATTTGCTTCAAGTAGTCTAAAAGCGAGAAAGAGACCTCGCGCATATCGCACTGGTCAGCCCGCAGATTAATAACTGTAAGACAATTTTTTAAAAGTGAATTTCGTTCTACCTCATTTTTAATCCAAGCAAGGTTTCAATCGCCCCTCCAAGAGGGTTCATTACAAACATAAGTAGGTACAGTCAGCAACTGAAGTCCGTAACTGGTTAGCATATCGTCGAGATCGTCGCCCGCTCGAATATTCATCAGCTCTTTGTTCCTGACCCTACTTCTCCAGTATGCTAATGTCCTGTTTGTTCCAAAACAAACGTTTGATTTTATTAATGAAAGGGAAAAACGGAATTTGTTATGTAGGCTGTGATTATATATCCAAAGTTGAGCGTTGTACTGTTTTAGATAGATATACATATTAACTATCTATTTAATGGGTTTGTTTTCTAAAGCCTACGGTATAAATGGCTGTTTCTGAGTACAAAATTAATGTTTTTTTAAATTCAATTTCATTAAATTATATTAAAAACTTGAATTTATTAAATTATATTAAAAACCCATAGATGCAGTAAGAGCCTGCTAAGGGATACCTCCGGAAGATCGGCAGCAGCGTCTATCCGTGTATCAACATCCCATACTGCGCTCACCAACTCGCCCGCCAAGCGTGGTGAGAATGGCAACTACCCCTCATGGAGATCCATGAGGGAGGCCTGTGTTCATCAGTGGACGTTTTATGGCTGAAATGATGATGATGACATTAAAAACGATATAGTTGCCGTATAGGGCAAGACTTGGATGCCAAAGGCTCAGGGTAAAGCTGATTGGCGGTTAAGGAAGGGGCTTATGCCCAGCAGTGGGTCACTACGAGCTGACAATGATGATAATGATATAAACAGCACATTTACCCCGTAGTAGATTAGACGTCTAAAGAAAACAAACAGTAAGAACATAAAATATTATTAAAAAGGTAGGTACTTATACGAGTATATTGATGTGGCTGCGTTAAACTCGATGAATAAAGTGATTTTCGACATTGATTAAATTGTGAATTATTAAGCATACGACAAATAACTTACAAGCATACGCTTACCTCAATTACTGGCTGAATTAGGTTCCTAATTAAGTTGCAGCCGCATTATAATCGAGTTGACTGATGAATATTCGAAGACTCCGTCGCTCGCGAGTCGAGAGGGCGCCACTGAGCATTTGAATTATGCCCGGTCAGGCCCTTGGCTGGAAAGGAGTCTTCATGGTGACAACATGTTTTAAGGACTTTAAGGAATTAATTAAATCACAATTCAGGTTCAGATACTTTGTTTAAAATTCAACGTTATTTCCAGGCTTGACAAATAAATGTGTACTTACGAACTACAATTTAATTTAAACGAACTTAAGATAGCAGAAAGTAGTGTTGTTGCCTGCCACTAGCAAGCATAAATAAACAACTAAAACGTATTCGATACTCTTTGCTAAAAACCAAAGACTAGTTTTGTTTTAGGCCAAAATGTTTTTATCGATAGAACCAGAATTTATAATTCTATCTACAAAAATATATTGTTCTAACTTCAAACGGAACGTAGAATCTGTTATAACGGCATCCTAAACATATTAAACTAAATGGGCATGTGCTGGCTTGTGCTCTAATTATGTTTAAGATAAACAATGTAATTAACTAATTTTATTTAGTAGCTATTTAAATCAATTCTCGCACAAGTGGCCCTTTGAAAACAATACAACGTTAACATTCATTGAATTATTATAGTGAAGTTCAAGACGATTCAAGCCGCATTATAATCGAGCTGACCGATAAATATCCGATTTACTCGCTTACGAATTGACGAATTTTTGGTTGTTACGTGATCCATGAGGGCCGCCGCAGTGAACCGTGCGCCGTGGGGTGCCTGCAGTAGAATGATACCCCTCCTCTCTTGCCCATGTATGCAGTAAGAGCCTGCTAAGGGATACCTCCGGAAGATGGGCAGCAGCGTCTATCCGTGTATCAACATACCAACCCGCCTGCCAAGCGTGGTGAGTATGGCAACTACCCCTCATGGAGATCCATGAGGGAGGCCTGTGTTCAGTAGTGGACGTTTTATGGCTGAAATGATGACGTGATCCATGATCATCTCTAAGTCAAGTCGTAGATAAGTAAAGTTTATTGATTTTTATATTAAAACTTTGTCATAATAATATAATTACGTGATATGGATTATATATATAATATAATCCATATACATATATATTAATAATATATATTATATAGTGTTGTATTTTTTTTTTATTTTTGGAAATGCTCCTTTTGCAATATTGCTGTGCCCTAACAAAGTTTATGTTTGGAGCAGAAATTTAGAAATTCATTCATTAATTTCCATAATTTGCAGTTACAAAACATAGACACGTCAACGTACAGTAAAAAAAACATATTTAACTTATGCTAACAGAAAATAGGGAACATGAATAAATCGGTTCGCTGTTTTAAGCACTGTGATAAGAAGCGATTAGAAAACACAGTTCTTTTTAATAGTTAGATTTTTTTGTTGTTTCGGAGTTAGAGCAAATTTAATTCCAAGCATACTTGTCTTCTAGATAATCAGATATTTTATAGTAAGCTTTATTGTGAAGATAGATAGATAGATAGATAAACTCTTTATTGTACATTCACCATATAACATAAATTTCACAAAGAGAAACACAGACAAATATAACATACAATGGGCGGTCTTATCGCTAAAAGCGATTTCTTCCAGATAACCTTTGAAGATTACATTTTATTATTTTTTAAACTTATTGATACTAAATTGCCGCATTTCTTTAGGAATTTTATTGTAGAACGTGTATACTAACCCTCTGAAAGATACAATTTGATCTTACGTAGTCTAATAGTGGAAAACATTTCATCTCCCCACCAACTGTATTTACAACGCACATGCAATAAACCGTATGCCGTGGGGTGCCGGCAGTAGAATGTTACCCCTCCTCTCATGCCCGTGCATGCAGTAAGAGCCTGCTAAGGGATACCTCCGGAAGATGGGCAGCAGCGTCTTTCCGTGTATCAACATCCCGTACTGCGCTCGCCAACCCGCCTGCCAAGCGTGGTGAGTATGGCAACAACCCCTCATGAAGATCCATGAGGGAGGCCTGTTCAGTAGTGGACTTTTTTTTACGGCTGAAATGATGATGATGATGATGCAATAAACGATTTTGGTTTTGAAGACTCCGTCGGTCGCGACTCGCGAGGGTACCATTGAGCATTTGAATTAGCCCGGTCAGGCCCTTGACGTAAAAAGGAGTCTTCATGGTGACAACATGTTTTAAGGACTTAGAAAAGTGAAATATACAATACAATACAGCAATTTTTATTGAAATAACTTACGGCTAAGTAGTACATATCAACTCCTTATACAATGGCCTTTTTCATCTATTAGATAACGACATCCGTGGCGCAGTTGGATTAATATCCGGCTGAGAAGCCGAAGGTTGCTGGTTCGGTTACGCTTTTACTACTTAACGGATTTAAACACTGGATAACAGCAATTCTAATCAGATAACAGAATATCACAACAGAGATCATTATCTTGAAAGGATCCCTTGGCAGATTCTTACAAAATAATAATTACACCCATTTCCCATGTTGTTTATGTAGGCTGCTTTATGCTGGGAAACTCAATAAAAATACATTCAACCAAATTGATAAAACTCAATTCGGGATGACACATTCAATTCGTCCCAGTATTTAAAGTGTCCCAGTAAAAATGTATTGCCGGAATGTAATTATACAGGATTGTATGTAATTGTTCTGGATCCGATGCAAGCGAGGTGTTAACCAATGCACCTGCTGCATTGTTACGACCACTACTATTGGAACTCGATCGATTCTCACGAAACATTCACTAATACAGTTCTATACAACGAGCAGTATTTTATAATTTAAATTGTTGTTGGTTAACACAATTGGATAACAATTTCAACACAAAAAAACCCAAAAACTGCTCTATAAAACATAGATTTTCGCTTTACAGATGACCGAAACCGATTTAGGCTCAGCGCAGACAGAACGGAGCGCAGCGGAGAGGATTTTATTAACGCACTTGAAAATAAACTTTAAAATTATTACAATAAAGTGCATAAATGCTTGAACCTGACAAAAAATGCTCGCGCGTCCTCGAATATACGCGGGAATCCCCGCGCGGCGTTTTGCACTTTATTTTAATAATTTTAAAGTTTATTTTCAAGTGCGTCAATAAAATCCTCTCCGTTGCGCTCCGTTCTGTCTGCGCTGAGCCTTCTGCTCCTATATTTTATGGACACAATCTCATACACACTTATTAAAACGTTAACTGGATTTTACAAAATTACTTTTAGTTTTTATTTTTAACGAGAATTATTGTATTGACGCTACGCCTTTTAATTTCAAGCTAGCTTTTCGCTTCAGATTTTATGCAGGCGGCCCGTGTAATGCTAAAGTAATATAACCAATTACATTAAAATAATTGTTTATCTTATGTGCCGTGTGGTGCCGGCAGTAGAATGTTTCTCTCATGCCCGTGAATGCAGTAAGAGCCTGCTAAGGGAAGACCTCTGGAAGATGGGCAGCAGCGTCTTCCCATTTATCAAAATGTAAACCATTACTGGTCGTAGGATATATACGTAATTTAGGATAATGTAGATTAAAGACTGTGGATTTTCTTTAAATAAATAAAATAATATATAGTATATATATCAATATCCGGTACTGCGCTCACCAACCCGCCTGCCAAGCATAGTGAGTATGGCAACAACTCCTCATGGAGATCCATGAGGGAGGCATGTCTTCAGTAGTGGACTTTTCACGGCTGAAATGATGATGATGAATTGTTTATCAATGCGTCGCCTCGGACACAGGCTCAGGGTTAGTTTGTTGTATTTTAGCCGTAAAACGTCCACTGATGAACTACCCATCTTCCGGAGGTCTCCCTTAGCAGGGTCTTACTGCATCCATCGGCATGAGAGGAGTAACATTCTACTGCCGGCTCCCACGGCCAAGTTTCGTTCTTATTAACACATATGTATATATAGTACAATTTGGCACCACACAACATAATTACACTTCATATAATTGTTTTGAATCCGACGCAAGCGGGGTGCTAACGCACCTGCTGCATTGTTACAACTGCTACTACTGAAACTTGATCGAATCTAACTTTGTGCCTCTGCTTCATACTTACAACTGCTACTGTTAGAACTCGAACCATTCTAGAGCTTTTTATCTGTTTATTACCGAGATTTAAAACAACAATCGCAAATTAAAAATCAAGAAAATTGAAAAAAATGTACCTGTTATGAGGAGGCAGCTCCAACAGAGTACCTTTTCTTTTTTTTCTCATAAAGCCAGGTTGTAAAATGTACTCCAGACAATATGGACAATATAGACGAAACATATGGATAATAATACAAAACCCATTTATTAATAAATTCAAGAGATATAATAAAAGCTCAATTAATACAAGAACATATAATGAATGATCATTATCTACCGTGGAGCCGGCAGTAGAATGTTACCTCTCCTCTTGCCCGTGGATGCAGTAACAATCTGCTAATAGACATCTCTGGAAGATGGGCAACAGCGTCTTTCCATGTATCAACATCCTTTACTGCGCTTTCCAACCCACCTGCCAAACGTGGTGAGTACTTGGCCATGAGAGAGGCCTTCTCACGGCTGAAATAATGATTGTAACGATCTGTCGTGCATCGTTTTGCATAGTTGCAGGTAGATTTAGTTTCGTTGAATAAATCAGTCAATCGCTCACTCCGGCCTTTCATTGACGTCTCAATGATGATGATGATATCTTGATATTCAATATTCAAATTATAGCCATAAAAAAAATGTAAGGCCTTTGCATCTATAACAGATGATTTATACAGCGTCAGCAACTGGTAATCATGCTGTACGGGACGCTGCAGTGCTTGGGACATTGTTAGATGGATTAGGCTTGCCCAGCACCTATACCATCCTCTCAGCTCAGTCAGCTACTATTCAGAGGAAAGAACAGGTCAATACGTCTGAAGCTAACTAAGCCGCGGGTTTTCTCACGATGTTTCCTTCACCGTTAAAGCTCGTGTTAAGTGTGCACATACATTTTTCAAGAAAGAAAAATCGGTATTCGGTACAAGTCTCAGTATTCAAAGTATAAACGGGACTGTATGTAATCGTTCCGGATCCGGTGCAAGCGAGGTGTTAACCAACGCACCTGATACGTGGTTACAACCACTACTGTTAAAACTCGATCTTATTTTGCTGTCAAAGACGTGTCGTACAACAAGGTGACAATATGTTATTTTGAGGCAGACTGTCAAATCAAATAGGGCCGGGACCATCTATTTTGAATCTAATGTGTGACTGCAACAATTTGAACGTAAAAGAATGAAAATTTGTAGAATTCAAGTCATTATGTCATACAAGCAATAGGTATCCAGGTCTGTTATTAAGCCTGAGACCAAACAAGGGATTTTTTGAGTTGTGAATCGCGCGAAATGGTTAAGGCATTGTATAGTACTTATAAAGTATTTATTTAGTACCGAATAACTTACTCGTTATACATATTTAGATCATTTTGCAAACAGTAACAGTGAAATAATATTTATAACAATGACTTTAGCAGCCATGCTAAAGTCTACAACTATATACGTGCACGTAGTAAACTGTAAAACATTAATCGCTTAGTTTACGCTACATTCGGTACATTCGGTCCTACAAAAGTCCGGTGCCAGTGTAAATATGCCATTCTGACGATAATACCGTTTTTCTAGAGTAGACGCCCACACGGCGACGCAATTTCAGTCTGCTATTTCAGTAGAACATAAATTGCGCAACTCACACCTCGTAAAATAACGCTCGTTTGGCTTCAGCCTAGAGTCCGTCCTCATTCAGATCTTACATGAAGATCGTAGTAGGGCCTTCCCACGTACTGTGAGATCTAATTAAGCGAGCGTATGCGTGGGGGCGCACCTGAGCCGATAGTTGGACAAGTATCGCACACGATAATTAAGCTGTCGTAATAAATAAAGTCAAGTGCGATAGCCACGATATCATGGCCTAGAATGAGATGAATAGAATGGCATGGGATAGAATCAAGTGAAATTCATTGATTTTCCAATAACGTGGGATCATCTATCATCTATTAACTTTAGCAACTTGAACCTTAACATAAGCCTCAAGTAAAATGTATACCTACGCTGCCCTGTATCAAATGCAAAATGTATGTAATGTCTGGTCTCTTTGCCTATCGGAAATAACGTTAATCTTTGAATAACGAGACAGATAGCCCTAAAGCGGGGCTGCACCGCCCAAAGCAAAACGTATGGTCACATAATCATCTTTCACATCAAAATTTACCAGTGATAGAGTGTCAGCAAACTGATTTGCTGAGATTGCCGCACCTGGGACATTAATAATTATCATCATCTCAGCCTGATTAGTAGTATCAGTAGTACTGTATTGTAGTAGAATTTTTTGTGAACAGTTTATCCGGCGAAGGAGCACCACGATTCAGATTCAGGCACTAATGTCTACATTGCTGTGTTCCGGTTTAAAAGGTAGGAGGCCCGGTGAAATAACGGGCACATGAGACCTTATAACTCTGATGTGGATAAGTAGCCAATGCAGTGCAGCGTTGGTCACTGCTTCGTAAACGTGATCACTGCGGTGTTGCATTTGTATTATGTAGAGGTTACCGCTAACATCAGATAGGCTTTCAGCTTCTCTCGTAAATAATGTCGTACAAAGAAAATTACCAAGCTCAAGCTGCACCCCACATAATGTTATTCATTTAATACAACAGACAAACTTCAGTTCCAGTAGGGTAACAATGTGCCGTAACATTATTCGCATTGGCCCCTTGGGAAGTAATCAGTTATTTAATGGTGTCAACAGTTTCAGTTCCATTTTTAAACTTTCGCGATCACAACACATTATTACTGTATTGGATTATCGGGTATTTATCGCGTAATTACCTTTATTTTATTTTATTCCCGACGTTTCGACCGGATTGCACCTGGTCGTGGTCGCGGGGAGACAAAAAAACAAGGGGGAATAAAGGTAATTACGCGATAAATACCCGATTATCCAATATAGTAATAGTTAGAATCCAGTCTAGTCCAAATCCAGTTAGATAAAAATGGCGATATTTATCATTCGATATTAGATATTATCATAGGTACTAACATTGTATAGTGAAATGATTTGTATTTTGTATGTTTGTAACGAATAAACCAACCGATTTTCAAAATCCTTTCACATATGAAGTCGGTTTTTTTGTTGAAAAATTAAAGAATTCTCTTTTTGGTATACTATAAAGAATATCATGTATGTGTGTATGTATATTCATACAATACAAATACTCTATAAATAGCCATGAAAGTGGCCTCAATATTGACTTTTGGATACAGATATTATGATTTTGTTATTCTAATTTATAATTAACCGCCGTGTGGTGCCGGCAGTAGAATGATACCCCTCCTCTCATGCCCATGGATGCAGTAAGAGCCTGCTAAGGGATACCTCCGGAAGATGGGCAGCAGCGTCTATCCATGTATCAACAAAATGATAATCCCTATACTTGACGAAATTATCCATGTCATTACATATATTTTAAACTTCTCCATCGACACTGGTACTTTCCCAAGTATATGGAAGGAGGCGCAGCTTGTTCCCCTCCCAAAATGTCCAAATCCCTCTTCCTTTTCTGAATATCGTCCCATCTCTATTCTTCCCTTCCTTTCCAAAGTCTTAGAGCGCCTTGTTCACCAACAACTAAACCGTTTCCTTTCGTCCAATAACCTTATGAACACATTCCAGTCCGGATTCCGTCCTGGCCATAGTACTGTCTCTGCCTTAATTAAAATCACTGATGACATCAGAAAAGGCATGGAGGTCGGACATGTTACCATCCTCTCCCTCCTTGACTTCAGTAACGCATTCAACAACGTAGATTTCGATATCCTCTTAGCTCTTCTTCGCTCTCTTAACTTATCTACGACAGTGATTGACTGGTTTCGTAATTACCTGTATGGACGCCGGCAACGCATTCGTATTGACGATACCTATTCATCATGGTGTCACCTGCGTGCTGGTGTTCCTCAGGGCGGCGTGCTATCACCTCTACTCTTTTCTATCTTCATAAATTCTATATCCGAACGTCTCTCTTCTTCCTACCACCTTTACGCAGATGATTTACAAATTTATACGCAAGCTCCAATAGAATGGCTAGCCGAAGCAATTTCAGAGTTAAATTCCGATATGGAAATTATCAGCAGGTGGAGCCAATCTTATGGACTTAAAATCAATCCCTCAAAAACCCAGGTCATTGTCTTGGGCAGCTCTAGAATGACTGATCGTATCAACTGGCCTGATTTACCACCAGTAATATTTGACGGCGTGAATATAGGTATAAGTGAAACCGTGAAAAATCTAGGAGTTATCATGGATAGAAAAATGTCATGGGTGCCACAAATGACAGCGTTAAGCCGGAAAACCTTTGGAGCGGGTGCCTCTTTGAAGCGGCTTCGTAATTTTCTTCCCACTTCCACCAAAATTGCGCTAGCACAGTCCTTGTTGCATCCTATTCTAGACTACGCTGACGCCAGCTACCCAGATTTGACTGAAGAACAACTCGACAAGCTTGAGCGTCTTCAGAACTATTCTATTAGATTCATTTTTGGCTTGCGTAAGTTTGACCATGTCTCTGAGTATCGTAGCATGCTCAAATGGTTACCTATCCGACTTCGCCGGAATGCTCATATCCTAAACCTCCTTTACACTATCCTTTTCTTCCCTTTTACACCATCCTACCTTAAAGATCGCTTTGAGTTCCTTCATAGTTCCCATCCTCGATCCCTTCGGTCCTCTGACACACGTGAATTGAAAATTCCTATCCATACTTCCGAGTTCTATGGTAATTCTTTCACCATTCAAGCCACTAGACTCTGGAACGCACTTCCTGTTTCCATTCGTCATGCCAAATCCCTTCCTATCTTTAAAAGCCTGGTTCATCAATTTTACCTAGAGTCCCTGGATAAGCTTTCGTAATATCGTAATACCAGTATGTATTAGTTTATTTATTTAAAATATATATGTACTTATATCTGTATGTATTTAAATATTATTTCCCCTTATATCTCTCTCCTATTTATCGACCTCAAAGTACGCCACCGCCTTTATATTGTTTAATCTTTCCTGTCCATGCAAAGGTTGCCTGGAAGAGATCGCTCTTAGCGATAAGGCCGCCCATTGTGCATTTGTGTTTATTTTAAGTTTTCATAATGTATTTAATTTAAGTTTTGGTGTACAATAAAGTTATATTCATTCATTCATTCATTCAACATCCCATACTGCGCTCACCAACCCGCCTGCCAAGCGTGGTGAGTATGGCAAACTACCCCTCATGGAGATCCATGAGGGAGGCCTGTTGTCATCAGTGGACGTTTTATGGCTGAAATGATGATAATTAACTAGCTGATCCGGTGCCCACTTCGTTGGGCGGTTTTTATAGCCTATGACACTCACAAATACCGTGGCTTTCTATTAGTAAAAGAATTTTGAAAATCGGTTCAGAGGATCCAGAGATTACCCCCTATAACCTCACAAACTCACAAACTTTACCTCTTTATAATATTATAGTATAGACTAGCTGTCCCCGCGATCTTTGTACCGCCCAGAATCAAATCGTGTAATACTCTGTAAATATATAAAGCGTCTACCTGTTGGCGTTATTAATATCAAGCAAAAAACGGCATTAAAATCACGTTTGTGGTATAGAAGCCTCCCTTAAATATGTATTTTATTTTATTTTAATTTAATTATTTATTTTTAAAGTGCATTCTGTGTATATATCAAGCGTCTATCTGTTTCCGTTTTTAATATTGAGCAGAAAACGGGAAAAAATTGTTTGGGAGGATACCTTAAGTATTTATTTTATTTATTTTTTGTATTTGTTGCAACATAAATATATCATCTGTGAAAATTTCAACTGTCTATATATCGACATACATCCAGAACCCTGAACAAATATCTGCAGTTCGTACAGATATGCGTACCGAGGCGGGAATCGAACCCACAACCTCTTGTGAGGCAGGCGGACGTTCGCCCGCTGCGCCACAGAGGTCGTCAACATTCGTACCGTGATTCATTCAGTCTAACACTAGAACACCAGAAGATGGGTAGGTAGCTTTGTCTTTCCGTGTTCAATATCCCGTAACTACGCTCGCCAACCCGCCTGCCAAGCGTGCTAACTATGACAATAACCCCCTCATGATTAGTACTTGAAGATCCAAGAGGTAAGCCTTTATCCAGCAGTAACGTCCTAGGGCTGAGATGATGATGAGACGGACAATGTGTAAACATTCGAGTTAAGCTATAAAAGCAACCGCATTGTCCCAACTGTGGCCAACAATCCCATTCACGCGCCCAACAAGCAATAAGCAATATTCACGTTGAAAACAATTGTTTCTCCTTACGTGTACGCCACGTAGTAACCACTAATTACGTGTTAAATCACGTAAAACGCGGCGGGTGTGGGCCCGGTTGTGTACCGTGATTTATTCAGTCTAACACAATAGGCTCACTGTGTGATGCCAAATTTTGGAATATAGCTGAATTTTTGATTGAAAAAAAAAACACTTTTGGAAATATCGTACTATAAGAAATGGGAAATGGGGATAAGCGAAAATTGTAAACCAATTTATTTCTCATCGTTTATAGCTCTTATTAATCAAAGAAAATCAAATACTGCCCCATATAATATAATGTATTAAGTATATCAGTCATCTAGTACCCATAACACAAGCTCTGCTTAGCTTGGGGCTAGATGATGCTGTGTGATTTGTCCAGCATTATTTATTTATTTATTTTATATATTTATTTATATGGTAAAACATTCCTTTTTATCAGATTTAAGTAAGACATATGGAAGGCGCGCCTTGATGCCCTTATTCCGGAAATGGTGGTGATTTTGTTGTTTCACTAACCAGCTAAAGCTAATAAAATTTACGTAAAACTATCTCAAATGACAAAGCTATTCTGTTCGTACCGCTCTAACATGAAATCGGAACAAATAGGCCCAATTTTACGCTGACAGCTCTAAATTTAGGAACACCATATCTCTAATTATAATTAGTTTTAGGAAGTGTAACACAGAATCGACACCAATATCATGGAAATCAAATCTGGAAACAATGTGAGATACGCCTTGTTCGTGGCGTTGATTATTAACTAATAATTAACTTTATCATAATAGTGTTATTTAACTGTTTTAATTCTGATTTATTAGTTTAATTTAGTTTTAAAAAAATATGAATTATTTAATTTAGTCATTTTGTGCACTTTGGTTTAATCTGTAAGCCCATCCGTCTTTTTGATTATATTAATACAAATACTCTACTACAAATACAGAGGTATATACACAGTTTCACTTTTATATATTAAGTAAGGATGCAAAGGCCTTACTAACACGAGAAAAGCACGGGCAGACACTTTCAAATAAACAAGATTTGAAAAAGACAAACAAATAGACTTTTTAATCATGTAGACTGTTCGGTAGTCTACTACACTTTCATCCCAGACGGCGGTACCGTACTCCAGCCGAATGGAATTGAAACCGTGACAACCTTGTTTTTGCGCACTTTTTCTACGATCTCGGTTTGATTGAGTCCACACTTTGTGCTGACAATGGCTCGCCTTGATCAAAGGGTATGGAGATCCGCTATTGATTGGAAAGAGTTGTTCTGTTTTGTGTTCTTGTGTTCACTGCAATGGTTATAGCAGGCTTTTGTAAATGTCTAGGGTTTTTGAAAACAGAGAATCTATATGAAACATTAATAGATATAAAATCATGAATGAGATTTTATATTAGGACAGCGAACGACCTGACGCTTGTCCATTACCGTAACTAATTGCCGTGGAGGCTGTAGAATACTGCCCCTCTTCTCCAGCCCGTGAACTTAGTATGATTTTTTCTAAAGGCTTCCTCTGAAAGATGGGCAGCAGCGGCTTTCCGTGTATCAACATCCAATATCGGTATGGCAACTACTCCTCATGGAGATCCATAAGGTAATGCGTTTGGGAAACTTCGCAACGTCTTTTCGTCTAATATACTCGTACCTCAGTGCCTGAAGACGAAAGTCTTCAATCAGTATGTATTATCAGTGATAACATATGGAACCGAAACGTGGTCCTTCACTGCTGGCCTAGTAAAGAAGCTCAGAGTCGCTCAACGAGCTATGGAGAGGGCTATGCTGAGAGTTTCTCTACGCGATCGAATCAGAAATGAGGAGATACGTAGAAGAACTCGGGTCAATGACATAGCCAGACGGATTAGTACGTTAAAGTGGCACCATTGCCACTTTAACGTAACGTTCTTCGAGTTACATGGTTTGTCCATACAAGCCATGTAGCTCGAAGAACTGATGGCCGATGGGGCCGTAAAGTTTTCGAGTGGAGGCTACGGACCATTAAGCGCAGCGTAGGACGTCCACCTACAAGATGGGCAGATGACTTAGTGTAAACCGCAGGTCGACGGTGGATGCAGGCCGCTTCCAAACGCAATACCACAATAGTTTGGCGCGAGTTATGGTCCCAAACAACAAATAAATCAAAACATAAATTGTACTGGAATTGTCATGGACTGAATTTAAAAGGTCCTCTTAAGATAAAGATCCTCAGTAAAACATGCTCTTACCTCACAAAGGTAAGGAAAACAATTAGAGGCTGCATTGTGATCTGCTATTAAGTACAGTACAAACGTATCTGAGGGCTGTAATGGCGTACTTCAAACAGGGCGCCTCAAAGAAATCATTATTCCGCGAGCTTCCTCGCGCGACCACTTGGAAATTCAGGGATGGGGTAAGAATGTTATCGATAAGGCGACGCATTGATACACAATTATTTTAATGTAAATGTTTAAATTACAATGGTAAAATGCGGACTGAGGGGCCGCCTGCATACAAACTGTTGCGAAAAACTTGCTTGAAATTAAAATACGTAAGCACCAAAACAGTAATTTTCGTTAAAAATAAAAACTGTTATGTTGTAATGTTAAACGGGCTTTCTACTCACGTTAATTATACGTTGAAAATGGGTTTCCAACGTGTTCAGTTCCTCCCAGGAGTACTTTCATCAGGGAATGGAGTCTTACGCGATTAACACTCGTTAGTTACACATTAAAATTAATAGTGTAACTGACGAGTGTTTCGAAAGTGAATGGTTTCTCCAATGATCAATAATTCTGTAATGATGTAAAACCCAACCATTTTTTTGAAAAGGGTGTTTATACAGACAATTAGAGAGATAAATCAGTTTTGTTCATCTGTAAAGTTATGTGTCAATATAGCAGTTTTTATGATTTTTTTTTTGTTGTAAATCAATCGTGTATACTAACTATTGCACGAAAAATAAAAATGTTTTATCGATAGGTCTATTTTTGTTTCCCATCACTAAGTCAGGTACGCGCTCCGCCGCGGGGTAACGAAGCTAATCTGTACTCAAGTGTCGACAATTTGAGGAGTAACAACACAAAATAAGACAACCCGATGTTGGCTGAACTTAATCTGCGTAAACTGACAGCGATTCCTAATGATCCCTTCCTGTGTTTGGAGTTTCATTATTTTAATAGCAACCATAGATGGGGTTTTGAAAAATGGGGTTTTCATCTTCTTTCTTAATGGCTTTTTGTTTTTGTTCTTAGACAATTTTGCCAGTGTATCATAAGTAGGGTTAATTTTATATTTTTTCTCCATCATCATGGGTTTGCTATTTTCCCTTTTGGTCACTCGCTAGTCATTTCGTTGCAAGTCCGCCCTCACGTGGTCGAAGATTCTCAGCACGGACGTAGTAGGGTTGGGATTTGAGAGGCGTGGGAGTTTTAATCATTTCAGCCATAAAACGTCCACTGATGAACACAGGCCTCTCTCATGGATCTCCATGAGGGGTAGTTGCCATTCTTACCACGCTTGGCAGGCGTGTTGGTGAGCGCAGTATGGGATGTTGATACACGGATATACGCTGCTGCCCATATTCCGGAGGTATCCCTTAGCAGGCTCTTACTGCATCTATGGGCATGAGAGGAGGGGTATCATTCTACTGGCGGTACCCCACGGCGGAGTTTTAATATATTGTTTTATTTGCGGCAGATGAAAAATTTAGTATGATAATTTGGACAGCTCACTGTTAGAATAATGTGGTGTATAATCGTTATTGAGCCTATTTGATTATCGATGATTACTCTCTTGCTCTAGAAATCGATATAAATTGTTATACTTTCGCGATTTTTTAAAAGTTAAGTTTATGTATTAAGTTTTAAAATTACAGGATTTTATCTGCGTTCTTAGTCGCGGAGGACTGATGTGCTGGGAGCTACCGCCGTGAATTTATGGCAGGATCCACAACTACAATCTATGTATCACACTACTATCCTCTCCATCCAAAGGTTGTCTGGAAGAAATCGCTTTGAGCGATAAGTGATAAGTTTTATTTAATTTTAGTAATTTTTGTATTGTTCTGTATAATATGGTTTACATAATAAATAAAAAAATAAATAATGCTGGACAAATCACACAGCATCATCTAGCCCCAAGCTAAGCAGAGCGTGTGTTATGGGTACGAGATGATTGATATACTTAATACATTATACTACATAGATAAATATTTTTATTATAATATAGAAAAACACCCTGAACACCCAGAACAAATATCTGCAGATCGTACAGACATTTGTCCTGAGGCGGGATCGAACCCGCAACCCCTGGCGTCGCAGGCGGACCTTCGGCCGCTGCGCCACAGAGCTCGACAATAAAGAGTTTATCTATCTATTTATTTATCTATCTACCCTCAATTCGTCTTTAGTTATATCGTCGACGTCGATAGTTGCATGATAGTAATAGTTTTTTCAAATAATTGCGTGATAGTACACACGTTCCAGGTGATTAAGCGGAAAAGGAGTTAAGTAATATGATGTATGACAGGCAAGAATGGAGGAGGACATGTTGTGCCGACCCCGCATAATCTATCCCACACGACGCAGGGTTGGCACAAGGGCTGCGAAATCATCATCATCATATCAGCCGTACAACTTCCTGTGGATCTCCATGAGGGGTAGTTGCCTTACTCACCTCGCTTGGCAGACGTGTTGGTGAGCGCAATACAGGATGTTGCTACACGGAAAAACTTCTTCTTCCGGAGGTATCTGTTAGCAGGCTCTTACTGCATCCACATGACAGGGCATGAAAGGAGGGGTAACATTCTACTAGCGCCACCCCACGGCTATGGCAGGGAAATAATGATGATCATCCAGTCCGAACACCTGTCCTACGGTCGGCTAGTTACGGGATTCCTGTCCCGAGACAATGTTTGTTGGTATGTATTAGAATATTGAGTGTTCTATGTAGACATACCGATATTATAAGTTAAGTTCAAGTATCTAATCTAACGTAATATTAGTTACTGACACCTAGGAAAACCACACAGTATTGGTGGGAAAATAGTGGGATTAGCCTTATAAACACTAAAACAGATAAAACATAATTTGTTCTTTTTTGACAAATATTTGATCTGCGGTAAAATATAAAATGTAAGTATATCATTCCAATAATAACCGTCTATGTTGTGCCATCTCGTTCTTTTTGCTAACTCTAATGGTAACAGCTGAAAATCAGTGTTTGCTTAACAAGCAAAATTATACGCTGAGCTGTGACCTTTTTGACATGCTGCAACACACACATGCACTACTTAGCCAGTTAAGCATTTAGTTCACGTTACCGTTTTAGTTGTTTAGTTATTATGTTATTTGCTCTCATAAGTTTTTATCTCTGTACTGTATGTGTGTGATTGAAGTTCCAAATAAACTGTTTATCTATCTATCTATTTACCACTGTCACCTGGTTACCAAAATACATCTTCCCTTTTTCTTAGGATTGGTAGAGCTGTCTGAATTTTCAGCATCCAGAAGTTTGTTTATTTTTATAAACCTCTAAGATAACATTATGCTTGTGCTGTGTGAAAAATACACGTTTGCATATTTCCGCTGCAAAGTTTGATGAGTATTTGCCGTGGAATTACGAGCACAGGAGTTCGGGTAAATGTCCGTCTACTTGAGACAGCTGTAGGTTATTAAAACTCGGGGTAATGTATTGTAGAATACATTACGAACGTGCCTGACCTGTGAGGTAGTAAAGTAAAAGTATATTTATTGCACAAATACATGTGTTCATAGTTCTTATTTTAGTGTTTCGCACTAGCGTAGTTTTGAAGTAATACCTATCGGGCAGTCGTACGAGTATATGCCCATGTTCTGTTTCATTTCAGCCATAAAACGTCCACTGATGAACACAGGCCTCCCTCATTGATCTCTGTGAGGGGTAGTTGCCATACTCACCGCGCTTGGCAGGCGGATTGGTGAGCGCAGTATGGGATGTTGATACACGGATAGACGAATGTTCTGTTTGACTTGGAATAATTATGAGCTGCCGTGGGGTGCCGGCAGTAGAATGTTGCCTCTCCTCTCTTGCCCGTGGATGCAGTAAGAAACTGCCGAGGGATACCTCCGGAAGATGGGCGGCAGCGTCTTTCCGTGTATCAACATCCCGTACTGCGCTCGCCAACCCCCCTGCCAAGCGTGGTGAGTATGGCAACAACCCTCTCATGAGTTTAGAGATCCATGAGGGAGCCCTATGTCCAGCAGTGGACGTGAACAGCAGTGCTACAGCTAGATATGATTGTGATGACGATGATGAGATGCACTGATATATAACACAAGAGCGCATGCTCCTATGGTGAGTCGCAGTATAGTTAAGTCGTGGAAGGAATCTTAATATTTTTCTAAAGCCGAATTTTCTACTCTACCCAATAGAAATAAGCAACGAAAACACGTCCTAGAAGCTTCCTAAAAGCAGTCGATACAAACGAAATAGGACGATAAATCAGCTTAGCAAGTAACGCAATTCAGCTTACTCCCCATCCCCACACATGCTACCATTCCTATATTTTTTACCCATAAATTAACCACGGATACAGAAACGAGTTTTTCATATGCCAGTAGGTTAAACTGGCGACTTTATTGCGAAATTAAACGCATAAATTATACGAACGATACACCCACAAAACTTGCCCCAACATGTTCAGTAGGTTTTAATCAAAATACCAAATTAAACTGCAATTTGTTTGGGGATTAAGTGGCGTGGAATAGAGGGAATTGTGAAAAATATTACATGTGAATAGTTGATGATGATTGAAATGTAATAGGTTCTATTACAGTCCGCGGCGCAATTTGTGTGGTATTGTGTATCTAAGAAAGAAAGAAAGAAAAAGCGTTTATTTATTTACCTTAACTATTTTAATATCTACGAGTATGTACTGACAAAAAATCGGCTAAGTGCGAGTGGGATTCGCGCACGAAGGTAAGTTATAATTATATTAATTTAAAAAATATATAATTTTATGAAAAATAATTTGTTTTTTAAAATTAATATATAACTTGACATTCTGTGAATATTTTAAGCGTCTACCTGTTGCCGTTATTAATATTGAGTAGAAAACGGCAATAAAATCACGTTTTTTGTATGGGAATATTTATTATATTCTATTTTTAGTATTTGTTGTTATAGCGGCAACAGAAATACAATATCTGTGAAAATTTCAACTGTCTAGCTATCACGGTATCATGAGATACAGCCTGGTGACAGACATACAGACAGAGAGACGGCCAACGGAGTCATAGTAATAGGGTCCCGTTTTTACCCTTTGGGTACGGAACCATAAAAAACTAATTCAAGTATTTTGGTACCGATAGAACACGCTTAGGAATAGATGGTGTTGTGTAGTGTCCAGCATAGTATATTTATTTATTACGCATGGGAGTAGGCATTCACTAATATAGATTCACTAACATATAGAGGTATATGTAAATATTTGAAATCCTGAAATATTTTAACATAGTAAGTATTATTCCTTTACTAACATATTTATATATATATGTATATATAACTAGTTTTCTCTTTATAAGCCTGTGTTACTTAGACTCTTATTTAGTTTTTCCATATTTTTTTTCATAATTCTTAGTTTTCGATATTATCTTCGTATACGATAAACTTTTTAAATGTTATAAAATTAAAAATTTAAATACGTTAAATATTGGAAATTATTGCAATATACAATACAAATGTGTTATTATCAGTTCTTTCTCCGAACTTTTACTGTAAAACCTATTTTGTAACAGTCTCAAGAATTTAACGTAAGGCCTTTGCATCTATTATAGATGATTTATACAGCGTCAGCAACATGCAAACATTGTTAGATGGATTAGGCTTGCCCAGCACCTATACCATCCTCTCAGCTTAGTCAGCTATTATTCAGAGGAAAGAACAGGTCAATACGTCTGAAGCTAACTAAGCCGCGGGTTTCCTCACGATGTTTCCTTCACCGTTAAAATCTCGTGTTAAGTGTGCACATACATTTTTCAAGAAAGAAAAATCCATTGGTGCACGGCCGGTATCGAACTCACGACCTTCGGATTAAAAGTCGGGGGTACATACCACTCGGCCAACACGGCTCATTCAAGAATTTAATGATCCTGTAAATAACTCAAAACAAAATGTATCGGACACCAATCCGAAAGTTTAGAAAACAATTGTTCACGCGAAAACATGTTAACATTCCACAGATACCACTTAATTGCAGTAAACAGTGACCTAAAGAATCTAGTTAATCATCAGATGTCGTAGAGTGAATAACGAAATGAAAATAATACATATTAAGTTGAACAATAACATAAAGAGACGCGATATGGTTATAGGAATAAGACGTGTCTTCGTGCGGTTTGGTGTTTATATCATACTTTTGAGTATAGCAGTGCTTATAGCGCTTTTACCCAACGTCATGACCAGTAAAACACATGAATCTACCAGACGTTCTCGATACGTGATGGATCTTAAGTATATCTTACTGTGGAAACGAACAAAAAAAGACCGAATGAAACATATCTTGAGAAAAGAAGATATTTACCCATCAGGACAAAAAGCTTTTATCACGCAAAACTGTCCGTACATAAATTGCTACTTAACGTATAACAAGAGTCTACTTCCATACGAACAAAACTTCGACGCAATCGTCTTCAACATAGACGATCTCAAGAAAATAAAAGTATACGACATCAACCTCGGTAGATATTCACATCAGAAATTCATTTTTAAGTCATTCCTGCCCAGTCAGAAACATCCTATTTGCAATCCCTGGCTTGACGGCTTTTTTAACTGGACTTGGACTTACAAATTAGACTCTGATATACCGCATCCATTTATAAATATCTACAATTTACAAAACAAGTGGATTGGTCCTGCCAAAAACGTCAAATGGGTGGAACAAATGAAGAACACAGATGTACGTACGAGCAAAATCAAACGGAAAACGAAAGCGGTTGCCTGGTTCGTCACAAGTTGTAATCTAAAGAAGAAACACATGGATTTTGTACAAGATTTAAAGATGGAATTGTTATCGTTTAACCAGACCTTAGATATATTTGGACCGTGTACTGAAAACAAGATGTGTGGATATGACACAAATAAAGAACGTTGTTTGAAGAATATTGAGAATGATTATCATTTCCAGTTGGTTCTAGAAGACTCTGTGACAGAGGATTACGTGACAGAGAGATTGGCTAAAGTGATGTCGCGGGACATAGTTCCCATTGTTCTTGGAAGAAACTTTTCGAGGTATGATTTACTGCTGCTTTTGTTTAGTTGTTTTGTATGAAGAGGTTAGAATAGTTGTACTCGTATGTAGGTGGGTAGTTTAACTAAAGCTGGCACACGTCCATCTCTTTTGCGCGCGGTCAGGCTTAGTATGTAAGATGTTGGCAAATAATAGGTAAATAAAAGGTAATTTACACGATAAATATGTTATGCGATGAAAAACTAAAAGAATCAAATGTAGTTGCAGTGAATTAGTATTGTTAGACTGGCATCTCGGTGTATACAGAATTGGCACTTCTCTAACTTCTTTAGCTGTGCAAATTTAAAGAAAGAAAAAAAAACAGTAACAAAACTACAATTACAATTCATTTATTTCATTTAAGCACACAATTAAATTTACACACATGTTAATGATTAGCTGCCGCTGATTAGCCGTAGGGTGCCGGCAGTAGAATGTTACCCCTCCTCTCCTACCCGTGGATGCAGTAAGAGCCTTCTAAGGGACACCTCCGGAAGATGGGCAGCAGCGTCTTTACGTATATCAACATCCCGTACTGCGCTCACCAACCCGCCTGCCAAGCGTGGTGAGTATGGCAACTACCCCTCATGGAGATCCATGAGGGAGGCCTTAGTTCAGTAGTGGACGTTTTACGGCTGAAATGATGACATGATTAGTTTAAGACATGGATCATGGCTTGTTACATAATTATAATTTAGCTAGCAAGACCTACACTAAGTTATAAAAACTTGTGCTGTAGACCCTGCTTCCCTTCTAAGATTATATTTATTCATAAACATATTAATAATAATAATGAAAATTAAAATTAAAAGTTACAACTAAAGTAGTTAAGGTACACATGCTAATAATATGAAATTTGAAATAAAATAGAATAACGAAATAAAATAGAATAAAATAATCAATCAACCAATAATCAAAATACAAGACAATTTAAAACAAATTACAACTAATTAAAAAATTCACAAAATCAAGCACAGTTTGCATTTCATTATTCCAGAGTACTTACAGTCATGTCTTAAATTAAAAACGATTTTGGATAGTTAATTAGATAAGAGAATTCATTAGTTAATAAATATTACAAAATTAAATATAATAATTAAACCAATACCAATAACTACCAATACTTAACAATCACTATAATTAAAATAAATATCGCAATAATAACAACATACAAAAAAATCAAAACTATAAAATCCTAAAATAGTTAAGTAAAATAAATCAGAATCAGCTTAAATTAGGAAATTCATCAAATCTTACAACAATATAACAATAACTAATGTTTGTTTGTAAAAATTCAAATAACCCCCCGAAACTGCATATTAAGCGGGATGGATTTAAAATAGTTCATTAGTTTTTAACAAAAAGTATTAAAAAATTTCTTTAATTAAGTCTATGAAATGAGCAAAATTTCAAAGTTCGCCAAAAAACTATTGCTATTACAACAGATTACTAATACGGCCGCGCAACCCTGTCGAAACTCCATCTCTAAATCCATCATATTTTACTGCAGTTTAAATTCATCATCTTTCCACAGTTTCATACCACCTGGCTCCTACATCAATGCCGGAACCTTCCACATCAAGAAACTCGGCGCTGTCGTCAACTACTTGAGTAAGAATCCGAAAGAATACTCCTACTTCCTCGATTGGAAGAACTACTACCACTTCGAGTCCAAGCCAAGGCATTCCGTATGCGATCTCTGCGCTAAGATGAACGAGAAGAGCAAGATAAAGAGTTACACCAAATTCAGACGTTGGTGGAATAAGGATTACGAAGGTTTATGCGAGAATCAGTATCTGCGTCATAAGTTTAAAAATGAATAAATATCATTGTCAAAGTAGGTAAGTCATATTTGTAAGATATTTCTTATTTCAACCTATTATTTAATTAATGTAAGAGATACACCAAAATGAGACACTGGTGAAACAAGGATTACGAAGGTTTATGCAAGAGTCAGTACCTGCGTCATAATTTTAACAAAGAATAACTATAATGTTATAGTAAATCATATTTTTAAGGTATTTTTAATTTAGTGGTAATTGCCACATGTATCCTTCTAATAAAAGTAAAATAAATAAACAAATCTAATAGTATTCAACATAGGGCAAGCATCTTCATTTTCTGGCACTGGAAAATAATTCTAGAAAAGTGTTTTTTGGCATTATTGTATCTTATAGTTTAGTGTACGTAACATAATGAAATTATATGATATTTCCCTTTTTATCTTGGGAATTATTTCAAAAATACAGAAAGAAAATTTATAAAATTAAACGTAGGTAATCATCACACAAATTTTCATTCAACGCCGGAACTTTTCACATCAAGAAACTCACTACTTAAGCCAGAATCCTAAAGACTAATCCTACTTCCGCGATTGGAAGAACAACAACCACTACGAGTCCAAGCCAAGGCATTCCGTATGTGATTTTTGCGCTAAGATGAAAGAGAAGAGCAAGATAAATAGTTAAACCAAATTCAGACATTGGTGAAACGAGGATTACGAAGGTTTATGCGAGAGTCAGTATCTGCGTCATAAGTTTATCAAAGACTAAATATAAAGTCAAGGTGCCCTGAGGTGCCGGCAGTAGAACCCCCGTTACCCCTCCTCTCATGCCCGTGGATGCAGTAAGAGCTTGCTAAGGGATACCTCCGGAAGAGGAGTAGCAGCGTCTTTCCGCGTATTAACATCCCGTACTGCGCTCGCCAACCCGACTTGTAACTACCCTTCATGAAGATCCCGTGAGGAAGGCCTGTGTTCAATAGTGAACGTTTTACGCCTGAAATGATGATGATTAATAATAATAGTCTTCCTAACTGGTAATGGCGACATCGTTTTTGCGTTCGTCTTGTTTGAGATTGTCGCACCAGGTTCCTGCAAACTGGGCGATACTCAGTAGGCGATACTTTTGCACTTCTTAAACTTTCTCATGAACAGTTTTCGATTACAGCGTCCCTGCAAATAAAAAACATTCGGAATTGATATTTTATATTTTGAATTTTTTTATGTTTTTTACTTTGAATTGGTAGTGGGTTCGATGAACTATTACAACACGAAAAAAAAACCCAAAAGCTGCTCTGTACAAACATAGATTTTCACTTTACAGATGATCAAAATCAATGTATGCCACTAAATTCACTGTACATGTTACCCTTTTCAAAATATTAGTTGAATTTGACTTAAATTACCAGTAGTTGTCTTTTTTAAACTTTCGCGATCACAACACATTATTAACATAAATTTAACAGGGTATTTATCGCGTAAATTAGCTTTATTATTTCCCGTCGTTTAGAAAACCGACGCAC
Organism: Pasiphila rectangulata; assembly: GCA_963082625.1. Lineage (NCBI taxonomy): Eukaryota > Metazoa > Arthropoda > Insecta > Lepidoptera > Geometridae > Pasiphila > Pasiphila rectangulata. The sequence continues at coordinate 11,825,741 of OY720253.1, forward strand.
ACGGACAGATATCTGAATGCTGCTTCACATCATCATCCATTACATTTTGAGTCAGTAGTTTCTTCCCTTAAGAACAAACCAGAATCGTTCTAACTAAAACTTTCTAACGCTCTATTGTTCATTTATGTATTCGTTCATGTGTAAGTCCAATTCACTTTACTTTCAGCATTCAGACTTGATATGCCCAAGTGATATTTACCATTATTAATTCCCTGTTTCCTCTCCATCATTTCACATTAAAGGGATGCCGATATCACTCCTCCGGGACGCATCTGTGATCGACGTCTCTAAGCTTAGATTTATTGAATATTTTTTGCCTTTTTGACAATAAGATGATCCATCTTCTTTCAGTAATCTCTGTTGGATAACGACTTTTGTATAAGTATGTTGGGAACCTTTGTTGTGAACTGGTATGTTAAGTTATAGACTGTGTGGAAAAAAACTTTGAATATGTAAATTTGAAAAGTGATGATTTGGAATACTTTGATGTATCCGTAAATTACTATTTATGGAAGGATTTGAGGAGGCATCAGTGGAATGAGATATAATAATTTAAAAACAGATACAAAATTAAAAATAGAGTTTACAGATGTTAAGACAGCTTTTTACCTACCTATTTAAAAAAGAAATCTGAATAGAAAACTGTGTAGAAAGTCATGTATTCTTTGAATATATTTTGAAAGAAAGCAAAATAGTTTTAAAAACAACAACCGAACTAATTATAACTTGCTTATTTTATTTAAACTAATATAATATGTCCTGATATTATATTGTCTAATACTGAACCTTTTAAAGCTTTGTTAAGCTCTATTTTGTCTTAACATCTTTGTGTCAAACACTAAGAGTCTGCTAAAGTAATTTTACGGGGCCTTTGCTACGCGCACGTGGTTTCACGTATGTACCGTCAGAATAAAAATCTAAGTTAAGCTAAAACTGATAAATAGCAAATAAAAAAAATACCGTGGGGTGCCAGCAGTAAAATGTTACCTCTCTTCTCATGCCCGTGGGTGTAGTAAGAGCCTTCAGAAGAGGATACCTTCAGAAGATGGACAACGTCTTTCCGTGTATCAACATCGTACTGCGCTCGCCAACCCGCCGGCCAAGCATGGTGAGTATGGCAACTAACCCCCATGGAGAGTATGAGGGAGGCCTGTGTTCAATAGTGGACGTTGTACGGCTGAAATGATGATCCTGGAGTAGCAAACACTGTGGCCTTGGAAACAGGGCTCTTTTTAATTTTTATATTTTTTGTATTTTTTTTATGACATAGGCATTTCATTATAAAGTATGAAGAAAAAACATATATTAAATAATACTGAAAGAAACAAGTGCTTATAGTATACCTAGAAATAACATAGACAAATACAGTCTACAAGCATCGAACTTCTTGTTTTGTGAACGCTGCGGGACGAGCTCGCCGCGCAATCAACTTACCGCTCATTGACAGCGTAATGTACAGCGCACACCACTTAACGAACCCTGATTATATTCTACCAAACAAGGACAAGTGTTGTGTTATATATAGAAAGGCCGAGAATGTCTGACTAAGGATATATTTGACTGCCTCCGTTGCTCAGTTGGTTTCAGGTTCAGGTTTTTATGCATAGAGTTCCGTGTTAATTGTTTTTTATAATGAGTAATTTTTTAGTTTTAGTAATTGTGTTTACTATTACGTGCTCCACGATTGTTGAAAGACAGTCGAAACGTCGGGAATAATCAAAGGTTATTATGTTGTTCGCGATAAATTCCCGTGTTTATGTTATTATATTACAATGAATTGTGATCGCGAGAGTTTACGAAAAAAATATTGATTTTGTTTTGCGAAAATTAAAGTTAATCAAAGATAATTTTAACAAGAGTGAAGTGCGTGATGCCGTGGAGTGCTGGCAGTAGAATGTTGCCTCTCCTCTCTCGCCAGTGGTTGCAGTAAAAATCTGCCATGTATTAAGCACACTAAGGCACACTTGTAAATAGTTGTAAACGATACTTATTTTATTTAATTTGTTTGCTTTGAAATAAATAATATTAAATTAATAATCGTGCACGTAAATAATTTGACAAATCGATATAATAAAATCAAATAAAATATTTGCTTGCCCAACTACAGATTAATGACATTATTATTAATTACAACTTCAAAACGCAGCCGTCGCTGCAGTTTTTTGGTGGAATTGTTGTTTTATACAAAATAAATGATATTTCCTCTTTAAGTATGTCTCGATGGGTTGGCAATATGGGATGTTGATACATGGAAAGTCATAGCTGCCCATCTTTCGTTGGTATCCCTTAGCAGGCTCTTACTGCATCCACGGGCATGAAATAAGGGGTAATATTCTACTGCCGGCACCCATAAGTAATAAATATCGGTCTTAAATGGATCACAAAACAATAGCTAAAACTAAACACATCACCGAGTCCCAGAGCAGAGTTTATTCACGCTTCATAACAATGCATCTTCTTAACTCAAACAAAAGACCCATTGTCTAGTAGCAAAAGCCGTTAAAAACCTACTAAAGTGGACCCGTACATACAAGTTGCAGACAAGTAGCCGGCGCCGGAAGTTGCCGCAAACAATATGGCGGCCACCCACTTCCGCCGGCGAGTTTCCGGCTGCACCAACATTAACAACTTTCAAATGCGTAATGTCGTTTGAAATATGTTGTATTTGTGGCATGTGTTGTTATTTTTATAGACATCATGATAGCACCACATGATTTGTAACCTATTTGTTTATTTATAATATATTTACCCTCCCCCCACCGCTAACTATTATTTTTGCTTAAGGTTTTTCATTTCCCAGAAATATTTATTAATTTTTTCCGAGTTCAATAACCCTGACGATGATGATAACTATGGTGAGTAGGTATAACAATGAGTCTTGGTGGCCATCTGTGGTCTTGTTCAATAGTTCCATTTCACCAAATCATACTTTCTGAATTGTAATGCTTGATATCTATCCAGAGGATTGAATTATGTCAATACGTCTGAAGATAACTGAGCCGTCTTAGAACTGGTCGTCTTACGAAATTTTCCATTTTTTAGGTTTGTTATATGCGTTGGTGCACGGCCGGTATCGAACCCGAAAGTCGGGGTACATACGAGTACCACTCGGCCAACACAGCCGTAGTATACAAATAATTACGTAAGTTCCTTATTACATTTTTGATCTACGCATTATTTTATAAGATTCTGGTTTATATAATTAAAATTTACTTTTCGGCTTGATTGATTCAGTATTTTTGTATATGTAAGAATCTAGTCAGTTCTAAAGTGCTAACAACCGTCTATATGACTATATAATAAACTAGAATCTTTGCAAGATTTCTTTGAAAGTCGTGCCCAAGCATACTGTTCAAACAAGTAATTTTTATAGTATTTGTTAAAACGGAATTTAAAGATTTCCGTAAATTTGTCTTGGTTTCCGGCGTCGGACATGTATAAAACTTCTACGGAACCACACGAAAGTACAACAACAATAACAAAATATTCATCAGAATTGGATTATAGCCGGCGAAACTATTGATCTAACTTAAAATAAGAAATATTTTGTTGATCTTAAAATATATTTTAAGTAACACGTTGTACACACGTATAGATGTGGTTAAGCGAAATTAAGAAAGTTGATATTGTCCGCTATAACAGAATTGTTCTGTCCTGGCCCCTTACTTTGAGACTTACTTTACCTAGAGTCCCCTATACCAGAATTTATGGATCATTAGACCTTGAAAATGTAAATGAGACAAACCTAAATGTATGTATATTCCTTCTTCGGAAAAAAATATCATCGAAATCCGGCGTCCTACAATCTTTTTAAGTCAGTCAAAATCTATATATCCCTTAGCTTAGCGTCATTGTAAATGCACAAACTATAAATTTATTATTTAAGTTGGAATAGATGCGTTGCAGTCATATCACGTAGCACAGTAGCTACTACGGCGTAGCGGCGTAGCGCCGGCGTAGCACGTAGCGCGGTTCCGCCGGAAGCCGGGTCGCAGACAACATGGCCGCGTGGACGCTTCCGCTATACGCTCTATCGCAGTTTCCTTATGTTTCTGCTAATCTATTCTAGACGACGCCTAATGTGATAAATGTATGCAGATAGTTTGCTCGTACGAGTATCTTTATTGTACTTACGTGTTTAAGTTATGAGCCAAGATTGTTAATAAATACATAGAGTTGTTTTCTTATCTTGTGACTGATCATGCGTTTTTCTTGTAGACCATGAAATGAAACTACTTTGAAATAGAGCATGATTTGATTCTTGAAAAATCAAATCACGTTCAAGTTGAAAGTAAAGTCTTGTTACTTTACTTTCAACTTGAACTTCCTTTTAAATATACATAGATGATACAACGCTAGCAACTAACTGTTCATTCATGCTGTACGATCTATAAATTATAGTTAGGGTTGAATTATTGTGCTCTTTTAGCTTAAGGTAAGTTTAGGAAAACTTCTAATAAGCTAAAGGGCGCGACTATAGTATAATATATTTTTTTTAGCGGATATTAAAGCTGAGAGGATCTATGTGACTATATCTCAGCCAAAAATGAGATTAGAGGAACGACTTCTACGAAGATTTGTTTTAGAACAACAAAGGATTTATTTTGTCTTTAAAATGGAAATATATCTTCTCGCTTCTGCTAGATGGTGCTAACGGTGACTCAACCGAAAAGCTTTCTAGATTTTTGACCTAAAGACAAGTAGTTCTGCGGCCGAACGGTAAAAGCAGCCAGCGTTAAGGTTGTTTCCTGGGTTTGAATCCCGTCAGAATTGACAGTTTTGATTGTATTTTTCATGTTTTTATGTGAAATATTGGTGTGGGTTTAAACCTCAAATAAAATAGCCTGTAAATTGAATCCCAGTTTAAGTAACAACAAATGTAATAAAATACCAAATAGAATATCGATAAACCTTTTATTAGTATAACTTAAAATCAACAGAGGCGTATCTACACAGAAATTTCTTAGGTACCTAGATTAGTTGATTACATAAAGCCATACCTAGGTATATAAATAAACTGTTATATGAACTATGTTTCCCGGAGTTTTGATATAGACAGTATTTTTACAAGGCTATTCCTACGTATCTAAATTCTAACATTAATAAATTAGTAACATAATTATATTTAGGTACTCCTACGTTCCTAACGTTTAAGTAAAAATACAATTTTAAACATTTTTGCCTTAATTTTTTTTTTTTAATATATGAAATAAAGAAGTTTATTTATTATAGCTATTTTTAATTCCTAAATTTTCTACACGCTAAAATCTATTGTAAATATAAGCATATAAAGTAGAATATTCTTTGCAGTAAATAGTTTTACAGCGTGGACGTATTTATGATACTGTTTTAAATTACGTTAAGTATATAATGTACAATATATGGATATATCAATATAATTTTAGGTCAAACTATTTTTTTATATAATGCCTATTTTTGCGTCTTTTTTGCTAAGAACTGTAAACGCAAAGACATTTTGAATTAAAAGCACAGTTTAGGATAAAATTGCCTATCATTAAGTTTTTGTAGATTATATTGTCTATGAAATTGACTAGAACAGCCATAAGCTAACAGAAATCTAAAAAAATTGACAAATTCAACGATACCCATAAATTTTTATCAAAAACAAGAGTTATCAAAAAGTATACACTACTCAAAAACATAACTTTATTAGTTCCAAGCTGACTTATTGCTTATTATCTAAGTTAGGATATTTTGGAAGAACATTTTAATTAATAATCCAAATAATTTTCTGTAATTGACGATAAGCAACATCTTAAGCGCCTTATTTCATACTTAGTCTAAATACACGCTCGAAATCAAACATTTTTTACATAAATTTTTCAAATTACGTATTTTATAACTAAGCTAATTGATTAGGTACCTAATATTTTGGTTTAAGCCATGGTCTGAGATTTTTGTAATTGAGTTAAAGGGTGTTAAACCTGTGTGATGACGGAACCCTTTTGTTTTGTTTGGTTTTTATAATGTATATTTATATCTGCGGCATGGTGAAGTCATCAGCGCTTCTGTACCGCATGCTGTGCTCCCGGGGCCATTGGGTTGCTGAAAAATAAAACAAATAATATAAATATACAAAATATTTATTTGGTGGAAGCGAGACGGCACCTCGAGGAAGACTACCTGGCAGATGGGTGGACGACAAAGTTGCCGAACGATGGTCATCCACCTTCGTCCGGCAACATTTCGTCGATGGTGCAGATCTACCATCGTCCGGAAATTTTGTCGTCGATGGTGGTCATCCACCATCGTCCGGCAACTTTGTCGTCCACATGCCTCATGAGGCAGCCATGACTAGCACAAGTTTCAGTATACTTCTTCAAGAAAAGAGTAGCAGTAATTCATCCTAGAGATGGCTCATGATGAATACATATTTGAGAAAAATTAGAACGCACATCAGATAGATACCTTTTGGCAACCCAGATATCAATTCAACTAAAGCTTACAAAATAAATGTCGTTCTAAATGTTGTTCAACTTTTTATTGTGTTCTCCTGTAATTGTACCCACCTTTATTCTTCTTCTAATGTTTTCTTAATGTATAGATACATAATGTGTATGGTTTTCTGTCTGTGCTGTTATTGTGAATTAAAAAGATGTATATTATTCATTAATTCAAAATATCACTAAACTAGAATCAACTATTTACCCGACAGTGGGATGGACACGGTTCATTATGAATGAATACTAAATTTCACCAGATTCCAATAGTATTTTTTAAATAACACGCAACAACTTAAAGCTAATAATATAAGCTGTTCAAACAATGTACAAATTTGCGAAAACTATCTTAAATGGTATAAAGGCGACGCATCGAAAAACAATTATTTGAATGTAATTTTTTAATTTTAAAATACTAAAATAAACTACTAATACTAACTACCAATTCGAAGTAATTTACAGGAAAAACATAAAACACAAAACATTCGAATTTTAATATTAATTTTGATTATGATGACCGCCAATGCATCGTCTTAGTAGTATTAAATGTGCAACATGCAGAAACTATACCTATTTTTGTGACATTTCTTTGGTGAAACCCTTCTTTTACATGCAATACTTTTTTTGGAGCGAGGCTTTCGGGCATAACGTGCTGAAATTTAGTCAAAATATTAAAAAAACATTCCAACATTAACAGTGCATTTGTATAAAAACCGATAAGCATTCAAGATTTTGGAAGGTGTTCATCTGAACGTAGTAACGTCTGCAGGTTTGAGACCCGTCAGTAAAAATGTGATTGCATTATTATTTCTAAAAGTGCAAAAGTGATTCGTCAAACAGAATTGAAATACATTATTAATTTGCAAGAACATGCAACATCTGCTTTTGAAAAAAGACTGGAAATAATAAAAGTAGGGTATGTGTACAACACCCATAATTACTTTTTTCCAGCTTTTTGTCAACAATGTCCATGCCAAATTTTATAAAAAGTGCTCTTACATGAGAAAAGCTTAAGACTTATTTTTTGAGGGTTATGTTTAACTGCGAAACACTTAACTGTTTTTTGTATAACATAATTCCGAATCATTAAAAGTACATGCCCTAGCACAATAATTTGTTTCAAAATACAGGATTTTACCACGACTCTTTTTTATAATTTTCCCGACGTTTCGAAAACGTTTCGAGTTTTTGGTCGCGGGCAAAAATCCTGTTTTTTGAAACAAATTGTTAAAAATTGCGAAAGTGTGACAAGTTCCATGCCCTAGTACATTCCCTAATACATGCTCCATTAAACAATTATTGATAAAAAGAAGTTTAAAATGCCATAGTTCCTAATTTACCTGTGTAATGCATGTTACGGAACATATCTGGGCAGTTGCTTGAACCCTGAAACAAAAGTTTTATTTGTTATATCTTGTATCTTCATTTTACTAAGCTGGTATAGGTGCTGGGCAAGTCTAATCCATCTTACAATGTCCCAGGAATTGCAGCTTCCTGACCAGTATATATGTATACCAGTTGAGGACGCTGTATAAATCACCTATAATAGAGGTCTAGAGGCCTTACTAATTTCTTAAAATTATTTTTAAGTTTTAATTCTGACTATGAAAAGGATTTAGAATTATTTGTTGCCGTAAGGTGCCGGCAGTAGAATGTTACCCCTGCTCCCTCTGGAAGATGGGCAGCAGCGTCGTTCCGAGTATCAACATCCCGTACTGCGCTCGCCAACCCGCCTGCCAAGCGCCAAGTATGGCAACTACCCTTCATGGAGATCTATGAGGGAGGCCTGTGTTCAGTTGTGGTGGACGTTTAACGACCGAAATGATGATGATTCTATAAATATCCAGTCAACTTGGGACCACGGATGTTGAAACGTCCTTATCAAAGGTTATACGTGAAAATTTCCGTGGTTTTACAAGTCCTTAGTTATAGAAATGAAAAATGCAGTAAATTTCTTTTTCTCCGACGGGACTGGAACCCGTAACGTTCAGAGGAACACCTTTAACGTAGGCTGCCTTTAACAATTCAGCTACAGAGAAACTAACCGTCGGACCGACAATCTTGACTGCCTTTATCGGTTAACATAGAGTAGCGAGAGGAGGGGTTCGAGTCCCGTCGTAGACAAAACGTCAATCTTGACTACCTTTATCGGTTAGCACCGAGTAGCGAGAGTTGTAGGGGTTCGAGTCCCGTCGTAGACAAAATTTTGATTGCAATTTTCATTTCTATAAATTATACTTTAGTGTGGGTTTACACTTTAAATACAAACAATAGCCCTTATTTAATTTCACCTGTCCCGATGTCTGTCTGTAATCAAATCTTGCAAATTAAATTTGATCTACTTTCCGGTTACCGATTGAGCTGAAATATTGCATGCATTTATAAATCGGGTGACAATGCAAAATTATTAGGACATGGAGCTGATCTGATGAAGTAACCGGAAGATGGCCATAGGAAATCAAAATACATTTAACCCCATCGAGTTAGGGCTCGTTTGATTCGTCTTGACGAGCACTTTGGTGCTGGATGGTAACCAGGGTCTGATGATGGAGCTTGAAGGTGGCGATAGGAACTCAGAAATAACTACTTAGTTATTTTTATTAACAAGTAATAAACGCAAGTTTATAAAAAACTTAACTTAACTTGTTGCTATTTAAAATGTATTGTCATCATGAAAGTTCAAGTTTATTTATCTTCTCGTAGTTTGAATAAGTAATATTGTACTAGAATGTTAAGTTTATAAAATACTTGTTGTGATTTAGGCCCCAGTAACGACGGCTTATTCAATTAAGTATATTTAATGTATTTTAGTCTCTAAGGTATTTATATACGGGTCCTAGATAAGTTACTTTTTGTTTACTCTCTTTGTTACCTGAAATAAAGAGTTATTTCTTATTATTATAATTTTGGGGTCCACTCTGTTGTTATTTTCGCCCAAAAATCGTCGGGCATGCGGCATACGTGTATATATATGTATATATACATATATACATAACGCATGTCGGCCGCGCGGACGACCCAGAAGGAGATGGCGGGACGAGCTGAACACTCATATGAACTCGTGGCCTGTCACTGCGTTAAATCGCGAAGAGTGGAAGAAGGGAAGGCAGGCCTTTGCCCTGCAGTGGGACCGTGGAGGCTAAATAATAATAATGATAAATAATTATAATTTTGGCGACGTTCGCCCTGTTAATACATAAACAATAAAGACAAACAAACTCCGTTCGCTCTTAGCTCCGCCGCTTATCTGTTACAAATGAAGTAACTGAACTCTTGGTTTACAGCTCATTGTGCTGTGACTCGAAAAGTTTTTATACTGATCGTAATTTTAGAACGTAATGACGATCCAACGGTATTTTGTACAATGTGATACTTTGGGTGTACCATCGACTTTATTGTCTCAAAAAATGGACTGAAAATGCCTTTATTTCAGTGCTTAATTTTTAAAGGAAACATTTGGTGTCACATTACCGTATAAACGTAACACAGGTTAGACCTAGCACAGTTGCAAAAGAAAATAGATTGTAGTTTTTGCACCCCTAAATGATTACCTATACTCGATGCCATTTAGCGTAGCAATACAGGTCATTCACCTACCTTCACTACGCTATCATAAAATGCAATGAAAGTGTCGCTAATTCTGTCGCTTACCATACAAACCACTTAGAACGTTTTCGATAGGTTTGTATGGTAAGCGACAGAATTAGCGACACTTTCATTGCATTTTATGATAGCGTAGTGAAGGTAGGTGAATGACCTGTATTGCCACGCTAAATGGCATCGAGTATATATACATAGTATTTAGTATCTATCTTTATAATTTCCTTGTATTTTGTGTTTCTATATAGAAATAAATAATTTGATATAGTGTGCAGCAAAGCCATAAGGGCCGCCAATTTGAAGTCGTTTCAAAGAAAATGAAACTCGTTTCGTATTTATATTATATTGACGAGCTCTGTGGCGCAGCGGGCAAAGGTCCGCCTGCGACGCAAGGGGTTGCGGGTTCGATTCCCGCCTCGGGACAAATGTCTGTACGATCTGCAGATATTTGTTCAGGGTGTTCTGGGTGTTTTTCTATATATAATAAAAATATCTATCTATGTATTAATAATGTATTAAGTGTACCATTCATGTAGTTAGTACCCATAACACAAGCTCTGCTTAGCTTGGGGCTAAATGATGCTGTGTGATTTGTCCAGCATTCTTTATTATATATATATACATACATATATATATTATTAACATACCTATCTGCGTAACACAAATTACTAGTATCTATTTGGAAAGTTGAAATAACTAACTTACTTCAAAATATGGACTAATTATTACAGTTGTGGGGTGTCGGCAGTAGAATGTTACTCCTCCTTTCATGCCCGTGGATCCGAGTAAGAGCCTGTTAAGCGATGGATAGGCAGCAGCGTCTTTGCGTGTATCAACATCCCGTACTCTGCACACGCCAATCCAAAAATGCAGAATCTAAGTAAGCTATTTAGCTTGTTACTATCATGTCAGCAGTAGGGGTGCTGTCTACGTCCACTGCTGGTCATAGGCCTCCCTCACGGATCTCCAATATCAGAGCGTGTTGTTGCCATACTCGCCACGCTTAGCAGGCGAGTTGGCGAGTATGAGATGTTGATAGAGATGCTGCTGCCCATATTCCGGAGGTATACTTTGCAGTTTTGCTACAACCACGGGGAAGAGAGGGGCTACATTCTATTACTGGCGTACCTCGAGGCCAGTGAAATGCGAAGCCTCTTGTAGGCTTAACCAGACTGCTTAGTACAAGACAATAAATCGCTGAGACCTCGGTAAGCCTGCCGGTAAGGTATAATTCATGTTGATATCAAAAGCTTTTAATACTTAATGATTAGAACCACTAAGTCATCTTAGCCGTAGGATGTCCAATACTGGACATCCTACAATCCTAAAGGCCTTTCTCATGAATCTTAAGATTATAATGGGTAGTTGCCATACTCATCACGCTTGGCAAGCCGGTGGGCGAGCGCAGTACGGGATGTTGATACACGGAAAGTCGCTGCTGCCCATCTCCCGAAGGTATCCCTATGCAGATTTTCACTGCATCTACGGGCAGAAGAGGAGGGGCGAGATTCTACTGCCGGCACCTCACGGCATTAAGCTCAGTATCAAACACCGAATGCAACCATAGTTCCAATTTGTTTTAAGCTGGGCTTTTATAAATATTTGATAACTACGTTTGAACGGGATTGGCTTATTTGCGATTCTGTGATATGCACCTTTTGTTGAATGCAGTAAGAGCCTGCTAAAAGACACCTCTGGAAGATGGGCAGCAGCGTCTTTCCGTGTATCAACATCCCGTACTGCGCTGCCCAACCCGCCTGCCAAGCGTGGTGAGTATCAGCTACCCCTCATGGAGATCCATGAGGCCTGTGTTCATCAGTAGACGTTTAATGGCTGAAATTATAAGAGGATCATGCCATGCCTTACCGCAAGGCCTTGTTTGTTGAAGTTGATATTAGTCCTGACTGTGCGGTGGTGCAGCGGCTGTACAGGTCTCGCGTTGTTGCCCAGAGGAGCCTTCGGAGTCAGCTGGGAGCCCTGCATCAGTCTTCGGAGCGCATACATCTGAGGAAGAGGGGTGTTTCAAAATCTGTACTTTATAATAATAGCTTGCCTGACAATGATTTCTGAAATGAGACTTGGAAAATGTAAATACATTGATTGAAGTTAAACTACATTTTTAACACGCTTTTATTACCTTCACCTGTATCTGTGTAACGTTTACCTATGTAACTGTAACGGAATCTTTAGAAGACATGACATTTAATTGTAAACAAATTTAACTTTGCGTATACTTAAATTTGCCGTGGGGTGCCGGCAGTAGAACGTTATCCCTCCTCTCATGCCAGTGGATGCAGTAAGAGCCTGCTAAGGGACACCTCCGGAAGATGGGCAGCAGCATCTTTCCGTGTATTAACATCTTTTACTGCGCTCGCCAACCCAAGCGTGGTGAGTATGGCAACTACCCCTCACGTTTTACGGCTGAAATGATGATGATGATGATACATACACTTATGAAGGACCGATTACAATACAATAATTCGGCGTGTTTCTTACATTACGCTTTTACGGCAAAGGACTGGACTGAAGAGTACAACAGAATACTTAAAAACTTACGCAAGCGGCGTTAAATAATGTTTGCGATAAGTTAAATAAACCAGCGATAGTCATGGATCAGTTAAAAAAGGCAAAGTGAGATGTTTAAGGCTGAACGAGTCGCCCATCTTTCCATACAAACGTGGAAGGGTAACTACTCCACTGTTTGACGTTGACCATCCAACACTAAGGATTATATCAATTTATCTCGTCATAATCTATGTTTGTATATACCCCAAACCGTATAAAAAGTATATATTTCAAAAATATAAGCTTTAAACTTTCGTATTTCAACACTGATTTTAGCCAAACTTTGGACGAAACTAAATAATATACGGAGAAAGAAAACTCAAAAATAAACGCCGTACCGACGTAGTTTAATTATTCAAAGTTGAAATAAATGTTATTTTGAAACGATTACACTCAAGTTTTTCTATAATAACCCTTGTGCTACAAGTGTATTCACATACTTTTGCGCGGTCGTTTTAGGAATTAAACATTGTGCTTTTCATTCTAGCGCGCGTTTACACACACTATGTCAGGTGAGATAGCATATATTTAGGCCGCGCCCACTGACGACTTTGCCTCCGCGACTTGTTCAGCCTTAATGGCGGGCGACTAAAATACTAAGCTGACGGCCGTGTATCCCGATCTGTTTAAATTCTTTATATCAAGTTGTTTGTACTTTATTAAATAACAAAAATACGGAAATTTATCGCGCTTATAATACCTTTGATAATTCCCGATGTTTCGACTGTGTTTCAACAGTTGTGGTCCCGGGTATATCATTGTACAATTGTGTTTCTTGCCGTGAGGTGCTGGCATAAAATGCTGCCCCCCCTCTCTTGGTCCCGTGCCTCCGGAAGATGAGCAGCAGGGTCTTTGCGTATACCAACATCCCGTACTGCACTCGCCAACCCGCCCGCCAAGCGTGCAGAATATGGCAATAACCTGTCATCGGCAGTGGAGGTCTTACGGCTATGATAAGGATGTATTTCATACCTCTTGTTTAGATATATAGATGGGCTTGTTGAAGATAATCCATACAGCGGTCTCCCAGCACCCGGGATGTGTTGTGGACCCTTCATACGTCAGGTACTGCTGGGTGTTGGGAAGGAGAGAGCTCAGGGGTAGGTGCTTGATAGGGTATGAACTACCTGTGAAGAGGTTTACAGTTATTAACATTTATTTAACCAGCAGGCTGATTGCGAATCCCGCGACAGGCTTGCAACAGGTCAAACACAAACGATCGCGAGATTTGTAGTAAATATTGCATAATAATAATTATTTGAAAACTACTACTAATTTTATTTTACCTTTTCTCTGATATTGAATTTCATGTGTACATGGAAGTAATTTATTTGATTGGTTACAAGTTATATAACAATTCTTCAAAAACGCATTTTAATTAAGTAGGTACATAATAGCGACGTGTCTAATCTTATGACCTAACTTAGTGTATTCAGGTGTTATTGTAGTATCTACGACCTTGTGATGTACTTTTATAGTATGAGCACGTAGTTGGATAGACCTTACCTTGCCAAAAAACAGTTATTAACTAGCACGGGAGGTAAGTTCTTGATAATTGCGGTAATTATGGTAAATGTTTTAATAAAAAAATGATTTGATTTGATTAAGTACATATTGCTTTTCAAATAAGCCAAAACTTTTCAGTCGACGGATAAAATAAATATGCTCTACTTCTATACTATACCTCTGAATATGACTTTGTTGAAGGTACTTGTGATCAGCCTCAACTCTTTGTTTGTAGGCTCCCCAATCTGCAAAGATACCAGAGCATTAAATCAATAAATGCGGTTTAAGTCATGATGAGACGACGATAACGCCTTGAAGAATGCCTGTTTAAATCACGTTCTAATCAAAATGGCCGTCTTGACTTCAACGTCAACGATACCGGTAAGAGTTCTTACACACGAGCGGCATGTTACCAACGGCATAGGTAACTGCAGCCGCCGACAGGGGCACGCTACAACTGCAAGAGTCGCTATAGTTCGACTGCTGCCGTCGACGCGTCGACGGCTGCCGCCGACACGTGTCGACGACTGCTGTTGCTTCTGCCGTTGGCAACATGCCGCTCGTGTGTAAGAGCTCTTAGAGAGGGTAGCGTCGTATACCTAACGCTAGTCAATTGCTCTCTGGAAAATCTTAAGCCTGGAGATTTGATTGACTAATTATCACGGCATCCAAATGCTTTGTTCTTGAAAAATAAAACTCCATACATTGTTCCTCAAGGTGGTGTCCTTTCTCCTCTCCTATTTGCAATCTTTATTAATTCCATCTCCCATAATCTGTCTTCTTCCTATATGCTATATGCAGATGATCTCCAAATATACTCTCAAGCCCCGCAACACAGTATTTCTACCGCCATAGAGGCTATTAACAAAGACCTTCGTGAGATAGTCGTATGGAGCAACATGTTTGGTTTGAAAGTGAATCCCAGCAAAACTCAGGTAATAGTGATAGGTAGCTCCCGCATGACATCCAAAATAGACATGAATACTATCCCTTCAGTGTATTTTAATGGAATTATTGTACCATATAGCAAAACTGTCAAAAATTTGGGTGTTATCTTTGATGAAAATTTGTCTTGGGGTCCTCAGCTGCAATCAGTTAGTCGCAAAATGTTTGCATCTGCGGCGTCTCTTAGAAGGCTCCGTAATTTTTTACCGACTGCCACAAAAACCGCGCTAGCTCAATCTCTTTTACTTCCCATTCTCGATTATGCCGATAACTGTTACTTGGACCTCACAGTAGACCAATTTAACAAGCTTGAGCGTTTGCAAAATTTTTCCATCAGATTTATTTTCGGTCTGCGTAAGTACGACCATGTTTCCCATTTCCGCGTCAAGCTCAAGTGGCTTCCGATTCGCTTACGTCGCAATACACACATTCTCTGTTTACTTTATAACATATTGTTTAATCCTTCTGTTCCTTTGTATCTGAAGGATCGCTTTCAGTACCTCCATTGTTCTCTTGCTCGTCCACTTCGGTCATCAGAGAATCTTGCGTTGAGCACTCCCGAACACAGCAGCTCTTTCTATACGAAATCTTTTACCGTGCAAGCTGTTCGGTTGTGGAATTCATTGCCGCTGTCGATTCGTCGTGCTCCATCATTGAACTCTTTCAAAGAGCAAGTTAAGCGTTTTTATCTGGAGCAATCTTCCGCCTGACTGCAGTATGTATGCTTTGATATTTTTTTTTATTTTTTTTTTCTATTCCATTCATGTATGTTATTGGTATCGTATTAGTTATATTTAAATATTAATATGTATTGATGTAGGTTAGTTATGTAAGCTTTTATAGATAATCATTTGTATTTAGTATTTGTGTAATTATTATATTTAAATATATATTTGTATATGTATATATATTTGTATATGTATATAGTACATATATATGTTAGGATTTAAATATTAGGATAGTAACACTATACCCCATTCTTCCATTCAAATCCTCTCCATCCAAAGGTTGTCTGGAAGAAATCGCTCTAAGCGATAAGACCGCCCATTGTGTATTTCTGTTGTTTTTGTAGTTTAAGTTAATTTTAGTTATTTTTGTTTTTATTTTTTTCTGTATGATTTACACAATAAAGAGTTTATCTATCTATCTATCATTGATTTTCAAAGCATCCACGAGTTCTTAGGTACAATCAACCGAAACATCATTAGAGATCATTGTCATTATCATATTGAATAATTATTACTGCTAGTTGTTATGACCTGGTACTTCATCTCATCAAACGAGATCTAGACTATCGGATTCAATACTAAGAAAACTACCTTTGTGGTTCTGCACTCCTGGTACCTACAGGTGGTACATACAAAGTTAGAAGAAAATTTTAAGAAAGAAGTTCGTGAAGGTTTTTTGTATTTTAGATCGTAATTTATTAATTAAAGAAAATTTTTAACCTTCTATATTATTATGATCGCCTGGTACTTTTAATTTGTGGATGCCATGGTAATGCTGTGGGGTGCCGGCAGTAGAATGTTACCCCTCCTCTCCTACCCGTGGATGCAGTAAGAGCCTGCTAAGGGACACCTCCGGAAGATGGGCAGCAGCGTCTATCCGTGTATCAATATCCCATACTGCGCTCACCAACCCGCCTGCCAAGCGTGGTGAAAATGGCAACTACCCCTCATGGAGATCCATGAGGGAGGCCTGTGTTCATCAGTGGACGTTTTATGGCTGAAATGATGATGGTAAGCCTTTGCTTCTTGGTTAGCGACCATGTCTGCGTACCGTGGGTTAGGACGGGCAATATAGGTAGGTACACGTGTCAATGAGTTTGCGTTTTAGGTTACCCTTTATTTGCTTTTTCAATGGACCACTCTTACTTTAAGCTCTTCCTGGCGTTGTCAACCCGATAATTTTGTCCTGCCCGTTTTCGAATACGCGCTTATTTGATTAAAGCAAATATTCACTTACCTGAACCATAAGCGATATTCCGACAACTCCCTGTGACTTATGCTGTGCTTCTGACATGTTGTGGTAAAGCTCCTTGTTGAAGCCGTATAGTTGAATCTAGAACAAAGGAAGATGTTATCGGCACGAATGCAGACCTCGGTTAGGAAGTATATTTTATTTCACGTTACGAATAAATATATTTTTAAAGTAATATAAAATAATACCTTTTTTTTTTCGTAATGACAATATATGTTGTTGACCGCAGATGGCCATGACAACGTTACCGGTCTATGGCGAACGCAGAAGGCGCCCAGCCGCAAAAGTTAGGTTGGGGCAACAAGCTCAAGGGCACCACTTAGATTCGAACCACGGCTTGGACTGTTGCCAGATTTTTGTATGTAGTGATGGTTAACGTCCAGGTGCTGCACCTTAAGACGGAAGAGTGTATTCTTCGGCCCCGCCGGCGGGACCGGTTATTAAAAGTGTGCCTAGCAGCTAATGTGGGACGGGTTGACGTTACCTTCGAGTTATCGGCGGTGAGCTCGTCAACGGGCAAGCCGAGAACGTGTCTCGGTCGACGGAGGAAAGAATAATACTTCCTTACAAAGGAATTGCTTACATATACATAACATGCTTTTGAATACATCATCATCATCTCAGCAGTAGGACGTCCACTGCAGGATCTCCAAGTACTGATCGTGAGGGGTTTATCGCCATACACACCAAGCCTGGCAGGTGGGCGCAGTACGGGATATTTATACACTGCGCTGCTGCCTATCTTCCGAAAGTATCCCTTGGAAGTTTCTTACTGCGAGCAAGAGAGAAAAGCAACCTTCTACTGCCGGTACCTACTACAACCTTCATCACCCCACGGCATGTGAAGAATTTATTCAATTATTAATTAACTTTATATATTATAGTGGTTTCGACGATGAACCATCGATCATTTTCAAAGACAATTAAACCTTTAATCATTCCACCCGTAAAAAGTCCACTACTGAACAGGCCTCCCTCATGGATCTAAATGAGGGGTAGTTGCCATACTCACCACGCTTGGCAGGCGGGTTGGCGAGCGCAGTACGGGATGTTGATATACGGAAAGACGCTGCTGCCCATCTTCCGGAGGTATCCCTTAGCAGGCTCTTACTGCATCCACGGGCATAAGAGGAGGGGTAACATTCTACTGCCGGCACCCCACGGTTCAGTCATTTAACTTTTATCTTAAGTAAATTAACAGCGTGAGCCAAACATTAATGTATGCCGATACTTATTGCAGACGCTATCTAGCTTGATTCCAGTACACCGATTTTGATAAAATACAAGTATGAGCCAACCTGGAAAAAACGCTCTTTCATAAAGAAAACAGCAACCAAAACGGTTCACTTGTTGAAGAACTACGGTGTCACAGGCCGACACACATGGTGGTCGAAATTATAACCTCGTCATTCCGCGTCGGGAATTTAAAATAGGTAAGAATTTCGCAGCCCCGAGTTTCAAATAACCGTTAACCGCCTTTGTAAAAGTCTCGGAAATATTTTAGCCGCAAAAAGCAAGCTGAAAACCTCTCTCATTAGGACAAAGTGATTAAAATAATACAGTTAGAAGTGGCTTTGTCTAAAACCAGCCGCAAACCTCGAGGTAGAAACCATTTACCGATTGTACTGTTCAAAGGCAGGGCCAGTTACAGTGCGCGGGGCTTAATACGTCCCATCCATCCGTCAGAACAACCATCCTGCCTAGCAGTAAGAGTCGTAAGATGGGCAGCAGCGTCTTTCCGTGTATCATTATCAATTTTCAATTCAATTTTAAAGGATCTTTATTGATGTAAAAATTATTAAGTACATTTCCAGTGTGAATTTTATTCTAGATCTATATGAACATAAAACAACAACAAACATAAAACAACTGAAAACAGCATTATCAAGTATCATTATCAACGTCCCGTACTGCACTCGCCAACCTGCCTAAAAAGCGTGGCGAGTATAAGAACAGCCCCCTCTTAACCAGTACTTGGATGTCTACGTCTTCCTCTCTTCTATATGTATTGTTGTGCCCAACAGGGTCTATAATGCTACCTAACACCATTGTCAACACCATTGTACCTAAATTAAAGAACACAATATAGTATTGAGTCTATGAGAGAGACCTCGAGGTCCAGCAGTGGACATCCTACGGCTGAGATGATGATAATGATTTGTTAGAACAACAGCGCGACTTGCTCGTTCCTGTGCGTCTGGAGTAGTATAAAACTGATACGGGTCCTTTTGACCCATACTGCTACAGCGAGTATAACACTAGCACAGCATACTATTGTTTTTTTAATATCTTTTAGGGTTCCGTACCGAAAGGGTAAAAACGGTACCCTATTACTAAGACTCCGCTGTCCATCTGTCTGTCTGTCACCAGGCTGTATCTCATGAACTGTGATAGTTTTCATAAATTAAGTATTTCTGTTGGTGCTATAAAACAAATACTAAAATTAGAATCAAACAAATATTTATGGAGGGCTCCCATACAACAAACGTGATTTGCCGTTTTTTGCTCGATATTAATAACAGCAAAGGCTTGAAAATATATTCACACAATATTTAGTTGCATGTTCACTTTAAAAAGAAATAATTAAATTAAAATAAATATTTAAGGGGGCTCTCATACAAAAACGTGATTTTAATGCCGTTTTTGCTCGATATTAATAACGGTACTGTAGACTCTTGGAATATTCGGACTAATAGTACGGAACCCTTCGTGCGCGAGTCCGACTCGCATTTGACCGATTTTTGTTTCTAATGTAATACAAAATATTTTTTTTCATTGGGTGCTGTATCTTGTTATTGCTAATACT
Source organism: Pasiphila rectangulata (assembly GCA_963082625.1). NCBI lineage: Eukaryota > Metazoa > Arthropoda > Insecta > Lepidoptera > Geometridae > Pasiphila > Pasiphila rectangulata. The sequence goes on from OY720253.1 coordinate 11,845,604, forward strand.
CTATCTTTGTTCAGTCATTCATTCATAATACTGCCAATACATTGACCGAGCGGTAGGCAATTGCTACAACGCAAATGCAAAACATTGACCGAGCGGTAGGCAATTGCTACAACGCAAGTGCAATACATTGACCGATCGGTAGGCAATTGCTATAACGCAAGTGCAATACATTGACCGAGCGGTAGGCAATTGCTATAACGCAAGTGCAATAAATTGACCGAGCGGTAGGCAATTGCTATAACGCAAGTGCAATAGATTGACCAAGCGGTAGGCAATTGCTACAACGCAAGTGCTACCGTCCCGTGCGTTTGGCAAGCCAATGCAAACGTATACGTTTTGGTGCTCAGGCAAGCAATAGCAAGGTCCAGCAAATCTATACTACTAGTAATATTTAAGGAGAAAAGATTTATATATTAGGGGGTTAAGCCCCCTAATATGCATAGCGCTGTCTGTCTGTCTGTCTGTGTATGAGACGATTACAACCGAACGCGTTGACTGATTTACACGAAACCTTTTTGTTAGCACCGTCTTAATGAGAGAAGGGTACTGATTGCTTTTGGTGATCCTAGGGTCACAGGGACCGGAGTTATTGTGACATCAAAAGGTCAACAAAAAATAAAAGTCTTAAAATGGCTGAAAACGACTAAAAACCCAAAAATGCCATTTTTGACCTTTGGTGACCTTTTGAGGCTTTCGCCCCCTTTTCTGGTACCCCCGTACAAATGTTTGTTGTATCATCATCATCATCATTCCAGCCGTAAAAAGTCCACTACTGAACATGCCTCCCTCATCGATCACCATGATGGGTAGTTGCCACACTCACCACGCTTGGCAGGCGGGTTGGCGAGCGCAGTACGGGATGTTGATACACGGAAAGACGCTGCTGCCCATCTTCCAGAGGTATCCCTTAGCAGGCTCTTACTGCATCCACGGGCATGAGAGGAGGGGTAACATTCAGTAGAAACCCACGGCTATACCGATTTTAAAAATTCTTTCACCATTAGAATGCTTTATTATCCCCTGATATTAATAGGTAGTCGCATAGATTTATATTTTATCGCCGATTTCCTACGGGATCGGGAACTACGCGGGTGAAGCCGTGGAGTGCGGCTAGTATTATTATAAAGAGGAAAGGACTTGGGTTTTGTATGTTGGTTACGAATAAACTCAAAAATACTGGACTGATTTTAAAAATTGTTTCATCATTAAAATGGTATATTATCCCTGAGTAACATAGGTTATATTTTATCTCCGTATTCCTACGGGATCGGGAACTACGCAGGTAATACCGCGAAGCTCCGCTAGCCATATATAAACCACGACCTAAACAGACCGTATATTATTTTTCATCCCCCCATCTCGGAATTTTTCATCCCCCCGTCTCGGAAAGAGTATATTTATTTGCTCTTCGATATCTGAGTGCAAAAGTCGTTTTTATCCGCTAGAGGATAAAGTAAATTAAAGTTTGTGAATTAAAACAAAATTAAACCTATTTACTTCTCCCTCCATGTTGTGGAATTTATCATACAACCTTTTTAATTTGTTAAAAATTCAACACTCAACTGTTGCAACGTTACTTTAATTTTTTCTTAATTTGTTAGAATTTAAAGATTATTCTGTAATACCTACCTGTCATAATGTAGTAGTTAAACCCTAAACTGAAATAAAAGTACCATGTGTTTGTAAATGTTTTTTGCATTTAGTCATTTCCTCGCTGAGGTGGGATGAAAAGTTACGTGTTGCACTCGAGTGCAAAGATTTTTCACCTCGTGCTCATTTGATTCCTTCTAACGCACAGGATAAGAATCCTTCGCTTGCTCGGTCCTCAAAATTGAGCACGTGGATAAAAAGCAACTTTGCACTCTTGTTTATCAAATAACTTTTAACAGACTGTTTTGAAATAAAAACTGTCAAAGTCAACGCAAGTAAATACAATACTGCGTTTCTGTACAGATTTTTACAGTGTCTGTGACAGTGTAACTGGCGAGCACCGTACAAATATTGTCATCGATTAATTAGGAAGACAGTAGCCGATACCACTCAGCTAATTGGCGAAATTAGAACTTTGTGATGAGAGATATTGTTTTGCAAGTAAACTGTAAGTGTAACGAAGTTATTTTAATTAGTCTGATAAGTTTGATCTTTAATGAATGCTGCGGTTTCGATGGTTCGACATTGTTGGGAGTTCTTAAAATAATAGAAATGTCGATCAGACAAAGGAAATACTAAAAATATACTGCTCTGACGAAAATAAGTTTTAATGAGAGTCATTTGATACATTGCCGTGGGGTGCCGGTAACAAATTATACTTATTGTATGATTTAAAAATAATTTCTAAGGGTGGTATTACAGAAAACTTATTTTATCAATTGTCCATAAATCTATCACCAGCAATAGAATGTTACCCCTCCTCTCATGCCCATGGATGCTTTAAGAGCCTGCTGAGGGATACCTCCGGAAGATGGGCAGCAGCGTCTTTCTGTGTATCAACATCCCGTGCTGCCGTGGTGAGTATGTCAATAACCATGATCAGTATTCGGCCATGAGGGAGGCCTTTGTCCAGCAGTGGACGTCCTACGACTGAGATGATGATTTGATATCAGATAACTGTTACATCCGGCTATGTATTTTTTTTCCAAGATGTTGTTGTTTAGTCGCGGCTTGAAAAATCAGTTTTATCATCATCTAGACGTCTATTGCTGGATATAGGCCTCCCTCATGGATATTCAAGTACTGATCACTGAGGGGGTAATTGCCCTACTCACCACACTTGGCAGGCGGGTTGGTGAGCGCAGTACGGGATGTTGACACACTAAAAGACGCTGCTGCCCATTTTCCGGAAGTATCTCTTGTCAGATTCTTACTGCATCCACGGGCAAGAGGAGGGGCAACATTCTACTGCCGGCACTTCACGGTGAAAAAATAAGGTTATTTATTTGTAAAATGTTAGCAACTACTAGACTATTATTCATGCTGTGCGGGACGCTGCAGCATGGGAAATTTTTTGATAGATAGGGCTTTGCCACTTTACGCTGACTGAGCCATGGGTTCTACCAAGGGGCGTTATGTCTTGTGTGAATAAATAATATTAAGCTTTATCTTGGGAACGACGCGTGCAAAGCCGCCGGGAAGCTAGTGTAAGTATAAAACCAGGATCAACAAACAAAATAATCCGAAGATTCCCTCATCGGAACAAAGGGGAAGGAGAAGTTTCCAAGTTCCCCAGACACCAATTATTGGCACTGATAATGACTGCAACTTTGAGGTGTTAATTCATAATGAACTGTTCGAACGATAAATGACTGGAAATACAGTAATAAATGTCAAAGTTCGAAGAAAATTGTTAATTGTGGAATTATAAAGGGAAGCTTGAAAGTATACGGCGTTTAGCGGTTGAGAGCATGGTTTTATTAAAGTAAAGAAAAGTAAGGCTTTTGCATCTATCATACGTCAGAAACTGGTACTCATTCTCTACGGGACAATGCAGTGCGTGGGACATTGTTAGATGTCCCAGCTAACTAACACGCGGCTTAGTTAGCTTCAGACGTATTGACCAGTTCTTTCTTTCTGTTGCGGTACTCAAAAAGTTCTGTCAGAATACCAGCGTTGCATCTTTTATCTTAGGTGCAACTATTGCTGAGACAGAACCTTTTGGCACACCACACTTTTATGAAAATCTGTAACCTTCATACGTTAGATTATTAATTATGTTTAAGGTGTGGTGTACCAATAAACGCATTTCATTTCATTTTCTTCTGATTAAAAGCTGACTAAGCTACGAGGATGGTGTAGGTTAAAAAGTAAAGATATTTATTTATCACTTGCAAAAAAAGGTTCTTGTTTACCAAAACATGACAAGTTTGTTTATTGGATTTTAGTTTATTGTTTGTTACTTGATTTAGTACGCACTCTTAGCCGTAGAATTGCTGTTCACGTCCACTGCTGGATATAGGCCTGAGTTCATATTAAATAGCGGGAATGTTCACGTACTTGTTATTGTTGGTGGAGGCACCAACTGTTTCGACCCTTATCGAGGGCCTTCGTCAGGGTGAACTCGGTTCGCGACCCGCCACCTCCGCGACCCGTCGTGCACTGCGCGCCAAGGCTCTCTCAGCGCGCGTCTTCGGACGGGGCAAGCAAGGGGGTGGGGGGCGTGTCAGTGCTCGCGGTGTGGACGGGGTGTCTTTGGGTGGTGCTTCCTCGTCGTTGCTGCTAGCTTCTTCGTCGCCCTGAAGCGACATAAAAGCCGCCAAACAGGCAGCACTCACTACGTCTTCACTAGGTTCAATGGTAGCGCTTAGGTGACTTTTTTGAAGACACGGTTTCCAAGCGGGTGGCAGAGCCCACCCTCTGTCTCTGTTGAAATTAGGTAGCCGACTAATTTCAATCGCCTCACGGATCTTACGAGGAACAAAATACTTTTCCCTCGACAAGATCCGGGCTTTGTCGAACCGGATGTAATGGCTCGACCCAGAGTCCAAAGCGTGCTCCGCCACTGCGGAATTGTTGGTGTCCAGATTCTTCATAGCGCGTATGTGTTCCGTGAGCCTAATGGAAACGTTCCTCTTTGTCTCGCCTACATAACATTTGCCACAATCGCAGGGGATAGCATAAACGATACTATAGTAAAATAGGCCTGAGTCGCAAAGATCATGAAGGAGTACAATGTCAATTCAAAGTCTTAATCATTTGGACGCTTTATGATCACATGATTACCAGAATGTCAGTTTGTCACAATGGCTAAAATCTTAAAATTGTATCTTTATTTAAAGAATAAAAATAAACCATTGTAATTGATGGTGCAGAGTCAGTCCCCTAGTGTTTATTAAGCCTTTCTTTGGTTTCGGTGATGGTTTTTAACTAGCAAAAAATTATGTCTTATATAAATTATGTCTATGCAAACGAAATTAACTTTTTCCTTTTTTGTTAAAACTCAATAAGTTATCTGCTTTCAATGGCTGTCAAATAAAAACGAAATGACGCAGCTTCCTCAAAATTTGACAGTAGTCTTTTAGGGCTTTTAGTTTTAGGCAGCAGTGTTGCATTGAAAGTTAAGACGATGACTTATCAAACCGCTCTGGTAGTAAAAATGTAAATAAAAATGTACGACATTTTTCCCTTTAAAACTATATGTTTTCATGGATTCAAACCTCCCCTTTTAGGTTAATACACCCCGTAGATTTTCGTGTATAGTTTAAAAAATGCCAAAGGCACTCTTTTTTCGAGATCGGTCAGATAACACAAAGCTGATATATATGAATAACTTACAAGTTTCGACAAAAACGAGTAACCCAATTGTCAAATTATGGGTAATGTTAAAATATTTTTGATATTAAGAAAAACAATGAAGGAAAAAAAATATATTTGTCTCATTTACAGAGATACAAACGGAACTGCACAGTTAAAATAAAATATAAAAATATTAATGGACAGAAATCGGTCGCCAACTCAGCGTACGCTGTGTTAGACACAGCACTGGTTTTCAGTGCTGTGTTAACACACCCACCACTACCATTACTTTATTACCATTTTTGTACCATTTTTAACAAGAAATTTATGCATAAAGTGTAATTAAAGTGTGTATTATTCAAATGAATATGTTTTAATTTCTTAATTTGAGTATAATTTAAGAACGGCCAAGGCTTTCTAAGGAGGTGGTACCAACACAGATGCCTAAAATATTTTGTGATATAATCAAGTACAGGCAGGTTTTCAAAAGAATATTCATTTCACAAAATAATCTGCATTTCACTGAAATGCAAATGAGAAACAGAAATGCAAATACGAGAAGGGAGTTAATTAGAAATCGAAGATTGTCCTGATAGTAGGGTTGTTTGCCGTGTGGTGCCAGCAGTAGAATATTACCCCTCCTCTCATACCCGTGGATGCAGCAAGAGCCTGCTAAGGGATACCTCCGGAAGATGGGCAGCAGCGTCTTTCCGTGTATCAACATCCTATACTGCGCTCGCCAACCCGCCTGCCAAGCGTGGTGAGTATGGCTACTACCCCTCATGGAGATCCATGAGGGAGGCCTGTGTTCAGTAGTGGAAGTTTTACGGCTGATATGATGAGGGTTGTTAAGGCAAGCTAATAAATATCCGTTTGTATTTTCATCTGTTTTTAGGGTTCCGTACCCTAAGGGTAGAAACGGGACCTTATTACTAAGACATCGCTGTCCGTCCGTCTGTCTGTCTGTCTGTCTGTCTGTCTCCAGGCTGTATCTCTAAAACTGTGATTCTGTTGCTTCTATAACAACACATACTCAAAACAGAATAAAATAAATATTTCCCATACATAAACGTGATTTTTTGACGTTTTTTACTCAATATTAATAACGGCAACCGAAATGCGGCAATTTAAATTTTCAGACTAATGGTAGGTACGGGACCCTTCGTGCGCGAGTCGACTCGCACTTGGCCGATATTATTAGAAGAAAAATCGTGTTTGCACTCGTGTAGTATTTGACGTAAAAATGTATAAAATAAGAAACACAACTCATCACTCAACCCAGTTTTTCAATCAGAGTCAGAGTCAGATACAAACGAATTTAATGTAATAAATAATAAACAATATATATTTCAGAAATATCATAAAAGTTAAAAAAAAAATTCTATGAACCTGCTACGTATTTTGAACTATTCATTAAAGTTTTTTAGAGCGGGAGGTAATACTTCGAGAAAGAATTTCGAAATGGCTGCCGCCACAAGATGGCGGATGATGTATTTTTTGGCAAACCTCATGTACTTTTCAAAGCCACAAAGTAACGCTACATCAAAAACTTCAAGAGCTGATCGAGTCATGCCCTTCTCCATCAAATTCAGCATCTCCTAACGGGAATGCTCATAAGATATGAAATAAAATACATAAATTACATTATTTGCATACAAAGTCAAATGTTAATTTTATTAAATTTATGTATTTATTATATAAATGTATTTAGACAACAACCGTTTAAATTTCAACAGCTGATTATATGATAGTGCTACTTAAACATCAGCTGATTATTGTCATTGACCTTATCAAAGAGTTTTTTTATAGAAATATAAAAAAAACCGAAACGAAAACTACACGGCTAATAGGAAAAATAAAAACTGTTTATCAATGTGCAAATAAAGTCATTCATATGATGACCTTACTGAATTTTTATAAGACCCCCATTCCGCTCCCTTTGAAATCATAATAAAAATAGTATTCATCAATTTTACATATGCTATAGTAGTGAAAAAGCGTTATCTAATACCATCATAAATTTCAAGTCATCAGTAGTTCTCAAGATATCTGTGACAGATAGACAAACAAAGTCACACCATAACGGCGCCTTTTTACCATTTGGTCCGGAATCCTAAAAATGATGCTATCCTTGTTTAAATTGGAATAAACTTAAATAATGCTGGGGGGCATGTGCCTCGATGCTCGCGGTATAGATGGAGTGTCATCGGGTGGTGCTTCTTCACGTTGCTGCTAATCTCCCCGCCCGTAGTGAAGTGAATTTCGAAATGGCTGCCGCCACAAGATGGCGGATGATGTATTTTTTGACAAACCTCATGTTTATAGGTATCAAATAATCAGGCTTTACAGGATTCATTTTAGAAAAGTTTGCCTGGCAAATAATGCCAATAAAATAAAGAGAAGAGCTTGTATTATGGGTACTAGGTGACTGATATACTTTATACATTATACTATATAGATAGATATTTTTATTATCTAGTGTACCTGGTTAAACTGGTGTAAACTGGTTTGTTCATTAGGTCCCTACTTGAAATAGTATTCATACTGCTTTGTACTTCTAGACTAAAATTAGAAATAAGTCAGTGTTTTACTATAGTTATTTTTAAGTTTACTGTGTGTGTCCAACAAATGTATTTCTTCTTCTTCTTCTTCTTCTTCTTCTACCTAATATATGTAATATTTGATTCCCTTTCTTCTATTTCATTCTGTTTGTGTTTATTTTCTGGTGTACAATAAAGAGTACTAAGTATTGTTATTATTTGGTAAAAAAAACTCAATCCTCATCAACTGACAACCCTGTCCTATAGTTTAGGCAGACTCAGTGTAGCGCAATGCGGTCAGACAGTTGGTTATCAAACCGAGACAGATTTCATCTACCTCTAGACTAGAAGAAGGTACCTGAGCAGCATCGATCAATTTTCAATAAACGTTTTGTGATTTGTAACTATTAATATATAACATCATGGAGTCTTACGACCTCTGTGGGGCAGCGGGCGAAGGTCCGCCTGCGACGCAAGAGGTTGCGGGTTCGATTCCCGCCTCTGAACAAATGTCTGTATGATCTGCAGATATTTGTTCAGGGTGTTCTGGGTGTTTTTCTATATATATAATAAAAAATATCTATCTATGTAGTATAATGTATTAAGTATGTCAGTCATCTAGTACCCATAACACAAGCTCTGCTTAGCTTGGGGCTAGATGATGCTGTGTGAATTGTCCAGCATTATTTATTTATTTATTTATTTATTTCGTGACCGAAAATAAAAAAAATAATGCAAAACGTCCGAAAATCTTTTTTTAAATATCAATAACATTTTTTTAGTATAATAAATAGTCATTATTTTAGTGATGAGCACGTAATGAAATCGCTTGAAAACTATTATTTATTTATGTAGGACTTTACCAGCCATGTCGTCAACCAGATGACTAATAATAATATTTATTCTCAGGCAACAATAGAAAAGTACACAGATCTTAAATAACTTATTCTACGGCCCATAGATATATACATACCTTAAATCTAACATAGTATATATAGTATAAACTTATAACTGACACACGTTTAGGACGGCGACGTATGACGCATGCTTGTCTCATAGCGACGATTCACGGTGTCTGCTTGCAGGCGTCCGATGAACCGTCGGAATTTAACTCCCTTTGGCCAGAACTCTTCACTCATAAAAGTTGATAGTTTGTCCGTTGGAACTCTCACCATAAAAGAACTAAAGTTCACGCTATGGTGGGAGGATAACTTTTCTAATGGTAACTTTTACTGTTTTTGATTACTTTGCCATTTACGGCAGCTATACACTTGAAGGTGAAGCATAGATAAGGTAATGAAACATCTAAGTGCGTGTCCAGATCTGAAAAATCAGCCAAGTGCGAGTCTGACTCGTGCACAAAGGATTCCGTACCATTATTTGCACTATCTGTATAGCTATTTCTCCAGAACTGCCCGATGTCTAGGCAATACCGTAGATGGGAGTTCGTTTCAAATCTTAACCATTTCCGCTCAAAAATGGAGCGTGAGAAACGGTTAAGATTTGAAACGAACTCCCATCTACGGTATTGCCTAGACATCGGGTCCTTTAATACGGCGGATACTCTTCTTTCTCAAAAGCCGTCAGCTTAGCCTCTGGTGTTGCAGAAGTCCATAAGCAATGGTGACCACTTCCAATCAGGTGATCCTTATGCTCGTCTTCCTGCTTAATATTATATTCATCCACTCACCTCCCCAGGAAACGTATGCTGATCGATCTGATGCTCAGAGCCCCTGTTGTCCTCCATGCCATAGTGGAAGTATATCTCCTCGAACTGGTAACGGTAGGAGAGCGGTCCGCCGCTGATGTTGACTTGGTGCTTGGAGTCCTTCTCCACCCGGAAGACTAGGGACTGCCCGGTATTTTGTAGGACGCCGCTGACCTGGGGAAGGCAGATATTATTTAAAACCGTTTATTTGGTTTATCTATCCCCACTGCTAGGCTTCCCCCATAACCTTCTAAGTGTTCCTACCGAAAGCTTCCTCGTCAATGTATTTATCATCATTATTTCAGCCTAAGGACTGTTGTCCACGTCCACCCGTTTATTTGAATTATCTATCTCCACTGGCTAGGCTTCCCCTATAACCTTCTGAGTGTCCCTACCGAAAGCTTCCTCGTCAATGTATTTATCATCATTATTTCAGCCTAAGGTCTGTTGTCCACGTCCTCCCGTTTATTTGAATTGTCTATCTCCACTGCTAGGCTTCCCCTATAACCTTCTAAGTGTCCCTATCAAAAGCATCCTCGTCAATATATTTATCATCATTATTTCAGCCTTAGGACTGTTGTCCACGTCCACAGCTGGACATAGATTTCCCTCATGATCTTGGAGATTCATGAGCTATTACCAAAGACGTCTGTCCGTTGTAAGAGCTTAACGTCTCAGTCGTCTATTAGACCAATTCCGCCCAGGAGGTGGTAAAAATTAAGTACCAGTCAATGAATCAGTCATTTATTTAATAAAACTTTAACAACATAATTATAACATATTTACAGTTATTATAAAGACCTTACCTCCCGTGCTAGTTAAAAACCCGAAAGGGTTCAGCCCATGAAAAAAGTAGATTTGGAATAAAAAAAATCGGAAATTCGTGTTTTTTTTTCGTTATTTTTATTTATTAATTTTTTAGTTGGTGTGATGTAAAGATGGTCAGGACCATATGTGAATTTTAGAATTATTAAGAAAACGAAAAAAAAACCTAAAACTAAAAATAAATCTTTGTGGTATTACTTATTTTATATGTGCGTGTGCGGAAACACTTTGCGATAGTCAATTACCCTATCAAGAATCGGCTAGCTTTGAGGTAGGTAGTCATTATCGTATAATCAGTAAATTTGTTGAAGTTAGAACTTTAGTGGTGTCTCCTTTACCGAAAATCATCGAATCCTGAAACGTCGTAGAACTAAAGGTGTTTCCTGGGGTGGTCAGAATTACCCCCTTTCGGGTACACATACTCGTATTTTAAGACACCCTGTTTCAAAATACATAACAAAGATCATACATACATATAGTTATCCATATCGATCCAATCAAATAGTTACAGAGTATAAAAAACCAAAAGCTCCTAAAATAGACTTATAATTAGCAGATCAATTTAATAGCGTCCGATGTGATGTTGTGCGTGCGTATTACTTTAATTATCAGTTATGTTATGTAAGTCAATTAGTCCTTGCGCGATGGCAAGTATTTCGGCCAGGTTAACCTTGTTAGGAGATAAAAGAGCTAAGAAGCATGCCATCAGAACCAACCACCGGATCGCTCAGCTGGGCTAATTGCGGACGTGCAGTTCGCTCTCCTCAGCCATCAAAAAAAAGTTTCTCCCAAACAGACACTGTAATGTTGAAATCGTCTAAAAATGACGCGAAAGCATGATGATATGTAGTGCATTAAAAAGAACATTTTTATACCAATAAAAAAATCTATATCAAAGTTATGCTACTAGATTCGCCCCTTTTAGACTGCAATTGATTCTGGTATTCCTCTCCGACCAACTGAACGAACCAACTAGTTGTACGGAATGGAACTTGAAGAAGTACATATTTTGTTCCAATCTAACCATCTGGTTGGTCAAAAACATATTTTGGTAAAATTTTGTTCCTAACGAACCAACTGGAATTCCGGACAAGTAGTAGTTCGGTTCAGTTGGTCGGAGTGGAACAAAAGTCGGAGTGGAACCATTTTGTTCCACTCCAACATCAACTTGATTGTATACCATTATTATATCATCATCGGACTCAGTAGGACCAAGGACGTCCACGGTTGGACGTGGACACAGGCCTCCCTCATGGATTTCAAATTACTGATCATAAGGAGGATGTTGCCATACTCACCACGCTTGACAGGCGGGTTGGCGAGCGCTGTACGGGATGTTGATACACGAAAAGACGCCGCAGCCCATCTTCCGGAGGTATCCCTTAGGGTGCCTGTAGTAACATTTTACTGCAGGCACCCCACGGAAAATATTAAGTGTATATAATACGCATCAGTAATTAAGGTCGCAAGTCCATTTTTTTAACATCAAAGAAGGAAACAAACAATATCATCAAATTAGAATGTACCGCCAGTAAAATATATTAAATTTTCATAAGATAGTTCAACGAAATTATCTAGACAGGTAGTAAATTGTTCGCCTCTGTATTGTAAAGCGATTAGAAAACTTAATTAATTATGCTACCTCTTGGTGCCTTACTTGGCGCTGCGGAATCTATTATTTAATCAATAGGTGGAATTAGAATATACATCGGCGGGGATGTTGAAATTCGTGTATACTTAGCAGGCTTTGTCATGTCGTTTTCAACCGGTCATTCGTTATCTCGCGGATTTGAAACTCGCTTTTCTCTCGCTTTCGAACTCGGTCTACCTAGCCATGATGATGTTGAGTCGATCTGATAATGGAGCCGAGAGACATTTGAGTGAACTCCTCGACGATTTACAGCAATTTTCTAGTGTTTGAGCTTATTGATGAGAACTATACACCTAGATGGGTTGTGACTCTCATTAGGGGTCTGATGATGAAGACGAAGGACAGTCAAGGGAACTCCTCAACGGTTTACAGTAGCTATCTTGTGTTTGGAATTAATTCATTTATATTAATAAGAACTTTTGAGTCTCCTGTTTGAAGTCGTTTTTATTTTGCTAAAAAATATACTTGATATACATATAAACTTTTGAATTTAAAACTTGATTTTTTTGTCAGTACTTTTTTTCATATGAATCATACTTGTTTTAACCCACAAAACAAACAAAGCCTTCTTGACGGACACCAATCCAATTTAGAAACCAAGGCCTAGAATCAGGTTCTATTTTATTTTATTAGACACTCAAAACACAATACCTCTACAAAGTCAATAAAAATAAGTTTAGGAACAAAAAATACGATCTACGTTGTTACACAAAGATGGGCTGCGTCTTTCCGTGTATTAACATCTCCTACTGCGTTCGCCAGCCCGCCTGCCAAGCGTGGTGAGTGTGGCAACTACCCCTCATAGAGATCCATGAGGGAGGTCTGTGTTCAGTAGTGGACGTTTAACAGCTAAAACGATGGGGCTCAAATCTGGTATTGCAATGGCTTCCATTTTGTTCCATCAATAAGACAATGATCGACTCTTTTGAAGCCATTGAATTGGTTATTATTTTTTGATTAAAATATTATTTTATATATTGTATTCAGGTACATCGGTAGGCATCATTACTGCCTGACAAAACTAACAAAACATCAGTCTTTGTGAAACGGATACCAATCCAATTTACAAGCCAGGCATCAGGTTCAGTAACAATAGTCCGTAAGTAGTAGTTACGCCGGCGATTCTATCAATCAATGACCACACCTTGATTAAAGCTTGGCAACTTATGCGCTTTGAGTGGAGATGACGTATTGCCCTCTGGCACGCAATGTTTGGGCGAGCGCGGATGGGAAATTACTGGAAGGGATTACACAAGTTCTAGTTATTAAAGACAATTTTGCACCTCCTATATTAATATGGTCGCCTGGTACTTTTCAATACGAATTAGCTTAAAGACTGTAGCTATCTATTTTGCGTGGAGACCGTGATCATTATTTGTTGATGCCTTGGTAATAAGCCGGTTATTCGTACTATTTGACAGGAGCACTGCATATGACGAAGCAAAAAAGCAGATTAAATAAACAAATATTCGAAAGTTTGTGACATCGGCAGGCTGATCACGTTTCTCGCGACAGATCTGCAACAGGCGTGAATCTCGCAATCATCGCTGTCAAAAGTCAATTTTGTATATTGTGTATACGTTTGTTCTTCACGCAAATCTGCTTTTCTGCTGAAGCTGCACTATTTTACTATTGTATCTTCTCTCTTCTTGCTTTGTGTTTCTCGTTCTCGGCTTTTTGACATCACTTGCAGACTCCGAATAACCCCGTCATCTGCTGTAGGTAACCCACAACATTGTTCATTTCTTCATATTTTTTATGCATTTCCTATTTAAAAGTCCGTTACCTTCATTGGGCTGCTAAGCAGGTGTCGGGTTGGCGCGGCTGGCCGATAAATAGACATGTCCTGGTGCCTGTTTAGCAGCTAGATTTTGAGTGTAACGGATGTTCCCTTTAAAATGTAATTTTTGTTTTTATGTAAATATGTTAAGTATGATTTGTTTGTTATCTTTACTTTTGAAATGTTTTTTGCTCTTGTTTATATTTTGTATGAGGTTTTATTGTTTGTTAGAGTTTGATGTTTTTTTACCGTCCGTCAATCTATTCTATTCCTTTCCTGTCTCCTTCTTTCCTTTCCATCTGTGGTCGTGTCACCCGGGGCCCCAACTGAAAACCAGCGTAGCATCTGAGCCTGGCCAGGTGCTACACCATGCTGAGTTGGGGACCCATTTACCCTCGCCACATCCTCTTCTTCCTGTCCGCATTGTAATGTTTTATTAATTCTTTCTCTACCTATTTTTGTTTCGTTCCTACCCGCTCATTTAACAATAAAATCACATGATTCAGTATCAGTGTACACAATGGGTATGGCATTAGTTAGGTGGATTTTTTTCTCTTCTCTTTCCTATGCCGTATCCAGTGTCCACGACATCCCCGGCCCATATAAGTAGATAAAGTGGGTAGGCTACGCCCCGTCGGCGGTTTTGTTTACGACGCCCATGAATATTGTGTTAAAGATTAGTGCTTACAAAAAGAGAATCATTACAGTGGTGTTAACAAAATGCAATAAATATTGTCTCGAATATTACTTACTTACTCCTCTGGCTCAGCGACCCAAAGTGGATCTTGGCCTCCGATACAAGACTTCTTCAGGCTTCTTTGTTTTGCGCTAGTTCTCGCCAGTTAGCAGCATCGAGTTCTCGCAGATCCGCTTCCACCTCGTCAATCCAGCGATACCGGGGGCGGCCGACTGGTCTACGCCCTAAAGGTATTCCCTGGTACACTTTCTTGACGGCTCGATCTTCCCCCATTCTCTCAATGTGCCCCAGCCAGCGCAGGCGCGAGCCTTTAAATTCGCCTGTGATGTTTGGCTCTGCGATAAGGTCCTCTATCTCCTGGTTTTTTCGGACTCGCCAGGATCCATCCCCTCGAATATTACCTAAATTATATTATTTTACTATCTAAATAAAAAAATAACAATATCTCATTTTGTGTTTTTTTCAGGTTTGACAGGTATATTATTTTTTGTTGGTTATGAAATTTCCAGTAGGTACCTACCATAAGGCATTAAAGTAGAGAGCTTGTGTTGTGGGTACCACATGGTTAATAGAATACCTAAATACTTTTTTCTAAATACATACAGAAAAATACCAGGGACAAATATTCACAAACGTTTACCGTTGTGTCCCGCGGAATCGACCCCCTCCAGCTACTCATTAAGTCGAAAAAACTGTTTTTTAATTGCTGCTTTTAGTTCATGTCCATTTATTTCACACCTCTGTGCTTTATTTTCTTATACATTTCATTCACGTGCAAGAACGTAGAAACGTATACCCGCATTTCAATTTGATTCAATCTTTTCATTCATTCAATCTATTTATAATTCAAAACGAGACAGTTCTTTTCATTCATTTGATCTATTTATAATTTAAAACGAGAAAATAACCATACGTTTAAGACTTGTTTATTTTTATCTTGTCATAATATCTTATGTGTCTGTTGTTTTTGTATATCCTGGTTGTTTTTAAATGTAATTATTAATTTTAGCTTGAGGATTGTTTTATAGCTTGATTTGATAAAGCACGCATTGATAAACAATTATTTATATTTAATTAAATAACAATGGTAATATGCTGTCAGAAGAGGGCCGCTCCCATACAAACTGACGCGAAAATTAAAATAAAATGAAAAGTCGTAAGCGCCAAAACAGTACAGAATTCAGACAGACAGAAGTTACAGACTCGTTATAAATCACCGGAATGTATGTGAATTGCAAAGCAAAAAAAAATTTTTATCTACTACTGCCTTTGTGGCTCAGTTGGAATAAAAGCAGACTGCTACGCAGGAGGTAGCGGGTTCGATCACCGCCACAAGATGTGATATTTGTAATAAAATTGTTCTGCAGATTTAGCAGTTTTATTAGTAGTAGTAGAACTTTTTGTGAAAGGTTCATCCGGGGAAGTAGTACCACCATACCTATTTCTGCCGCCAAGCAGTAATCTCTTCATTGCTGTGTTCCGGTTTGAAAGGTAAGGGGGCCGGTGAAATAACGGGCACATGAGACCTTACAAGTCTGTCTCAGGGGTCGACGGGTCGCTCTGACGGATGCAATGCAATGCAGCGTTGGTCACGTGCTTAGTGAACGTGATCACCGCGGCATTGAAATTGTTATAGGTAGAGGTTACCGCTTAACATCTGGTGGGCCTTCGGCTTGTCTCGTCATTTGGTGGTATAAAAAAAATCTGTTTCGGATCTGGGTAATTTTCTTAGGTATGATAAGTATGTATTTACAAAAAAAAATAAGTATCAATCATCTGCCTCCCTCTACTTACCATGCTTGGGAGGCGGGTTGGCGAGTACGGGATATTGATACACGGAAAGACGCTGATGTCTATCTTCCGGAGATATCCCTTGGAAGGCTATTACTGCACACACGGGCATGAGAGGAGAGGTAACATTCTCCTGCCGCCAACCCACAGCATTTGTTTATACAAAACATTAATAATATGCGATAAAATGTCCTCATGTTGCGAATGTCGAGCGACAAAAATGCATTGTGTCCGGGCGATATGTATCGTATAAATTAACATGTATTATTAAACATGTACATGGTAGAAACACTGATCAGGTTGCACTGGGTGAAAATGCGTTTCCTTACAAACATCAGTTCACTATTACTATTATTCTTCATCCAAATTCGATGTAGAATAATAGTACTTTGTAAACTTTCGCGATCTATAGACATGATTTTAAAGTGATTAAGGTCCTTATGACGACGAATTGAGGGTAGTCGCAGATTCTTACTCTCAACGTGTCAACTTAGCTTGTCAGCTTAGCGTAAATCAGTCTACCAGTGACCTCGAGGGAACTCGAAACTTAGGGAAATAATCATCATTCCAGCCTTAAAAAGGCCACTACTGAACAGGCCTCCCTCATGGATCTCCATGAGGGGTAGTTGCCATACTCGCCACGCTTGGCAGGCGGGTTGGCGAGCGCAGTACGGGATGTTGATACACGGAAAGACACTGCTGCCCATCTTCCGGAGGTATCCCTTAGCAGGCTCTTGCTGCATCCACGGGCATGAGAGGGTAACAGTCTACTGCCGACACCCCACGGCTAATAATAGGGAAATAATAAAATAAGGTAATTACTTGACGTAGAATGTTTGTAAATTTGTATTAGCAGAACTTTGAAGTGTTCATCCGGGTAAGTGCTACTACTATACCTAGTTCTGCCGCTAAGCGGTACTGTCTGCTCTGCTGAGTTCTGTTTTGAAGGGTTAGGGGGCCGATGAAATTACGGGCACATGAGAGGTTACAACTCAATGTTTCACGTGGGTGACGGGCACACGTTGGTCACGCGCAGTTGTAATACGTGGTAGTGGTTACCGCTTTATCAGGCAGGCCTTCGGCTTGTCTCGTCATTTTAGTCGAATAAAAAAGAAACAATCAGGCTGTCAATGTTTAACCTAAAAATAACTTTCTTTGTGTAGATTTTTGTATATATTTTTTAGTTATTGGGGATTTGTCGTCACTCTTTTCAAGATAAATTATTATTAACTCGGTCAAAAAACCACTCGAGCGAGACTTAAGGTGCCGCCGGCAGTAGAACGTTGCCCCTCCTCTTTTGAGCGCGGATGCAGTAAGCCAAGAGCTCCGGAATACGGGCAGCAGCGTCTTTCCGTGTATTAACATCTGGTGCTGCGCTCGCCAACCCGTGGCTAAGCGGGGCGAGTATAGCAACAACCCCTCATGATCTGTACTCGGAGACCCATGTGGAAGACCTATGTCCAGGAGTGGACGGCCTACGGCTGAGATGATGATGGATTAATCTGCATCAATAAGGTCCATGCGATCGCACTGAATAAGGGATTTTTAGATTTCATTTGAATGAGCCCATTCGCAGTAGACCACTAATACACTAATAAAACCAGTCACAACGCGGTATTTTCCGCTGTTTTTCCTTCCTATTTATATCAAAAGCTTTGCTCGGCTGCACTGCATATCAGCCCGCATGTAAAAACACTATCGCGATCGTTGCGCTTAACATGTTTTAGCATAGGATCAGTGGATTTTGCATGTTAATTTGCATGCTTTAAACTTTATCCGAAAGTTTTTATTGCGTTTTTATCAGGGGAACGGAAGGCTTAAGAGGGAATTTAAAATATACCTACAGTTTATATCTGAAGGTAGTCAGTTCGATACCGGCCCTGAACTAATTTAGTACAAGATGTTGTACACTTAAAATATGTACCATAATAAACTTAAATGAAAATGTGCCTGCCAAGCGTGGTGAGTATGGCAACTACCCTTCATGGAGATCCATGAGGGAGGCCTGTGTTCATCAGTGGAAGTTTTATGGCTGAAATGATGATGATGAAACTTAAATGTCAAAAAATAATATACGTATAACGTTAAAAAATAATAAAAATAATATGACTGATATCGTCTCTGTACTTTAAAACACAGAATGTTTTTTGATAAACCTTTTTTATATTTATGTTTTATTGCGTGTGCTCAGTAGCTATGCCACCTATCACAAACAAGGTGACCATGGAAGACCAGCGCTGTGGTAAGATTTACTTTCTCGGGGATTCGGGGCCTGGTTTTTTGTTGTGTTGTCATGAGGGGGTTGATGCCATACTCGCCACGCTTGACAGGCGGGTTGGCGAGCGCAGTATAGGGTAGTGAAAATACACGGAAAGATGCTGCTGCCCATCTTCCGGAGGTATCCCTTAGCAGATTCTTACTGCATCCATGGGTAAGAGAGGAGAGGCAACATTCTACTGCCGGCGCCCCACGGCTAAATATCTTAATTACTAGAAACACGTCTAGTAATTGAGATATTGGAATGCGGTGACGAGTGACGCACACACGGTGTCTCATGGCGTCACTGCGCAAGATCACGTTGTAAGATTTAAATCGCTACATGTGCACTGACACTAAAAACTGTGTGTATGTATGTATGTATGTGTTAACAACAATGCTGATGCGCGGTTATGCCAATAATCCAAACTGTTACTATAGTTTGTAATTATTATAGTGTTTAACCACACGGTAGAACATTTCACAGAAATGAATAACCTTATATTTCTTTTTTATCTGGCTTAAACCGATATCACCTTACCATGAATTTCAGCGGTACCCGAAATGGGTTCTTAGCTTAGTGATCAAAGCACTTCCGGCTTTAGGAAGCGTCGATTTGACGGACATGAGTTCAAATCCACCGGAATCGTAAACTTTTTGTTAAGGTTATTCATTTATTACAAACTGTTACTATTTATTGTGCAATCTTATTGCACGAATTTTAGAGAAATAAATAACACACACTAAGTCCAGCCGTGGGGTGCCGGCAGTAGAATGTTATCTCTCCTATCCTACCCGTGGATGCAGTAAGAGCCTGCTAAGGGACACCTCCGGAAGATGGGCAGCAGCGTCTTTCCGTATATCAACATCCCGTACTGCGCTCACCAACCCGCCTGCCAAGCGTGGTGAGTATGGCAGCTACCCCTCATGGAGATCCATGAGGGAGGCCTTAGTTCAGTAGTGGACGTTTTACGGCTGAAATGATGATGATGATGATGACTAAGTCCAGCTAACACTGTGTTTAGAGGTACACTGATTCCAAATGAGCGAGCTATCTCATTTCGTGTGTAAAAAAACGATGCGGTCTCATTACGAAAAGAGCGTTGCTTGCAGCTGCCCCCGAATCGACGGAACTTGATGCCCTGCGGCCAAAATTTCTTCACCATTTCAGCCGTTGAACGTCCACTACTGAACCCATGGATCTCCATGACGGGTAGTTGCCATACGTTGGCGAGCGCAGTAAGGGATGTCGATAGACGGAAAAACGCTGCTGCCCATCTTCCGGAGGTATCCCATGACAGGCTCTTACTGCATCCACGGGCATGAAGAGAAAATTCCTCACCTTATGCTTATCAAACTGTATGTCTCTGAGCCAGGGGTCGAATAGCAGCTTGTCCGGCTCGATGTTGACTGGGCTCTGCCGGCGGCCCTTGTTGCACATACTCCATTGCGGGTTGATCAGCCCCCAGAAACCGGGACCTGGAGAATGACAATGATATTAACATTTGGGTGTCAATTCTGTTTAACACTGCCTAAAAGTAATCATAACAAGAGATATGGCCATGTAGGTAAGGCCATTGCTATTGAACTTAGAATTACAACTTTGTTTATTTTTTATTTAGGTTTTTTTCTAGTATACATATTATTATTTTGTTATAAGAGGCGACATTAAATTTTAGATCCTCTGATATAGCCAAGTTTACATTGGTGTCGATTTTGTTTTACACTTCCTAAAACTCATTATCATAGGCATATGACGTTTCTAAATTTAGAGCTGTCAGCATAAAATTGAGTCTTTTTGTTCCATTTTAATTTTAGAATGGCACTAAACGAATTTGTCATTATAGTTCGACTTATGTCAATTTAGGCCTTTGCCCTGCAGTGGGATAATAACGGCTGAAAAATAAATATTAATAATAAATAAATAAACATGTCAATTTAAATAGCTTTAGCTAGTTAGTGGACAACAGAATCGTTACCATTATATTCCTGCGGTGATAATAAGTGCATGACATTTCTAAATTTAGAGATGTCAGCGTAAAAGTGTGTATAATTTTTCCGTTTTAATTTTAGAACGACACTAACCGGATAGTTTTATTTTTATGTCATTTGATTTGATTAGTTTTAGCTACTTAGTGCAACCACATCTGAGTGAGACGTGATTCAAGTGACAAACGCTCAAAATAAAAAGTCAAATTGAAGAGAATCTAGTGTATTCTCGTAATTTCACGATAGACAAATGTCTATATTCTGAGTGAGCCGTGATTCAAGTGACAAACGCTCAAAATAAAAAGTCAAATTGAAGAGAATCTAGTGTATTCTCGTAATCTCACGATAGACAAATGTCTATTGCAAACCGATCGTGATCCAACGACTGGTAAAAAGCGACTATCGAGATGATAGTAGACTTTTAGAGTGATGTAAGAAGTTTGAAGCAGACACTGAGAAGTGAGATAGACGAAGACGCAAAATCACGATTTACGAGAATTGGCCTTTAATCGAATTCACTACATATAAACACTTTTAAACCGGGTATTTATCGCGTTATTTATTTGGTTATATCACCCGACGTTTGGACAGGATTAAACCCATCGTGATCCCGGGAAGACTTGGCGTGTTGGACGTAACCGCAGCAAAGCGAAGGCGTCTTTTCAGACTACCCTCACTTGCTCTTCATAATTATAGAAACTTGAGATTTAAGGCCGGTTCAAACGTCGGTAAATAATGTAGGTAAATAACGCGATAAATACCCGGTTAAATATGTGTTTATAACAGAATCGTCACCAATATCACCATAATTTATATTTTATTACTAAGACGTTATGTTTTCAGCTAGCATTGCCAACAACATGCAACCGATGCAGTTAGTGCAGACACCAGATGGGCAGACCTTCCTGTACCAGCCCACAGCGCAGCAGCCGACCATAGACCAGCACCAGATCATACACCAACCGGCTGGTAAGAAGAAAAAGACGAAATACATTAATTTTTGACACACACAAAGTGTTAAACCACAAAGGTGGTTTCAAGGAAATGAAACGGGGGTTCTTATCCCACCGGAGTCGTAAATGTATGATTATCATCTCAGCCGTAGGACTTCCACTGCTGGACATTGACCTCATAAATAGATTTCCAAGTACGGATTATGAGGGGTTTGTAGCCATACCCACCACGCTTACCAGGCAGGTTGAAGAGTGCAGTACGGGATATTTATACACGGAGAGACACTGCTGCTTATCTTCTCAGAGGTAAAATTCTACGTTTATCTCACAATAAACCTTACAAAACGGAGAAAATACATTTTTATTACAAATATTTGAGTTTATTTAGTGTTACCACAGATAATATAATACACTAGTAGTGTTACTTCGTTCCAAGGGCCATCATAAAGCCTTAAATAGCACCCTCATTACACAGTGAACGATGACATAGCTAATGTCCGATGCTATCGCAGGCCACTAAAATATGTAAAATGTTCAATTTCGTGAACAGAGCACAATATTTATAAAGTTTTACTAAAACAGTACTTACTCGTATTCCAAAAAAGTAATTTCAGTTTCATTGTTGAATGGACGTAAACCAATGGACTTTTATTTTTTGAAAAATGTATGTGCACACTTAACATAGTACTTTGACGGTGAAGGAAACATCGTGAGGGTACCCGCGGTTAAGTTAGGTTCAGACGTTTTGACATGTTTCTTTCCTCTGACTAATAGCTGATTAAGCTGAGAGGATGGTTTAGGTAAAAACCATCCTCTCAGTTTAATCAGCTGGTTAATTTAATTGAGAATTCCAAGTAGATCAAGAGATCTACACTAAATCTAAAAATCTAATTCTCAATTAAATACTGCAAAATAAATACGTTACCTTGCTAAGAAAAACAATAAATAAAACCGGGCAAGAGCGAGTCGGACACATCGGACCCGGATAATATATGACAAAAGCGGATTTATATTTGTTGGAGAACCTTGACAACGCCATCTCTTGTCTAATAGCGGAACTTATGTAGATTATATTATATTATATTAGTAGACACTTTTGATGGTTTCTAAAAAGTATGCTAATTAGAGAGTTTGTAATAAATTTGCCAAGTGTGGTGAGTATGGCAACCACCCCTCATAGATCAGAGATCCATAAGGGAGGCCTGTGTTCAGTCTGGTCCCCCACTTCGGAACTTGAATACTATCGGAAATTTCAAAACCCATTTAAAAGTGGAACTTTTACTTAAACAAAAAGCACAATAAAGCAAGCAAACTTCTACTTTTTCCACCAACTGATGACGTATGTATCTGTCTGCGTTTGCTACGCACGTGGCGAAGCAAGTCTCGCAAATGCTTCCTCTTCTTTTATTACTCCTTGCAGCCAGCTGTCAGGCTGACAGTGATGGATATGTATTTATTTCATTATTTTATGCCCACTGTTATATTTTATTTTAATTTTAATGTAATATTTAAAAATACAAATGATTTTATGCACTCTTTTTATTATATGTTTATATATAAAATTCACTGCTTCTCCCTTCTACCTCTATAATTGGCTTATGGTATTTAAATGTTTTTTAATATAACTTTCTTGTTATTCTTTAGGTGTGTATGTGATGTCACCCAACAGGAACAGTCTGAAAACCAGCGTTGCTCCGCCCTACGCCTAGGGTGGAGCAATATCAAAGCTGAGACTGTTCCTTTTTGGTTCGCAGCAGAGCAGACAGTGGTACTGGTAGCACATAATCGTAGGTAGGTTTTAAATGTTGTTTAGCTGTTAATTTTTTATTGTATTTTTCCTGTAATTGTACCTACCTTTTTTTTCTTCTTCTTTTGATTTCTCAATGCTCCAAAATGTGTATACGGTTTTCTGTCTGTGTGCTGTTTTTTGTCTAATGTATATTCTATTCTATTCTAGTGGACGTTTTACGGCTGAAATGATGAAGAGTAACATCACAAGCCAAATTAGACAGGGCAATGCATGATGATTCTCCAAAATCGGGTGAATGACGCAACTGAAATGGAAAACTATTCAACCCCCTACCCGTTATCATTGAATAGGTATTCGGGACACCGCAAAATTTGGTCATCCTGGTGTATTGGAACGTACGTAATGTTTTAGGGTGTCTACGATATAGTGTAATGTTAGAGCAGTTTGGTTTATTCCAAAAATCCTCTGCGGCAATCCCATGCGAGGATATTGGACTTTTTGTCTATATCCCCTTCCGGTTCTCAAAAGGGATGCAAAGCGGATTTCTGGACAATACAAACCTAAAGGCAAAAATAATATAATAATAAATCGATAAAGGGTTTATCCGCCGTGGGGTGCCGGCAGTAGAATGATACCCCTCCTCTCATGCCCATGGATGCAGTAAGAGCCTGCTAAGGGATACCTCCGGAAGATGGGCAGCAGCATCTATCCGTGTATCAACATCCCATACTGCGCTCACCAACCCGCCTGCCAAGCGTGGTGAGAATGGCAACTACCCCTCATGGAGATCCACGAGGGAGGCCTGTGTTCATCAGTGGACGTTTTATGGCTGAAATGAAAGGGTTTATCGAAATTTTTGATAAGGTCATATCGGTTGTGTAAATGGCGCTAAATCAGTGCTCAACCGATATGAGTAATCCGTCATTGAGTTCCGTAACTTAGTTAAAGCACTAGCGGCTTTAGGAAGGGTCAAGTTTATACTCATTTAAACATCTCACTTAAAAGCTGTGTTGGCCGAGTGGAATGTGCACCCGGTGTTCAATCCAAAGGTTATGTGCTCGATACCGGCCGTGACTCATAATTGTTTCTTTTTGAAACAAATATGTCCACATATAACACGTCTTTGGAAGAAATAATTGCGATTTACCTGTTCGTTCCTCTGACCAATGGGTGACTATGCTGGGAGGTTTATTATAGGTGATGGGTGCTGTGCTAACAATATCCCAGGCACTGCAGCGTTCATACAGCAAACGTATCAGTTGCAGACGCTGCATAAATCATCTATAATAGATGTTAAAGGCCTTAATTATTCTATTAAGCTCTCCTTAAGGCAGTCTTCGGTTTTGGATTTTACACCTTTCTTTTTTTGAAGTCGTTAAGCGAGCTTAAAAATTAGTTATGGTCTGAGTCTCTCTAAAGGGTAAAATCGGTTATCCGACAGAGTACCAAAGTCGTCGACAAAGCACATAGCATTAGCAAGCTGAAGTCGCAGTGGGCAGACTATATCTGTCAAAGAAACAATTACCGTTGGGTAAACGGTTTCTTGAGTGGTGGCGTGACTTTCCAAGTGTGGTATTCCCACAAGCTGTTAATGATAGATAAAGTGTAGCTCTGTAATTTCTTTAGTTTTTAAACTTCATTGTTCTGTTTGTTTCCCGAATAAATAAAATAAAAATAAAGAACAAGAGTAGTTGAAGTAGACTCTACAAAATTCCTTGGCCTTACTATTGATAATAAGTTAAATTGGAAATATTGACGTCATCTGCAAAAAGATTAAACAATTTTCTTATGCTCTCTATAAGTTAAAAACTTGTCAAACATATCCACCCTACTCACTGCGTATCATGGACATGTATCATCTGTCTTTCGTTACAGGATCACGCTCTGGGGAAACTCAACCGACAAGATTAGAGTATTTAAAGCACAAAAACGCTGTATAAGAGCGATTATTTGATTGGGCAGACGGGAATCCTGTTAATGTCGCTTTATAACGCTTCACACACCTGGATACAACTTAACACTCCTAGGTATTTATATATATGAAATAGCAGTTTTTGTTAAAACAACCCTGAACTATTTGAAAGATTTGCAATTGGAAGCCGCTTAGAGGGTAAATTACGAAACGTTCTATGCAAAACAAAACAATAGTGTTTTTGGTATGGCACCAACAATTTTTAACAGAATTCCTAAATCTGTTCGCGAGCTCCCCAATAACCAATTTATGGACAGATTAAAGCAGTTATTAGTAGAAAAAGCGTACTATGCTATTGATGATTTTTCGACGGATCCGACTATTAAATAACTTTGTAACTACATATTAAATTTATACACTACATATTACATTATATATAATTATAATTTATAATTAATTATAATATATATATAATTATAATTTTATTGACATTGTTGATTCAAACTGGCATTTAATGAAAAGCGTTATTATTATATCTTTTGTTATTAAAATTAAACTATATTATACTGGTCTTATAAAATGCTAAAAATCACATCTTAATAATATTTATTGTATAGATAAATGATTGATGCATGCTGTTTTTAATAATTTAAATATTTTATTAATTGTGTTTGTTATGTTTGTATGCCCTAGTGGCAGAATCTAGAGAACGAAATGTATTTGTAGCCTACCACCTAACTATTTGTACCTGATTCACAAACAATAAACGAATTATGAATTAATTAGAACAAATAACTGGTCAATACGTCTGAAGCTGATTAAACCACTGGTTTTCTTAAACGTGAAGTATTATATTTTTCAATTAATAAAAATCAATTGTTGCACGGCCGGGTTCAAATAATACAAACACAATGTTTTTTTTGAAATTGTTTAAAATTAATAATAAAAATAAATAATTACAAAGATTCACAATGATTTTTTTGAAATTGTTTACAATAAATAATAAAAATATATAATTACAAAGTTTCTATCCATCTGGAATGAACAGCTAAATCAGAACAGTTAAATCACGTAAAGGTATCATTCGGATCAATCCGGGTCGCCGCGCCGCTACAGCTAATGACACGGTCGGCCGGGCACTATCATTAGATAGTATCTGTGATCATTACCCAGTATCATTATGGGGTTACTTGTCCCCGTTTTACTAGAGGGTTTTCGGGGGTCAAGTCACAGAATGGGCAGGAGAGCTAGTTTAAAATGTTGGGTTTGTAAGGAAAATTAGTCGTAGTTTTATTTAATAAATATATATTTAATTTATCGACTGAACCGCGAACAGCATAGCTTCAAGGCGCGCGCACACGTATCTAATTAAAAATTGTTTTTTTAACTTATCTCAGTTACTATAGTTTAGAAATAATCTAAAAGGAATCAAGTCAAGCTTAAAACATACGCTTAAAAATACTTCCTACACGTTAGAGACAGACTCTGCTGTTTTTTGAACCAAACAAGTACAAATAATCTGTTAATAAAATATAAATGCTAATCAAGACCCCTTTGAAGTAAAGAATACGTATTTAGGGCCTTCCAAAATAAAAATTATATTATTTAACAAAACGAGATGAGCTAGAATCAAAATATATTTTTCCTAAACAATTTATTTTATGTTGTGACATTTGAGAAAAATTTAAGGTTATCGAGGACTTGTGAGGAATTTCTTCATCACAACGTCAAATCAAGTTGTGTTTTTAAAGAATTACCCAGCCATTTAAAAAAAAGCAAGGGACTCATAAAGGACACAACGTAAAAATTAAATCAAATTGTGATATTCAAGAATGACTTGGCCATTTAGCAAAAGGCTAGGAACAATGTCATTCAGGAGCCATGAATGGGTGGAATGAGTAGTGATAGGGACAAGTAGTTATAAAACTGGACGAGGTATGGTGCCAACGGTTGTCGTATAAAATGATTTCTCGGTCAGTTTATTTTTAATTTTTCCGCCATTACTGTCCTGCAGGGCAAAGCTAAGTTTTTTAGATTGGTACGTCAGGTAGACAGGTAAGTACCTACTTACGGGTTTCTATACAACTACTCGTACCTACGAGTAGTTTTATAGAAACCCGATGAGTTAGACACAACTTATTGACCTTATTAAAGTTAGAACATCGAATCAAACAAAGCAATGGCTCCTCGTTAGTGCTCTTGTTGTATACAGAAGGTGAAAACATCGTGCTTTGCGCCTTTGTATTGAAATAAACACCTTGCAGTATTTATGAACTATCCTCATTTATGAATTATCCTCACCGTTTTTATAAGACTGTGTTAGTCCACTTTCCACGGGGAGCAGGTAGTAGAATGTTGCCCTTCCTCTCTTGCCCGTTCAGTAAAAGTTACAGTGCTTAGAAGCCTCCGGAAGATGGACACCAGCGTCATTTCGCGTGTCCAGGGTTGTTGCGGATGCCAAAGTTTTGACATAAACAATATTGAGGATTATTTTACTTTTACATGCGGATGCGGATTTAAGATATTTTAAGGATGCAGTAAGAGACAAATAAGAAGATGGGTAGCAGCGTCTTTCCATGTATCAAAATTCCGTAGCTACGCTCGTCAACCCAAGCGTAGTGCGTATGGCAACAACCCCCTCATGATCTGTACACGAGCATCCATGTAGGAGGCCTACGGCTGAGATTAGATGATGAGAACATTAGACACATGAAATCCTCAAGCTGTGGGTGCCGGCAGTAGAATGTTACCCTTCTTCTCATGCCCGTGGATGCAGTAAGAGCCTGCTAAAATACATCTGGAAGATAGGTATCTTTCCGTGTATCAACATCCCGAACTGCGCTCGCCAACCCGCCTGCCAAGCGTGGTGAGTATGGCATCTACTCCTTATGGAGATCCATGAGGGAAGCCTGTCTTCAGTAGTGGACGGTTTACGGCTGAAATGATGATGATGAATCCTCAAGTTGCACCATTTTACTATGCTTGTCGCGCTCAGCATCTGCCAGGGGCCTTTGCAAATCGTCATTTCACTGTGATGCTGTCTCTACAACCCGTTAACCTCATTGTTTTTTTTCCATCGGTGATTAGATTCTATTTGCTTACCTGAGATGCCGTCGTAGGTCCACCATTCTTCCCAGCTACCGGATATATCTGTAAATAAAGCATCAGAAGTTATTTTACATAGAAACTACGTTTATAATAGAAAAATACATATAAAAAAAATCATAAAACTATTTTTTATTTAACTATTAATTAAATACGCGTCATACATTAGGGCGCATAATTTGAGACGGATGTACTTTAGAGCTGAGCTGCCACAGTAACTATTGTTTGTATGGAAGTACTCTACACATCTAACAAGGTGGCGTTAGTCTGCCATAAAAAAAAAGCACCAGTTGCCCATACAATTTAGGCAAAGCCCTTTCTATAAGGTTAATGATTTCCTTGAGGCGTCAAAAGATTTTCTAAAATGTGAAAAAAACAGTCACACATGGTAATTGATAAGTTGAGTGTATACATACAACCCTTCGATAAATACGATGATATGATGATGATAATGATGCTGATAATTTACTGAAGCACGTCAGATATTGACAGTGTATATTACTCACGTGTCTCTCTGATAACGAAGGTGTTGATCTTCCAGTTTGCAAGGTGGGTGGCCATGCGAAAGGGTTGAAATCGCGAAAGTAATAAGTTTAAAATTTATTTATTTAATTACACCAACAAGCTATACATCTACAAAATATAAATTGGAAACAGATTCTACGTTTACACAATGCTAAATGTTACCTTATTATAGGTAATATCAAAAAATTATAAACTACATTTAAAGGTACAGTTACATTACAACATTAATGAAAAATAAGATCAATTCGCGATTTGTTCAAATTATAGGATTTTATCGCGTACGTTTTTAAACTGCCAAGGAAGGGTATTGTTTTTTCCCGTATGTCTCTTGTATGCTTTTTTGTTTCTAAATCTAAATATTCCTACCTATCTTTTATATGGCTGGATGTATTTCGACAATTAAGGTAGATATTTAAGTAGAAAGTCTGTAACGTAAAAAAAAAAATTATTTTGTCACAAAAATAGCACAATATAATATTCTTTAAACCAATTAATTTTAGGTATAATACGATGACAAAAAAGGATACTACTGAGCATTTACAGTATCGTCCCGTCCGAATCGTCCCAATTAAATCCCCTCTGAAAATCTGACGTTTCACAATATTTTTTTCCTCTTTTCAACCCTTCTATTTTACCATGTAATCCGGAAGATTAATATAACCTGGTCGCACGTTTCGGGATTAAATGTTCATTCATGCTGGAGGTACTCAGCAGGGTACAAGGTATTTCCCATAAGTAAATGCTGCGCTTGAGTATTCCCCGAAATCCCCTCTTCCTCTATTAAAGTGTAAGTTACCTTTTACAGTGACACATAGCAGTGTAAGTATGAGCAGTGAGCATTGGTGCATCGTGGCGATGCGTTCACTCCAGCAGCCTCATCTGCGTCTATGTTCCTGCAACAAGATAATATATTCGTTAGATGAATAAAGGCCTTTACATTTGTTATAGCAATTAGGTAGGAACAATTTTGAGAAGGAGGCCAAACGGAGGATTCAGCTAGGCTGGGCAGCGTTTGGGAAACTACGTAGGGTTTTCTCATCACATATACCACAATGCTTAAAAACTAATGTTTTTAATCAGTGCGTCCTACCCGTCATGACCTACGGTGCCGAAACGTGGACACTTACGGTACGGCTGGTCCACCAGTTTAAAGTCGCTCAGCGAGCTATGGAGCGTGCTATGCTCGGAGTCTCTCTGAAGGATAAAATCCGCAACGAGGTTATCCGACAGAGAACCAAGGTCGTCGACATAGCACATAGGATTAGCAAGCTGAAGTGGCAGTGGGCTGGCCATATCTGCCGAAGAACCGACAACCGTTGGGGTAAACGTGTTCTTGAGTGGAGACCGCGGCTTGGTAAGCGTAGTGTAGGACGACCACTAGCTAGATGGAGTGATGACTTGCGGGCGGTCGCTGGTAGACGCTGGATGCGGCATGCTGAATACAGGGTGAAATGGCACAGATTTGGGGAGGCCTATGTCCAGCAGTGGACTAATATAGGCTGATGATGATGATGATGACTTGTTATAGACGATTTATACATCGTCAGCATGGGCCATTGTTGGATTAGACTTGCCCAGTACCAACACCATCCTCTTAGCTCAATTAGCTATTAGTCAGAAGATAAAAACAGGTCAATAAGTCTGAAGCCGACTAAGCTGCAGGTATCCTTATGGTATTTTCCTAAAGCACGTGTTATTTGTGCACATACATATGTACATTTTTCATGAAAGAAAAATCCATTGTTGCGCGACCGGTATCGAACCCACGACCTTTAGATCGAAAGTTGGGCGTGCATATCTCTCGGCCAATACGGCTTTTTGTCCTGAAGTACCAGTAATTAAAATCTTATCGCGTCTTCGTAAATGCCTATGTAGAAAAATGAACTATAACAATAAGGGCAAACAGCATCGCACGCATTGTATCCCGATAAATAGTAGCTGATGTGTTAAACTTGTCAATGTATATAATATGCGCAGTTTCAGTTAGATTTGCTTGATAGTCTTAGCTTGTAACAAACACCTTTATTATGTGCAAAGTTTTAGCTTGATCTGCTTGGCAGTTTTAGCTAACTTTTAGTAACAAAAATCTATACCTACAATCTGTCGGATTTGTAATAGTATCATTTATTTTATAAAATAAAAGATTTACAAGGCCGCGTAAGGGCAAAAGATCTCGCGGACGGTCGGGTGACCGTCCGCGACCATTACGCGATCATTACACCTCATTACAAAAGCCACACAGTCAACAGCAGTGTGCTCGCAGTGCTGAAAGCCGCCAGAAATGGAGAGACATCGCTCGACGTGCAGCGATCCCAGGGCTGAGAGTGACCAGTAACGGCGAGCCGCAACCCTGTCTATCGACAGCCACGACCTGAGTGGTCAGTGGACAAGAGTGCACGACTAAGAAGAAGACAAGAGGCGTGTAGCATAACACATCAAAACGTCTACTTCAGACGATTCAGGTAATCCCTATGGTTTGGGTTTTTTAAATGACTAAACAATTTTATCCTTGACCTCACCGCACGAGCGCAGTTTTGGCAAACGTGTGGTGTCCATTGCAGTTAGCGAATTTGTTGTATCTACCTGCCGATGGCGTCTCGCTCGTTTGAAAGCGACATGGCAGAATTCAATATCAAGCACACAGACTGGGCATCACTGGCTAAGAACAGACCAGAATGTAGTCAAACTTATACGAAGGTCTTAAACACCACGACCAAACCTGGTTTACCGCATTCAGCTAATGGATATATCATAATAATGACTATATCCTAATATCATATTACATCTCATAGGGTAATATTAGTAGGATATAATTAAAATAAATAAAGTTCTCGAGTGGAGGCCACGGATTCGGCAAGCACAGCGTAGGACGTCCACCAACAAGATGGGATGATGACCTGGTGAAGATCGCAGGTCGACGGTGGATGCAGATCGCTTCCAACCGCAATAACTGGAAATCCATGAGGGAGGCCTATGTCCAGCAGTGGACGTCCTACGGCTGAAATGATGATGATGATGATGATAATTAACATAACAAAAAAATATAATATGAGCTGATAATATGGGAATACAACATTTTAGAGCTCGTTGGTACCACTAATTTGTTACATGGTTTGAAAGTTCCCTTCCACAATAAAGCTCGTTAACTGTAAATAAGTTACAAGTCCATGTTTGCATGTCCGACCACGATTAACTTATATATTTGTCTTCGTTTTAATGAACATGTGTACTACGCTATAAATTTTGAAACTAGAGAGTATAATAATTCTCATCTAATTTTACACAGGACCAAGTCTTAAAAATTGCCAAGCTTTTCAAAATGTTAATACTTTAATAATACACCAGAAATGAATTATACGATTGATTGAGGGTCGATATTTTGACAGTTTTTCATGATAATTAATGTCAAAAGCCGTATAGTGTTAGCTGTGGGGTGCCGGCAGTAGAATGTTACTCTTTCTGTCATGCTCGTGGATGCAGTAAGAGCCTGCTAAGAGATACCTCCGGAATATGGGCAGCAGCATCTTTCCGTGTATCAACATCCCATACTGCGCTCGCCAACCCGCCTGCCAAGCGTGGTGAGTATGGCAACTGCCCCTTATGGAGATCAATGAGGGAGGCCTGTGTTCAGTAGTGGACGTTTTACGGCTGAAATGATGATGATGTAAATATTAACATTGTCTCCCTGTACATCCCGGAAATTAAATCCGAGTTAAAAATGCATTAATTAACGTATTGCCTAACCTTTGCAGTCATTATCATCATCTCAGTCGTACGATGTCTACTGCCTGACATGGGCCTCCGTCTTTAATCTCCAACACTGATCAACTGCTCATGAGTGGGTAATTGCTATATCCACCACGCTTAGCAGGCGGGATGTCGAGCCTAGTACGGGATGTTTAAACACGGAAACAACAACGACTGCTGTCCATCTTCCGGGGGTATCTCTCGGCAGATCCTTACTGAATCCACAAGCAAGAGAGAAGAGGCAACATCCTACTGCCCACGGCACACCATTGTAGTTCAATGATAATTAAGGCAGTCTTTTATCTTAGGTCGCATTAGCTGCCAGATTGGGTAGCTTACGAGATAAAGAGGTTATATCCCGACTAAAGCCACGATTTTTGTAGTGTTTTTTAGATAAGGAATTTTGCTGCGGAAACTTTTGTCCGGAAAAAATCATTAGGGATAATTATTTGTCGTAT
Organism: Pasiphila rectangulata; assembly: GCA_963082625.1. Lineage (NCBI taxonomy): Eukaryota > Metazoa > Arthropoda > Insecta > Lepidoptera > Geometridae > Pasiphila > Pasiphila rectangulata. The sequence continues at coordinate 11,878,520 of OY720253.1, forward strand.
CTCGAGGGAACAAAGATTAGGACAACTTTGTTTTAGGTTAAAATAAAATCTGTTTTACTTTGTATTTTGTCTCGTTTGCTGGTTGTAAAATTTTCGGTATGTTTGTAAACTGACAATAATATTTATTTTGAGCTGTTTTGTTCGAACTCATGAAAACATAGAGAGAGTAATTATACCTGTGAGTAAAAAAAATAAAACAGACTTGCTTTTCATCAATATCATCTCAGCTGTAGGACGTCCACTACACAGGACATAATATGTATATAGAAGGTGTGAAAAAAATATGAGGGGTGGTTGCCATACTCACCACGCTTGGCAAGTGGGTTAGCGAACGATGTTCGGTACACGGAAAAACGCTGCTGCTCATCTGGAGGTACCCCTTAGCAGATTCTTACTGCATCCACTGGTAAGTGAGGAGAGGCAACATTCTACAGCTGGCACCCCACGGTTGTTGAAAAAAACCTTGTTTATTGTTTGTACACAGAGAACATTATATTGGTTTTTATTTCATGTCTAGTTTATATTTTTTTTAACCTAATGTAATAATAATCCGTTAATAACATGAAGAGGGTTGAGTAACCACAAATTGCGTTTTAGCTCTTTTTAGGGTTCCGTAGTTAAACGTATTGCCTTCACTAAAAAAAGCCGTGTTGGCCGAGTGGTATGTACCCCGACTTTCAATCCGAAGGTCGTGGGTTCGATACCGGTCATGCACCAATGGATTTTTCTTCCTTGAAAAATGTATGTGCACACATAACACGTGCTTTAACGGTGGAGGAAACATCGTGAGGAAACCCGCGGCTTAGTTAGCTTCAGGCGTATTGACCTGTTCTTTCCTCTGAATAATAGCTGACTAAGCTGAGAGGATGGTATAAGTGCTGGGCAAGCCTAATCCATCTAACAATGTCCCAGGCACTGCAGCGTCCCGTACAGCATGATTACCAGTTGCTGACGCTGTATAAATCATATATAATAGATGCAAAGGCCTTACTTTACTTTTAGTTAAACGTAGACCTGTAGTTGGTGTATATTTTTTTCGTTTAACAAAATAATCATATTAACAGAAATTAATTGAGTTTTCGGCTTAAAGTATTTCGGCATGTTTGGAAAAACGCATCACTTGTTTTAGCGACTATCTCTCTGAAACTAAAAAAGCTAGTCTAGTCGAAAGTTCTTGGTTAAATTAAGTTGTTTTTACGTTATTTCATAAAAAAAGTCATTTTGTTATAATAAACTAGCTTCTGCCCGCCGCTTCGCACGCGTTGTACCCGAATAAAAAGTAGCCTTCGTGTTAATACACTTACATATTTACGTGTGCAAAGTTTTAGCTCAATCCGTGGGGTAGTTTTTGCGTGAAGCGGTAACAAACCTCCATACGAACAAACTTTCGGCTTTATAATATTAGTGAGATTGATTGGATTAATGCTGTGTCAGTCGATGAACTCTCAGTACAAAGGATATTTTTGTCCTCATGATTTTCAAAGTTACAAATTTTTAAAAGTCTGCATTTCCTTAAAGTTTTAAAAGGTGGAGCTCTTGCATAAAAGAAGTATAAGTTCACAAAAAAGGCGTATCTATGTATTCTATCAACCATCTGGGACCCATAACACAAGCTGTGCTTACTTTGGGCCTAAATGGTGGTTGTGTGTTCAATGTCCAGCATTACTAATCATTTTTACTTCAACTATCTGATGTTTTTATTAAGTACAGAACCCTTTTTTAACCCTAAACAACTTGCACTTGACTTTTTCAATATCACCCCTTCAGTCTCAGAATATCTTCACGAGGTGTCGAGGTACAATCTCGAGTCGTTAGCACCTCCCACTTCCGGCGTAAGCGCGCCGATAACATCACTTCCGTTGTCTAAACGAGGTAAGGCATCATTTGTATTCACCCCAATATAAGCTTATACCTACTGTGTATTGATGGTGGATTGTTTTGATATTGAAAAGCTAAGCTTTTTGTGTTTTTTCCGTGGGGTGCGTAGAATGTTATCTCTCCTCTCATGCCCGTGGATACAGTAAGAGACTACTTTCCGACGTCTTTCCGCGTATCAACATCTTGAACTGCGCTCGCCAACCCGCCTGCCAAGCGTGGTGAGTATGACAACTACCCCTCATGGAGATCCATGAAGAAGGACGTTATACGGTTGAAATGAATATACATATGTGAATACATCGCGCAAACAGAAACGATCTCTTAGAATATACTAGTTTTGACGACTTCCGTTGCGCAGTTAGTATATAGCCGGCTGTAGAAGATTGCTGGTTCGATCCGCCAGAATGCACATGTTGGCATTTCTGCAGATATTTGTCTCGGTCCTATGCGTTATCATAGGTATGTCTGTAAGGTATGTATCACATCTTTGTAAGGTATTTTATACGTGAGCGTGATTGGAGAGACTTTACCTTGCCGTAACACAGTTTTTAACTAGCACGGGAGGTAAGGTCTTGAAAATTGTACTTAATAGTAATACTTTCTAAGATTTTTTATAATAAATATTTGATTTGATTCTTATTTGGTTTCTATAGTAAAAAAAATCGCTTAGCCGTACGTAGTGTCCGGCATTTCTATTTATTATTCGCTACAGATTTGTTCGTATTGGCGCAAATGAGATGCAGCCATTTCAACCTTGACAAATTGGTAACCAATCAAACAAATAGTGCATTGAAAACGTCCGTACAAAACGTCAATCGTTGTTAAAAGACTCGGTATGACTTAAACTAGCTTTTAGTTCACAGATTTGAACGTCTTTGTAATGTAATAGGCGTCTTTACAATGTGATATGTCTTATGGTTTATTTCGACGAAAACAATCGTCATTTCATTGCCTTGTAGATGATCGTAGCCTGGGATTATAAAAGTAGATAAGCTATCGATTCAAATCAGAACAAATAGACTTCGGGAATCCCGTAACAACCACTGCAACCGAAACGAATAAAAATAAGAACGCCATAAAATGCACAACTAAGTGTCTTACTGATATTTCAAAACACTATATTTCCCCCTTCTAAACACTTATACATTTGATCCATTCAATGGCTTCCGTTAGAGGCGCCAAGCCAAGACAGACGCAGTCTCAGTCGCCAGACAGACTGGCTCCATCTTATCGATGTTTGCGTTTTGCTGTAGTGGCGATATAGAAGATGTTTTGGGCTATTACATTTATCAACAGACCAATGCAAAGAAAACATATTTTTTTTCTATGATACTTGTTTTAGAAAATGTGGACGTTTGTATTATAATTCTAGACATTATTTTAAATTATGCTGCTATTCATTTTCTTAATAAATACTAATACTTAACTATACGTTCGTACTTAAATGAGTAGTAACGTTTAAAAACAGTAACCTGAGGTTTCGCGTTAAAGTACGCACCTTTTCAACAAAAATAAAAAAACTGAAATTTAAAACTAATATTTGAAATTTGATAAAAGTTGGGTTACGAAGTATATAGTTTCTTGATGAATTTTAGGGGGTGAAAAATGGAGCTCGGTCTATAATATCAGTAAAAGTCGATTGAAATCTTATTTATTCAAAACGGTTAGAAAGAACATCCATATCTTTTGGAGAAATAGTTGAAATAATCAAAAACATAATCTTTTTGGTTTCGCTTTCGTGTAGGGTAAAACATGTGATTGTTTTGTCATGTTGCAAGAAATGAATAGGTAATATTATTATCTCCAAGATGTTTTTTTTAGCATAAATTGATCAAGCAGTTTAGCCGATATGGGTTGCCTTGTCAATGGTTTTACTTTAATTAGACCAACTAAGAAAAACTCTCATTTATTTTTCAATTAAGAAGCAGATCCTTGTCAGATTAACTCCGTCCTGTTCGAGTGAGACCTTAATTCGCCCTTACACAAAGATAAGATAAGTAACAGGAAAGTTGCAGTCGTGATTATCCGGAAATAACACCGAATAAAATGGTTTGAAATATTCACTTTTATTATTAAAAACATTCAAAGCACCGATACTAAACTAATAACAAAAGAGTTAATTGCCTTTCGCATATATTTTATAGATGATTAATTTGCATTTGTACCATATTGTATATTAATCCTTTGTTCATGCTCGATAATTTATTTTGTGTGTGCATGATTTGGAATTCAATATGTTTAGTTTAAGATCTCTGTAAATTATTTTATTTTGTTATGTTTTTGATTGATTGATGTTTTGTATACTATAAATAATACGCTCTGCCGGCTGATCCGTGCGCCTACTCGCATAAACTCATCTTTTCTGGGGTCATTATTGTTACACTATTTTTTAATGTATTTGTTTGTATTTGTAATTGTTGGTCTACTAGAAAACTGATATATTTTTATAAGATCGTTATGCCTAAGTAGTACGTACTTTTGTATAGTTTTATCCTCACTTTTGGTGAACCTGTTGTTATTTATAAGTATTAATCAATTACTTTAGACACAAAAAGACGATTTCCACTGTTGAATGTTGTACGGGTCGCTGCAATGCTTATTCATTCATAAGATTTTCGACGACCCCTGTGGTGCAGCGGGCGAAGTTCCGCCTGCGACGCAAGAGGTTCGATTCCCGCCTCGGGACAAATATCTGTACGATCTGCAGATATTTGTTCAAGGTGTTCTGGAAGTTTTTCTGTATATCATAAAAAATATCTACCTATCGAGTATATCAGTCATCTAGTGCCCATAACAGAAGCGCAGCTTAGCTTGGGGTTAGATGGTGCTGTGTGAATTGTCCAGCATTATTTATACGTTATTATTTATTTATAGATTGGGCTTGCCAAGCAAGACTATCTATCTATAGATAACTTTAGATAGATAGTCTTGTTAAGGACAGCTATGTCAAGGACCAAGCCGAGACGAATATTGAACGATATGAATTTTGAATCCACGTAAAGTTTTCACGCAATTCAGTTACCGTAAAGTTTGTTTTTCTATTTCCTTAAATCTAGATTGAAAAACACACCACACGATGAAGTATCGTACCCCATTTTGAAAAGTTACTCCTTACCATAAAGCAACAATCACTGCAAATGGCTCATTAAACTCAACTTTTCCAAGGAAAAAATAATTCTTTCCCAAGACACATAAATTATGCATGTTTGCAGGGGTTTAAACCTTATGTTTGTGATGTGGGGGGTGGAAATGGCGTGAAGAGTTTACAGGAAGTTTGACGTTGGGTGGTCGACAAAGCTCTACGCTCACAGGATGTAGGGTCTTGACAGCGCAAACGGGCCACAAAGTAGGGACAACCTAGGGACACTAGTCTTAAATTTTTGCCATCTGCTATCAAAGTACGGAAGCTATTTATTTACACTTTCTACGGGATCTCACCCGTAGGCCGATAATTCTGAAATTAATCTCAATCTAAAATCTAACACCCTTTTTTTTGCGTCGGATAAAAATGACTCAGATGAAAGCCATATTCAACTGTCCACATCATTTAAGTTCTTACGCAGTAGGTGCGAATGTATCATTGCAGCTTTGTTCGCTTGTATATTTTTATTAGATAACTTATTCTAGATTTTTGATTAATTGGCCTTTTGTTTATATTGATGTAATTACGTAAGTAATATAATTATGTATAATTATGGAGAAGTCACTGGCCCCCGAAACAGTTTATAACTAGTACAGGGGCCTATGGATGAAATTTGCATGCCACACTGTATTATGTCAATAAAATTCCTCTTTCTTTTTTTTACTTTTACAGTGTAGGAGCCAGACCGCATGTCGCGACTACGTGGCGCCCCGTGTTTGTTACCTCTGTGTAGACGGCGTGTTGTATGATAGAAGATACAACATAGATACGGCTTTAGGTAGCGTCAAGGATCGATTTGACGGACGTGGGTTCGAATCCCACCGGAATTGTTAATTTTTAATAAGGTTTTTTATTTCTTTAAAATGTTTTACCTGAGTGCACACTATAAAAATAACAAACTATAGAATAAGCTTTAGCGACACTCTAGTCATTGCTACTGAATGCAACTTCAGACAATGAACAGGAGTAGTTACCTGTAGATGGCGCTCTGATCGGTGCTCAAACCGATATCACCTTATCAAGAATTTCAATGGTACCCGACATGGATTCTGTAGCTTAGTGGTAAAAGCATTTCCGGCTTAATGAAGCTTCAAGGATCGATTTGACGGAGGTGGGTTCAATTCCCACTGGAATGGTACATTTTTGATAAGGTTTTTTCATCTCTATAAAATGTTCTACCTTAAAACAAAACACAAACAAAATGTTAAACACTATTGAAATTAAATACTATAAGATACAATTAGTTTTTTCATAAAGCTTTCGTATGGGTTCCAAATACCGTATTACAAGTACGTTGCGGGAGTAAAACAAACAAAATTAAGAATTGCAGTATGGAGCTTGGCTTAGTTTGGCATTACATTGTGCTGTGGCCAGCATTTTTTATGTTTGGCGTTGTGCATGGCTGCTGATATGCTTGCCTTGCATAAAACATTTAGTGGCAAGCTTACGCCATACCTAGTTTTCTAGGGCCTGTTTTAACATCGCCTCATTACCATAGATTAACACAGAGCGATACCTTGCGAGGATTAAAAACCCTGTAGAAGCAGGATTTTGTAGCGCTCATGGCAAATTACTTGTTTTGCGGTTGGGTTAACAGCGAGAGAACGGGCGTGGTTTAATTCTAACTTGCTTTGTGTGTCAGGATTATATAAATGTTGGTAAAATAGCGTACCCCTTTTCAGTTAAAGATTCCCATAGCTTTTCGGATTTCCACTGGCAGGGAAGAAAGACAGTAGAAAGATACACAGTGGGAGGCAAACGGTACCTACGTCGCGACTCTGTGGCGCCACGTTGTCAGCAACCCCTGTGCAGACGGTGTGTTTTAAGATAAAGGTAGGTAATAAAATGTATCTTTCAATTTGTTTCTGTCTCGTGTCGGATGGTGTTCTGCGAGATCTCTCTCTTCAATATGACATCAGCCAGGCCTTTCAACGAAGTGATGTCTTTCAGCAGCTTAGTTACATCGACGTGGTCGAACGTCACTGGGGGAGCTTGCTCCTTTGCGACGAAGTCGGGCACAATATCGGGGTCTGTCTCTATCTTGAGCGTGATTTTCTCGTCTCCATCTCTGCGTCGTGACGGCATGCGGTCGGTCTTATGGAGGCTAATTCCTATCGTTGGTGGGTAGAGCTATGTGTCTTCAAAACAGAACAAACCATGAAGTGACGCCGCCTGTTTACAGGTTGTGTTATAATATGTACTAAGCCGTAAGGGGGTGATTCTGAGCACCCTAAGGAACAACTTTAGTACTGCGACTTCAGGATCGGTGAATGTCCATTCGAGAAAAGACCATGAAAGATTTAACTTCAACAGCTGATTATACGATAATGCCAATCTAAGTATTTGGTTTTTGACAAAGTTATTAAGCTCCGCAAAGAGTTGCTATAATTGCTATCATCATCATCATCATATCAGCCCGTTGACACCCACTGCTGTGTATAGGCCTCCTCTTCAGCACGCCAACGTAAACGGTCCTGTGCAAGTCTCATCAACTGTCAACTATAATTGCTATAATTGTTTTATTTAAAAGTTCCTGTACACCTTTAAATAAAAACACCCATATCTATAAAATATACTATTTTGACATTAGAATAATTTTCACATCACACCTGCTAGTAAAATTGTAAATAAATAAATAAGAATTCTAGATTTTTTGTTCCCGCCAACACTACTTGTTTTCATGGGCTTAAACCCCCCGTTAAGATTAGTACACATAATAATACGTCCGATAATAGCGATGATATCACTGTAAATCTATGGTTATAAAGATGCACAGTTGGGGAGGCAGACGAATCGTCGCGACTCTGTGGCGCCCCGCCGTCGCCGTAAACACCCCTGTGTTCAAGTCAGTTCCGACTCGCCACTATACTAATACCGCTACACTGAACTTGTCTTACTTGCTGGCCTAGTTAAATTATACTTATACTAATAAGATAAGTGCAAATGTTTTGTAAATTTTTTCAAGGTTTTTTTAGCCAATGACACCACTGGCCGAACAATTTATGTTTGAGAGAGCTCTGCCGGTGGCAGCAACGTCTATCCGTTTATCTGCGTACTGCGCTCGCCAACCTGCCTGCCAAGCGTGGCGAGTATGGCAACAAGTCCTTCTTGGTTTTAGAGAACCATAAGAGAAGCCTATGTCCAGCTGTGGACGTGGAAAGCAGCATTATTATTGTATAACTATTGTATACATATGTATTCCTTTGTTAATAAACTACTCTGTAAGTAATCCAAGCGACTTGTTTTATTTACATGTTGGGAGACGGTGTGGGAGATGTCTTATCACATCTCCCACACCGTCTCACCACTAAACTAATACCGCTACACCGAACTAACTTTTGCAAAAAGTTATATAATGTTTAGTTTATTTTTTGATATTATTAGGTACTTTGTTATTATATTTTATCTAGCGTATTGCATTTTTGTATCGCGGTAGCCACCATCCGCACACTTCGGTCGCTACGGAAGTCCAGCGCTGTGGTACGGACTCGTTCTGCCACAGCATATGCTGAGTAATGACCATTTTCGTCACATTTTTTTTTATTTTTAAACCTTATTAATGTATATGGATTAATTGTAATTTGTGTGACAAAATGAATGTGTCTTTATCTTTATCTAACTTGTCTTAGTCATTTTTAAACTTTCGCTATCACAACACATTATTACTTTAATGGATTATCGGGTATTTAATAAAATTGTATAATTGCCTTTATTTTAATCCCGACGTTTAGACCGGATTGCACCTGGTCGTTCAGCACGCCAGTCTCTCCGCGACCACGAGCAGGTGCAATCCGGTAGAAACGTCAGGATTAAAATAAAGGTAATTACGCGATAAATACCCGATAATCCAATATGTAATTTGTGTTACTTACTGGCCTAGTTAACTTTTACTCAAAACTATAACGTTTAAAGGTACATTTTTTTTCTAGTTTTTTTGGCCAGACACCATTAACCAATCAATTTCTGATTGTGTGAGCCCTGCCAGTAGATGCCCGCAGTAAAATGTTGACTCACCTCTCTTGCCCATATATGCAGTAAGGATATGCCAAGGGAAACCTCCGGAAGATAGACAGCAGCGTCTTTCCGTGTATTAACATCCCGTACTGCGCTCGCCAACCCCAAGCGTGGCGAGTATGGCAACAACCACCCTCATGATCTTAGAGATTCATAATTCGTAATTTTTATCTTCTAAAACAAGCATGCATAAATCAAATAAATAACTAAAAAATAATAGTTAAGTGAAGGTTTATTTAATTTATGTTTTAGTTGCGAATAAACGTTTTTTGATTTGATTTGATTTAAGCGGTTACTAAAACAAAGTTTTAAAAAAGGTTATTTATTACTCCATAGATAATACGTTGAATGATCATACTCTTGGCCGGGTGTCGCTCAGTTCCGCAATATAAGACGATCTTAAAATGATTGTAATCAATACCTCAACTTTGCAATATCTTTGAAAGTAATACTGAGACAAAACTTGTAAAAGTCTATACCGAAGGGTTTCTTGTCGCCTCTTATATAAGTTGTCAGACTGAGATACTCGTAGAATAGAACTGGATTATGAATCCAGTACGAACACGATGCTGTGAGGTGCCACTGTTGTCTCTCCTCTCTTGGCCGTGGATGCAGTAAGAACCCACCAAGCGATACTTACCTACGGAAGATGGGCTGTAGCGTTTCTGCATGTATCAACATCCCGTACTGCGCTCGCCAACCCGCCTGCCGAGCATGGCGAGTATGGCGACATCCCCCACATCTTGGAGATCCATAAGGCCTACGTCCAGCAGTGGACGTGAACGTTCTACGGGTGAGATGATGATGATGAATCCAGGAATACTACAAGAATCAATTTGTTGTGTTGGTCAATTATTATTTTTATCGTTCAGTAAGTTTCATTATAGAATCTGGTTAGGTATTAATGGTGTTAATAAATCATCATAATTGGCCGATATTAGTCCAATATTAGTCGACGTAGCCTGTATATTATGGTGGACGTAACTATGTGATTATGATGCTCGGAGTCTGTCTGAAGAATAAAATCCGTAACGAGGTTGTAGTCCACTCAAAATAGACAAAAAAGGTTGCATTAGTTCCCAATAAGCTGCATTTTTGTACCAATACAGTCTTTAGGCAAATTCGTATTTAAAAGTACCAGGCAACCATATTAATAAAGGAGTTTAAAAAGTTCTTCGATGAAAACACAACAATGAAAATAAACGCTCTACTATAGCTCGCTTATCGACATACCTAGACTAGTTGACCTGGCATCATACCGTATGTACGTAATGGCAATAATAATAAACATATAAACACTAGTATTAAATTCCATTTCAAAAACCAAGGATATGTTGTACGTAACACGGTAGCCGTAGTTTTGTGTCAGCAAAATTGCTTGTAGCCGTGGGGTGCCGGCAGTGGAATGTTGCCTTTCCTCTCTTGCCTGTGGATGCAGTAAGAATCTGCCAAAGAATACCTCAGGAAGATGGACAGCAGCGTCATTCCGTGTATCAACATCGGCATGACAACAACCCCCTCATTACCTTGGAGATCCATAAGAAGGCTTTCGTCCAGTGGACGTGGACAGGAGCCCTAAAGCTGACATGAATGACGAAAATGCAACTTTACTCCAAAAAATCAAATAACTAAAATTACAATAGCAACCAGTCATAAAGCGGAATGTCTCGCAAAGTATTATGCCATTTTTGCCGAGCCAATACCATTCGTTTGTTGGTTCGAGGCTATCGTATCGGATTCCTCTATTCCAAATACAAATAACTTTGGCTACATTTACACCGGTGGGTTTTATGTTTTATTCGTTTAAGTGAAAATAAAAATAAATAAAAGTCCCGATCGAGAATACTCATAATCAGCTGGGTGGGGTGAGAAATGTACTCGTGGTAAAAACTACAGTAAAGCAGTTATTATATTACGAATAGAAATAATCGCCTTTGTGTAATCAAAACCTAGGTACAGTCATTTAGATTTTAGGGTGGTTGACCACACTCAGGTAGAAAGAACACCCCACCGGAATCTTTTTTGATAAGAAATTTTATTTCCAAATTGAGTTTTAAAATGCAGTCGAGAAATGTTTTCGGCTACCGCAGAATCCGCTAAAGTTCTCAAGACAGGTACAGATCGGACAGGCAGTTCTAAATTCCAGGCGGACAAAGTCGCGGAAATAAAGCTATTTATTCTATGAATGTTAAGTATATCGACACTATATTTACAAAATATTATTAAAGTTTCCTACTAGCATAACGTAAACAAATAAGCAGATCGGATGGCCGCCAACATGGCCAGCCAAATACCTTAAGAATTTATAAATTAACTTGACACTGGCGGAATTGTGTAAAACCAAACACAAAAAGCCATAAAACAAAAAGACAAGACAAAGTTTCCTATTAACCATCTGATACCCATTACACAAACTCTGCTTTCTTTGGGGTACTGTTGGTGCTGCGTGAAATGTCTAATTTTCTAGAGACGAAAAATAAAAGTTCCCTATAAAATATTCTAGTATGAATTAAATTTCTTATACATCCAACATAGGCAATGATTACATTTTTAGATGTTTAAAAGTTAGTTCAGAGACTTTTTTTGTGACTTTGTGACTAAACTTAAACTGAAGCTGTTTATATTTTTGGCTAATTTAAGTTGAAGTAGTAGTACAGTAGTTGTAAAGTAGTAGTAACGGTTATAGTAGTAAGTAGTAGGGTAGATATACATAAATAAATAAACGATGATGGACACTACACACAATATTAGCTTGTCCCAAACTATGTAGTCCAGATAAAAAGATTATATTTATAAAATTTAAAGTCCTGACTGACTGACTGATATATCAATGCACAGCCTAAACCACTGGACCTAAAGACTTGAAATTTGGCACACATATACCTTGAGTATCCTAGAGGTGTACTAAGAAGGGATTTTTCGAAATTCCCACGGGATACATACATATATATATATATATATATATATATAGCCGTGGGGTGCCGGCAGAAGAATGTTACCCCTCCTCTCATGCTCGTGGATGCAGTAAGAGCCTGCTAAGAGATACCTCCGGAAGATGGGCAGCAGCGTCTTTCCGTGTATCAACATCTCATACTGCGCTCGCCAACCCGCCTGCCAAGCGTGGTGAGTATGGCAACCACCCCTCATGGAGATCTATGAGGGAGGCCTGTTGTCATCAGTGGACGTTTTATGGCTGAAATGATGAATATGCTAGCTGTCCGCTACGCCTCAAAATCTACTACTACTACTTTTGACTGCCTCTGTGGGCTCGTTTCCCGCTGCGGGAATGTTTGTAATGGTCCTGCTGATATTTATCCCGGGTCTGGGTATTTGTAGGGTTCCGTACCTCAAAAGGACAAAAATGAATGAGCTAGTATATTATTGAAGTTGAATTGAGCTTACAAAACGGTGTAAACAAATCCTAATGCAGTAACAAGTAGGTACTAGTGAGTTAATTTAGTTGAGTGGATTCGCCCGTGCATTGTCGCTTGTTTATCGTCACCCTCACCCCTCCCCCTTCCGCTGGGGAAACTTAATGGTATTAAACTTTTTGATATAAATGTGTTTGAGTTAAGGATTTTCGCTTTGACAATGACGATGAAAGGTTCGATGACCTTAGATTTGCGAAAGTGGATTGGTTTAATGTTGCCACATTTGATGAATCATAGAGTTGTGATCATCATAGACATCGATAGAAAAATAATGTGTTTTTGTACAATAAGTCTCAAAGGTACAAAAATAGAACACAGTCATTATGGTTTGTTAAACTTAGTCATATTCATTTATTTCGTAAAATACAAGATTTTCACGTCACATAATCAACAAAATGTAGTCAAAAAAAAATTAAATAAATAAGATTACATCGCTGCGACATATTATGCCAAGTGACACGATTAGGGCTGGGACGATGTTGTTAATATGACGGGATATGTTGGTAGAAGCCGTGTTGGCTGAATGGTATGTACCCCCGACTTTCAATCCGATGGTCGTGGGTTCGATACTGGCCGTGAACCTAAGGATTTTTCTTTCTTGAAAAGTGTATATTCACATTTAACACGTGCTTAACGGTGAAGGAAACATTGTGAGTAAACTTGAGGCTAAGTTAGCGTCAGATGTATTGACCTGTTCTTTCCTCTGACTAACAGCTGACTAAGCTGAAAGGATTGTATGGGTGCTGGGCAAGCCTAATCCATCTAACAACGTCCCAGATACTGCAGCGTCCCGTACAGCATGATAACCAGTTGGTGACACTGTATAAATCATCTATAATAGATGTAAAGGCCTTATTTGTATTCTGGTTTGAAGGGTAAGGGGGCCGGTGAAATTACAGGCATATGAGACCTTACAACTTCTATGTCTCAGGGTGACGGATTCAATGCAATGCAGCGTCGGTCACGTGCTTCGTAAAACGTGATCACCGCGGTTTTGCATTTGTAATAGGTAGAGGTTACCGCTTAACATCAGGTAGGCCTTCGGTTTGTCTCGTCATTCAGTCGATCAATATGAAATGAACGGAAGTTATTGTTGCATTTTCCGATAAATCTAGTTTGTTCACTGGTAACACAAAAGCTGTTCAATAAATGTGAAACTGACGTGCATTGTTTGTTTGTCAGTGTGACGGCAACAGTCTGTTTAGCTCATAAGCAGTATATGTAGACGTCAATCAAGTGCTTGGAACTGCCAGTTTGATCAAAAACAGAACTCACCTGGCTCCGAGAACATTAGAAAATGGCCGCCTACATGGCCAGCAAAATAACATAAGAATTTATAAATTAACTTGACACTGGCGGAATTGTGTTAAACCAAACACAAAAGGCCATAAAATAAAAAGACAAAAGACAAAAAAGATACCTGGCTCCGGTATACATATGGATAAAACATAATTCTTTAATTTGAAAAACAAGAAAACCGACCACAATGATGATAGTGATGATTATGAATGAGTGAATGAAAATCCTTTACTTTACAAAGATACAGCAAACAAATAAAAAAAACAGGAAAAGAGAAAAAAAAATGTACTACTTAAATCACATTTAAAAAAACACAGACAATTGTATACTTTCTTTTAAAAACTCAAGTAGGTAATAGGTACGACTTATGTCACTTGAAATTATAGAACTCATCTAGCTCTGATATCCATTTACAATAAAAAATAATATAAATAATTGACATGAATCTTATTTTTACAGGTTTCCTTAATGTTGCTCAGCAAAAAGTATGAACAACTACATTTTTAGATAAATTTGTTACAAACGATTAAATGTCGAAGCCGTGGGGTGCCGACAGTAGAATGTTACCCCTCTTCTCATGCCCGTGAAGCAGTAAGAGCCCGTTAAGGGATACCTACTGCGCTCGCCAACCCACGTGCCAAGCGTGATGAGTATGGCAACTACCCCTATGGAGATTCATGAGAGAGGCCTGTGTTTAATAGTGGAAGTTTTACGGCAGAAATGATTATGATGAATTGAATGTCGAATCGAACATGTACTAAATATTTTTTTATAAATACTTATCATACATAGAAAAATAACCAGAAAAGGGACAATTGTTTGCTGAAAGATTACGAATATTTGTACGGGCGGGAATCGAACCCTCCTACGTATTAGTATCCTCCTACGCTTATTAGACTTACTGAGCCTCGGAGGCAGTCAACGCTGTTTAACGCCGGAGTAATGCCCAAGCAAGTATGTAAAAAGTTGCGTACAAACTAACGTGTGTAGTAACGTGTAATTTTAATTGTGTAATAGTCATTTCGGGGCTTAACCAAACATGTTAATCAATCTGGAAACCTTAATTTGATTCCCACGATACAGACACAGCTTAGTGTGTGCAAATATATAATCTATATAAATATATAATCGTTAGATGTGTTAACAATAATGCTGACGCACTCACGCTGGTTTTGCTGATAAAACAAACAGTTAATGTTACCATTTATTGTGCAATAATGTTGCACGAGCTTTCGTGAAAAAAATAACACACACCACATCCGACTAAAAGTTCTTTGCAACATTTGTCTCTGTGTACCTCTCATGTGAGAGGAATACCGATTGCCTATCAGATATTGGTGTCAATTTTAAAGCTGAAATCTCATAATAATAAGTTATGTTTTCAGTGGATCCCTTCTCACATCAACCTTAAAGAAAACGACGAGGTAGATTTACTCGCTAAGCAGGCAGTCGGAGATGGTATTCCTTTGGGACAGCTATCCCTTTGGTTAGATTATGTTAGTTTAGTTAAAAATCGTTCTGGTCATATCACAGCGAACAAGTTCGCTGTTTTAATGAAAAGGGTTCCATCACAAAATTGTATCGATTGTCGCGTTATTGAAGATGTACATCATATTTTGGTGGAGTGTGTACGCAATGCATCATTTAGATCTCTTTGTTTTGATAAAAAAGTTGTGTGTCACTTGGAAAAAAAGTTTTTCGAAGCGAATGAATTCAATTATGTGCTTTGTTCAATTTAAATGTGTTTTGTTCATATTTTGTAAACTGACTATTCTAAGTAGCATTTTGCTCTTTGTATTGAATAAACACTTATAGAGTTTGAAAAAAAATCTCAAGCAAACTCAAATCTCAAGAAGCAAGTCTCAAGCGGTCGGTGACTAGAACTGCAGGGAGAGGAATCTCCTTACTATACGTACCAAATCTGTTAATTATTATTATTTAGCCTCCACTGTCCCACAGCAGGGAAAAGGCCCCACTTTCCTTCTTCCACTCTTCGCGAGTTAACTTATATTATTTAATTTATAAGCAATTTTTTTTATTTAAAGTGTAAACCCACACTAAGGTATCATATCCCGTCGGAGACAAAATTTTGATTGCAGTTCTCATTTCTATATTATTTTAGTTAATTTTAAAGTTTTTCTGTTATGTACAATAAAGTGTTCATTTATACATTCAATTGTTCATTCATTAATTCATTCATTGCCTCGAAGTGCAAATATTCAGTCTACATTATAAACAAAATGTAAAGATGAAGTACATGTAAATATCATCATCATCATTTCAGCAGTAAAACGAACACAGGCCTCCCTCATGGATGTTCATGAGGGGTAGTTGCCATACTCACCACGCTTGGCAGGCGAATTGGCGAGCGCAGTACCGGATGTTGATACTTGGAAAGGCGCTGCTGCCCATCTTCCGATGGTATCCCTTAGCAGGCTCTTACTGCATCCACGGTTATGAGAGGAAGAGTCTACTGCCGGCACCCCACGTCAAATGACATATAAATATATATATTTTTCATTTTCATTTTCAAACACTAGTGCTTGCCTTGCATAACAGCAAGTCACGCTATCTTTTAAACTCCCTCGTTTGTATGGAGATAATTATTATTCATTAACATCATGGCTTTATTAATGGGTCTGGTCTGAAACAATGGTTTTCTGCTGCATCACCATGCTGTTATTAATTTTTATTTAATGATGGTGAAAATCATAAAAGGTGGACCCATGGGGAATTAATGTTTTGAGTAAAATTTCTATGTGAAAAGGTTATGGAAAGATGGGAAAAGTTCTAACAAAAGGACAAACATTACAATTAAAATAGCATGATATGAACATAAAATGTTATAAGAACAAATCAGAAATACACTCCTGCAGTTTTCTCATACTACGCGGGGTCGGCATAACATGTCCTTCATCTACATTCATCACGGTCAGACGTCAAATCGACATTAATTTATTTCATTACCGTTGTCATTATTATAGTTTTCTTACTATTCTGATTATCTATATATATAAAATTCAAAGTCCTGTCTGACTCACTGACTGACTGACTGACTGATATATCAACGCACAGCCTAAACCACTGGACCCAAAGACTTGAAATTTGGCACACATACATATACCTTGAGTCCTAGAGGTGCACTAAGAAGGGATTTTTCGAAATTCCCACGGGATAGGAATAAATGGGATTTATAATTTCGAATCAAAATAACTCTGTGTGAAAAAGAGAATTTTACGTTTTATGACTTCCACGCGGACGAAGTCGCGGGCAAAAGCTAGTTCTTCTATATATTCTTGTATAAAAAGCTAAGAATTTGTAATAGTTATTTATTTTTCTTATACTTAATAATGAAACACGTTAAAATACCTCTATCAATAATCCAAAAATAAGGATGCATTTATATGCAACGATTCCAGACACAGAGACGCTCATCAGCTTCAAAACCCGTGCTTGATGCAAAATGCACTGAAATTGAGGCAAATTACTGTGATCCTCTCTCACTAAAGCCAGGCAAAGTGGAGCGATAAGCGAATATCCTTTGCCAGAAATTAACTGCATTTTGGCCAAAAATTACTTGCTATTTAGCAGATTGTGGATAAGTAGCTTTTAAAATAACATTATGGTATGCCGAAGCGACCTTTACGCTGCCGTCCCGTGCGAGTCATCCCGCACCGTTAGTCACTGCCCTATGATGTAGCGGGATTCTATTAATATCCAACAGAGAGGCATCCGGTAGCATCGAGCGAGATTTCAATTCTATTAATATTATCTAGTGTATCTCGTAAATTACACATCATCATCATCATTTCAGCCGTAGGACATCCACTGCTGGACATAGGCCTCCCTCATGGATTTCCAGTTGTTGCGGTTGGAAGCGATCTGCATCCACCGTCAAATTACACATAAACTTGATGTAATAACTGCAGATATTTGCCCCGGATCTGTGTGAATTTATGTCTATACTAATATCATAAAGCTGCAGAGTTCGTTTGTTTGTTTGGTTGAACGCGCTTATCTCAGTAATTACTGGCTCGAATTGATAAGCGCATACATAAAATCCAACTAGTCTATCAACCTATATACAAGCTCCGCTTAATTTGGAGCTAGATGGTGCTGTGTGAAATGTCCAATATTATATATTTATTGATTTGGGAATAATCAATAATAGTCCTACGCTCAACACTAAGCTGAACGCTACGCTTGGCGCTCTTCTCAATTATCTACTCCACGCACGGTTATTAAGTTGTACCGGTTTGAAAGTGCTACACCAAATGCTACGCTAAGTGCTACGCCAAATGCTACGCTAAGCGCTACGCCCAATGCTACGCTAAGTGCTACGTCCAATGCTACGCTATGAGTATGAATGCTACTCGTAACATTAATAAAATTGACACTAAGTTACTCTAAGTGCTAGGCCAATGCTATGCTAAGTGCTACGCCAATGCTACGCTAAGTGCTACGCCCAATGCTAATAGGTATGATTCGCTTAATAACCTGACATGAGCCGTGTTAGCCGAGTGCTATGTTACCCCGACCTTTAAAATGATCAAAAGGTCGCGGGTCTGATACCAATGAATTATCTTGATGATGATCGGATGATCTTAAAAAAGAACACGTGCCTAAACGGCAAAAAATAACATCGCGAGGAAACGCGCGGCTTAGCCAACTGGACCTGTTCTTTCCTCTGATTAATAGCCGACTAAGCTGGGAGGATGATATAGATGCTGGACAGCCTACTCTACTAATGCCCCAGGCACTGCAGCTTCTAGTACAGTATTAATAAGAATCAAGGATCAAGAATCATGGTTAGGTATCCACTATCTACCTTTTCCACCATGATGATCCACGCTCTCTACGCTAGACGTTATACTTAGCAGTAACTTAAAAACAGCGTTCAAAGTTACGCCCAACGCTACGCCTAAGGTTACGCCTTACGCTTCTCTATACACTACGCTAAACGCAACGCTATACGCAACGCTAAACGCAACGCTAAACGCAACGCTAAACGCAACGCTAAACGAAACGCTAAACGCAACGCTAAAAACAAAGCTAAACGCAACGCTAAACGCAAATCTAAACGCAACGCTAAACGCAACAGTAAACGCAACAGTAAACGCAACGCTAAACGCAACGTAAAACGCAACGCTAAACGCAACAGTAAACGCAATGCTAAACGCAACGTTAAACGCAACGCTAAACACAACGCTTGACGCAACGCTAAACGTAACGCGCAACGTGGCACTTAACGCTACGGCTAACGCTACGCTAAGCGCTACAATAAACGCTCCGCTCAAAATCCAGTCCGCCTTACACCAAGATGGGCCAGGTGTACCACGTCTCGCCTTGATCCCAGATAATTAAGGTGTGAAATATTAAGGGAATTCGTGTCGGTCTATTATTCAAGGGATGTGTTTCGAAGGAATCTCCGCGATAAAGTAGGATTGAATAATTGAAGCGGCTAATGCAGTTCTGTGGGGCACTCTGGTTTTGTTTTGTTTCTTCGTAGATTTTCTTGTGGATCATATAGGTCACACCAAAGATAAACAAAAGTTAACTTGTTTTATTTGAGTCTTTGTTTATCTATGTGTGCTCTAATAATGTTTTCTGACATCTGGAAAATTATCATGGTAGCAATTCAAAATGCTGTGTGGACTCGACTAACACAACCTCCGTGGTTGATTAATAGCCGTCTGAGACACAGGAGGTTGCGGGTTCGATCCCCGCAGTTGTTTATTTTGAGTGTTAGTATTTCTAAACAAGAATTAATGTACTTTACTTTAATATTAACCATCTGTTACCCAAACAACAAGTGTGGAATGTCCAGCATTATACTATTTTTAATAAACGGAGTGAACTCCGTTTATTTGTGATGTCTTTCTCTTATTTTACCACTGCCTTACGCGATTTCAAAGCCTATGTGAGACCCAATAAAGCACGAGGCATTTTAATATTAGAAGGCTAGATTAGACCCTGAACCTATAACCTGAAACAGTATTATGTAAATTTGGTTTTGTGAATGTAATGTGAAGATGTCGTAGGAGTGTCATAATAAATAAATAAATAAACCAATCATAGCACCTTAAGCAACGATTTTTTAATATAAAATCGTTAGTTAGCGTACATTTGTTTGTAGATTACATATTTTAATTTATTTGCTGAATTTTCTTATCTTTCCCGCCTTTTTGATCTCAACAAAAACTTCAGAGACGTGTCAAAGTTTTTTAAATTGTTAGCGGTGGATGGATGAGTCTTTATATTAAAGCAGAGCGCACACTCAATTTCGTGAAAAAACTTTGGGAGTTCTTGTTTCGTGAAAGCGAAATTTCAAAGAGGTATGCTTACAGTTTTCTTGCATGGAATAATTGATATTCGCCTCGGAACAAATGTCTGTATGATCTGCAGATTTCAGGGTGTTCTGGATGTTTTTCTATATATAATTATCAATCTATGTACTATAATGTATTTAATATATCAGTCATCAGTACCCATAACACAGGCTTAGCTTGGGGCTAGATTATTTATTTTTATTATTTAACGTTGAAAATTAAACATGATTAATATTACAATCAACAATCGATATTTTCGCATTCATCATTTCGGCCGGAAAACGTCCACCACTGAACACAGGCCTCCCTCATGGATCTCCTTGAGGGGTATTTACCATACTCACCACGCTTGGCAGGCGGGTTGGCGAGCGTAGTACGGGATGTTGATACACTGAAAGACGCTGCTGCCTCGTCTCTTCGTAAAGCCGCAGACAGGCGGTCAGACAAACAGACAAACAGAAAAGCAAAACCACAAGTGTTCCTTGTTGTACTACGCAACCTTAAAAACAAAACTGCCAAATGACGCAGCACTTAATTAACCCTTAAATATAAAAAAAACAAAAGCGGGTCCTAAAGGCCAGTTAACGTACAAATCCGCACCCAAAAATATAAAATCTTATATTTTCCTTAACCGGTGTAAAAAGTGAGAACACTGTATTTATATTGTGACAATGCGTATTGTTGTAACCGGCCGCGGCGGGCTGGGTCCATTGTACCCCGTATCCTTGATTAGGTTAATGTAGGGTACACAGAATCGTTACACTGAATATTATTTTGTGTGAAGCTGCTTTTCGTAAAAGGCGGGTAGAGTTAATTTTATTTTAACTGAAGGCTGCAGCCGTTTTCGCAACTGGTAGCGAAAAAGTAATAAAATATCGTTTTCGCAACTAGCTTTGAAACCTTTTCCGCAACTAGCGCAAATTATACCTACATATGTTTAGCAAACAGTTATCAAAATGGAAAAGATTTTTTTTCAACAAAATTTAATTATTACAGTAGTCATTTTGAACTAATTTAACACACCTACAAATAAACTGCAAATGTCAAAATGGACAGTAAATGTAAAAAATAATACTGAAATAAATGATGCGGACTACTAAACTATTTTTTAATATGAAATAAATCAATATATAAACATCGTTGACCACATTGTAAATATAAATGTATAAAATGTGGTCAACGATGAGATGTGAATGGAAGAGATGGATCTCTTCCTATTTTCAAGTCCATGTAATCATGAATACTTTGTCATCTTGTCACTAACTTGATTCGTTGACACCTGTATATATTTATCATTTATTTTTTATTAAACAACAGTTGTATTTATATTTATTTATGTTTATATAAATAGTGGAATAATATTTATATGGCGTTGAGAGTATGGCAACTACCCCTAATGGAGATCCATGAGGGAGGCCTGTGTTCAGCAGTGGACATTTTACGGGTGTAATGATGATGATGAAATATTGTTAATTTTCGAGGAAATAAGCTGTATTAACTTTTTTTTACATTATTTATGTTTAAAAATTTAATTACAATCATGAATTTATTATACATCTTGTACTTTCTGATTGTACAAACCGACAAGTAATTAAGTATAATGTTTGCCGTTTATATTCTGACGGTACATCCGCGGTGTCAATGTTCTCGCAACCTTTTACATTGTACAACATGCTTTTAAAAGACTGCCCTTTTAATTTACCTAAAAAATTAGTTTGATTTCTTTTAAAACCACATAAAAGGAACATTTGTTAAATTCTCAAAGATCCATTTCATAAACGGTCGTTTTTTCGGTCGGTAGATTTGAAACTGTATTAAAATATATATATTGTACTTAAGTTAAGATTATGTTACTATTGTGTTTGTGTTTAGTGGAATAATCAACACACTTTTTTTGATTTTTTCATGAAACTGTTACCATACCTGTCTTATTTGTTACAACTTCGGTGTTTTTGCTGTGGTCGATGTTGCGCCCTGTTGGGGCAAATATGGCGCCACTGAAAATCAGTTCCGTGTTCTCACGGCGTATGCTGAGTTGGTGACCAATTTATGTCTCAAAGGGTTTTTATTCTAACTAAATAAATAGTTCGTAAATAAATAATTTCTTATCTTAAAGCTTCTACGAGTAGTATACATTTTTTTGAAGTGAACCTTAAACATGTCTAGTCTTTTTAACACGTACTTTTCGGCGAAGGAAAAACATCGTAAGCAAACCCGCGGCTTAGTCGGTTTCAGACTTATTTACCTGATCTTTCCTCTGACTAACGGCTGACTAGTCTGAGAGGATGGTATAGATTCGGAGCAAGCCTTATCCATCTAACAATGTCCCAGGCGCTGCTCGTCCCGTACTGCATGAATACCAGTTGCTGACGCTGTATAAATAACATATAACATACCATAAACCTATACAATGT
Organism: Pasiphila rectangulata; assembly: GCA_963082625.1. Classification (NCBI taxonomy): domain Eukaryota; kingdom Metazoa; phylum Arthropoda; class Insecta; order Lepidoptera; family Geometridae; genus Pasiphila; species Pasiphila rectangulata. Next base: position 11,901,027 of record OY720253.1, read on the forward strand.
GTATTATAATGTGTACTAAGCCGAAAGGCCGTGGGGTGCCGGCAGTAGAATGATACCCCTCCTCTCATGCCCATGGATGCAGTAAGAGCCTGCTAAGGGATACCTCCGGAAGATGGGCAGCTGCGTCTATCCGTGTATCCAGATCCCATACTGCGCTCACCAACCCGCCTGCCAAGCGTGGTGAGTATGGCAACTACCCCTCATGGAGATCCATGAGGGAGGCCTGTGTTCATCAGTGGTCGTTTTTTTTTTTATGGCTGAAATGATGAAGCCGAAAGGAGGTGACTCTGACCATCTCAAGGAACGACTTTTGTTCTACGACTTTTTAGGATTCAGAGATTTTCATTCAAGAAAAGAACACGAAAGTTTTAACTTCAACAGCTGATTATACGATAACAACCTAAAAGCCAGCTGATTATTTATAGGTTCATTGACCTGCGCGAAAAATTGTCGTACAGGTACATAAACATACCTATAACCACAAATAGGTTTTTTTTATTAAAAAGAAAAAATAAATCCGATTATGACCCCAGGATCATTTTCACATCTCACTATCTAGTAAAGTTATAAATCAATACGAATACTCGGTTTTTTTTCTGATAACTACTTGTTATCATGAGTTTAGTGTTACGAGTGTTTAAACCGGTGTTCGTAGGGCCTTAATTTTAAAAGGCGTGTTTCGAATCTTTGTGACTTATATGACTCTCAAATTATTAGTTTTCATTTTTATATGCTAGTCACCACGTTGATATAACTTCTCCCTACACTTATCTAGTGTTAAATGTAATTGCTCGTTTTGAAGCTTGCATAAAAGAAAAATATTTTTAATATCTAGTGCTTACCGTAACTTATACCTATAGCATCAACTAGCCTAATTTTACCTATTGTTTAAAAGTTTTGAAAGGTCGTCGGCCTAAAAACGTTGTATGTTGTTTTTTGTTTGTATAGATCTAGGATAAAATTCACACTGGAAATGTACTTAACATTTTTTTTTACATCAATAAAGATCCTTTAAAATTGAATTAAATTTACACATTATATGATGCAGTAGAATGCTGTCTCTCCTCTCTTGAAGAACCTACCAAGAGATGGCTCTGAAAGATGGGCAGCAGCGCTTTCCGTGCATCAACATCCCGTACTGCGCTCGGTAACCCGACTGCCAAGCGTGGCGAGTATGGTAAAATCTCTCTCATGATCATCATATCTTGGGGATCCACGAGGGGTGCTTTAATCAGTGAACATCCTTCGGCTGAGATGATTATTATATGATGTTTGAGAATCATCATTTTCAAACAAATCATATAATAATCATTTTCACTTTCAAATTAATATCTATAAGACCCATCGGTCTTGAAAGTGTTGATCAAGTTTTAGGCAGCATATTTCATGAAAATAAAAAGATTTATCAAATTAAAGTCTTTCGAAATCGCAGGCGAATTACGGTTGCGGGCAAACCAAACGAAACTCGGCTATGTCAGACACTGCCCGATATTACCTCAATAATACGCCTCAATTAACTAAACCACAAATTAATAATACATCTAGCGTGATGACCTTTGAATCAGTAAGTACTGGTAAAGTATACGTGCCTATAATTTGCACATTAATTAAAACATCAATTAAGCCAGCTATCATGTAGGCATGCTCAATGTTTAATGCAACAATGGTTTAACCTACACGCATACCGAAGTGTTCATGCATATCGATTTTTTTCAGACGAAATGGTAATGTTAAATTCTGAATATAAATATACACGTTTGAACTAGATTTTGGCTGTTTTTCATTGATACTAGTTCGATTATATCATCTCAAGTCTCTAAGGCAGGGTTACAGTAGAAAAGTCCAAGGAAAATCATGAAAATCGGATTTATTTAAGTGGAAATTAGTGATTCAAATAATTAATTACGATACGTTATCGTTTTGAAAGTGCATCAGACTTTTTCCGCGTCGTTAACTCACCTAGGTGCCAACACACTTTTCGTAAACTTTAAACAACTGGTTCATAAAACATAACCATAGACAAGATGTTTAAGTATTGGTTACAGGATATATTATGAGTAGACGCAATTTTACTAAATCGGAACTATTCATTATATAAAAATTTAATAAAATTATCAAAATGGGAGTGCAGTGAAAATATTCAGCATTATTTTAAACTAGCGGACTCGGTGAAATTCGTACCGCACCGCACCCCTGTTGCAGCGCCACCTACCGGGTTCAAAAATATAGTCGATATAACTCCCCGATAAAGTAGCATTTTATAAGTGAAAGAGTTTTTAAAATCGGTCCAGTAGTTTTTGAACTTATTCAATAAAAATCGGCCAAGTGCGAGTTGGCCCCGCGCACGAAGGGTTCCGTACTTCAATCATAATCCCGTTTCTTGTATGGGAGCCCCTCTTACGTATATATTTTATTCTCCTTTTAGTATTTGTTGATATAGCGGCAACAGAAATACATCATCTGTGAAAATTTCATCTTTCTAGATATTATGGTTCCTAAGATACAGCCTGGTGACAGACAGACGGACGGACGGGCAGACGGACAGCGGAGTCTTAGTAATAGAGTCCCGTTTTTACCATTCGGGTACGGAACTCTAAAGTTAAACCCTAAAAACATACGAAAATACAAATCGTGTCTCTTTTTAATGTAAGTATAGAAGAAACCGGACAAGAGCGAGTCAGAGTCACGCACCGCGATATCATACAATAACACTTGTGCTAGTTTTATATAGTTTGTTGGAGAACCTAGACAGCGCCATCTCTTTCTTGTCTGCTAGCGGAATTTATGAAGGTAGATTTTTTTTACTTTCGATGATTTAAAATAACAATCTTCATCAGAGAGTTCGTTTACAATTTTCTGTAATATTTACATACACTTCAATCAGCTACAAAAGTAACAGATATACAGGGTGTATTATAATATGTGTCCTAATCCAAAAGAGGGGGTTTCAGCCCATGAAAATAAGTAGTTTTGGAAGGGAAAAAAATCGAAAATTCGTATTATTTTTTAATTTTTTGAATTTATTTTTTAAATATTTATTTACAATTATACTAGGTGGTGCTATGTGAAAATGATCCTAGGGTCAAAATTTTATTTTTTTATTTTTAATAAAAAAACCTTTCTGTGGTTTTAGATATTTTTATTTGTACCTGTACGGCAACTTTTCGCAGAGTTCAATGACCCTGCCAAGAATCAGCTGGCGTTTAGGTTGTCATTATTGTAAAATCAGCTGTTGAAGTTAAAACTTTCGTGTTCTTGAATGAAAATCACTGAATCCTGAAAAGCCGTAGAACAAAAGTTGTTCCTTGGGATGGTCAGAATATCCCCCTTTTGGCTTAGAACACATGTTATAATACATACCCTGTATATTTTTTACCATTTTTTCCAAAGAAGTAAAAAACTATACGGGTTAAAGTAAATAATAAACTGTTTAATAAAGTGCAAATAATATCCTTTCATATGATACTTCACATGTCTTAGTAGCTACACTTAACATTTTTGAGACCCTCTTTCTTTTTTTAAGGATGCTCCTTTGCAATAAAAATATTCTTATTTTAACTTTAAATAAATTCATATTTGGAATTTAATTTTATAAACGTTACCTAGTGCTATTTAAAACTTCGAGCCGATAGCATCAGTAGAGTTCCCAAGTTCCACCAGTGTGTAAGAGACAGACAGATAGACAAACTCCTTGGACTTCTGTTCGTCGTCGCCGCACCAAACACATTAAAAATACTTTCTAGTGGACAGCTCTATTAGTTGTCTATCATTTCGATGAGTGTGAGACATACTGGCCTATTTGAAAGTCAGTGTAACACTTAAGCATTTCGTGTTCGTGCTATGTGTTTACTAATACTTTTTACCCACAGAATAATATAAACTAAATAGTTTAATTATTATTAACTCTAATTTTTTCGTGAACTATCGTGACGCAGCTGCATTATTTAAAATATCATAACGTGGGTAGGTTATTTAATTAGTATTTTTATTTTATTATTTTAAAAGTTCTTATTCAAAGATAAGTTTAACAAAGTACATTTCCAGTGTAGGTTATTACGATAGGATATTGTGATAGGGTGAAATAAATAAACATATCATTTCATTTTTGTCCAATAAGTCACAAGGCCACCCCACTCCACCCTCATAGCTGACCTGACCCGTAACACTGAACCAATTAACTCTTCGGCAGTCACATTTGGCCTACAAATGGATCACAACATTAAATTATCCTGATTTAAACTCTATTTAGAAATACAGCCGGCCCGAAACTGAGCGTTTCACCAAAATTAAATTAGTTTACAAAAAGACGTTATTAAATATATTATGTTTATTATTGTTCTACATTATAACCTAGACTTGGTAACTAGCTACTCGTATCTACGTGGAAATAATCTTCTTCTAGAGAAAACATAGCCAGTGTTCTGTATGTTCCGGAGGTGAATTAAAGTAGGTATCTGAAAACTAGTTATCCAAGTGAAAGAGTTCTTTCGACCTTCTGGTACTCATAACAAAAGTCCTTGGGGCTAGATGGCGCTGTTTGAAACTTCCAGCATAATTTTTACAATGTTCTTTACCGAGTTTGAAAACTAGTCTAATGGGATCAGATTTGATAACAAATGTCATCGTCTGCGGCGAAAACCACGTTATTTGATAATTCCCGCGTCGATGCAAATATTGTGATCGCGAAAGTATAAAATAGGAAATCAGTTCTACGTACCTAACATTCAACGAAAGAGTAGGCTGTTAAGGAAGGCCCGGCAGATGTGAAACAAGTACATGGAAGTGTAGCGGGTCATAATCTCGCGTAACATCTCGTGGGATCGATCTAACCCCCCGCTAAAATATTCCACATCAAAACAGTATTTTAGATCATGGTTTTCACTCACGCAGTTATCGATATTGCAAACATCCAAATTTGGCGCATAGTTAACTTAAAAGTCTAAGAGAAAGATAAGCATGCAAGACTCCAGATGGCTGGCTTAGAAGACATTCTGCTTGACACACTAGTGCAAGCAACAGCACTCCTCATGGATATAGGAGAAGTGATGATAAACATTATACAAATAAACAATAAGATAATTATTAAAGCTACATTGGTGAGTGACTTGCTAAGGAATATTATCTAACGAGACCTAGAGGTAGATATGCAGTCTTATCATGGAAACAGAGTAAGTGAATCGGCCTTTGACATATATATTATGAAGATAATTTATGAAGCGTTAAAAACTCTAATTATAATAAAGAAAATGTAAAGGAAAAAACTAAATTCAAAACCTTTATATTAATTTCTTTACGACAGTAATGTTATTGACGATATAAACTAATTAGACATTTCCTAATTTGATTTCTTGTGCTGCATGCAATACATAATTCGACAATTAATAAATAGTTTTTTTTTATTTGTACCTATTTGTTATTAATTGTTATGTATTTTATGCTGGATATGCGTTAATACTACAATTTTAGTTTTTATTTATGCTAAACCGGAAATAAGTCGTTCAAAATCAGGAACTTTTTTTTCTACCTTTTAAAATATTTTGTGACAGGTGTTTTATTGATTTAAACGTTTCCGTGTTTATTTATGCAATTGTAAACCTAGTAAGGCCTTTTGCATCTATTGTAGGTGATTTATACAGCGTCAGCAACTAGTATTCATGCTGTATGGAACGCTGTAGTGTCTAGGGCATAGTTCGACGTATTAGCCTTGCCCAGCACCTATACCATCCACGAGCTAACAAAGCCACGGGTATCCTCACGATGTTTTCCTTCACCATAAAAGCACGTGTTAAATGTGCACACAAACCTAGTGATCAAATAAATATTTAAAAATATGTATAATCATTTCAGGAGATGATGATCGCTACGACATATGTAACGAATCCTTCATCAGGAAATGTTCATAATGGATGCTCTCAGCTTTACAAGGAAAAGTTGGACGACATCAGATCTATTGTCCACGTGAATAAATAATTAAAATGTGCCAAACCTGGTAAGAAGTATAAGTATAATTAAGGTAAATAAATAGGCCAGCTTGATTACTTTTACTACTACAAAGTTTAACATTATTTAATATTACAACAAAAAAACCGATTAAATCTGAAATGTTGCTGAAAATACTCTTTACTATATACTCTCACCCTTTGTGGTCTTGTTTATCAGTTCCACTTTACTAAATCATACTTTCTGAAACCTTGAGCTAAATAGGCCAAAATCCCTAAATTTTTACCTAAAACATTGATGAGTTTGGAGGCCACGGATCGGCAAGCGAAGGGTAGGACTTCCACCTACAAGATGGGCAGACGACTTGGTGAGAACTGCTGGTCGGCGGTGGATGCAGACGGCTTCCAACCGCAGTACTTGGAGATCAATGAGGGAGGCCTTGTCCAGCAGTGGACGTCCTACGGCTGATATGATGATGATGATTGAGGAGTTCCCTCGATTCCTCATGGAGATGCATCATCAGAACTGAGTTTTGAAAAAAATGGGACCTCAAAGTGATGGGATGGGAATTCAAAGTGTATCTATTTGAAGTCAAAAAGAATTTTCCAATTCGGTTCATAAACGACTGTGAAACTCTGTGGTAATGAAAGGAAAACAAATGTAAACTAGAAAGAAAATTGATATATAAATAGAGAAATAAATGTCTTGATAACTATAAAAATAAATAACGAAGGGTTCCGTAACATTATTCAATCAAAATGGCGTTTGTTGTATGGGAGCCCGCCCCCTTTTACATTTATTTTATTCTGTTTTTAGTATTTGTCGTTATAGCAGCAACATAAATACATCATAATGTGATAAATGTCAACTATCTAGCTATCACGGTTCATGAGAAACAGCCTGGTGACAGACAGACAGACGGACGGACAGACGAACAGCGGAGTCTTAGTAATAGAGTCCCGTTTTTAGCCTTTGGGTACGGAACCCTAAAAAACATAGTTGAGAACGGTTGCTACGCAATCGGTCGCAAATGCTGTTGGCGTATTAGCTAATAACATTCTCAAATAACAGCAACTATAAAATAATCACCGCACAACCGCCGTGGGGTGCCGGCAGTAGAATGATACCCCTCCTCTCATGCCCGTGGATGCAGTAAGAGCCTGCTAAGGGATACCTCCGGAAGATGGGCAGCAGCGTCTATCCGTGTGTCAACATCCCATACTGCGCTCACCAACCCGGCTGCCAAGCGTGGTGAGAATGGCAATTACCTCTCATGGAGATCCATGGGGGAGGCCTGTGTTCATCAGTAGACGTTTTACGGCTGAAATGATGATAAAATAATCAAATCTTTAATCCGGTTTCAAATGGATATGTAATTTTCATATATTTCGTTTTGTTTTTTAGAGAATATTAAGGATCACCTTTTAACAGAATTACAGATTAAACATGTGCAGATTAAGAGAGGTACACTAATTATGTTTCTTTTTCAGATATTAAAAGCAGCCTGAGTGTGTTATATATAAACTACTTATGTCATAAAGCTGAAACGACTTTTTATCAGTTGTCGCTCTAACTTTGTACATGCTGTGACGTCCTGTAATTACGGGAGCACCAGGCTATTAACATTTTAGTCCTTATGCAATCACACTTATAATAATAATAAAAATAAAAAAAAAATTAACCTGAAGTTTATGTTACAATCTTTCTTATATGCTCTAAATACTGTTTAAAAAATAATACTTTTTATCAGTTGTCGCTCTAACTTTGTACATGCTGTGACGTCCTGTAATTACGGGAGCACCAGGCTATTAACATTTTAATCCTTAGTATTATGTGCATTATGTGTAACCCTGTGTTGGATGTCCTATTTAAATAAATAAATAATAATGTTGGACACTGTCACGCAGCATCAAGCTTAGCAGAGTTTGTGTTATGGGTACTAGATGACTATATACTTAATACACTATAATACATAGATATATTTTTATTATAATATAGAAAAACACCCAGAACACCCGGAACAAATATCTGCAGATCATACAGAAATTTGTTCACAGAGTTTACTTACTTTTTATTGATAGAAAGCAGATTTTGTTTTAACATAAAAATTATATGAATAAGGTGAAATAGTAATCGCATCGTAATCGTAATCGTATTGGTGAAATTGTAGAACCATAACTTAATATCTTAACAATATAAGATTATGCAAAAATTGACTTCGAGAGAGACGATTGCCCAGCAGCAGGACGAAACAGGGTGAATAAAAAAAATTTAAATTACGTACCCACTTCAATTTTATATCTATACGATTTTTGTATAGCCTGATTCTCTCCACTGATTAATATCCTGTGTGGGAATGCTGCCGGCGGCCCAGAGTCCTTCTCCGGTACTTTAAGGAGTTGGGCTGGCTAGGGTCGAGCTAGCATCACGGGGAACAATGCACAATACACCCCTATGCGGGACGTCAGTGCAGATCTAGCTACCCCCACTAGAATAAGAATAAGAATATCCTGTGTTCTGGTAATAAGTCGATAATAGTAAAGTTTTTTTTTATTTTACTAAGTCACAGAGGTCGCTTACTAATTATATTTAAAATTAATAAAGATCTCGTATCCTTGTATCGTGTTCTTTAATTTATTATCCCACTTTGTTTTTCCTGCCGTGGGGTGCCGTCAGTAGAATGTCACCCCTCCGCTCTTGCACTTTGGATGCAGTACGAAATGCTAAGGGATATCTCCGGAAGATGGGCAGCAGCGTCTTACCGTGCATGAACGTTTCGAACTGCGCTCGCCAACCCGCCTGCCAAGTTATACCTTGGCAGATTCTTACAGCATCCATGGGAAAAAAAAAATATACAAAATAGGAATGATTAAACATAAGAATAAATTAAATAATCAATCTCGCAACTTTGTTGTTCTGAAATGTTGTGTTTACCTATAGTTGGCGTTAAAATCAAACCATTATGTATTGTCTCGTATTATTGTATGGTATAAATATATCGTACCTGTAGGCGTCCCTATTTTGAATAAAATGAAAAACCGAGACTAACAACTTTGACTGACAAAATTTTCCTATTGTTTCAAAAAATTACGATAAATTCCAGCAATGGACGCCGCTCGCAGTGGACAGCCCGGATTAACGTATCACAGCATACCAGTTTATTACTTCCGTACTTTATTACTCTAAAAGGAAATATTAGCTATTCCAACTTCAGGTATAAAAATATCAAACAACGCAGAATGAACTCCTAAAGATCCAAAAGGATTACAAAGTTGCGGCGAGTTCGAGTTTATCCGTTTCTCAAACAGGTGCGAATTACTTTTAAAATATGCTAATCCGAGTCAACTTCGGGAGCAGGGTGACTTACAAGCAGATTGCCTGACACGCTCTCTTAAGTTATGCTTTTGGTTCATCATCCTCCATCGGAATTAAAATTCGTATCAAAATTTTCGATTCCGACGGGATTCAAGCCCGCGTTGATCAAACTGAAAAAGCAGTTTGAATAAGAAGACTCGGTCATAGGAAAGAGTTGATCAAACTGATTTTGAAAAAGAGTTGATCAAACTGCCGTGGGGTGCCGGCAGTAGAATTTCACCCCTCCTCTCATACCCATGGATGCAGTAAGAGCCTGCTAAGGGGTACCTCCGGAAGATGGGCAGCAGCGTCTTTCCGTGTATCAACATCCCTTAATGCGCTTGCCAAGCCGCCTGCCAAGCGTGGTGAGTATGGCCACTTCCTCTCATGGAGATCCAAGAGGGAGGCTGGTCAATTCACACAACATCATCTAGCCTCGTGTTATGGGTACTAGATAACTGATATCATAATACTTAGTACATTATAATAAATAGAAAGATATTTTTATTATCAAAAGAAAAATATCCAGAACACCCTGCAGATCATACAAACATTTGTCGCGAGTCGGGAATCGAACTCGCAACCTCTCTCGTCGCAGGCGGACCTTCGCCCTCTGCGTCACAGAGGTTGTCAATAATTGTTTATTTGTTTTATTTTGTGATTTGAGGCAACAAAAAGGTCCGCACTAAATAAAATATTATTTGAGTTTGAATTTTCAGATTGAGTTGTATTAAAGACCCTGTTAGGCACAACAATAATCAAGAAAGAGATGAAGACATCATTGTAAAAATGATTTTGTTATAAATTGTTTACATTAACATTTTTTTTTATTTAACCTATGTTGTCCCACAGCTGGGCAAAGATCTCCCCTAAATTTTCCAACCATCCCGATCTTTTTTGCTTTATTAAAGTTTTTAATTTATATTTGGCTGTTTGTGTTATTGTGGTTGCCGTGGGGTGCCGGCAGTAGAATGTTACCCCTCCTCTCCTACCCGTGGATGCAGTAAGAGCCTGCTAAGGGACACCTCCGGAAGATGGGCAGCAGCGTCTATCCGTGTATCAACATCCCATACTGCGCTCACCAACTCGCCTGCCAAGCGTGGTGAGTATGGCAACAACCCCTCATGGAGATCCATGAGTTAGGCCTGTGTTCATCAGTGGACGTTTTATGGCTGAAATGATGATTGGTTGTTTGTGTTATTTTAGGGTGAAAAATAAAGCTCATTTTTTTTTCAGAATGTCATTATCATTATCATCTCAGTTGTAGAACTGCCGTCCACGTCCACTGCTGGACATAATTCATGGATCTCGAAGATCATGAGGGAATTTAGGATGCTCCCTGAACATCACAAATTTTACGTTCCGCTGGAAACTCAGTCTCTTAAAATAAGTTATTTGAAGCGAGCGAACTGAATTATATGTGCTTTATTGAATTTAAATGTGTCTTGTTCTTCGTTTGTAAATTGACTGTTCTATGTCACATTTTTCTCTATTGTTTTTGACATTGACTTTGACTCCTGAGAACAGCTAATAACCTAAAATAGTTGATAGTTTGCACGATATATATCGTGATCATCATCATCTTAGCCGTAGAGATGCTATCCATGCCCACAGCCGGACATAGGCCTCCCTCATGGATCTTCAAGATCAAGGGGTTGTTGCCATACTCGCCACGCTTGGCAGGCGGGTTGGCGAGTGCAGTACGGGATATTGACATCTACTATATATCATTTATTTAGCGTCAGCAACTGGTGTTCATGCTGTATGGACGTTGCAGCTTCTGGGACATTTTAAGGATGGAAATGGTATAGATTAAGTCCGCCCTACAATTTAGGCATCCTATCAGCTTTTTTTTTATCTGTATTGTTTTAAGGACTTTATTCGCTTAGCGAATATGCCATATACGGCATATATGGCGGGGTATTAAGGGGCTCGGTGTATACACCGCCCCCCTTAAATACCCCTTAATAACCCGACAGATTTAAATCACGTATTTTTGACGACAATACGAGTAAGTAATATTATATCAACATGGGTCTAATTATTTGTCTTAATTAAATTACTATTTCAGTACAAATTAAATCATATTAATTGCCCGCTTCTTTGTGAACAAGTCTTTAGTTGAGAAACTCAAGTGGAGAAACAGAGAGCGAGCGTGACACTCCACGAATCGCTCTGAAATCATACGACGAACGGCGAATGCCGTGACTTGTGTTCTATGACAAGAAGTGTCAAGTTATGTCTAACACGATGTTTGCTTTAAGAGTGTGTTAGACTGGAGATTTTTTAACTTGTGATTTGTTTTAAATAGTTAATATCTCCTTAAGTATGGGCTTTTGGACTATATGTTACATAATTTTATATACTCTAATTAGGCTCTAGAATCGTTGCCTTAAATCTTTTGGGTTATTAACGGGCACGGTGTATATCAGCTTTTTCAGACTAAAGTGGGCTTTACGTGTTAAATGTGTACATACATTTTTTCAAGTAAGAAAATCCATTTATGTCCAGCCGGTATCAAACCCACGACCCTTGTATTGAATGTCGAGGGTACAAACAACTTGGCCAGCACGGTTAGAGCTTTGTCATACAAATAGAATCAATCTAATAACACCATTAGTAAATATAATAAATATTATTAATATGTATAAAACTAAATTTTAATGGTACTCTTTCCTCGGATGTATTTGTGTTCTATATCTTCATATAATTAGCATTAATCTGAATATTAATATGATTACTTAAAAACAATTATAAGCATGCAAGTGCTTAAATGCGTATAAAACCACTTTAATAACTAGAATCCAGTAACTTCGATTCAGGTATTCAAACCGTCCGTGATATGTTTTCTAAAACAATAAAATTCCTACTTGTTGCATTTGCTTTTGGTCTTGTTTATTGTGAAGATGTGGATACAAAAGACGAAATAACGAAAAATGAACCAGGTAACGCAGAAATTAAAAGCGGTAAAAATGGTACTTTCAATCTTGGCAGCAACCTGTTGCGAATGGGTATCAGAGGGCTAAAGTTTCTAGGAGCAATGACAGGTACCGGGAACAGAAACATTGAAGATGTACCAAAAGATGACGACAAATACAGAATCGAAGCTGATTATAACGTAAACAATGGTAACAGATTTGGACAAGGAGTAGGATTGGGCGTAAACGGATATATTGGTAATGAAAAGAAAGATGACGCATCTAAAGAGAAACAAGGACTGTTCAATGCTGATTTTCGGACGGGATTTGAATTTAACACTGGACAAAGGAATTTGCTTGGAATGCAAGGTTTGGTTGGGTTTAATACTGGACTACGCGGTGCCCTGGGGTGGGATAACGGCCCGCGTACTGGAATTGGTGGAAACGCTGAGTTTCGCACTGATTTTGGGAGACAAACTGGATCTTAGGGGCTTTAGGTGAAAAGCGAACTTAACAGAGATAATTAATATGACATAAAGATTATTTTCCTCAGCAGTGTTTCGCTATTTCGCTGTGTGTCGTCTAGGCCATCGGCTAAATCATACAATCCTTTTAATGTTCTTTTAAATTGTTTTCAGTAGAACAAAAAATCAAATGTATTATCATCCTATTTCATAATAAAAGATTTATTTGTACGTGTTTTTCAGTTGCCTAATTTAATAGACAGAATCAAAATCCATTCTTATAAGATAAGATCATAGAGGTATAAGAAATTATTTATTTACGACTCATAGGTGAACAGGTAAATTAAAATTACATATTTAAACAGAATAAAAATCTTATGAGACATAAATTGGTCACTAACTCAGCAACGCCGTGAGAATACGGTACTGATTTTCAGTGGCACCATGTTTGCCCTACAGGGCGCAACACTGACCACAGCAAAGTTACACAAGTTACTGTCACAAAAACAGCTTAACTGTACAGAATGTATATACAGGGTGTCTTATAATATGTGTCCTTCCCGAAAGTGGGGGTTTCAGCAAACGGAAACAAGTAGTTTTGGAAGGGAAAAAATCGGGAAGTCCAATTTTTTTTGTATATTTTTATATATATTACTTTTTATCCAATTTTACAAGTGGATGATCCTGAGGTCATAATCGATTTTTTAAACTCGCCAAGCGTGGCGAGTATGAAAAATGATTTATTTCTGATCTTAAATGTACATTTCAGTGCTGTAAGACTCTATTTAAGTATGTATAGTATACTAGTGTTACAAGATCTCGCTATTCCTCGGTACTTAGAAAACAGAATTAAGTGGATATTTTATGCTGAACTACTAATACTTTTCCGGAATCATCCTCAATCCGGAATGTGACTTAGTTTGTTTTTGGACCGACAATATATTCGTCCGTCCGAAAATATTGTCGGATTAGTTGAAAGTACTGCGAGCGTGATGTTTGACAGTGTTTTATATTAGTATCAAGCTAATTTTAGAAATAAATTGACTGAAATGGAATCTTTATTTTATTTTAATTCATGTAATTGGTGTGTAACCGTTTCAATTAAAATCTGATAAAAAAACAAAATTACGAGAAAATGCCGTGGGGTGCTGGCAGTAGAATGTCACCCCTCCTCTCCTGCCCGTGGATGCAGTAAGAATCTAAGGGATATCTCCGGAAGATGGGCAGCAGCGTCTTTCCGTGTAAGAACATCCCGAACTGCGCTCACCAACCCGCCTGCCAAGCGTGGTGAGTATGGCAACAACCCCTCATGCACTTGGATCTCTAAGTCAATGAGGGAGGCCTATGTCCAGTAGTGGATATCTTACGGCTGTAATGATGATGATGAGAAAAATGTGACAACAACACCTCAAGACTAGAAGATACTTGGAGATCCATGAGGAGTCCTCCGTCCAGTGGACGTTCTGGACGTTCTACAGCTGAGATGGTGATGATGATGAATGTCACCAAGATCTCACTTACACTATGGTTACCAGTTTCCATGGTTGTCATCTCAATCTTGTTTCATAGTGTCTATTATTTTATTACCTGTAACAAAAAACATGACATTTATAATTACAGTTGCTGTAGAATGTTGTCCCTCTTCTGGCCCGTGGATGCAGTAAGGATCTGCCTTAGGATACATCTAGGATATGGGCAGTAGCCTCATTCCGTGTATAGATCCTTCAAGCGCGGTGAGTATGGCATTAACCCCCTCATGGTCAGTACTCGGAGATCCATGAAGGAAACCTACTGTGTCCAGACATACTACGATGATGATGATGATGGTGATGATGAATAAGTGGCTGAAATGATGCAATACCGCTAACTACGAATACCATTTGATTATGCTATAATAACATCGTTAAAAAAGGCGCTATCAATAATGCATACAGTGCGTGTGAATAAGTCTTTATTCTAGGTTACAAGCTACTTGGTCTTGACCTATTCTTTCAAGGCAATTATAACCAAGTCGGTTAATAAATACACAATCAAACAGTGCAATATTATGTAACTTGTTATGTATCTGTTGAACCATTGATTGATTGATACATGAGGTAATTAATTAACACGGAATAGTACCTATGTATAAAACGACTCAGGTATCAATTAGCAATCATTTAAGCATAATATCGTGAGCGTTTTAAAAATAAAAGTCTTGTACCTCGCTCTCTGTTGTTTTTGTTTTGTGTTCGGAGATACTTATTTTAAAGATGATGAGAATGATGATTGAGTTAAAGATGAGGGTTATGATTCGGTTTGAAGATTACCGTATGAAAGAACACAGACACCAGGATACAAATGATGTTGGATTAGGTAAGGAAGCGACGGTCGCTCTGGTCAACAAATGGTGTTTTTTTTCATTTTATAATGGAAATTTAGTATATAGGAACTTATAGTTTGTCCTGTTTTTGTTGACTATTTAAGTAGGTATGTATGTTAGCACTCCATAAACTGTTATTCCGTCTATGTGGTTGATAGGTAGAAAATGTCTTTGGTATTTATATGTCCACCAAATGTACTCTAATTTAAGTTTAGGTGCAATAACCGCTTTTACCGCTTTATTATCTTCGATCCCCCGAATTCGCCTGGATCGGCCGAGGTTCATGCTTACCTCAACGGCCCAAGCCCATTCTTCTTTGTAGGATCGGAAGCTTACGCTGGATTTGGTAGGCAAAACAAAAGGCTGAGTTGCAACATGACCTGAGAATATGTACCTAACAAATAAGACTAGCTATAAAACAACTATTGTAACAATCGCCTTTTGTAAAATAGATATTACTCCCAATTTCATACTATAAGCCATAGGAATAAGAATTAGCATAAGTAATAAATCAACGTAGATAAAGTCTCTATCTACGATAGAGGTCAAAAAACACTAAAAAATGACTTAAGAAAAATTTACATAATTTAATCGGTGGTTTTTTGACATATTTTTCTACAAAGCTGTCATGAAATCCCTAAAACCGTGCATGGTATGTTTCTAAAGTCAATCATCTCAGCAGTGGGACTGCTGTCTACGTCCACTGTTGGACGTAGGCATCCCTCATAAATGTCAAAGATCATGAGAGTTGTTGCCATATTCACCGCGCTTGCCGGGCGTGGTGAGTAAGGCATCAATCCTGACAAGTGCTTAGAGATATACATATAAGGGAAGCATAAGTCCAGCAGTGGACGACCTACGTCTGACTTCGTTCGGCGTTCATTTGGCCTGGTTTATGCTTGTATTGCTAATTCGTTCTCGATATAATATTGGCAAAATAATTTTGCATACAATTAATTCATTTCATATGTTGAAGTATAAATTTCTCAACAGCCTTTTGTGACATTGTTATATCTCAACATATCGTACTTGAAAATTATTGTAATAGTAAAGCACTGAGGTGATGATGATGATGATGAATGTTTCAGATCCAGCATCGGTAGATGCGTTTAGACGCCAGATAGTCAGAGCCAGGCCATCTACTTTCCTCTTCCAAGCTCAACTGTTTACGGCTATTTAAATACATAATTATTTATGCGACTTTGGACTTAAGATTACGAGTATTTAGCGGGATTTTTATAAAATAATATTTTATATAAATATACTTATACATTACCTAAGCATGAGAGTTGGATTATTTACCTATACCTATATTTTTTAAAGTAAAAACTCTATAAATATATATACCTCTATATACATATATACTCTATCTCAACTCATTATTAACATACATATAACCGGGTATTTATCGCGTAAATTACCTTTATTATTTCCCGACGTTTCGCTTGGATTGCACCAAGCATGGTCCCGGGAAGTCTGATGGTACCATTGATAAACATCAGTCTTCCCGGGACCATGCTCGGTGCAATCCAAGTGAAACGTCGGGAAATAATAAAGGTAATTTACGCGATAAATACCCGGTTATATGTATGTTAATAATGTGCTGTGATCGCGAAAGTTTAAATAAAGACTATCTCAACACTACCAGTAACGGATTTACAAATTTGCCGTTAGTAGGTGAGCAATCAAATTTTTGTCGCACTTTAATTAGAGAAACAACAAGATATTATTAATATGCATCATTTCAGCCGTAGAACGTACACTACTGAACACAGGCCTCCCTCAGGGCTCTCCATGAGGGGTAGTTGCCATACTCACCACGCTTGGCAGGCTGGTTGGCGAGCGCAGTACGAAATACACGGAAAGACACTGCTGCTCATCTTCCGGAGGTATCCCTTAGCAGGTTCTTACTGCATCCACGGGCATGAGAGGAGGGGTAACATTCTACTGCCGGCACCCCACGGTTAAATATGCATAATACCGGATATTTTTAGCTAAATTACCTTTATGACCGTAAATTACGTTTATTATTTCCCGAACGTCGGGAAACACTATACGTAATTTACGCGATAAATAGCCGGCTATATATGTTATTATATAGGTTGTAGCAATCATTGCTTTTTATAGTTTATTATTTTTATTAAACTAGGCATCTCAATTTCGAATATATATGTTGTATTTTGTTTTTATTTATTTTAGGTCGCTTTTTAACATCTTAGGTCATTAGCGACCTCGTTTTACACTGGAATATAATGGTACAGTATGTTATAACTGAGATAAGTTTATAAACATTAATCATTTTCACAAAGGGTAATATTCGACTACATACATCTTGACTTAAACAATGTTATTTACAATGTATCATTAAAAAAGATTTCGCTTTAAGGTTACCCTAATTAAATACATGTTTGATTATTTTAAATGTTATGTACGTATGTGTGATATAGATTAGTACCTACCTTTGTTAAATAGTTAGCCCAAATTATACGTATCATTTTTACATATAAGTTAGTAAGTAAGATTTTACACTTAACAATATGATAAGAGTAACGTAAATTTCAGTTAATTTATGGGAATACAAAATTGGAAGTGATGGGTAGATGATTATTTAAGATTGTTCAAGGAGAAATATTTAATTTTTCAAAGAGAAATAATAATAATAAAAACTAAATAAATATAATGTTTATCTGGTATTCCTATGTTTATAAGCCGTGTTGGCCGAATGGTATGTACCCCCGATTTTCAATCCGAAGGTCGTGGGTTCGACACCGGCCGTGCACCAATGGATTTTTCTTTCTTGAAAAATGTATGTGCACACTTAACACGTGCTTTAACGGTGAAGGACACATCGTGAGGAAACCCGCGGCTTAGTTAGCTTCAGATGTATTGACCTGTTCTTTCCTCTGAATAATAGCTGACTAAGCTGAGAGGATGGTATAGGTGCTGGGCAAGCCTAATCCATCTAACAATGTCCCAGGCACTGCAGCGTCCCGTACATCATGATTACCAGTTGCTGACGCTGTATAAATCATCTATAATAGATGCAAAGGCCTTACTTACTTATGTTTATAAAATGTAGAATTGTGAATTAAATTTCAACAAAAATGCCCCTTCCTATAATAATAATTATATTGAGAACCCTAAATTAGGTTTGATAATATTTAAAAGATATAAATGAAATGTTATTCTACAACAATGATGTAAATTAATATATAACAAAATTTTTGTAATAAAATCTAAAGTTTTGTAGGGTATTATGTTTTATAGCATGTTAAATGTACAGTAAAACCAAATATAGAGGTATAATAAAATTTAAATTAATCTTTAACAATTTTAAGGTTAAAGTATGATTCTGAATAATGTTAAAATAAGTTATATGAATTAAAGATCACGATATTAATAAGATATGAATATGTAATTAAATCACGAATACGATGATAAAATTTCAACTAGTTTTAAAAACATTGTACAAAAACCATTAAGTTTAAATCGCCATAAAATTCAAAATGGCGATAACTATAAATATCAAAAAAAAAACCCTACAACTACCTTACAACCACCTTACAACTACCCTACAACTACCTTGCAACTACTAATTTACGCAGCGCAATGTAGCCTATGTCCGTCTCCAAGGTCTAATCTATACTAATATTATAAAGAGGTAAAGTTTGTGAGGTTGTAGGGAGTAATCACTAGATCTACTGAACCAAATTTCAATTTTTTTTTACTAATAGAAAACCATAGTATTTCTGATTGTCATAGGCTATAAATAACCGCTCAACAAAGTGGGCACTGGGTCAGCTAGTCTACTTATACTAAAATTTATCCAAATCGGTTCAGCGGTTTTGTCGTGAAAAGGGAACATACATACATACATTCTTACTTTCACTTTTATATATTAGTAGGATACTTTGTAAAGATATTAAATAAATAAATGATTGAAATGATTGATTGATTATTTAAGAGGTAACTATGTCATTATTATAATTGATAAACATTAAGGCCCTTAATAATTATGACACCTCTAAAATATTTATTTCTATTAAATAAATAAATAAATAATAAAATAACCATGGACACTAGATAACTGATAAACATAATACGTTATACTACTTTAAAAAAAATTACAGCAATGTGATTCCAGTGTGTCATTAATTAGTCAGGTCATGGTGTTGTATACAGCCCGCTTAGTTTATTATATAATCGCTTAGTTTATATATAATTTTTAAACAAGAGTCAACTTAGAATGACAAATAAATACCAATTATTTCTTAATGTCATCACCCAAACGGATAGTAGACAGATGCCAAAGGTCTGTAAAAGAAAAACAAGTGACAATCGGACAACAAACAATCAGACGATTTTTTAGAGTTGAAACAATAAAATTATCATAGCGCAAGTAAAGTCACGCAGAAACAGCTTGTCTATTAAAGTTACGTATATAATGTTATGGAGTTGAGATTTGCCCTCATTTTATAAACAAACGTAGGAAATCGGCCAAATACGATTAACCAATTATGCATCTTAATCTGTAGAATCCTTGATTAATTCACCTGGGCCACGCAACACTCTTGCTATATATTCTTGTCAGTGTATTACAAGGTAAGACTCTCAAATGATTTTGTTATTTATCATCGCGTTGTTGAGGTTCCAAGAGTGCACCGCCAGTGGTGTTAGTAACTATGGGAACTATAAAGATCTATTGTCAGACTTAAAATACGTGAGTGGATATGATGACAAGATTGGACAAAAAGACATCGTTATCCCATACATCGTTAATAAACAGAACGTCGATGATAATAAAGACGATAAATGGGATTACGACAACAGGAAAGATGGTAACTGGGATTATGACGTTCAAAAAGATGACGATGGATGGAAAGAATATTTAGTAACAAACAAATATGATGACAAAGGATACAAATACGGCGGATTTGATAAACGGGAATACGACTATGTGCGAAGGTGTGATATTCTTCAGAAAGACTGCAAAGATGGTAGAGATTGCTATGACAAAGCCAATGATCGTAATGAATACGATAAGTGCAAAGATCAATACGGAGATGAAGGACGTTATTACGATATAGATGACCGTTATTCCGGTAATAGATACCGAAGCGATAACGATCAAGACCGTTACGATAAAGAGTGCTACGATAGGTCCAAAGACCGTGATGACTACGACAAATGTAAAAAACGATACAGCAACAGAGACGGTTACGATAAGGATTGTTATGAAAATACGAAAAATCGCGATGATTATGATAAATGTCGACAATACTACAGAAGATGTAGAAACAACAACCGTAACTACAGATACAACGATAATGACTGGAAATACGACAGAAATTGTTATAACGATGATAGAAATCTTGTTGGCATAGGTAAGTGTGCATTTTTGGCTTTTACTGTTAGCTTCTATCAAATTAATAAGTTGTTGAGCGTTTGTATGCAGAAATTATTTTTCAATTTTATTATAGATATGTTATCCTTACACAAAGTTTAGTATATTGTGGTTAGTAATAATATTATAAACCACATTATACTTATATTAACTACTTTTGTATATTATAGTTAAACAGTTTAATATTTTATTATTGATTACTCTTATTTATTTATATATTAAACACACATAAATGGGCTTACAACTTGCGCCAAAGCGCCCAAATATTAACTAGTTTATCTTGCCTACGTTTAAGTGTAATGCATACGTTGCCATTTATTAAATTGAATACCATTATTTATTTGACGACCTCTGTGGCGAAGCGAGCGACGCAAGAGGTTGCGGGTCGATTCCCGCCTCGGAAGAAATGTCTGTATGATCTGCAGATATTTGTTCAGGGTGTTCTGGATGTTATTCTAAATATAATAAAAAATATCTATCTATGTAGTATAATGTATTAAGTATATTAGTCATCTAGTACACAAAACACAAGCTCTGCTTAGCTTGGGGTTAGATGATGCTGTGTTAATTGTCCAACATTATTTATTTATTTTATTATATCTTCTGTCGCTATATGGGTGTGTAATTCGTGTGAATCTATTTATTTATTAATGTTTTGTGGTTACTGTGTCTTTTTTTAGGAGTTATTTTCAGTAAGATGGTATAATTACTAGTTTTGAATCTGTCCTGTGACTTAGTCTTATTATAAAGATAAATTACACGCAGTAGATTAGTAAACATGTAATGTGGGATAAATGAAAAATTAAAAAAATAACCTGAATTTAGTTGAACATACCCAGCATTCTATTTTCTCAAGCAGACACTATATTTTAGTATAGTCTGTAGAATTTAATATAATATAAAACAATAAGAATTTATTCGGAACACAAACAGAACACCGACATACATTACAGATTATACGAGATGAAGAAACAACACAGTCACACACAGGAAAAAAAATGGTAAGTACACAAGAAAAAATATAATAAAAACATTGGTCAACAACTAAACAACAGACTAATAAATACTATAACGAAGTAAGCTAACCTTATACCTTACCTAAATAATGAAAAAGTAACAATGATAAAGTTGTCTTGAAGTCCGCGACAATGGGCCAGACGTCAGTGCAAGTGTTAAAAAAAGAGTCTCAGCTTCTCAAGTTCTCAGATGTATCTCTGCTCTAATGTGGGATGTATGGAAATAATATCTATACTTGAGAGTTTGTTTGGTTGAACGCACTAATCTCAGGAAATACTGGTTCTAATTGAAAAATCGGTGTAGGATATTATTTACGAAGGGTAAATGATATAATTATAACATCACGCTACGACCAAAGCCTTGGAGAGGAGCATCATTTAAAAATGTCGCATAAACGGAGAAAGGCAGCGACGGAATGATGGCCCCGCGAAGGGTAGATCACCAGGCAGACCACCAGCAAACATTATCAGAGTAGCGGGAAGCCAATCGATGCAGTTGGCGTAGGGTTGGAAAGAATGGCGTGACAAAGAGGAGGCCTTTACCCAGCAGTGCGTGAACGTGGGCTGATAGATAGATAGAAACGGAAAAAAAATAGCCGTTTCGGAATGCCTGGCAGATATAACACATTTTCACCACAGTCGCCACAGTCACCACAGTAGCTCCAGTCGCCACAGTTGTTCTAGTCACCACACTCGATAGGCACGATGGACTAAGGGCAGTCGCCTTTGTACTAACTCGCACATCTCTAAGTGTCACGTATCACCTCTCATCTGATCGGTTTTAATATTATTTTGATTGTATTTCTTTGGAGTTATGTCGCGAAATTGTTTTAATGACCTAAGAATAGAATATTTTAGAAGAGGAAGACATAATGGCCTCTAACTATATTTTCTGCCTCGCCATCGTGTTTCCTCAGGGGTCCAATGTGTGGCAATCTTAGCCCATCGCTGAGGATGCATCCGGGTAACGTGACTCGCCCAGTCTCATTTGAGTTTGACAGCCTTTGTCCCTACGTCAGCGATGTCAGTTTTTGAGTGCAGATAGGTATTTCGAATCTTGTCGATGTCGATTCGTTTTACGCCTAAAATGCTGCGCTCCATCGCCCTGTCGCAAACCCCGAGCTTGGACTATTGAGACGCGGCCAATGACCATGATTGTACACCGTAGGTTAGGACGGGCAGAATACACATGTCGAAGACTTGGCGTTTCAGAGAAAGAGAAAGTTCGTCTTTCATTAGTTTCTTTATGGTACCAGTAGCTCTTCCAGGCATTTTCGACACGGCGGACTACTTCTTTGACTTTCCTGAGTCCGAAGCTCGCTAACTGGCCTAAGTAGGCGTAGTCCTGGACATATTTTATTTCTTGCTCATCCACCTCGCCCCTACGTTTCTTGCTGTTCGTCATGATTTGTGTCTTTGACCGATTCATCACTAGCCCTGCTCAGATCTTGGAGCATTTCTTGCAGATCATACATATATGCATTCGGGGAGATGAGGTCAATGTCTTTGGAACCTAAGGTTTGTTAACCTCTGATTGCCGATGTTGAAGCCTTTCGATGCCCAAAGAACTGCCAATGGCTTGAAAGCTTCTTCAAGCACGCTGGTACATACATAGCTAAGGAGAGAGGATCGCCTTATTTACCATCCTTGTATGTTTTGAATTGGTGGCCTCTAACATATTGCTTATATTTGCATGACTATTGCTGTAAATTCTTCTGAGTATATCGATGTATGTATTATCTACCTGCTGTTGCTGTAGAGCTAAAAATATGGATGAGTGGTTAACGCTATCGAATGCTTTTGTGTAATCCACTAAAGCTAGCTATAATGGTTTGTGGAATTCGTTATATCTCTATGATATAATTTAAGGTGTGAATATGATCGGTGGTTGAATAATTAGGTCTAAGGCCAACTTATTCTCGAGGCTGATGGCTATCTAATAAACTGACACCGTTTGGTTTGGAGGTGTCACCGTACAGATTTCTGTAAAATTGTGTGCAAATTTCTATAACTCTAGGTCTATTATTATATTTAGTTCCGGTGCTATCTTGCATACTATTGATCCACGATCTGCCTTTGGATATTCCGTTCTTAGCTGTTTTTAGCGATGTATGATTTTCTAATGCTGTTTGAACTCTGGTCATATTATAAGTTCTCGCGTCTCTTCTGATAGATCGCTTAACCTGCCTATCTAATGTTCTGTATTTTAAGTCCCTATTCAATCTATGGTTTAAAAAATCTTGTGTCTTCCCGCTTAATTTAAATTTACTTTTATTCATCATTTCAGCCGTAAAACGTCCACTACTGAACACAGGCCTCCCCTCATGGATCTCAATGAGGGGTAATTGCCATACTCACCACGCTTGGCAGGCGGGTTGGTGAGCGCAGTACGGGATGTTGTTACACGGAAAGATGCTGCTGCCCATCTTCCAGAGTATCCCTTAGCAGGCTCTTAATGCATCCACGGGCATGAGAGGGGCAACATTCTACTGCCGGCACCCCACGGCATATTTTACTTTTATTGTCAGGTTATAACTTTTTACTGCAACTGTAAAATTCTTTTACTATGTTTGTATTTTGTGTACTGTTATATAATAATAAAAATCATATATTATAAGCTATCTGATTATTATACAGGAAAGAACGATCGTGAAGACCAGCTTATTCGTCCATGTGCGCTTGATGACCGCCAATGCATTCGCAAGTACTTAGCTCGAAACTCGAAATGCAAACCTGCGTACGGGCCGATTCCAGACCCTCTGTACCTGAAGAGAAGTTCATTATACCTCCCATTCGTCAATTTAACAATAATAAGGACAAGGCTACGCGTTACTGGTTTAGCCAGTATAAAAATAAGCGAATTCTAGTGAGTACATTATTTTCTAATTTTTCAAACAGCATTCGCAAACATACCGTATACGATAGTTTTTCGTAAACTTTCGCGATCACAATTCATTATAATATAATAACATAAACACGGGAATTTATCGCGTAATACCTTTTGATTCGTCAACCCGGGACCACGATTGTTGAAACACAGTCGAAACGTCGGGAATAATCAAAAGGTATTACGCGATAAATTCCCGTGTTTATGTTATTATATTATAGTACCGTATACGCACCTGGCCTAATTTATTTCCTAATGCTTCTGAAAGAAAAATTAACAATCGAGAGCTAATAATCTTAAAGCAAAGTCAGAATTATTATTTATTAAATAAGGTGAGTCTTGAGATGATTGATTACCTTAATCCTTAATCATAATACTTGTTATACTTTTTAGCGTGAATAAAGATACCAAGAACTTAGTTATTGCGTTGGACTTCCAAAATCTGAACAAAACGTCGCCGAGAGCCTTCTTTAGATACAAGAGGACCGCAAAGGAGTCTATAGTTTTATCTGACTACTTTTCTGCTGAATACAGTAAGTATTGTTCAACTGAATACCAATATTGTATGGGAGCTGTTAGTGTGTGGGTCACCACGCTTCGCAGGCGGGTTGGCGAGCGCCGTTCGAAATGTTGATACACGGAAAGACGCTGCTGCTTATCTTCCGGAGGTATATCTTAGCAGACTCTTACTGCATCCTTGGGTATGAGAGAAAGGGTAACATTGCCGGCACTCCACGGCGCATGTGTAAATACTGTTAAAAATAATTGAAAATTGTGTCCTTACTATGATAATTTAAAATTATAATAAATTTTAGAATCTGGAACGTTCACCGCCGTGATTCCCAAGATACCACACTTACGTCTGGACTTGGCTGAAGTGCACGGAGACATCGACGATATGGTACCAAGCTTCATTATAGGACCCAAGGCCATTGCCAGTACAGGTAAGAATACAAAATCGATGGAAATTTCCGTGTCTTGACATCATTTAATGAACATAATACGGCTTTCACCACGTACCTAACTTATTATCATCTTGCTGACGTTTCGAAGACCATTTAGAGACCTTTTTTCATGAGCACCGTTCGTGACCGCTTCCGAAAGCTACGAGACGAGACCCTGTTTTCCGGTTTCTTTGTAACTACGTAGCTTTAGACGTATTGACTTGTTATTTCCTCTGACTAATAGCTGACATAGCTTAGAGGGTAGTAAAGGTGCTGGGCAAGCCTAATCCTTCAGTGTCCCAGGCACTACAGAGTCCGATACAGTATGAATATCAGTTGCTGACGCTGTAAAAATCATCTACAATAGAGTACAGCGTGGCAGTCCCTGTAAACGGTGGTGTGGTGAACCAGTTCCATAACACATGGAAGAAATTAACTGTAGGTCGAACCGTCTGGAAGAATTGGAGAAAGATGCCTTTTGCAAACAATTCTTGGAGGATCATGAGATGGTGGATTACTAGATGATGTTGTGTCCAGATTTTTTTAAATATTTTTTTATGTAAATCTAGCTAAGCTCTTTTTTTTGAGGTAAAAGTTTTATTTGCAGATCCCGATGTTGTGGCCTCTGTAGCTAAACTCCTCGCAGATCTCCCAACTGCAACTCAAGAAGCCTTCCTCTTCCAAACTCAACTCCTCACGGCCATTTATATCCAAGAAAATCTATGTGACTTTGGCCTCAAATTGATAAGTATTTAGCTGTCTAGCGCTAACTTAGATGTATATGTTTTCGCAGAACAATTATGTAGACAGTGTATTTTTATTTGTTAAAATAAATGCCTGACGGTGTGGTAATGTTTTTTCCTTTTCTTATTATGCAGTAAGGTATGCAAAGGATAAGTACCTACATGAATACTCAAAAAATATGTATAGACATCATAAAAAAATATTTATTTATGTACTCGTATGTAAACTAAAATGGAATAGAGTTGACTCGCAGATACTTTAATAGAAGACCAGAGTTTTTTTAAGTCTTGGCATTACGTTTTTAGTTACGGACGTTAGAAACTTGCGATTCCAGGAAAGCCTCGTCTGATATATTTATCATCATAATTCCTGCGCATACGCATGTGTGCCTAATTAGATGACAAGGATGCGATCTTTCTGTTTTTGTCGTTGTAACAATAGCTTTTTTAGTCTTTAGTATCGGCTGCGTGGAAAAGCAACGGATTTTGCAACAAACCTCACTTTATCCTCAGAAACCAAAGCCGCGTTCACATTACGGATACAAAAGTAATCTTTATCTAGGAATGTCACTAACTCGACCCACTACATTTCATTACACTAAATTTATATGTGTCATGAGTCTAATGTTATCCTCATGTGTTTTAAATCATCTAACGAGTGAGCGAAGCGAAGTTATTAGTGGCAGTTGCCATTTCAGGCGTTTTGGCAGAATGTTTGTATATTAAGGATGAACGAGTCGCTCATCTTTCCATACAAACGTGGAAGGGTAACTACTCCACTGTTTGACGTTAACCATCCAACACTAAGGATTATATCAATTTATCTCATCATAATCTATGTTTGTATACACCCCAAACCGTAAAAAAAGTATTTAGTTCAAAAATAGAAGCTTCTAAACTTTCGTATTTCTACACTGATTTTAGCCCAACTTTGGACGAAACTAAATAATATAAGGAGACGAGTTTCAAAAGTAAACGCCGTTCCGAGATAGTTTAATTATTCAAAAGTTGAAATAAAATGTTATTTTGAAAAGATTACACTCAAGTTTTTCTATAATAACCCTTGTGCTAAAAGTCTATTCACATATTTTTCGCGGTCGGTTTAGGAATGAATCATTGTGCATTTCATTATAGCGCGCGGGTAAACACACTATGTCAGGTGAGATAGCATACATTTAGGCCGCGCTCACTGACGACTTTGCCTCCGCGACTAGTTGGACCTTAATGTTCAGAATTTTTGTCCGATGATAATCCTGTACGGATGATCGGATTTTGATGGAATTTAAAACAAAAGGAAAACACATCAATACAAATCGATTGTAGTAGGTGAATTTTGATTAAGGGGGTAGTTTTTAGGATATAGGGGTTTCATCGTTTTTTTTTGTACGAGGATAAATCTTGAACAATTGATCGGATTTTGATGTTTAAAACTTAAGGAGATTTCATCAATACAAATCGATAGTCGTGGGGAATTTTGATTTATGGAGTTGTGAGGTATGTGGGTTAATTAGTTTTTTTTTACCGCGAATAGATATACTGATTTTGATGATATTTGAATTATATGATAGTTACATCAATTCAAATACATATATAGTGGGGGATTTTAGTAAGTTCTTTAGTTTTTGAGATATGCGGATTTATAAATCAATGTTTTTCGTCCGAGCATAACTCTCGAACATAGGCCCGGACTTTCATGAAATTTAAATATAGGGAAACGTTGCAGGTTTTATTCCCACCGCGAGACAAATATTAGTATTTATTTTAACATATTAATGAAACGGAATCTTCGAACGTTGCTGTGGATTAACACTTTGAGACGTCAGATTTAATTGAATTTATTATTATAATCAAAGATTGAAACGTTAAATAAGTATCAAGGCCTGATGACGTTATAAGACAATATAATACAATATCCCTTCCGCATCTGTACATTAAATATTTTTGCAAATAAATATATAGGATACATGAAGAAAAAGTTAATAGAACATAAAATTTGCGCAAAAACAAACAATCACGCAAAAACCACAAATTTTATTCAATGTATAAATACTGAAAATTATCAAGCATCATTCTGAGTAACATTTAGTCATTTTACTTCATCAAAATCGACTCACAGAATCAAAAGTTATATAAATCACTATACCGCCGCGAAGCCTGTGCCTCGCGTCACGTCACGGGCGAAGGCGGGTGGTGTGTCCAGGTAAAGAACGACAAAGCCCTTTCACCTGTAGAAGATGTGGTACATCTGTAGATAGTGAGCCTGGTATTTTTAACAGACTTCAAAACAGGAGGATCAACTTGAGAGTCGACTGTATATGTACATATATTTTTTTGAATCTCTGTTACCTTAGAACTCCGTCTTTTACTAGTATGAACCGGCTAGGAAAATTATTATTTTTATTATTACCCACACGCACACTTAAAGATGCAGCGCACACTCAACACCCTCCCTGAGTGGCTATAGAACTGGAGTTTATCCGTGAATGTCGGTAAGACACAAGCGGTGGCCTTCACTCGGAAGCACACCGACACACTGGAACACCTATTACTCTTCAACCGGCCCATCACGTGGTCGAAGTCGGCAAGTACCACGGAGTGACAAGGGAAAATAGGCTTGACAATGGTCAGACAAGCTAGAAATGCCTGCATATCGGGGAAAGCAGCGAGGATAGCGCTGCGACGGACCATGACCGCTCCACAGATTCCTCTACGGATGAGGCTTGCCCTGTACCGGATGTACATTCGCCCGCGGCTGACGTACGCCGCCCCAGCGTGGTACGCCTTCACCAGCGAATGCCAAAGACGGCAGCTGAGAGCGCAGGAGAACTTGTGCCTACGGGCAATCGTGGACGCGCTTCACTTCGTCCGGAACACCACCATATAGCGTGATCTCAAGATAGAGACCCTGGACACCTTCATCACCCGTCTAGCGGAGAACATGTTCCAGCGAAGTGACGCCTCATCCTACATCCACCTACTAGACCTAGCGACAAGGTACGACCGATTACCCAACAGCAGACCATACGCCCGGGAGCTGCTGCCCACAGATGAAAACAGCGACACCACTGACACCGAAGCTGAGCCCGAGACACTCGGGCGCTGAAACACGACCCAGATGGGCCTACCCAAAGACCCCTAAGTTATAACTAAGGGCGGACACGAAGAACCGCAGTAAGGGGTTAACGCCCGAAACCTCCTCCCCACGCGGACTTTGTCCACGTGAGAAGACAACCACTACTTCTCTCGGCTTCCGACAAGGTAATGAACGTATCAACTCAAAGAATTAATTTACCCAGATTCTCGTGGCAGCACTGTTTACGTGTCAGCCAATGTCCGGCCGAATAATCTTGGCGCGAACTAAAACAAAAATTCTTATTTGACTTTTATCTATAAATAGCACAATACGTTTGTTAAATGATTAAATATCGCATTATCCATTAATAATGGGTAGATATAAATATTATCCATCACCCGCAGATAAAGTTTCTCATTAGGTACATTAAAATTATGAAGCTATTATTTATGTAACAAACGTAATGTAACAGTCGTACAATATACAATATTTACTTATTATTCATAATAATTAACAAAATGATTTATAACACTAAATAACGACAATAATATTCAAAAACATTTAACACGCTCGTCTCCACCTCCAACAGGAACAAAAGATCTCGCTGCTGCACGGGCGCGGGCCGCTACGTCAGTAAATGACGTCATCGCCCGCGACGTGCAGATCCAACCAATCGAGGCCTTCGTGGTCCATTCAGCGCGTCGAATGCTCGACCACGCAGACAATGGGCTACACGCTCACCTCAATGGCCTCGCACCCCTGCACGCCCGTCCCCCGGACCATAAGGGCCAGTGGCTCTAACAGCCACGGGACCTCCTCTAACATGAAGAGTAAAAAATGCCAGCTTGACTACCAGACTTCGAGGCAATTATCAAATGACCCAGGGGTCAAGTAGCCCCTGAACTTGAAGCCGAGGTAAAGAGTGACCCCTACAGGGGTACTGAAGACAACACGATGTCCTGCCCTGTGCCATTAAACGAGAATGTTGGAGTACAATTTGTTTTATGTCACACTGGTTGGATGAATTTTACACGGTAGATCACATGCAATCCAGTCCAAATCAAGATAGCTTCATAAAATCAAGTTCAAATGCAATAGGACTTCATCGAAAGAAGTCGCTCGTTCCTTCTTAGTTCGTAACGAACAACTAGTACGTAATAAAGCACGATAAATTCCCGTGTAGATATTTTATAGACTATAAATTCATAAATAAATTACCAATTATACATATCTAAAAATGTAATATTTAATTTAATTACCTGAAACACGCTACCTCTGTGGCTATATAATCTTGCAATTTTCAAACATTTTGAGTCTTATAATGCTTTTGTTAATTATAATCGCGTTATTGGGGTTTGATGACTGCACCGCCGGTGGTGTACTGTCAGACTTAAAATACGTCAGTGGATATGATGACGTGATTGGACAAAGAGACTACGAATACATCGGTGAAAAGGAACATGAAAGGAGAGACGATAAATGGGATTGTTATGATTATCCCGAACATAGTGAAGTTAA
Source organism: Pasiphila rectangulata (assembly GCA_963082625.1). Taxonomy (NCBI): domain Eukaryota; kingdom Metazoa; phylum Arthropoda; class Insecta; order Lepidoptera; family Geometridae; genus Pasiphila; species Pasiphila rectangulata. The sequence goes on from OY720253.1 coordinate 11,931,650, forward strand.
TGATAAATGTCGACAATATAACAGGAAATGTAGAGACAACTACAGATATGATGAGGGTGACCAGCAATACGACAGAAGTTGCGATTATGATGGTAAGAAACTAGTGTGTATTTAAAAAGTAATCAAATAATTAATTTTGATCTGAAAACAGCTCATAATCATAAATCATAATCATAATAATTCGTTAAAAAAATAAAGGAATTACAATCAAGGTTTATAGGTCAGTGCCAATAATATTTAAACATAATCTACGCTTAACCTAAGAAGTTATAACTAAGAAGTTATCAAGTAAGTTAAGCAAAAATTAAATTAATGCAAAACATACGTATTTTCTGTAAATATTAACTATTTAATTGTAAAGACGCTGACTCCCTCACTAGTTAAGGTCAGCCTTTAATCAAATTTGTTTATTGCATGAGTTAAAATTTATAATTATCTTAACTGAAATAGTTTTATATCATTACATACTGTGATGTTGAGTCTGGTTTAAGCTAAGCCTAATTTATAAGCAGTTTACTATTTATAAATACAAATGTATAAATTATCAGAAATATAAATTACAATAGCACTTATTACTAGTGGTCCCCGAACGAGGCTGTGTCTCAGGAGACCGGATTTGACATTAATGATTATCCATAGTGACCTCAAACTACGTAGTAGACGTGAGCAAGCAAACATTTGACGAGCTCTGTGGCGCAGCGGGCGAAGGTCCGCCTGCGACGCAAGGGGTTGCGGGTTCGATTCCCGCCTCGGGACAAATGTATGTACGATCTGCATATATTTGTTCAGGGTGTTCTGGGTGTTTTTCTATGTATAATAAAAATATCTATCAATGTTGTATAATGTACTAAGTATATCAGTCATCTAGATGACTGATATACTTAGTATGTAATGGTACTAGTACCCATAACACAAGCTCTGCTTAGCTTGGGGCTAGGTGATGCTGTGTGATTTGTCTAGCATTATTTATTTATTTATTTGAAAAAAATAATATAATTTACTCAAATTATTTATAGGAGAAGACGATCATGGAGAGCGGATTATTCGTCCATGCAAGCTGGACGACAACGAATGCATTCGCAAGTACTTAGCTCGAAACTCGAAATGCAAACCTACGTACGGACCGATGCCAGACCCTCTGTACTTGAAGAGATTTTCATATATGATACCAGTCGCCAATTTAACCATTATTGGTACTAGATTACGAATAACGGGTATAAACACATTTAAAATGAGTGAATTCTAGTAAGTACCATCATGACCTACAATTACATATATTTATTTTTAAAAACATAATTTTGTAACCAGCTCACAAGGGCAATAAAATAAAAAGCGGTCAAGTGCGAGTCGGAATCGCGCACGAAGGGTTCCGTACCATTATTTAGCGGTCTTGCAAAAAATGGTAAGTACTAAAATAATGCGCCGTGGGGTGCCGGCAGTAGAATGTGACCTCTCCTCTCATTCATTTTGTAAACACGGGAATTACTCACGTAGTATTGTAACGTCGAAGATTATTCCGACACGTTTCGATTATTCCAGTGTCGTGTCGGCCCCACGCGCGGACGGGCATTCAATCCCATGATGATGATTTTCTTGAAAAATCGAAACGTGTCGGAATAATCTTCGACGTTACATACTACGTGAGTAATTCCCGTGTTTACAAAATGAATAGTATATCTCTCCTCTCATACCCATGGATGCAGTAAGAGGCTGCTAAATGATATCTCTCATCATCATCATAATCTTTGTCATCGTCATTGAAGTCAATTGTAGAAAATAATCATAAATTTAATTAAGAAACTGATCTATATTAGAAAGTTACTTATTTGTAGACAGCAGAACTTACACAATAATATAAACAATAAAACTCTTATATAAATGAGTAGCCGCACTCCCCAGTTTTACCCGCGTAGTTCCCAATCCCGTGGGAATACGGAGATAAAATATCTATCTAGCCTATCTTACTCAGAGATAATGTAGCATTCTAATGGTGAAAATCGATTCAGTGGTTTATTAAGTTTATTCGTTACAAATATACAAAAAAAAATCCTGTTTATAATATTATATTTCTATATAAATAATAATCGAACTAGTGAGCGAAACGAACGGAGTTCTTAGATGCAACTAGAAGTTTCGGCTGAGTGCAATACTCAATGATCCGATTTTGATCATATTTAAAACATAAGAAGATTAAATCAATGTTAATCGATTGTCGTGGGGGATTTTCGCTACGTGGTGTAGTTTTTCAGATATGGGGATATATTCATCGATGTTTTTCTTGTCGCAACATATCTTGTACATATGCCCGGATTTTCATGAAAAAAACCAGATCGCTACCTAAAATCAAGTTCAAATGCAATGAGACTTTGTTAAAAGAAGCTTGCTCGTATTAAGTTAACTAGTTACAATACTATACTATAACGGGATAAAATTCAGGTCTTACTTAATTAGAACGTCCAGAGTAGAGCTTGGCAGTTAAGGATGGAGGCGTTTGCCCGACAATGGGATGCATTATAAGCTGGCAATGATGGTTATGATACCAATAACATATATTTAGAGTAGAAGTTGAGCCAAATTACCAGTTTGACAATGAGTTATATAATCTTCGAGAATCGCGGTGTGGAGGGAGCGGGCGATTTTTACGACCTCGAAGCACTAAAATCCGTATTGACAATGACATTCAACGTTTAGTTAGTTTTGTTATGGATCAAATGCCAAAAAGATTACAAGCCAAATAATTATATACTAATATAATAAAACATTTAAATGCCGTGGGGTTCCGACAGTAGAATGTTACCCCTCTTTTTATGCCCGTGGACGCAGTAAGAGCCTGCTAAAGCATGCCTCCGGAAGATGGGCAGCAGCATCCTTCCGTGTATCATCATCCTGTACGGCGCTCGCCAACCCGCCTGCCAAGTGTGGTGAGTATGGCAACAACCCCTCATGGAGAATCATAAGGGAGGTCTCTGTTCAGTAGTAGGCGTTTTGAAATGATGATGAAATATTTAAATCCTTAGATATGCCCTTATACTGAAAACTGTGGCATCGTCTTTATAATGTGTGGTAACAATAATGCCGAGGCACTGACACTGGTTTTGCCAACAAACCGAACTGTTATTGTTACCGTTTATTATGCAATCATGTTGCACAAACTTTCGTGAAAAAAATAATACACTCCACGTCACACTGTGTTTAGAGGTACACTGATTCCAAAAGAGTGAGCTCACGCATTTCGTGATGAAACAAAACGGTGCGGTCTTATTCCGGTAAGGGCGTATCTAACGATTTAAATCTTTGATTATAATAGTTTAATTATTATTGTTGTTGCTTAGCACCTATACTAAGTTAAAATGGGTGCTAAGCAAGAATAATCCATCTTCAAATGTTTTAGTCACTTCAGCGTCAAATTCAGTTGATGACGCTATTTAAAACATCTCTGAAACTAAGATATGACCAATAATGCATTTTAAAATTTCAGCGTAAATAAAAATACAGGAAGTGTGGTTATGGCAGTAGATTTCAAAAGTATTAACGTAACGTCAGATAAATCGCTCTACACTTACCAGCGGTTCGCAAAGGAGTCTATAATTTTGTATGATTATACCTCCTATGAATTAAGTAAGTATACAATCATTTCAGCCGTAAAACCATCCATCATGGATCTCCATGAGGGGTAGTTGCCTTACTCACCACGCTTGGCAGGCGGGTTGGCAAGCGCAGTACGGGATGTTGGTACACGGAAATACGCTGCTGCCTATTTTCCGGAGGTTTTCCTTTGCACGGGCATGAGAAGAGGGGTAACATACTACTGCCGACACCCCACGGCAAGTATAGCTTAGTTGGATTAAGCATCCGGCTTTAGTAAGGGTTAACTATCGCTTTAACAACTGTGGATTCACACCCCGTCGGAACCAAACAATTTATAAGGTTTTTACTTTTCTAGTAAAATATTAATCAAATTTATAGATGCTGGAACGTTGACCGCCGTGATTCCCAGAATTCCACACCTACGTTTGGATTTGGCTGAAGTGCACGCGTACTTCCAACAGCTACCGACCGACATTACAGGACCCAATGCAGTAACCAGTACAGGTAAACATATTTTCTTTTTCTTCTTTCTCCTGCCCTTATCCAACCTAGGTTCCGGCATAACAAGTTGTGTATTTCCTCCATTCTGCCCTATCACATTACATTCTCATTTAAACCTTTTGTACCATATCTCACGTAGTCCGGAATAAATAATATTCTTTGCAGTCTGAACCAGTGACAACTTTGTGATGCGAATAAAGGGACACTGCTCCACAGAGGAAAGCATACGCGGCTCTCATCTCGAGAAATCTGCAAAGTGTACACAAAGACGGGATAGTTCCTATTATTATTATTGTTTAACACTTTATTGCACACAACTTAATTTAATGGACAATTGGTGGACATAATGCTGAAAATAGGGTACCTGCTTGTTTCTTTTGTTTCATCATCATCATCATCAGCCTATATTAGTCCACTGCTGGACATAGGCCTCCCCAAAACTGTGCCATTTCACCCTGTCTTCAGCATGCCGCATCCAGCGTCTACCAGCGACCGCCCGCAAGTCATCACTCCATCTAGCTAGTGGTCGTCCTACACTACGCTTTCCAAGCCGCGGTCTCCACTCAAGAACACGTTTACCCCAACGGTTGTCGGTTCTTCGGCAGATATGGCCAGCCCACTGCCACTTCAGCTTGCTAATCCTATGTGCTATGTCGACGACCTTGGTTCTCTGTGGGATAACCTCGTTGCGGATTTCATCCTTCAGAGAGACTCCGAGCATAGCACGCTCCATAGCTCGCTGAGCGACTTTAAACTGGTGGACCAGCCGTACCGTAAGTGTCCACGTTCCGGCTCCGGGTAGGACGCACTGATTAAAAACTTTAGTTTTTAAGCATTGTGGTATATGTGATGAGAAAACCCTACGTAGTTTCCCAAATGCTGCCCAGCCTAGCTGAATCCTCCGCTTGGCATCCTTCTCAAAATTGTTCCTACCTTATTGCAAAATTTGCCCGAGGTAGGTGTATTCTGAAACAACTTCGAGTAGGTGGCCATTTACACAGATAGGTCCCGGATCAATGTGTTCATTGATCATGATTTTGGTTTTATCCAAATTCATGCCGAGACCTATCCGTCGCGAGGCTGAAGCTAGCAGTCTAGCTTCAGCCTCGCGACGGATAGGTCTCGGATAGGTCTAGCATCTGTTGTAGCTCCTCCAGCGTTTCTGCCATCAAGACTATATCGTCAGCAAATCGTAAGTGCGAGATGTGGTTGCCATTTATGTTTATGCCCATACCTTTCCAGTCCAGCGTCTTAAACATGTCCTCCAGTGCGCTTGTAAACAGTTTCGGGAATATGACATCCCCCTGTCTTACTCCTCGGCGCAGCTGGATGGACTGAGACTGCTGATTCTGTACTTGGACATTCATAGTGGCGGAACCATAAAGAGATCTCAGCACTTCGATATAGCGACAGTCTACTTGGCATCGCTGTATAGATTCCAGGACAGACCACGTTTCAACAGAGTCAAAGGCCTTCTCATAGTCCACAAAGGCCAGACACAGGGGCTGATTATACTCTTCGGACTTCTGTATAATCTGCCTCACTGTGTGAATGTGGTCTATGGTGCCATATCCTCCGCGAAACCCGGCCTGCTCCGGCGGCTGAAACTCGTCGAGTCTTCTTGCTAGACGATTCGTTATAACTCTGGAGAACAGCTTATAGACGTGGCTCAGAATCGAGATGGGTCTGTAGTTTTTAAGAAGAGTCTTATCGCCCTTCTTAAAAAACAAAACTACCAAACTCCCGCTCCTCGCCCTTGGAGTTCTCCCGGAGTGAAGAACGGAATTGAAGGGGTGCAGTAGCTCTTGGATAATGGAAGCTCCTCCTGCCTTCAGAGGTTCTGAAGTAATTCCATCGTTTCAGCCTTCACACTCGCACACTTCATTCTTCACACCTTTCACTCAAACCTAGAACATGCCACCTTATGTTTTCCAGCTCCACTTCCAACTGTGCCAGATGTTCGTCAAGCCTCAGACTGCGTCCATTGTAGGTTGCCAAGGTCAGGTGGGATGGGCGGCCTTCCGTAGCCCGGGGATTCTTAGCACCCCCTGCCCTGCCGTAACCGTGACCGCCGCCTTGGTCAGGAATAGCAGGGCGACCGGGAACTGGGGGCCGATTCCTCTTGTTTCTTATCATTTTTGGGGGGTATTGCCATAATCGCCACACTCGGCAAGCGGGTTGGCAATCGAAGGGGCACAGCTTCTCGCACCGTTGCCACTGCTACCTGTCAACGGCCAGATGATTTAGCTGTGCCATCTAAGCTAGGTTATTCCGCCTTTAGCCGGTAAAAGATGTCAGAGCCTCGTCCGTTATTTAGCAGGGGGTACCACGGGCCGGTGAGGTTGGCTTGGGTGCCGAAGGATGTAGGTTGGCTCCCCTTACCCCCCTCTTTTGTTTAGCAAAAAATTATGTTTGTGTATCTATGATATATTTTTGTGAATCTGTAAAATCGGTCTCGTAGATTAAGAGGGGCCAATCCAACTTACTTTTCATACAACCGCTCGTACGTGGGTGTGGCGTCGTAATAGATATTTCTATGAAACTTTTGATCTAATAGGTATCTTGTGCACTATATCTAGGTTTCTATCCAAACAAAAAATCAAAATTTGGAGAAACAAATTTTATACTGAATTTGTTTCTCCAAATTTTATACTGAATTTGTTTCTCCAAATTTTGATTTTTTGTTTGGATAGAAACCTAGATATAGTGCACAAGATACCTATTAGATCAAAAGTTTCATAGAAAGATATATTACGACGCCACACCCACGTACGAGCGATTGTATGAAAAGTAAGTTGGATTGGCCCTTCTTAAGTGATTTTACCCCAAAGGATTTGTGTGCCCAGTATTCAACATGGGCCATCGATAGTGCAAGTCGACCCAATTGGACACATCCTTCATTTTAAGTATGTCCTTAACATCCTTATTTTAAGGCTGTCCACTGCAAGACGTGGTAATGTATGATTCAAAAAATATATATTTATGAGTCAAGTCTTACATTGCCGGCGTCGACTGTAATATTTTGAAACAATGCAAAAATGTCAATGAGTGCCAGCTATGCTATTCGAGTGAGATATTAATAAGCTCGCACATCTCGCAGTAGACAGCCCGCTTTACTGACTTCACTCGTATCTTAAAAAATGTGTACTTTGTTATAGATCCCGAAGTAATGGCTTCTGTAGCTACACTCTTCTCAAATATTGGAATTGTGGCTCGGGAAGCCTTCCTCTACCATTCTCAACTCCTCATGGCTATATTTATTCAAGAAACTCTATGTGACTTTGGTGTTGACAAAACAAGTATTTAGTATTCTTGCTGTATCTTCGTTGATTTTGTTGTACTTAAATAAAGAAAACATCATTTGCTTTCTTTTTGTGTTATTTCTTACCCGACGCAGGGGGTTATGTTTTTGTTGCGTATCTGATTTATGTTGGATATCGGAAACTCTTTCTGTCATTGTAGCATTAAATAGGCTGAATGGATTTCAATAAGAAATGAGGGGTATTTCTTATTAATTTATTTCCGGTTTCTTTCAGAAAATGTTAATAATTATCTTCGTAATCGAAGCGTAAATCCGCTATCGCAAAGGATGCTTAGCTATGCGATTTTGTCACTATCGATAATTTATTCTGAAAACAGAACATCGATAGGCCTGACGATAGCCTATACTCCAACCACTTTTGCTATATAATGTTTCCAAAAAAAATCTTGAGAAATAAATGCTCATTTTTGTAAAAGCTAACAAAAGTAAAAGATATGATTACCTTTTTTTTTAGACCTTTCAAACTGCTAGATAAGATTAACTATCTTATTCGTTTCTGGTCAATGTGAATGAAATCTACATTTTTTCTGTCAAGAATAATGGTCACGTCAATGGCGTCAGTCGTTGTGGTTTAAAAGCTAAAAAACTGTTGGAGAAGATAATTCAATCAAAAAAGTAGGAGCAACATTTAAATTGTTGTAGCAAACGAAGTTCATAGTGGCATATAGTTGCCACCTAGATATCAACAGAAATAACAAAACTTGTAACAGGATGTATATTACCCCCTATGACGTTATCCAAGGAGTCAAACAACTAAAATTCAGAAGTTCCAAAAGACCAGACGACATTCCTCTAACTATTTTTAAACCCTTTGCCTGTTCACCACTTAATCCAACCTTTGTGCCATATTTTCAATTTAAACTTTCATTAATTTTTCCTTCATTTCAGCCGTAAAACGTCCACTACTGAACTCAGGCCTCCCTCATGGATCTCCATGAGGGGTAGTTGCCATACTCACCACGCTTCGCAGGCGGGTTGGTGAGTGCAGTACGGGATGTTGATATACGGAAAGACGCTGCTGCCCATCTTCCGGAGGTGTCCCTTAGCAGGCTCTTACTGCATCTATGGGTAGGAGAGGAGGAGTAACATTCTACTGTCGGCACCCCACGGCAAATATGCACCCTACGGAATTTAAACTTGGCTTCCGGTAATTACCCTACTTAGTGGAAATAATCTCGGGTTACTCCCATACCCAAAACCTCCAACAAAGTAATAGTGGAGGAATACCGTCCCATCGCCATTCTTTCGTCTCCAGCAAAGATGTTTTAAAATATATTGCATAAACTTATATACACACAGGTTGAAAAGTACTTATGTCCTGCACAGCACAGTTTAAGAGCCAAAAAGTCTGTTAATACACAATACACAATACTCGGCACGTAGATGGTCTCAATTTTGACTTTCGTAAAGCGTTTGATACGGTGAATAGTGACATACTGTTGGCGAAATTAGGTGCCATAGGTTTTGCACTTGGGCTTTTACTTCTTATCGCTGACTAACTAAGAGACCGACAACAGTATGTTAGACACGGCATGTACGAATCTTCGCTCTATCACACGCGATCGAGAGTCAGCCAAGGTTCAGTACAAGGCCCGTTGCTGTTCCTCCTAATGGTGAATAACTTACCATCGGTTTTACGACATGAAAAGTGTCTGTTAAATGCTGACGATTAAAAGCTCTTTTCCGCCATAAAATCTCAATCTGACAGTCTGGATCTATAGCGGCACATTGAGGCAGCTTTTCAGTGGAGTATTTACAACAAATTAGAGTTTTATCCCTCTAAATACACCTTGACTTTTAGTCGTATGTGGCATCCGATTTCCTACAACTGTACGATCAGCATCAATCTAATCACTATCAAGATATATCTAGCAATCTATTCAAGAAAATCTGACTTAGGTCTGTAGTTGATAAGTATTTAATATTCTTGCAGTATCTTTGTTGTACCTAAATAAAAACTATGTATGTTCGTTTGTTTTTCTTTTGTAATATTTTTCAATTACTATAAACTTAATTACTCAACCCATCGATTATCGAATCAAACTCGAATGGGCAGCGTTTGAGAAAATTCGCAACGCTTTTTCGTCCAACATTCCTCAGTGCCTGAAGACGAAAGTCTTCAATCAGTGTGCGTTACTAGTTAAATATAGAACCGAAACGTGGTCCTTCCCTATTGGCCTTATGAATAAGCTCAGAGTCACCCAACGAACTATAGAGAGGGCTATGCACGAATTTCATCAACGGGATCAATACAGAAAGGAGGAGATACGTAAAAGAACTCCGATATAGCAAAACAGATGCTATGTCATAGTTCTTCTATGTATCTTCTCCTTTAATTGGTGGAACCGCAAAGTTCTCGAATGGAGGCCACGGACTGGCAAGCGAAGCGTAGGACGTCCACCTACAAAATGGGAAAACTTGGTAAGAACCGTAGTTCGACGGTGGATGCAGGCCACTTCAAACCACAGTTTGGAGTTTGGAGATCGGTGAGGAAGGGACGTCCGACTGGTCTTAATTATAAATGTTAATTTTAAGCATTTAAAATAACAACACTATCATATTCACATCCAGTAAGCCTCTTTTTCTCTTGGAATTATCTAGAACATAATGTTTTCATTCAGGGACGGGAGGAACGTCAGTTTACTAATAGTATGGTCTCTGCTAACATCTTTTACCAGAACATCAATAGCATCCATTGTGCCTTAATTTATTTCGTAACCAAACTGACGGTTATTTAATATATTATTGCGATTAATATGTTGAACTAACCTATCCCTTATTAATCTCTCATAAATTTTAGACAGAGTTGGCAACAATGAGATTGGCCTGTAATTTTTGGGATCGGTTAGTTTTCCTTTCTTATGCACTGGAACTACTCGTGCTATTTTAAGTTGTTCTGGGAAAAGGTTCAGTGCAAGGCAATTATTTAGAAAAATAGATAGTGGTTCGGCCAGCAGATCTACATTATATTGTTCTTAATTATAGATATTGGGATTTCATCATAACCGTAGGATTTTTTTACTTTCATTCTTTTTACTATAATTCTAATTTCGTTTCTGTTTGTTAAATTAAATTCTATGTCATTATTTACCCTACTTGTTTATTCTTTTAAGTATGTCAGCACCTTATTTCTTTGACTATCGTCAGTATCACTTGTTTTAATTTCATTTTGTTCTGAGAATATGGTAGCATTTTTTTGCGCGTCATGAATTATTCCGTCATTAATTTTGATGATCAAATTGTCACAAGATTTTACGTCATTATGTTTGTACACTACTTCCTATTATAAATTTTGATTTGTTTTTAGCTTTATCTAGTTCTCTTCTAACAGCTAGTTTTTTGACGATGCTAGAATTTTTTTATAAAATCTTAAATATATTTTTCTGTAAGCTAATATTGATTCATGACATGCTTATTGTGCTAAGCAATGTTTTAATTTTACCAGAAACTTTGATGCCTTTAGATGTCCACTTTATTTTGTTATTTTTAATGCCTTAACACGTTAAGTGCGTAATGAGGCCTAAATCACCCCACATGCAACTTCCCTGTGGTGCGGCAAGGAAAAACGTGAACTTCACTGTCGTGCGACGGGCATAACTTCGGTTTGGTCCAGTGAAAAAAAATGATAAATATATATTTGAGATGTGCTAATGGTCCAGGACTCGGTGGTATACCTATCTTGGTACCGGATGTCTTAGGCCTCGTACCGCACTGAATTAATATAATTTTAATGTAGTGCGGAACTAGGCTAAAAACGTCCCATACTCCCCCTGACCTCGTACCGCACCCAACGCGAGCTCCCCGCGACCAGTGTTGTGCGTCGCGTCGATAAGAGATCACGTCCGTATTTTCAACGCCAACCATGTCCTCCAAACGATGTCGGAAGGAGTTAAATTTGAAAAACCCAAAAACAGAGCCAATATATAATTCTTAATATTTTTTTAAGTAAGAATTATAATTATCTTGACCATTTGTCTTCGTATTAGAAACCTGTCTGTAACCACATAAATTGTGATTATTTTTGTACTAGCGTTTTAAAGTATAGGAAGAATTTTTTTAAATATTTTTGCTCTTTATGGCGCCTTGAAACGATTTTCGATTATTTTTACAACGCAACTATGTTTAACGTGTAACGTGTTGTAACGTGTAACTATGTTTGCGGAATCTTGCAACTCAATTTTGAAGCAGATATCTTCAACCGATTGAGCTGTAATTTTGTATACAAGTTTACTTTGGATGTCAATGCATGGTCAGCTATGTGACGTCACTCTGAATCTAACATGGCGGAACACATAAGATGGCGGACTACTTATTTTTAATGTACCCCTATAACATGGGTATCAAATGAAAGGTATTGCTGAGAATAACTCAAAAAATGAAATGACGTCACTCTGAATCCAACATGGCGGAACACCCAAGATGGCGGGCTAGTTATTTTTAATGGACTCCAACAATATGGGTATCAAATGAAAGGGCTTGCTGAAAATAGTTCGAAAATGAAGTGACGATACTCTGAATCCAATTTGGCGGAACATCCAAGATGGCGGACTAGTTATTCTTAATGCACTCCTATAATATGGGTATCAAATGAAAGGCCTTGGTGAGAGTTACTCGAGAAATTTAATGACATTACTCGAAATTTAACATGACGGTATACCTACTCAAGATGGCGGACTAGTTATTCTTAATGCACTCTTACAACATGGGTATCATATGAAAGGCCTTGCTGAGAGTTACTTGAAAACTTATATGACATAACTTTCAATCCAACATGGCGGTCATGAGATGAACAGATAGCAAAACAACTGTCCAGTGATAACTAAAAAGTAAAAAATAAATTTAAAGTAGCAAAAACTTTTTAACAAACAAACTTTTATATAAACGTACTCACTAAAAATAATAAAATAAACATTTTCCATTAAAGTTTAATGTCAACTTAAAACGTCTTTACACAATATATGTAATAAAAAAGCTTGTCGCAAGATTTAAGCAGGTAAGTACTCGTATTTACATTGTTTGAAAAAAATAATTAAATCAATTAGATCAAGTTACAGGCACACAGGTTAATCTCGCGACAAGATTTTTTATTACATATATTGTGTAAAGACATTTTAAGTTGACATTAAACTTTAATGGAAAATGTTTAGTTTATTATTTTTAGTGGGTACGTTTAAATAAAAGCTTGTTTGTTAAAACGTTTTTTTACTTTAAATTTATTGTAAGATTATAACAAAACGAATCTAATGATCGAAATCGGTCCAGTCGTTGAGGAGTTTATAAGTGGCTTTTAGTAGATATCTTCAATAGACAGTTTAAATTAAACACGTCAATATTATTTTTCCCATCACTAATCTCAGCGAAAATTTGCCCTATATCAGTGCGTTATGAGGTGAATAAGATCCCATATTTTGTTTTGCCTATAATTATAGGCAAAACAAAATATGGGATCCTAAACTAGCTAGCAGATCCCGGGGCGACGGTAGATTAGGGTTCATTAATTCACTGTCTATATAAATAAAGACAAACATTCTCATTTATCTTTGATTTCGCGCCAGAAAATGGATTTTAGTCTGTTATGAGAGGTGGGGTCTTATAGACCGCATGTCGCCCCAACGTCTGGTCACGGTGCGGGCCGATAACACCTCGTGCCGCAGGAACGGAAAGTATGCAAAAATTGATGCCGCAGCGAACGTGTTAAAGGAGATGTTTCAAAATGGGCTAGGTCTATGTACCCAGACTGAAAAATTGCGCAAAAATCGGTGATTTCGGAAAAAATACTCTTTATTTAATTTAAACTAAAAGGATTGTTTGATTAATGTTTTAAATACGCGGCATAATTATCACTGGTAACATTTTTACTAGGCAGCCAAGACAGTTTCTAATAAATTCTTGTAACTGTCACTGCCTAATGATTTTGACAGATGGTTTTACGTGTTTGAGTTAAAGATTTTGAAGTTTTTTAACCGTAGCTAGGCTCTTAATGTAGTTTACGTAGGTAGCCTGAGGTACTTAGGTACTCGAAAATTGAAATACCTCAGGTTGACTTGATTTAGCTTCTATCATAAATCATTCATTTCACTATTATGTCAACAGCTGTCAAAATGACGTCACCAACTGTATTGGTCCGCCATATTGTTCTACAGTTTTGTGTTGCTCGACTTAGGCTAGTTATATTTAGGAAAATGCATCAAACGAAGCAACATATTAAAAAACTGATAGTGGGAAAATGTTTAATAAATATTTAGCCATGTTTGTGCACGTGTACACCTAGTTAGCCTGGATTCCATACATTCGTGAAACATCTCCTTTAATATTAATTTTTACGATTTTTTTTTAAATATGATTGTAAATGCGTGGATAAACCCGCTAACACAAAAACTTCCCAGATTGTGTTCCTGTAGACTTTTCCTAAATACTGATGATTTTTCCTCCGAGAAAATTGTGCATTGAACAGTGTAGTAGTTACCATTTTCCTTGTTTCGTGTGCTATTTAGGATAAGTGTACAAAAAAGGCCTGCATGACAAATTTTGGTAGTCATAAAGTACGCCTATAAGCCATTTAAAATTAAGATTGTGTTCTCGTGTAAGTTAATTTAACACTTTTTATCCTACTAATAGCCGTAGGGTGCCGGCAGTAAAATGGTACCCCTCCTCTCTGTCCGTGGATGCAGTAAGAGCCTGCTAAGGGATATCTTCTGAAGATGGGAAGCAGCGTCTTTCCGTGTATCAACATCCCGTACTGCGCTCGCCAACGTGATGTCGTTTTCGTCACCAGAACTAGAGGACCCATAACTGGCTACTACTGCAAGGCGACTTGGTGCTTTTGAAAGACGACAACACTCCCCCGATGCAATGGAGGCTCGGGCGCATAAGTTCAATATTTCCAGGGAAGGATGGCATAAATGGCGCGGTCGAAGTGAAAACTTCGACAGGCACGACGAGGAGTCAAGTACCTTTGCCCCCTTCTGGAAACTGCAGTCGACCACGATTTAGAACAAGAGGCTTCCAAGGCCCCGGATAATGTTCCGGCGCAGCACTAGCACGCCTGAATGACAGTAGTTGCCACGTCGCCCGCGCACCGCCGACGGACGCCCCCGCGCTTCACTTGGAAATATATAAAGCCATGAACAGTCCAAATTGAGTCAGATTCTCTTTATTAACATACATATAACCGGGTATTTATCGCGTAAATTACCTTTATTATTTCCCGACGTTTCGCTTGGATTGCACCAAGCATAAATTTCTCAGACGTTTCTCTCATAAATGTTCAGATTCTCTTTCCTCCGTCGACCGAAACACGTTCTCGGCTTGCCCGTTGACGAGCTCACCGCCGCTAACCCCCGAAACCGTCAACGTTCAACGTCAACGTTACAAACCGAAGACGTCAATCCGTCCTATACTAGCTGCAATGTACACATTCAATAACCGGCCTCGCCGGCAAGGCCGAAGAACACACTCTTCCGTCTTAAGGTGCAGTTTTACACCAGGACGTTAACCATCATTACATATAAAAATCTGGCAACAGTCCAAGCCGTGGTTCGAACCTAAGTGGTGCCCTTGAGCTTGTTGCCCCAACCTAACTTTTGCGGCTGGGCGCCCTCTGCGCTCGCCATAGTCCGGTAACGTTGTCGTGGCCATCTGCGGTCAACAACAAATATTGTCATTTCGAAAAAAAAATGGAGTCAGATTTTTAATCACCTCACCATGATAAAGAACAAAAAGTGATCGCGAAGGTTTACCAAAAACGATCAACAACTTAATCTACGCATTAAAAACAGGAAAGAAGGTCAGCTTATTTAGTATGTCAGATCATAAAATTATAATTACCCATCTTATAACAACAGCATTAAAATTATGTGTATGTAATGTACTTAATTGTATTAGTTGCAATAACACGCATCCAACTAAATATAAAAGACGCGGATTAGCATTGAAAAACATATTATGAAATGTATCGAGTAGTCGAAATGAAGATTTTAGTACTGTTCATATTAGTGCTCAGTGTTTTAGCTGAAAAAAAAGTTAAACGACACGATTCAACAGAATATATTGAAACCGTTGTTTCAAAAACTCCGATCGAAAGTTATAAACTGGGGAGATATGATGACCATGCAGAACACGTTGTTGACTATGGTAGACACCAGTCCACTTTAATACCAGAGAAACAGTTTTTTTTATACAGAGGTAAAGAAGAATACGAAGACTGGGATGATAATCATATCAACATTGTGGGTCTGGGTAAGTTATACCATAGAAAATATACTAGTAATACTATATATTATTTATAAGAATACCAACAGTTTATTATAATATAACACATTCAGTATTAAAATTGCAAGGACCAGTACTTATTTAATATTTTACCTTACCAATTTATAGGCAATCACAACATACACATACATTTATATGTTGCATACAAGAAACTGAATTAATAAATTAATGTTATAAGTACAATATTGAAATAAATGAATAGGCCTAGAAAGTTTAACATGAAATAATCATAATTTGCGTGGTAACAAAGAACTTACAAGAAATTAATTACCGACAACGTAAGGCGAAGAAGATCATTAATGAATTATTAAGACGTTTACAAGAAAAAAACCTATGTGTATTATTTTTAGTTATTTCACGTTTTAGAACGCCAAGTACAAATATTTTTAACATCTTTTTGTTGACTGTATTCTGTTTTAATATCATATTTTCTACAAATTTTATTATGAATTACTTAAACATACAGACAACAAAACAGGTACCGTACTACTGTCAGATTAGGCAATGAAGATAAAAATAATCATACACATAGTTGGCAATGGAATTACCAACACTTGTGAGTTAGGTGAACATTGTAATTTAATATGGGTTTTCTCCTCACGATAATTTTACTTTGAAAATAGGAATCCATCATGTTAATTTCCTGTTAGAACTTAATCAGTGAATGAAGTATGACTTTTGAAAAAACCTTAATTATAATATTTATGTAGTGTTTTCACGTTTTTGCATGCCGTCTAGTCCTAATTTTTGTTTGTGCTTTTTGTTGACTTTATTCTGTTTCATTACCATAATTTTCTACAAAATATATGACTATAATACACGGTATTGCGTAAAAAACGTGTTTACTTTCTTCTTTATATTTAAAAATACTCGTGAACTACACTTTTCATTGTAATGTTATTGAACTTTAATCAGGGAATTGAGCATGACTTTTACGAATTAGGGAGTGATTGCCACGATGCCACGTCATACTCAATACCCAGAGTATGCAATAATCAATATTTAAAAGCTATTTTTTGTATAATAAGTGTAAACCCACACTAGGTATCATTTATAGAAATGAAAAATGCAATCAAAATTTTGACTCCGACGGGGCTCGAACCCGTAACCTTCAGACGAACCTTTAACGCAGGCTGCCTTTACCAATTCGGCTACAGAACAAACTAACGGTCGGGTCGAAAATCTTGACTGCCTTTATCAGTCTTGTAGCACCGAGTAGCGACAGATTTCTGCTAGATGTGCTACAAAACCGATAAAGGCAGTCAGTATTCAATACTGTCGCAAATTCAAGATAGCGGATGAAGAACTCATTAATAAACCCTTTAACATGACAGTGCATAATTAAGCACATTTTTTTTTAATATTGTAACACATTTCAGTTACCTACTATTTCGAAATGAATTTGATCGTATGAATTAAAAAAAAAAATAATACGTTTTCATCCCCTACCAAATTTATTATCATCTTACTGACGTGTCCGACCGTTCGTGGCCGCCTCCGAGGGTCGCCAGACGAGAACTGGCCCTCTAAATGGTCTACGAAACATCAGCAAGATGATAATAAGTTATGTACGTGCTGAAAGCCGTATTATATTTCTTATGAATATTTTCAGGTAAAAATGACCGCGAAGACAAGGTTCGCCCTTGCTCTCTAGACAACTGGAGATGCATAAGGCAGTTCTTTGCCAAGAACTCAGAATGCAAACCTGCCCATGGGCCTGTCTCAGACCCTGTCTACGTGAAGAGACATACAATACATTTCCCTCATGCCAACGTCTCTCTGATAATGACGAGAACACAGATGTCTGGCCTAAGGAAAACCAAAATAAGCGAGCTTTAGTAATTCCGAATTTTCTTGATTTAACTGCCTTTAGTTCAAATTAGCACCTCAATAATAATTCATTGCACCATTTCATTTATTTTTAACGCGCTCGGAACAGCCGTTTTATTGTAGACTAAGAAGTGCTATGGTGTTTTTCTATCATTTAAATATCAATCTTAGCTTCATCATCATCATCACCACAGCCGTAAGACATCCACTGCTGGACAAAAGCCTCCCTATTGGACTAAGAGATCCAAGCACTGATAATGAGGGGCAGTTGCCATACTCACCACGCTTTGCAGGCGGGTTGGCTAGCGTAGTAAGGGATGTTGATTCACAGAGAGACGCTGCTACCCATCTTCCGGATGATATATCCTCAGCAGAATCTTACTGCATCCACGGGCAAGAGAAGAGGGGTGACATTCTACTGCCGGCACCCTACGGCTTAGATATCAATCTAAGCTAATAGCAATTAGAGGAATGAACAAAAACATGTCGATACGTCTGAAGCTGACTAGGCCGCGGGTTTTCTTGTCATTTTACCAATTTCAAAAAGGAGGAGGTTCTCATGTCGTTATTTTTTTTAATGTTGTTTTAACCTCAGTACTCCATCGTTTATGAACTGGTTTGTATTTTTTTTTGGGGTTTGTAGATATGCTTTAAATTAGTTCCTATTTCCAGAGTCCTTATCCATTATCATTATTTATTATTGGGGAGTACGTGTCTACGCAGTGAAACGGTTTCTGAGGGGGTGAGCCGTTCTAAATCACCCTTTCAATTGATGGTACTGAATGCTGTATCTCTGGTTTACTGGTGTCACCGTGATGTTAACCGCTGGCTCGGATTGGTTACCCGTTGCCGGTTGGTTATGAAGTCGTCTGCAATGGCGCACAGTGAAGTCGTCTTCAGTGACGCAAACGTGAAGGGCGCTCACGCGCACCGAGTTGGCTTTGGCCTTGATGTTAGCTTCGGCCTCAGTAAAGATACATTATTTTAAGGAGCTGAGCTGAGTCTGGGTAGTATCGCGGGAGACAATGCACAATACACCCCTATCCGGGACGTCAGTGCAGATCTGATATCCCCCACCAGATTCAGAATCAGAGGTCCCATTTCTTTCAAAACTCAGTTCTGATAGTGGGATTCAGGAGGAATCGGAACTCCTCAAATGTTGTTGGTAAATGATGATTCCGACATATTTCGCTCAAGGTCAAGCATTTGCATTCAGAAAGTATGATTTGGTGAAGTGGAACTGTTGAAGAAGTCTACAGATGGTTATCAGAACTCTTCAATGATATTGAAGAGTTACGGGTTCACGGGTTACATCAAAAGATAACTAATATTATATATCCCTATCCACTAATCATCGTACTAACCTACATACACATCATCACTATCATCATCATCAGCATCAGGTTCATTGCAATGAAATTTAATGGAATGAAATAATGTACATATTGTGTACTGGAATCCCTCAATGTATATATTGATAGCTCACAATTTAAATTTGGGTTTTTTTCACTTTATAATGTTTGATTGCTTTTAAACCCAGTCCTGATGATGGGATCTATGATAAATCAAAAATATTCAAATGTAATAAGCAACATTCAGATGTTCTCATTGAAGACGGTTGTTTTGTTGATAAATTAAAAATAATAATCTTTGCGCTATTCAATTAATAACGTAGTTACATTTTTCAGCCACAACCCGCGCACAGGCAATATAGTTGTGGGCCTGAGTGTACTGAAACTAAACGTATCATCACCAAGTGGATACTTCAGATACAAGAAACCTAAGCAAGAGTCAACGGTTTTACATGACTTCGTCTCGATAGAATTAGGTGAGCTTCCTAATTTAACAAAAATATTCTTGAACTGACTTGCCGTGGGGTGCCGGCAGTATTTACCCCTCCTCTCATACGTATGGATGCAGTAAGAGCATGCTAAGGGATACCTTCGGAAGATGCAGCAGCGTCTTTTCGTGTATCAATATCCCGCACTGCGCTCGCCAACCCCAAGCGTGGTGAATATGGCAACTACCCCTCATAGAGATCCAGGTGCCTGTGTTCAGTAGTGGACGTTTTACGAATGAAATGATCTTGAACTTCTTAATTATGGTAAATTCATCATCTGAGATCCGTAGCACGTCCACTGCTGGATTAAAGGCCTCTCGCATCTCCAAGTATTTATCATGAGGGAGTTGTTACCGTACTCACCACGCTTGGCAGGCGGGAAGTATGGGATGATGATACACGGAATGACGCTGCCGCCCAAATTCCGGAGGTATCCCTTTTCAGGCTCTTACTGTATTCAAGTTCATGACAGGAGGAGTAACCTTCGACTGCCGGTACCTCACGGCGTTATATATCTTATAATTTTTTTGTCAAAAATGTATGTAAAATTTACAATTTCGGTGGGATTCGAACCCACGTCCGTCAAATCGATTTTTGACGCTTCCTAAAGCCGGAAGAGATTTAACCACTAAGCTACGAAACGATTCCAGTGGGGTGTGTGTATGGCACCTATAATATTTAACAAAATACCTGAAGAATACAGGCAGTTAAGCATTAATTTATTTAAGCAAAAATTAACTAAGTTATTACATGAAAAATGCTATTATAATGTTGACGAATTTCTAAAGGATAAATTTTAATTTTAATTATTTTTAATATATTTTTTTTTTTTAATATACCTATTGTCAAAATAATAATTTAAGTTGTAGTTGTAGTATTTTCTTTGAATTTTCTGTAACATCGGCATGCCTTATCTTAAAAACTTTGCATACCGATTTCGGTAAAGCATGTTGTGACCCTATAAAAAATTAAACAACTCGCATGAAAATGTAAACACATGTTTTTTGCAAATAAATGTCTTTATCTTTATCTTTTATCTTTATCTTATCTTTATATTCGGATCCACGTCCGTCAAACCCATTGCTTAGTGGTAAAAGCACTATTCTGGTACAGTAAGTACGGGTTCCGTAGCTAAGTGGTTCAAGCACAAGTACGGGTTATGTAGCTTAGTGGTTAAATCACTTCCGGCTTTACGAAGCATTAAGGATCGATTTGACGGACGCGGGTTCGAATCCCACTGGAATCGTAAACTTTTGATAAGGTTTTTTTTTCCTTGAAACCTGATTTGTTTACTAGGTGGCACTATAACGGCCGTCATCCCGCAAATACCAAAATTGAGATTAGATTTATCAGAAGTTCGCTTTTCTCTCGACGATCCGGCAGCGCCATTTGTGGTTGGACCAAATGCTGTTAACAATGGTAAGAAGTAAGAGTATAAGATAAGATAATATGTTAATTATCATAATTTCTGCCGTAAAACGACCAGTACTGAACGCAAGCCTCTCTCATGGATCTCCATGAGGGCTAGTTGCCATACTCGCTACGCTTGGCAGGCGGGTTGGCGAGCGCAGTACGGGGTGTTGATACACGAAAAGACGCTGCTTCCCATCTTCCGAAAATATTTCTTGGCAGATTCTTACTGCATCCACGATCAAGAGGGGAGGGGCAGCATTCTACTGCCGGCACCCCACGGCTAAAATCAATAATGTGTTGTGGGAATTCGAAAGACCTTATTTCCTCTCTGTTGGGTATATGCTCGATGTGTGAATGTAATTATAGTAAATTCTTTTACAGACAAAGAAGTACAGGCCTCGTTTGGACAGTTGACAAGTAACTTCGGTGCTACACTTAGTGAATTCACCCTTATACTAGGTCAGTTCCTTGGTGCCCTTTACATTCAACAAAATATATGCGACTTCGGAATAAAGATATTCAGTTTTTAAACAAAAATCTGTTAGCCTTGTCAAGATCTAATTTTAACGTCTCTGAGTTGATCACGGAGCTTTAGATCCATCATGCTTCATCTTTTTGGAATGATCTATGCTTAATCTTATTTTCTAGAGCCAAGGCCCATGTTTGGCATAAAGCAATGTTGGTGCGAAATTGTCTGCGAGTATTTTTCTTTATGCTGATAGCCAAAGTATCATTAAAAAAATCCTTAAGTGACCATTACTATTTTTCATGCTAGCTTTATTCTTCCTTCAATTTCCTTTTTGGTTCTGTCAATGAATCTACGTTCAAGTGTGCAGTTTAATAATAATTATATACATTCTTTAACATCTGATTATTCACACACAGTGGTATCGGTTGTACATTTGTCATTGCTTTTATCTTATCGCAAATCAACTTTAATCCACATTTTTGAAGACATTAGGATATATATCGTCTCAGCTGTAGGACATCCACTGCTGGACAAAGGCTTCTTACTGCATCCACGGGCATGAGAAGAGGGGCAATCTTCCACCGCCGGCACCCTACGGCTAAGACTAGGACATTAGGATAATGTCGTCGGCAAATCTAAGGTTAGATAGGCGTCTCCGTTTATGTTGATCCCGAAATTATGCCAATATTTTTTTATGAAATATATACTATTAGCTGAGCCGGTGCCCACTTCGTTCAGCGGTAACTTATAGCCTTTGACACTCACAAATACTCTGGCTTTTTATAAGTAAAAGAATTTTGAAAATCGGTTCAGTTGATCCTGACATTACCCCCTACAACCTTACAAACTCACAAACTTTACCCCTTTATGATATTAGTGAAAGCAATAATTAATTTAGTGAAATTCTCTGTATCAAATATTGCTCCAGGCTTTTCTAGTTTAACTATTGCAATACATTCTGTGTGTATATTTTGTAGTAGCTTTATGTACTTACTGTGCACGCCCTGTTCAGTAAAGGCTTTTGAGAGCTCTGTGTTTTTAATAGAGTCAAAAGCTTTACTGTAATCGATCACAAGGTATCTTTTCTGTGATTTTTTCTCGTACCTGGGTTAGAGCAAATATATGATCAATTGTTACAAATAGTAGCTTTTTTTTAACAGTACTCTCGTTGTGTTGTTTTTCTTTAATTGTTTTATTGTTCGGTTTTAAATAAGGCTTTTGTAGATTGTGAAAATTAGGCTGATGGGCAAAACTGCCAGGAAAAATGGCAGCAAGACTCAAAAAGTGGATTGGGCACAAAGTAAACGATAACCAATGGAGTGAGTTCTAAACTGGTGGCCACGTGACGGAATACGAATATGTGGTCTTCGCCGCTGGAGTGACGATTGTTTTGATAGCTAGACGGCACTGGGTATGCTTAACATGGCATAAAATGGAATGAGACGGAAGAGGCCTACATCCAGCAATGGACAGCCCCTGAAACAGTGGACTGCCCCTGCAACCCATTTATATATTATAACAATATAAAAACGTAACGTAAATAAATAATTAACTAGCGGATCCGACAGACGTCGTCTTGCTCGCTTATTTAGTGACATATCAAAAGTATCGCCACCTAATAGGTTCAATTGTCTTTTCAAACCATCAAGGAACCCATTGAAATATACGCAAAAAATTTCATCCGAATCGGTTCAGCCGTTTAGGAGGAGTTAGGCGACAAACACAGATACAGAAGAATTATGTACTTATATTAAGATATTCATGTAAACACCAAAGGGAAATAAATGCTATTTTGATTTTGATTTTATTTTATTTTTACGTCTAAAGTAGTATCGGAATAAGTAATAGCAGAATGAATGAAATAAGTTGTGAAGTACCCTAAGCACGTATTAAGTCGGAAGTGCCAACTTCCTTGAATGCAAAGCGAAGTCAAATGTTTAAGTGCGTCAAAAATATAATTTCATACTTTTATCTATGTTACAAAATACTGTAGGTATATGTAGTGGCTCTTGCAAGGCTTTTAAAATATACAGTTTGCCGAAAATAACTCGAGTTTATTTAGAATATTATCTTCATCGCTGTAGATTTTGTTATAATTGCTAAGCACTAAACCAACTAGGTTTAGCGCTTCGCAATTACGCGATTTAGGGTTCGTTAACTTGACATTTGGAATCGTATTAGATAACGCTTATTTACATAAACTGCAATTACAATAGAAAAAGCAAAGGAAGTCTCAAAATGTTAATGAAAAAAAAATTAAGTGGGATTACCAATATAAAAGAGCTTCATTTGCTCATCAATCAACAATTATTAGTTTTTTATAAAACATATAGATACCGACTTATTTTGAAAACTGCTAAAAAAAATGTCTCCGAAGTTTGCAAAGATACACCTGAAACTTTATAACCTAGAGAAGTGTATATGTCGTAGGATGATTTGATAATTAGAAATATCGTGAACATTCTAGAGATTTTGCGAAAACACGGAGAATTAGACAATTGTGATTACATTTAAACGAAATAACTACTGTCTGTCCATCTTGGTTCTGTCACAGGCAGTGTTTTCGGATGATTACGTAATCACAATTGTCTAATTATCCCTGTTTTCGCAAAACCTCTAGAATGTTCGCGATAATTCGAATTATCAAATCATCCTACGACATATATAAAGATCGCAGAAATATAACGTGCTGTTTAATTAGCAAAGTTTTTCAGAATATATCAAAGTGTTATTTGTCTTGGTACCTACATAGATTATAAATAGATAATAGTCGAGAGACGGTGCCAAAAAGAATAAACCTCCTGTGTTATACACTACCTAATTAACTAATCAATACTAATATTGTAAAGCTGAAGAGTTTATTAATTTCGTTGAACGCGTTAAACTCAGGAACTGGTCCGAATTTTAAAATTATTTTATTGATAGCCCTATTATCGAGGAAGGCTATAGACTATAAAACATCACGCTAAAAAAGTACTAAGAAAATTGTTGCAGGAACGGGGAAAGTTAATAACTTTTGGGAGCTTTCGTTGCGTGCGCTGCGTAAACGGTTAAAGTTATGCAGCCATCATGTATGGAGGAATTGATCCTCTTAAAAATTTCTAAAAATAGTCCACTATAACTTTTTTATGGTAATAAAAATTTAAAAGGATGCATTATTTGCGAAGGTGTTCTTTTAAACATAGTATCAATCCTTATCCAAATAACTACGTAATGCATCATAAGTATTTAATTTTGAACGAAATCCCCGTTTACTCCATTTAAATTTAAGGAATATCTTAGAAGATACAACAGTTTTACCTCATATTTTAATTATAGGTGCCTACGATCCACTCTCTCTTTTATGTAACGCAGACAAAGTTACGCGGGAAAGCTAGTTTGTTAAAAAGGGATACTAATTGTATGATGACATAATATATTGTTTGTTAGCACGGCAGCCTCAGTGCGCGAGTCTGACTCGCTCTTGACTCGACTTGACGATCTAGAACAAAATCAATGCACCAAGGTCAAGGAAGAAGGCCAGTTTAAAAATCGTGTGTCAGATCGTACAATGATAATTATACACCTAACTAACCACTGCATTGTTAGACAAAATTGATAATTTTGTTATTAATAACACGCATGAAACTAAATATATAAGAAGTGGATTGGCATTGAAAGTTAATGGTTAACAAACCAATCGGTTTGAAATGAAGATTTTACTGCTGTTTATTGTGGTGCTGAGTGCTTTAGCGGACAAAAGAGTCGAACGATCAGATAAATCAGAATCCGTTGAAACCGTCATAAATTCAAACAGTGAGATACCGAACGAGAGTTATAAAGTTAAAAGATATAGTGACTATGAAGACGGTTTAAAACGTTCTAACAGACAGTTGTGGAGTCCGGATTTTGACGATAATAAACAGCGGTCAAGTTTTACGTCACCTAAACAGTTCTATTCATATCAAGGTCTTGATGAATACGTAGACTGGGACGAAGATATCAATATTGTGGGTCTAGGTAAGTTATTAACATTATTAAGAGCCTAGTGTCTCACAGCAGAGCTAAGGCCTCCTTCCATTCACTCTTTCCGGTTTTCGGAAATAAGCGCCCGTTATTTGTTAAGAGAATCTTGATTCTCTATCAATTTTAAGTTATAAAACTGAATTTTTTGTTACTTCTCAAAAACTAACATAGAATCTTTGATTATTTAAATAATCAAACTACAAGGCCTTGAAACTAAATGGTTGGTCACAAATTATAGGTAACGAAGAACTTAAGAAATTTGCAACTGACAATGTAAAAGTGGTAAAAGCAACTCCTAAAGTGTACATGAAAAATATTATGGTTGGTTTTTTAATTAGAAAATACTGTTTTGAATTATTTAATAAGAGCTATTTTCATCAGACATTGCAAAGGCCCATTACCTCCAGACATCTCGCTCTTGAGCCGCTTCTGAACAGCCAACCAGGTATTGGTCCAGTTCGTCCCGCCAACACTGTTTCGGACTTGATTCATGCGCCACTAGGAATGCCAGGAGAGCTCTGGCTTCTTTTATCTATAGCTCTCCTGGCATACGGTAGACGTGACCAGCCAACTCCATTTAAACTTTACGGCTTTCCATGCTACATCAGTCATTTGCGTCTGAGAGCGCAGTTCGTTCAAAAATTAGTAGACTTTTTTTTTGCAGTTTTGACAAGAAAAAAATAAAAAAATATTATTATTTTCGAATAGCCATTTATTATTTTTTACTCGTTATAAATGATTGTGTTTCATAACGAATTATTAAATAGGCTAATTTTCTTATTACATTTTTCAGGTAGAGATGACCACGAAGACATCATTCGCCCCTGCTCTCTAGATGACTGGAGCTGCATAAGAAAGTTCTTTGCCAAGAACTCAGAATGCAAACCTGCCTTCGGTCCTATCTCAGACCCTCTTTACATGAAGAGACAGACATTTTATTTCCCTCATGCCAACGTCACCCTGATAACATCGAGATTACGGATAGCTGGTCAAAGTGGATTTAAAGTTAGCGAGTTTTAGTAGGTTCATAATAATGTATTTGCCGTACTTAGGCTGAGGCCAAACCTGCGCGGGACGCGAAGTGACGTCGCTGACGCACAGGTTGAGCTGCAGCTTTTTTTTTTATTCGCAACTTTCCATACATTTTCGACACTCGCAAGGGAATCAAAACCTGCAGCTTACTTCCCGTGAACTCAGAATCTTGAAATTTGGTACGATGCAACGTCTTATAGCATAGATAAAGGATAAATTGCGAAAACCGTTAATTTTAGTTACGTCATTTATTATAAATATTTTTAATAATTTTAAACTTTACTACCCATTTCCTCATGAACGCGTAGAGGTATTAAATTGAAATTTATATCAAATACCCAGGTCTTATATACCTAAAGGTTCGCACGGAACCTTCGGTGCGCGAATCCGACTCGCACTTGTCCGGTTTTTTTTTACTAGCCTATACTCTCCCACTGCTGGGCAAAGGCTTCCCCCGTTTCCCTCCATTTGTCCCTGTCCAGTGCAATCTCCCGCAGCTTCCAAATGTATAGCGTAATGTATAAATTTAGGCGACTAAGCTGAGGGGATGGCCTCACCAAACATACCGGATGCACCTGCAGAAACGCGGGGGCTCCAACAACATCCTGAAGGCATATTGTACTGGACACGAAGAGTGTTTACGAATTTACGCTTGTATGTTAGACACGTCCTGCTCGTGTAGCTGACAGAATTACTTGAATATAATATGAGAATGGCCAGTTTATTATTAATCTTTCATGTTTTTTCAGCTACAACCAGCACACAGGGAATTTAGTTGTGGGCCTTAGTTTCTCGAAACTAAGTTTGACAACACCAAAAGGGTTCTTCAGATACAAGAGAACTGCAAAAGAGTCAATGGTATTATCTGACTTCGCTACATTAGAACTTGGTGAGCTTTTTTTGGTGACTATAAATGACGAGACACACCCAAGGCTCACCTGATGTTAGGCGGTAACCCCTTTACCTATTATATTTACAATACCGCGGTAATCATGTTCATTAAGCACGTGACCAAAGCTGTACTCCATTGCTCCCGTCACCCTGAGACATAGAGTTGTAAGATCTCATGTGCAAATTTCGAGAAATATATATTATACTTTTTATCAAAGAAGGTAGTTCTGTTTATCAGCCTAAGGAACAAAGAGCACAGGGAAATTGTTTAAAGAAATAAAAATCTGACTATGTACTCAGGATCATATTCGCTCCACAAGTACTAGTAAATTATACTAAGAAAAAATTATACTTACGACAATTGTACTCCCAATTTTTTTCCTCTAAAATGACTTGTTTTCATAAGGACACACTTTATACACCCTGTATTATATTATAATTTTATTATTTATTATTATACTTTTTGAGATCTAATAATGAAATCTGATTTGTATTCAAGGTGGTACTATAACTGCCGTAATTCCAAAATTACCAAAATTGAGACTGGATTTGGCAGAAATTCACGTTTTTATCAACGATGCCCTTCCGCCTTTTTTCATCGGACCAGGAGCCGTAAATGAAGGTAAGAAGTATAATCATCATCATCATCATTTCAGCCGCAGGACGCCCACTGCTGGACATAGGCCTCGAAGACCTTAGGAGTATAATGTAACTAGATAACTACAGTGTAGTCTTGAATAAGCCGAGCTGGCCTAGTGGTATGCTCCCGACTTTCGATGCGAAGTTTCGATCATGCATCAAAGACGTGCAGAAATATATTATTTTATGCGACTAATGACGGCACAAGCCGAATACCCGCAGAAGATACCTTTGCGTCTTTGTTGTTTTCAGCGTGTGCCACTTCTCCTGTAGATACCTTGAAGAGAGACGAAACAATTGAATTCTTTTAGTGTTTTTCAAGCGCTCATTAGACATAGACTACCGTATATATTTATTGTTCATTTAGATATGATTCATCATCATCATTATCCACAGCCTCTCTTCGCCCACTGCTGGGTATAGGCGTCCCTTAGTTCGTGCTATCCACCACGGCCCTATGCTAGTCGCATCCACTGCCCCGCGACGTGAACTATGTCCTCGACCCACCTCGTCACTGGTCGCCCGACACTTCTCTGTCCCATATATCCTTGGCCACCATTCAGATATGGTTAGGATAATGTAACGAAGATCATTGATTTAATTTAAAACGGGGATTACTCAAGTAGTATTATAACGTCGAAGATTGTTCTGACACGTTTCGAGTTTTCAAGAAAATCATCATCATGGGAGTGAATGCCCGTCCGCGCGTGTGGCGACATGACACCGGCCAGTGTCATTTCGGCCCCACGCGTGAACGGGCATAGTGGAATAATCTTCGACGTTTCAATACTACGTAAGTAATCCCTGTTTTACAAAATGAATAGTTATATCTTACGGTAATTTTGAAAGTGAGATAATTTATTTGTTTCAGACCCAGATGTACTAGCTGCCTTTGGACAATTAATTGCTAACTTGCCTACTACACTTCAAGAAGGCGGCCTTTTCGTAGCGCAGTTCGTCGGTGCCGTATACATTCAGGAAAATATATGCGACTTTGGACTTAAGATCTTCAGTATATAGATCATTAAGAAAAAAGTGGAATATATATTCAAGATAACATACACGACTTTGGCCTAATAAATCTAATCTATCTGCATTGTTAAATAAGATTTTCACTATGTAGATAGATAAATATATTAACTCCTTATTGTGATTTCACCATAGACAGAAATAATACAAAGAGACAACCAAGTATTAGCGTATGATGGGGGTCTTATCGCTTAAAGTAACAATCAAAGTAAGTGCAAATGTAAATAATTATGTAAGTGTCAAATTTGTGAAGTGTAATAAATATATTGTTTTTACCTAAGCACGTATTAATTAAATGGTAAGAGCCAAATAACCTTGAGTACATTACCAGAGTGAAGTCAAATAGTTGAAATAATGGTAGTAGAAATCAGGTAAATTAATAGGTTGACTAACCTATAGGCCAACATGTTGACTAAAGTTTTAGCCTGCTAGACTTTGGCCTCCCTCATGAATCTACAAGTAGGTTACTGATCACGAAGGCCTGTTACCATACTCACCACGCTTAACAGGGTTGGGTAGCGCAGTACTGAATGTTGACGACTGGGTTTCCCGGAGGTATACCTTGACAGATTCTTACTGAAACCACGGGCACGAGAGGGGAAGTAACATTCTACTTTCGGCACCCCCACGGAAATACCGGCACTCCACGGTAAGCAGCAGTAAAACTACATTAATCAGGTAGTAAAGTCCCAGTTCGGGGTGCCGTGGGGTGCCGGCAGTAGAATGTTACCCCTCCTCTCATGCCCGTTTATGCAGTAAGAGCCTGCTAAGGGATACCTCCGGAAGATGGTCAGCAGCGTCTTTCCGTGTATCAACATCCCATACTGCGCTCGCCAATCCGCCTGCCAAGAGTGGTGAGTATGGCCACAACCCCTCATGGAGGTCCATGAGGGTGGCCTGTGTTCAGTAGTGGACGTTTTACGGCCGAAATGATGAATGTCCCAGTTTTGGGTGTGGTGTTCAAATCCCGTCGGAACTTAAGTGTTTTGTTAAACCTTTATTTATTATTTCCACCTGCATTTAACTATGTTATAACCTTATAACCGTGTTGGCAGAGTGGTATTGGTTAGTAGTGGGTTCGATACCGGCCGTGCACCAATGGTTTTCTTTCTTGAAAAATGTATGTACTCACCTAACACGTGCTTTAACGGTGAAGGAAACATCGTGAGGAAAATCGCGTTTAGTCAGCTTCAGAAGTATTGACCTGTTCTTTCCTCTGACTAATAGCTGACTAAGCTGAGAGGATGGTACAGGTGCTGGGCAAGCCTAATCTATCTTACAATATCCCAGGCACTGCAGCGTTCCTTACAGCACGATTACCAGTTGCTGACGATAAATCATCTATAATAGATGCAAAGACCTTAACTTTTTAACGTCATCTTCACAAATACCATAAGGTCTTACTAAATTCAAACTCTAAACACGAGGTCCGATCACGATGCTATAAAGACTTTTTAAAGTTGCCGCTTTTTAATGTTGCCCGCGACTTCGTCCGCGTAGTATCATCAATAGTAATTCATCAATACATAAGTTATCAAAAACACACTCATATTAAAGTTTTTTTTTAATGAAAAAAAAACTAGAAAATCCAAAATTGACTTCGTAGCACCATGATAAACGTACTCCAAAAACTCCAGTGGTTTAGGCTGTATATTTTTCTGTCAGTGAATCTGATAGCATTTATAATATTTATGTTTATTAGAGAAAACACCTAACAATAGTACAATCTTAATCTTAAATATAAAGTATTACACAATCCAATATTTTTTTTACTGATTTAGAATTTATAATCATCATTTTCGTATGTACATCGAGCTGAAAAGACAAACTTCCCTGTTTATTAGTTTTAAAATTACAGGATTTTATCGCGTACCTTTTTTATTATTTTCCCTGTTCCCTGTGTTGGTGTTACGACTAGTTAGTTCAACTTATTTATTCTTCGGTCTAACTTTCAGCTTTAATCAATTCCTTTTGATAACATCAACAAGTAATTAAGTAAGGCCTTTACATCTATTATTTATTTATTTATTTATTTTATTAATTAATTAGCACGACTTACATAAATCAATTACACTAATTAACTAGAATAGAATAAAAATAGAATAAATTAGTAAAATTCCGAAATAATAAAACAAGTATAGATTCAATCACACATTCATTCCTCAATCTCCCAAAACCTCATGCATACCAACATAATCTTCTTCCACTCATCAGCAAAAATATCACAGTCAGGGTTCTGGTCAAGAAGTCTGTTCAGGGCTGCGAGGGTGCGAGGCAGAGGAGAATTGGCGCGGGCTACGGTTCGGCTATAGGGCACAGAAAAAAGTCTATGACTTCTACTCCGAAGATAATTATTTGGAAGATGGAGAAGAAATAATATATTATGTAGATCAGGGGCATCAATCCTTCCGCGAAACACTTTGCACAGTGTTGCAGTCTGGTCGTACGCTCTCCTAGTTTGTAGGGAGTTGTAGCCAAGACAGCCTAGCAGAAACTTGGTTGGGTACATATAGGGATAAAAACCAAAAATTCGTTTGTACATAAACCTAAGAAACGCCTTTTGAACCTTCTCCAGTATCAGAACGTACGTACTTTCGAAGGGGTTCCAGACGCAGCAACTTGCCTCAAGCTTGGTCCTCACTATGGCCCCAAACAAAAGCCAAACAACACCATCACTGCGAAAGTCTCGGGCGTTTCTAAGTACAAAGCCAAGTCTCTGGTAGGACTGCTTGGCAATAATGGAGATATGGTCATGAAACGTGAGCCGTTGGTCAAAAGTTACCCCCAAATCCTTTATCACTGTTGTCCTAGGGACTAGGTTTCCCAGGATCATGTAATCAAAGGACACTGGCCGCTTCCTTCGCCCAAAGGTCAACATTGTACATTTAAGGGTATTAAATTCCATTTTATTATTACGGCTCCATTGACAGACCGCATCAATATCAGCTTGGAGCGCCTCACAATCCCTTACAGAGTGCACGACCGAGTACAACTTAAGGTCGTCGGCATATAGAAGACATTCCGCGTGCTCCACAACATCAGGCAGATCGTTGACCATTAATATGAAGAGTAAGGGTCCTAAAATAGAACCCTGACTTGATTATATACGATTTATACAGCGTCAGCAACTAATGATTATGCTGTACAGTACGCTGCAGGTCCTGGAATATTGTTAGATGGATTAGGCTCGCTTAGCACCTATACCATCCTCTCAGTTTAGTTGGCACATTTAATTTAAGCCTTCCAATAATTTAGAGAAGGTTTATGGCAAATATGAAAAGTTTTTCAAATTATCTAGAACTAGGAGTCACCCGCGGTTTCACCTGCACCTTTAGTTACTGCTCCGCTCTCGTAGGTCGTAGCGTGATGTTATGTAGCCTATAGCCTTTCTCGATAAATGGGCTATCTAACACTGAAATATTTTTTCATATCGGACCAGTAGTTTCTGAGAACCCTTCAGCTTTATATATTAGTATAGATATACTGTCATAAAAAAATGTGTGATTGATGTAAAATAATCTAAAGAATATATAACGTTACTTTTACGTAAGTTTACAATGAGCAAAAAATTTGCTGGTTTTTTTATAGGTAGTTGTAAAGTCGCGAATCTGCATTATTAAGCTAATCCAGTATTAATGTGTATACACTATTTAAATATTTGATCATGCTTTCAAGTTAATATATAAATAGATATAAAAATTCTAAATATGTCCTTCCAAACTATTTCAAAAGTGTAAAAACTTGTCTTTCTTCTGTTGTTTTGCTCACCTACAATGTGTTTTTTTGCAGATTCGTTAATTTATCATAAAGGTGACGAGAAAGTTATGGTTCACAAAGGTTAGAGATAATAATATAATTGCAGCACATAATACTAGTGAACTAAAAACGGGCACATAATATTCCAAAGTTCATGGAAAAAATAAATAGGTAAATAGTGACTTTAAATAAAGTAACTATTAAGTCAAATTGTTATTTCCTCTGTAGAGCTTAATATAATATAGCAATTTGAAAATTAATCAACATGAGAAAAAAAACTGTTACAAAAAGCTTCTAAGCCACAAATTCAAATTGAACCTCCAACTACCCATAAAATATGCAATTCAGTTTCAAGTATTCCACAATGCAAACGAATGCTTAACTCACAACCACGAAATGCAGGTACAGCATCTCCTTGGGGATTTCTGTCTGCATTCCCGGAGATACGAACGTTTAATATATAATGCAGGCACTAACCTTATTTCTCAGCCTCACTTCTTCATGACTGCATCACAAAACACAAATCAGCACACATAAAATTCAGACGGCTTTACGCAAAACTTTTCCCGTGAAATTAATTAATTGACGTTAAATAGTACCACACACGACCATCCGCGCCTAAAGCTCGCGGTCAACTGAAGAGTTTCCTTTGAGTATGTCTCTGCTTTCACGAAATGAACTGAAAGTCTTTCACTTCAGAACGAGAACATCGTAAGTCTGTTCGATTACCTCCTTACAATCTCAGCTTTATATGGTTGCATGTTAAGGTTGAAAACGGAATGTTATAAAAAATGTTTTCAAAGTAGTCGGCTGTTTGTTTGGGAGGTTACAGAGGCGGGAATGAGTGTGCCGAAAAAAAAATAAGCCAACCACGTCTCACTGAGTTAAGGTTTCAGGGGCGGTCGGAACATCTTTAATTAAAAACACGAACTTTGCTTGAGAAACACTGAAGATTGACTAATACATATTATGGTAATATGGGCGTTGAGATTAACATTTTCTAAAGATTGAGCTTCCTTGCAAGTCAAGAAAGTTTGGTCATAAGGAATATAGACAAATATAGGTCAAGGTTAGCATAGCAGATAAAGCATGACCTATGGTTAATAAGTGACTTATTATTAAATAGTATTTCAGGTCAATCCTAAGTTTTGGCTGCGAAATGAATATAGTGAAATATTGGCCTTTTGCAAAGCGACCGTCCACAGTGCATTAAGTGCAATTGGTCGAAGGGGCAAACATCCTTTGTATTTGTCTACTCTACTAAGGATTCTCACACAATTCTTGGATTTCAATATAATGCATCTGCCCCCAGCTTCACACGGGTTTTTCCGGATAAAAATCAGCCTATGTGTGTAATCCTAAATAAAAAAATCCTAGCTTATATCTATACGTGTGCAAAATTTCAGCTCAATCCAAAGATTCGTTTTGTAGTGGTGAAATACCATTATATTCTGCATTTGTTTCTAAATATTCAAAAATATTATATAAAATTTAAACACTTTCAACATTTTTTTTACATAAACTTTATTTTGTCAAGCGAGCACCATCATAGAACTTTTAAAAAGTTCAAGATCTACAGCGTAGAAAGAGCTACGTGCTACTAGATTCGTAGCTCTTTGCTACGAGGTGAATTAAATTACGCAAACCTTACCAAACTTTACAAGTCCACGTCTTGTCGTCTTTTTGTGCAGTAAGACGTCTCAGAACAATGCTTGAAAATAACCTTTTATTCTGATTACCATTCTGTTTATCTGAAATCAATCTTACTCCAAATCAGATTTGGCGAGAGAGCGCTGATTTCGCTAGCTGTCTCTTTCCCTCAAAGGCGGAGCCTACATCTGACGCATGCGTTGCAAATCTCAAGAATAAGAATCTTGATTTTTTGCCGCTTGAACCCATAATACATTAGTTGTATACAATGAATACATAAGTTAAGCGTATATAGGTAATGTCTGTGTATATAGCTTTCGTTTGAGTCTTGGGTCGCAAATTCGCAATCCCGTATTTTACCCGACTTAACTCTATTAACTGAAAGTAGGACAAAGAAACACACTGAAAGAATGTGCGAAAAGTAAATCATTCTTTATGCATGAAGTTTGTACTTTATTTTAATTTATGCAAAAACATGTCGAGTTTAATTCACAGGAAGTTTTTCTGAATTGCGTGGACAAAGGAGAATATTTCATCTCTGGTAACGAAACTGTAAGTTTTGCTCAGAACTATGAGTAAGAAGAAGAAAATTCAAAATTAGAAGTTTGGTTATGACATACGGAGCTGAGACGTTGGGCTAGCCCACCAGTTCAAAGTCGCTCAGCGAGCTATAGAAAGGGCTATGTTGGGAGTATTATAACTCGAATGTTCCCGTGAAACATATTAGATACAACCCAATTATCTTTATACCTCGTACCAACTACCGGCAAAACTCGTATCATCATTTCAGCCGTAAAACGTCCACTACTGAACACAGGCCTCTCTCATGGATCTCCATGAGGGGTAGTTGCCATACTCACCACGCTTGGCAGGCGGATTGGTGAGCGCAGTATGGGATGTTGATACGCGGATAGACGCTGCTGCCCATCTTCCGGAGGTATCCCTTATCAGGCTCGTACTGCATCCATGGGCATGAGAGGATCATTCTACTGCCAGCACCCCACGGCGTACTCGTATCTTACTAAGTTCACTCGTAACTCGTATACAGGGTTTGCAAAGGGTAATCGGAAATAATCGGCCGACCAATAGTGTTTAAATTGAAATAAACACATTAAAGTAAAAAAAAATTGTTTACGAAATAAAATTAATGAGAAAATCGAATAAGTTAAAGTGCCCAGTTTGTTAAAAGAAATATTTTACAGTGTTGCATAAGACATCCCTATGCGTATAAAAGTGCCTACAACCTTCATACGCTTAGGGATGTCCTGTGGAATTTTTTTTTCTGACAAACTGGGCACTTTACTTAGTCGATTTTCTCAAAAAATTTAATATGTAACATTTTTTTTTACTTTTATGTGTTTATTTCAATCCAAACTATTGGTTGGTCGATTATATCCGGTTACCCTTTGCAAACCCTGTATGTAGCGTGTAAGGAACAATTTTAGCCACCTCTGTAGACGATTCTATTTTGACCTTTTTTGCATAAGTGTCGTTTCGGTCAGGTGGCAGCTGAGCGGATATTTTTTTACGTAGATGATTATGTGTTGGTATTATTTAACTTTAAACTTAAAATACTATTGGTTCCATTTTATATACATATGTAACATGACTATGAATTAGGATGTTCATAGTTCAGTGAAAACCTTTATAGAATGTATTTCATTATTGTAAGTGGTTTTACGAAAAATAAATAAATCTCTGATGTATAAAAAATAAGGAATTAATCACAAATTAAGTTATTCGATGGAAAACTAAAGTAACCGACATATGTACGATTAGCAAGCTGAGGTAGCTGTGGGCTGTATACATAATGCCGTAGACCCGATGACCGCTGGAGTAAACGGGTTCTTGAGTGGAGAACACGACTTGGCAATAAAGTGTGGAGCGTCTGTTTTCTATACAGGGTGTATTATAATATGTGTGCTTAGCCAAAAGGGGGTGGGTGATTCTGACCACCCCAAGGAACAACTTTAGTTCTACGACTTTTCAGGATTCCGTGATTTTCATAATAGAAAAAACCACGAAAGTATTTACTTCAACAGCTGATTCTATTCATTTTTCATAATTTCAGCCGTAGGACGTCCACTGCTGGACATATGCCTCCCCCGTGGATTTTCAGTTATTGCTCTTGGAAGCGATCTGCATCCAAGCGTAATAACTGGATTATACAATTTATGACATCAAAAATACCAGCTGATTCTTGACAAGGTCATTTACAAATATACATATGTAATTACTACGACCACACCGAAGTATTTTCGATTAAAAAGTAAAGAAAATGGTTATGACCTCAGGATCAGGATCAACCTATAAGTGGAAACTTATAATTGGCCATCAGTGCGCATGTGCTGGTTGTACCGGCTACATGTATTAATTTATCTATTAGTTTTTAAGGCTAGCTGTTAGTTTCCCTAAAATGTGTAAAATGTGTAAAATAAAATAAAATAAAACAACAAAAACAAAATAAAAAATACATACGATTTTTTTCTTTCCAAAACTACTTGTTTTCACGGACGCTTTCGGGTTGGTACGCATATTATAATACACCTTGTTGTTATTATTATTATTATTATTTATTATGGTCAGCCGTTACTGTCCCACTGCTGGGCGAAAAAGGCTTACCTTTCCTCCTTACACTCCTCGCGACTTACCGCAACACTTACAGGCCAAGATGGTAAATAAGCATCAAGCTCGTCCCGCCATCCAATACTCGGCCTACCGCCTGTAAATAAAATATTCGAGTGTTTAGCAATCATCTAGTTTCTATAGTACAAGCTTTGCTTAGTTAAGTAGATGGTGGTGCTTTATGTTAACTTATTTAACATGCATACATAAATCGGTTTCGGTTTAGATATTTTTTACAATAAAGAACAAAAATACAATTCAGTTATGACTATTAATATAATTAAGTTTTTTTAGGCTTATGTCGAAACATGCATAACTTAAAGACTAATAAATACCTACATAAAGTGTATAGCTACTATCATTACAGCCTTATGACTGCTGTCGACGTCCACTGCTGGACATGTCCAGCATAGGCCTCTCTCATTCATCTCCATGATCATGATCATGTTGCCATACTCCCCACGCTTGGCAGTCGGGTTGGCGAGCGCAGTGTGGAGATGGGCAGACCCTTAGCAGATTCTTACTACAGCCACGGGCAAGAGAGGACGGCAACATCTTAATGCCGGCACCTCACGGCAAAAATCGCTTGTTGAATTCATATCTAGAATAATTTAGCTGGATGCGTCCGCTCATCGCAGAGTCTGGTCACGGAAAGTGCTCCCGCTGCACATTTCCTCGTGCAGCCGAAAGGTGGCGCTGTCAATTTCAAGTCGAGACGCTTTTGCCGCCAATTTGTGCCGCCAAGACATTTTTGGCGCCCAACGCGGGACTTGTATTGAGAACGTGATGGCATTTTGTTGATAGGGTTTCAACTCGGTTTGGTTGAAAGCAATTTGACTAGAGTATTGAGTTAGCTTGTTCTTTCGGCGTGGAGAATATTCTGTATGATATTTTTCTTTATTCAGGAGAAAGTCCATACGACGTTCGCCCTGAAGCTACTTCATTTCTAGTTATTATATTTTGCCTTTTTTACCTTTATTTGCCTTTATGTGCCGTGGGGTGCCGGCAGTATAATGTTACCTCTCATGCCCGTGAATGCAGTGAGAGCCTGCTAAGGTATTCCTCCGGAAGATGGGCAGCAGCGTCTTTCCATGTATCAACATCCCGTACTGCGCCCTCCAACCTGCCTGCCAAGCGTGGTGAGCATGGCAACTACCCCTCATGGAGATCTTTGAGGGATGTTCAGTAGTGGACGTTTTACGGCTGAGATGATGATTGAGTTAGCTTGTTCTTTCGACGTGGCGAATGTTCTGTATGCTATTTTTCTTTAGACAGGGGAAAGTCCATACGACATTCGCCCCAAAGCTATTTAGTTTTTAATAAATAATACCTTATTTTATCGAAATAATTACGATGAGGGATACTAAAAAATGAAATCTGACCTTATCTTAATAAATACTATGAAAGATAAAATAATACGTTGAAACTCAAATGTACCTACCAATATTTCATTGTGCAAGATGGGCAGGTGACATTGATAAAGTCGGGCAGACGATGGATAGGACTGGCGCAGAATCGTGGCGGATGGCACAAACTAGGGGAGGCCTATACCCAGCAGTGGGTGAACTCGGGCTGTAGATGATGATGATGATGATGACATTTCATTAAAATAACAAGACAAGTTTACCCCGCATTATAAAAAAAAACTTTAAAGAAATCTAATAATTTTTACAATTATTCGACTTGGTTTATGAATAGTAATTCATCATTTCGGCCGTAATACTACTACTGAACACAGGCCTCCCTCATGGATCTCCATGAGGGGTAGTTGCCATACTCACCACGCTTGGCAAGCGGGTTGGCGAGCGCAGTACGGGATGTTGATACACAAGAATACAAGAATACAAGTAAAAACGCTGCTGCCCATCTTCCGGAGGTATCCCTTAGCAGGCTCTTACTGCATCCACGGGCATGAGAGGAGGGGTAACATTCTACTGCCGGCACCCCACGGCATATGAATAGTATACAAATTTATTAAAATAGTAATGGACAACAATGAAACTGTGTCTGTCTAAGAATTAAATATGTATGAAGAAAAAGTATTTACAAAATATCTGTTCAAATTCTACCCATATAGAGGTATAATATTGGTACAAAAGTATTTTTACAAACGCTCGAAGCGATGAGTTTCCTGACGCGAGAACTCAACAGTCTATTTATAACAAGCGTGCAGTCAAAGGTTAAGGTCCTCCCGCGGGAGCGATGGTTTTCCAACGATTAAGCCGTCGAACCCATTTTGATGTATTCATCCCCCTTTGAAACATCGGTAGGAAGCTGCAAATAGCGATAAAAGTGCTGGCTTAAACCCCAAAGGGGCTTAAAGAGCCTTTCATTGAAATTTTGACGCTTGATTCTGGTATAACGTATCTGTATCTGATTTTACTGGCTGTAACGGAGCTGTGTTAATTTCCCTATTTGCAGATCCGTGTTTTTTCTATGAATATTGATTTATTTGAATATTTCGCCCATTTTTTTTCGCTTTATACGTAT
This sequence comes from Pasiphila rectangulata, assembly GCA_963082625.1. NCBI lineage: Eukaryota > Metazoa > Arthropoda > Insecta > Lepidoptera > Geometridae > Pasiphila > Pasiphila rectangulata. Next base: position 11,971,001 of record OY720253.1, read on the forward strand.
TTGAATGCTATCGCTAATATTATAATTAAATTATAATAGTAACGCAAGCTTTATTTATATTGTCACTCATAGCTTAATTTAATGTAATACGAAACGTACTCAATGAAATTTACCGTCGTACTGACACGATTCGTATCGTAGTGTAGTATACCAAAATACGCAAGCGTCACTCATAGCTTTATTTATTGTAATACGAGACGTACGAGTGTACTCAATACCGTCGTACTGACGCGATTCGTATCGTAGTATTCGTAGTGTTGTATACCAAAATATTACTAGATAAATATTACTTTAAATATCGCGATACGTATCGAGTGTGTAGCATTTGCCATAAAGCTAGCAAGCCGCAAAACTGAGAAACCAATTCCGAAACAAGACGGCCTAATTGAGCCGGCTAGGTCCGACTCTCGCTAATTGAATTGAAGTTTACTTGTTAAGGTGAAAGCGCCCGCGGCCGTGTCGCCTCGAAACTTTAAAAATTCCCCACTAGTTTGGTTCACAATAGCGCAGACGAGCCACAAAACAAACAACGCAATGATGATGATGACGATGAAGTAAGACACTCAAGTAAAAGTTCAAGATCATTGATTTTAAAAAGATAGGTAAACTGAAGAGGTCGTCGAGTTGAAGTTCGCCCAGATAGAGATAGATTTATAATTTGTTCGCTTCTATATTTGTTGTATAACAGCAACGATTTATAACTTAGCAAAACAAAAACTATAGAAAATGAAAAATGCAATCAAAATTTTGGCTCAGACGGGACTCGAGCCCGTAACGTTCAGACGAACACCTTTAACGCTGGCTGCCTTTACCGTTCGGCTACGGAGCAATTAAACCCGACGCGTCGGGTCGAAAATCTTGACTGCCTTTATCGGTTTTGTACCGAGTAGCGATTTAGTGATTTAGTGTGGGTTTACACTTTAAATACAAAAATAGCTTATAAAACAAAATCTGTTTCTTCTCAGGAGTAAGACTGCTGTTCACTTCCACTGTTGGACATCCTCTGTCATGGATATCCAAGATCATGAGGGGGTTGATGCTATACTGGCCATACTCGCCACGCTTGGCAAGCACCAGCGCAGTACGGGATGTTGATTTACGGAAAGACGCTGAATCTTCCAGAGGTATCTCTTAGCAGATTCTTACTGCATCCACGCGGGCATGAGAGGAGAAAAAAGGTGCGCTATGTAGGGTTACATAGTTAAACGTAGACCTGTTGTTCAAAGTTGGTGTATGTTTTTTACGTTTACCAAAACATTATTAACATGTTTAATTGAGACGATTCGGTTGCTCAAACCGACATCACCTTATCAAGAATTTAAGCGGGTCCCGACATGGGTTCTGTAGCTTAGCGGTCAAAGCACTTCCGGCTTAAGGAAGCGTCAAGTATCGATTTGACGGACGTGGGTTCGTATCCCACCGGAACCGTACAAATTTTTAATAAGATTATTCATTTCTTTGAAAAAGTTTAATTGAGTTAAGCGTACGCGCCGTTGTAAATATTTTGTAACGCAAGAGTTTTAATTTCGTTTTAAATTATAAGCTATTGATTAAAACTATATGGTTTAAATGCCATATATGTTCTATAAGAACTAGGTATAAACAATTCTACAAACTTTACCAATAAACTTAAAAATAAAATAATAAAAAATGTTTACTGTGTGTTATCCATAAAAGACAGACACATGCTATCGGAGACTTATTTGTGGATGAAAAGCAATTCTACTGTACATGTACTGTATACACTTGAACATAACTTGAATGGTTTGGGCAGTGCACGCCAGAATAGTCGGCATCAATTCTTCAGATATCGTCAACTTATACAAGACATTTATGAATTTTACTTCAAAACCTTCCTTTTCATCATTACAGCCGTAAGATATCCACTGCTGGACATAGGCCTCCCTCATTGACTTAGAGATCCAAGTGCACGAGGGGTTGTTGCCCTACTCACCACGCTTGGCAGGCGGGTTGGTGAGCGCAGTTCGGGATTTTCTTACGCTGCTGCCCATCTTCCGGAGATATCCCTTAGCAGATTCTTACTGCATCCACGGGCAGGAGAGGAGGTGTGAAATTCTACTGCCGGCACAGACGTGGCGGAAAAATTTATTTTATAAATGTATTGGTACCTACGTAGGATGTCGATGGACCTTACTGTGTCGCCCGTCTACGCAGTACGAAGTCTCTTCAAAAAGTCCCCGCTAGTTTGTTTCACAGTAACTTAATAAAAACTACGGGAAAGCGCGCAAAGTTGGGGATTAACTTGGAAAACATTGCCGACTGCTGCGATTTTGTCATATTTTTATTAGCTGTGCGTAGTTTAATCTGTGGCTCTGGTAACTTCGTTATGTTTTGATTTGGGAGGCGGGTGTGCATGTTTGTTTGTGAGTTTATTTTCTGTAAGCATTTTAACAATAACTGCACAGATAAGGCCTTTGAATCTATTGTAGATAATTTATACAGCGCTAGCAACATTCATGCAGAGCCAGGAATAGATAGATTGCCATTGTTGGATAGATTTACCCGACACCTATACCATCCTTTTGAGTAAAGTCAGCTATTCATAATTTCAGCCGTAAAACGACCACTGGTGAACACAGACCTCCCTCATGGATCTTCATGAGGGGTAGTTGCCATACCCACCACGCTTGGCAGGCGGGTTGGTGTACGGTATGTTGATGGTAAGAAAGACGCTGTTGCCCAGCTTCCGGATGTACATAGGTATCCCTTAACAAGCTTTTACTGCATCCACAGGCAAGAGGGGAGGAGTAACCTTCTACCGGCACCCCTCGGCATATAGTCAGAGTCAGGTATTGTGGGAACTAATTTATAATTATGAATGTGTTAGGCCAACCCAGTCCAGAACTGGGTTTGCATCTGAATTATGTTGGCAATGTGACTTGGTTCTGAATTGTATTGCCAATGTAACTTAAATAATGTTATTATCTTATTAGTATTTTTATTGAAATCCATGCGTACAAACCAAAGAACATGTTTTTAAAGAGTTATTCAAATAAAGTTTCAAAGGCAACTTGAACTTAACTTCAAAACTCGCGTGAGTTATAACTCGTTTTTTTAGCAAGTTAAAATATAAAGTGATTCAAACTCGCAAGTCACCATCATCATCATTGTAGGACGTCCACTGCTGAACACAAGCCTCCCTCATGGATCGGATTCATACTCACCACGCTTGGCAGGTGGGTTGACGAGCGCAGTACGGCATGTTGAACGGAACGATGCTGTTGCCCATCTTCCGGTGGTATCCCTCCGATTCTTACTGCATCCACTAGAAAGACAGGTAGGGAATCTGCCGGTACCCCACCGTAAAAATCAGAAATAGTTAAAGTGCTTTTAACCACGTTCATCTAGTCTAGCCCCTATACGTTAAACCAAGACAAACAAACAAACATTTAAATACCAAATTCCCACCAAAGCGAATTAAGCTTAATCACAAAATCTCCACAAGTCAAACGGCAAATGTATAATAAAAAGGCGAACAGTATTTACTGACTTCGTTAGTCTATTTACACGAAGACCCCAAGCTATTATACACTCTATCAACGCCCTGTTAAGGTTCGGAATCGTCGCTGGCGAGTTCTTTGTTCTAAGGATTTGTTTTGTAGCTAAATTCAGGAAAGTCAGTGGTACATTTACATTCCTGAAGTAAATCTGTTTGTTGGGACACAGATGGCAGGGATTTTAGAATTCTCATCAGCAGCACGAACACTTTTACACCACGAGACAATCCAAGCGATTAGTTGAAGGCTACAAAACAAAGGCCGTAAAAGTTGCCGTGGGGTGCCGGCAGTAGAGTGTTGCCCCTCCTCTCTTGCCCGTGAATGCAAGAATCTGCCAAGGGATATCTCCGGAAAATGGGCAGCAGCGTCATTCCGTGTATCAACATCCCGAACCGCGCTCGCCGACCCGCCTTCTAAGCGTGGCGATTATGGCCTCATGATCAGAACTAGCAGATCAATGAGGAAGCTTATGCGGACGTCCTACGGCTGACATGATGATGATGATGATTATGTCCCGACATTTCAAAACGTCAGGAAGTAATAGACAATTAAAATAATAATAGTATAAAATATAGTATAAAATAATAGTAGTAGGTAATATAATAGAAAAAGACAATTAAAATAATTAGTTTTTTATATAGTACTTACAATGACGAGACGAGCCGAAGGCCCACGTGAAACGATAAACCCTACCTATAACAACTGCAATACGCGGCGATCACACGCTTAGTTCAAATGATATTTATTTATTAATTGGAAATGATAATTGAAATTTCCAGTCTTTCCGGGACCACGATGGGTGCAATCCTGTCGAAACGTCGGGAAATAATAAAGGTAAATAGCGCGATAAATACCCGGTAAAATATGTGTTAATAATGAAATTTAAACATTATTATGTATTAAATATTATATGGATGCGAAATGCATAGGACAGAGGAGGCTGGCAAAAACTCAGGGAGGCCTATACCCAGCAGTGGGTGATTCCGGGCTGAGAAGAAGAATCAATCAATCAATCAATCATTTATTTATAAAGATGTTAACAAAGTATTACATATCCAACGCAATTTTCAAGACCCTACCTCCCGTGCTAGTTAAAACTGTGTTACGGCAAGGTAAAGTCTCTCAAATCACGCTCACATATAAAAATACCTTACAAAGGTCAAAGAGAAGAAGAAGAATTTATAAACGAAAAATATATGCAATCATTGTTTTTAAGACGCGTGCGTGGCAGCCCTAACGGTATCCTGGACGTGTTGTCAGAGCGGTGGGACTCGCCGTTGCTAAAAAGTTGGACGCGGCTGCATGCTAGCGGTCCATCTTATACTTATTTTTTTTTACTTTATTTTAATTTAAATAAGTTTCTATTAATTTTGTGTGTGTAATATTTTTAAGTATGGATTATTATCTGAAATAAATGAGTATTAATATTATAGGAAAATTCATAATCAAAACTATATTATGGGATATGAAAAAGTCATTTAGATAGAGTGAGAAACAAATGGAGATTACTTAAAAAAGCCGATACTTGACAAAACATCATCAAAAATAACACCTTCAACAAAAACAACATCGATAGAACGTGAGGCAAAACCAATAAATTCATAAGGATTTACATAAAAATCCAAAAAGCTAAATATCCCCACCGACGGCGGCGGCAGCCGAGCGAACAAAATTCCAAATTCAAATCAGTTCGTGAGTAGAGTGCGAACTGAGCGGACGTGCCGAGACAACCATTTATTCCGTTACAACTAAGGTCTGTAATTACGTATTGCTGCAAACACTTTTAATTGTGTATATTTTATAAAATACCGAATCAAAATTAAATTTAACGAAGACACAAACAAGAAAAATACACCATTAATTATTATTAATATCTGTAAACCTATCAAAAAATGTACACCTTAATTTTATGGGTCAATGTGACGGTTCAGATCGGAGGAAGAAAGGCCAACTTATGTCACGTGTCCTTCGTACTCTGCTTACTCAAACGTAAACGTTACTCTGCTTGAAGACGTTGCCTGTTTTACTAGAAACTATATTCCAAAACCCAGAAAAACTAGTCAGAGACAAAATAAAATCTAGTAACTATTTTTAGCCGTGGGGTGCCGGCACTAGAATGTTACTCCTCCTCTCCTACCCGTGGATGCAGTAGGTAAGAGCCTGCTAAGGGACACCTCCGGAAGATGGGCAGCAGCGTCTTTCCGTATATCAACATCCCGTACTGCGCTCACCAACCGGCCTGCCAAGCGTGGTGAGTATGGCAACTACCCCTCATGGAGATCCATGGGAGGCCTTAGTTCAGTAGTGGACGTTTTACGGCTGATATGATGATGAATGATGAACTATATTTTAGCCCATATTTCTCAATGGATGCCTCTCTTCCCTCACTCCTTATTTTTTTTATTTATATTTTTTTGTATGTATAAAAACTACTAAGAAGTATGGTTCATCCTGACTTATATTTCTTTATTTGAATTTGTATTATTACCTACGATAACTCCTACATAGGTGCTATTTGAACGAGCGCTGCTTCCAAAAATACAGCATTAAACTGCGGTAGGACCTATGACCACACGCGAGAGATCATAATTCTAGAAGATCCGCAGGTGTGTTCTTAGGTTTAATGTTGTTCTTATAATTAGTAACTTTGTAACTGTGATTTTGGACCTGACTTTGTTACCTTGTCTTTCAAAATAGTATCATTTATGTATGCGTCTTTCAAATAAATGTCTTATACCTTACATTATTTTTTTATGTATAAAATACAAGTAGCAGACGGATAGTATCTATTTTATTTTGAAGTACAATAATTTATTAGAATAGGAGTACAGATGAAAAAAAATCTGACGGGATTCAAACCCGCACGTTCACCCTAACCGCCTCTGAACGTGCGGGTTCGAATCCCATCAAAATGGAAAATGTTGTCTCTACTTTTAATATTTATAAATGATAGCATTTGTTCACGTAATTGGGAACTACTCGAAATGCTAAATATATTGTCGAAAACGAGAATAACGCGGCAAGGTTTGCATAATTTGCTTACGAGACGAATTTTCGGGTTCCTCTGTTTATTCCGATTCGGTTATTAACCTTAATTGGATTAGCATGATCGGGGTACAGAGTTTCAGTTTACGCGAAGACAGAAATAAAGGAAATAAAGGACTCTATTTTCTAGCACCTATTTTAGTAGATTTATACAGCGTCAGCAACTGGTAATCATGCTGTACGGGACGCTGCAGTGCAAGTAAACAAATTCTACTAATATTAAAAACGAGAAAGTTTATGAGCATGGATGTTTGTTACTGTTTCACGCAAAAACTAGACTACGGATTGAGCCGAAATTTCGCACACGATATGCACGTTGACGATTAAACACATAGGCTACATTTTATCCGGGTACAACGCATGCGAAGCGGCGGGCACAGGCCCCCATTATATATGTAGGTAGAAAATAAATAATGCTGGACAATTCACACAGCATCATCTAGCCCTAAGCTAAGCAGAGCTTGTGTTATGGGTATCATCATCATCATCCTTTGCGTCTATTTCAGATGATTCAGGTAATGTCTGTAGTGTTGCATTATTTAAATGACTAAACGATCCTATACTTCGTTTTGGCAGACGTGGGTAGATTGGATGTATCTGCCTGGGTACTAGATGACTGTTATACTAATATTATACTACATAGATATATATTTTTTTAATATAAAGACGTCCAGAACACCCTGTACAATATCTTCAGATCGTACCGACGGGCGGTTCCCGAGGCGGGAATCGAACCCGCAACTTCTTGCGTCGCAGGCGGACCTTTTGCGCGCTGCGCCACAGTGATCGTACTCGTAAGAAGGTTCGTGCCCTCGTGGCTCTGATAGAGTCGGTGCTAGTCTTTTTATTTAGTTCCATGATAGCAGCGCCGCGTCTATCGGACTACAGTGGTTTAAAGAAGAAGAAGTTAGTGGCAATGTTACTGTGTTAATGTTAGTAATCTTGATGGTTTTAGGTATTTTTTTAACTTCTACGGCAACTCTTCAATCAGTCAACCATCCTGTCAAGAATCAGTTGGCGTTTTGGGTTGTCATTATCGTAAAATCAGCTGTTGAATATAAAACTTTCGTAATCTTTTTTTGAATGAAAATCACGGAATCCTGGAAAATCCTAAATATCTCCCCTGCCTAGGGGAGACAAAATATTTTTTTTTCTGATATCTCCCCTTGGGGATCCATCAGAGGAGACAATAGACCTACACCAAATTAAGGTTGTTCTTTTGGTGATCAAAATCACTCCCTTTCGAGTATATCATAATACAGTATAGGAGGTATAGGCGCTATACACGTTGTAAATATGGCTTTGCTCTGTAAAAGGTCTGAAGTCCTCCTATATTGGGTCTTCGTATGGTAACGGGATTCTAAAATATATTTGAAAAAATGGTAGCATTTTATAATTTTTAAGAAGACCCCTGTGGCACAGTTGGTTTAATAGCCGGCTGAGACGCAGGAGCTGGCAGGTTCGATTCCCGCCGGAATAAAATGTTTGCTTTAACTGCACTTATTTGTCTCGGGTGTGGATGTTATCTGTGCATGATATATATTTATTTGAAAAAAGAAAATATATTATTTTATGAACTAACTCAAGCTCTTACTTTGGGACTATAAGGTCCCGTGGGAAATGTCCAGAGTTCCGTAGTAACAAGAAAGGATTTAAAGTTTTTAAGCTAAGTGTATTCCTATTGGGTCCCAGATTATTATCAGTTGAAACAGAGATCCAGGGATTCTTAATACAATTACGGACACACAGACATGCCGCTAGGTCCTAACTCACCGCTTGCAACTGAGACGTGGTTACGTGGACCAAGATGTATACCTATTGGATACTGGAAATGACCGAAAAAGTAAGACGTAAATTTAAATTTCTGATTCATTGATTGTTCATTGATGCCGTGGGGTGCCGGCAGTAGAATTTTACCCCTCTCCTCATTCCCGTGGATGCAATAAGAGCCTTCTAAGGGATACCTCCGGAAGATGATCAGCAGCGTCTTTCCGTGTATCAGCGTCCCGTACTGCGCTCGCCAACCCGCCTGCCAAGCGTGGTGAGTATCGCAACATCCAGTAGTGAGATAGATAGATAGATAAAACTAGATTCTAGATTAGACAGATTCGTAATTCAGCTGATTCACTACACAAGACATTTGTTCCGCGGTAATCGAACCCACAACCTCTTGCGTCGCAGCCGGACCTTTGCCTGCTGCGCCACAGAGGTCGACGTATTTCTGTCACTTCCAAACTCCCTAGTTCATCCGTGAACCCAGTTCAATACGAATCGCCGAAACTCGCGAGACATGTGACAGAACTTCTACCTAGCTCCGTACAAATTGTACAAAACTTCTACCTAGCTCCGTACAAATTGTACGAGCATTTTGGACAGGGGAACCTGGGTATTTGTACTTGTATCTCAACTTGCAATTTACATGAAGTCGCGGGGAACAGCATGAGTTTATAAAATCTATACTTATATTATTTTTTGCCGTGCGGTGCCGGCATTAGAATGTTGCCTCTCCTCTCTTGCCCGCGGGTGCAGTCATCTGCTAAGGGTCTGGTATGCTCCGGAAGATGGGCAGCAGCGCCTTTCCATGTATCAAAATCCCGTACTGCGCTCGCCAACCCACCTGCCAAGCGTGGCGACTATGGCAATCCCCACATGATCTGGAGAATTATGAGGGAGGTCTATGTCCAGCAGTGGACGTGGAAAGTCCCACGGCTGTGATGATGATACTTATATTATAAGGCTGAAGGGTTTGTTATTTCTCCCTTTAAGAGCTTCCCTTGCTTACGGTTAAAGTTGCGCAACCATAAAGTATGGCGGAATTGTTCCCCTTTAAAAAAAGTCAGCGATAGCATAAAAGCATATATTCCACATGAGATGCCTTCGTAGTATACTCCATATCACCTGGGAGGACACAGTGACAAACGAGAGGGTCCTCAAACAAGTGAAACTACCTAATTTCACTGGCATGCTAAAGCAGCGCCGTCTAAGGTGGCTAGGACATAGATAGATAGATAGATAAACTCTTTATTGTACATTCACCATATAACATACATTTCACGAAGAGAAACACAGACAAATATCACATACAATGTGCGGTCTTATCGTTAAAAGCGATTTCTTCCAGACAACCTTTGGATGGACAGGATATAATACATACGCAAAAAAGAGATAGATAAAATATACCTACATATATAACAACCTATATATCGCATGGATGAGTCTCGTCTACCAAGAAGTATTTTGTTAAGCGAAATCGCTAACGCCAAACGAACAGTGGGAAGACACATGCTCCGATATAAAGATTGCGCAAAAATAGACATGGCAGCGTTTAACATCAAGCGCACTGACTGGGCATCACTGGCTGAGAACAGACCAGAATGGAGAAAAAACTTACACGAAGGTCTTTAAACACCACGACCAAACCTGGTTTGTCTCATTAGCCGAGAAACGAGCGAGACGGCATCGACAGACAGATATGAAATGAAATGAATGAAATGAAATGAAAATTTGTTTATTTGTGATACAAATTTTACACAGTTATAAGAATATAACAAACAGGTATCACAAATCGGACCTGGCTCAGCATTGTGTTAGCTGCATGAACAACTAACGCTGATTTTCCGCCAGAACCGAAAGTGATGTCACGGATGTAACCACATTCTTATACACAATACAATAAAAACACAAAGAACTTACAAGCAAAAATCAAAATTAAAATGAAAGATTGAGTTGGATAAAAATAAAAATAAAAATAGAACCGTAATCTATAACTTAATTATGTAAGAAACAAATCCATATGGGAAATCTAATCGTCAAACTTATAACCAAAAAACCTACATATATGATACTGATGTCATGTTTGAGATCTTTCTGGTCTAATTGCTTATCAAACAAAAACTTTTTTAGTTTTGTTCTAAAACAAATTATATACTTATAAATATACTTTGCAGGTTCCTTATTGGAGGTGGAATATTATTCCAGCATTTCGATGCAGCTTATGATACATCCAATCCACCAACTGCAAAGGACACCCACGTCTGCCAAAACTGCGGTAGCGCAGTGAGGTCAAAGATAGGACTGTCCGAGCTCTGTGGCGCAGCGGGCGAAGGTCCGCCTGCGACGCAAGGGGTTGCGGGTTCGATTCCCGCCTCGGGACAAATGTCTGTAAGATCTGCAGATATTTGTTCAGGGTGTTCTGGGTGTTTTTCTATATATAATAAAAATATCAATCTATGTAGTATAATGTATTAAGTATATCAGTCATCTAGTACCCATAACACAAGCTCTGCTTAGCTTGGGGCTAGATGATGCTGTGTGATCTGTCCAGCATTATTTATTTATTATTATTTATTTATGTTATGTCATTTTAAAAAATGCAACACCCAAACCACAGGCATTACCTGAATCGTCTGTAATAGACGAAAAGGCCGATGATGATGATATTTAAGCATCAAATCATTTATTTATTTAACTTTTAAAACAACATATTTACCAATAAAATGCAATTAAAATATCCAGCTTTAATTCCGCTAATACTGAGATGCATATGCACCGCCCTCCCGCCCGCTAATTATGCACATACAGGGAGAACCAGGCTGTCAGTGCTACATGCATACCCAAACCCACACGACACGAATGGTCGTGTGGGTTTGGGTAACTGGATATTTTCATTTCATTGTTTGGGTAGCTGGATATTTTCATTACATTTTGTTGTCATATGGATTTCTGCAAAGTAACGCCTGATTCCATTAATATCATATTTACCGTATATCACTATCAACCTTAATTTGTATGCTAAGGTAACCGTATCGAAATAAAATTAGTTCTAAAATGGGAACGCGGGGTTTTGAGCAGCGAGAGTAGACTATGGAAAGTTTTGCAAAAGGCGGGGACAGGCAATTGTCTCCGAACTACCAGACTGACCAGAAGATAAGTTTTAAGCCTTAAGGTTATTGTTGAATAATAGCTGTAAACCATTCAGGGGTTCATACGATGATTTTTCGATTCAGGGTTCCATTTGCGAAATGACAAATCCTTCACACATCTGAAAAAATTGTATATGAATTGTCTGATTGAATGATGAATGTCGTTTCAATTATAAAGTTTCTAGGAAAACTATAGCGGTCAAGCTAGACTTTTTGGTTTCGGAGAAATTGAAATTGAAAAGGCACACATAACAGTATTCAGTCATTTTGGCCTTCAGGCATTTATGGGATTCAGGTCGAAAACAAGGTGTTTTGAAATTCAGTCCTAACGTCACTTAAGCATAATAATAATACCTGTTATTAGTTTTAGTAAACGTAAAAAAAACGCACCAACTTCGACATACTACGAAAATCCTACAATCGTATCCCGGCCCTAATTTATTTAAAAGATGAATCTGAATTTACAACTTAAAAAAAAAATAAATAAAAATCCTTCAAGACTTATGGAGATTATGATGATACTTATATGATTTCCAACTAAACTTAAAATCTTTTAATTCCGTAAGTCGATTTAAATTAAATAAAACACTAAATTTTACTCAAAATAATATTTCAGAAATTATATTTTGAATTGCCGTGGGGTGCCGGCAGTAGAATGTTACCCCTCCTCTCATGTCCGTGGATGCAGTAAGTGCCTGCTAAGGGATACCTCCGGAAGACGGGCAGCAGCGTCTTTCCGTGTATCAACAGTCCGTACTGCGCTCGCCAACCCGCCTGCCAAGCGTGGTGAGTATGGCAACTACCCCTCATGGAGATCCATGAGAGAGGCCTGTGTTCAGTAGTGGACGTTTCACGGCTTAAATGATGATGATGATATTTTGAATCCCATTAGTGGTTTTTACGTGATTCACAAACATGATTTGATCCATGCTATCATTGCGATATTTATATAACAACCACATTCGCGTTTCCTTCGAAATAGAACCGACAAACAAAATATGTACACACAAAATATTGTAAGCATAATGAGCAAAACGTTTACAGTCCATGACAAATGAGTATTACATGCACCATCATTATTCACGTTGTACCCACACACACTTGGCCCCTAAACCCCTTGGAAATTGCCAGGAGTCCTGCGAGAAGAGGAGATCTGGCTACACTGGTTCATCTGGTAAAAATGTGTGCATCTTGAAAGAATTATGTAGTTCTCAATGCTAACGAGCTGGTTGTTGAATTGATTGTGCTTTTAATAATGGGTTTGTTTATTTTTTTGTATAGGTATTGTTACGTGCCCCCTCTTTTCTTGCCACTGGATGCAGTAAGCATCTGCCACGGAATACCTCCGGAAGATGGAAGGCAGTGGCTTTCCGTGTATCATTATACCGTACTGCGTAACTCCCCCCTCATGATCTTGGAGATGAGGGAGGACTTAGTCCAGCAGTGGACGTAAACAGCAGTCCTGCGGCTAAGAATAACTTTTGTAACGGATAAGGTTTTGTTTAATCATCTCAGCCGTCGGATATCCACTGCTGGACATAGACCTCCCTCATCATCATTACAGCCGTAAGATATCCACTGCTGGACATAAGCCTCCCTCATTGACTTAGAGATCCAAGTGCATGAGGGGTTGTTGCCATACTCACCACGCTTGGCAAGCGGGTTGGTGAGCGCAGTTCGGGATGTTCTTACACGGAAAGAGGCTGCTGCCCATCTTACGGAGATATCCCTTAGCAGATTCTTACTGTATCCACAGGCAGGAGAGGAGGGGTGACATTCTACTGCTGGCACCCCACGGCAATCTCCCTCATGGATCTCCCAAATCACGAAGGGGTTGTTGCCATACTCGCCACGCTTGGCAGGTGGGTTGGTATATATCCCGTAAATATTTCCTATAATTTTATTAACTGTATTTAAAAGTGTCATTTCCTATGTATTGTTTATTTATATGCAGGTTGCAAAAAAAATATTTTCTTTGATTTTTGTCGTAATACCTAGGTAGTTCTCTGAATAGTATACAAAACTATTGAAACCTGTCAAAAATCTGCACATCCCGTTTAAAAGTTTCACAGACTCCATTGATACGCAATTCCTATTAAAAACCCACAAAAAAAACCATTGAAACTGAAACAAAAAGACCCATTCAGTGAGATTCTCATTTCATTATAAAGCTTCGTGCAGGCTGCACCAATTTGGGACGAGTTTTCACAGCTGAATTTTGTGATATACTGAAACATGTGTATTGTACACATATTTCCGGTTATCACAAAATTCATAGAGGGTAAAAAGTTTTTACACAAAGCTGGCTCCTGGATTATTTATACTTTAACGAAGTGGTTTAGACTTGTCTATATTCGACATGCAATATTATTAGATAGGATTCATCACCATCTCAGCCGTAGGACTGATCTCCACATCCACTACTGGACGTAGGATATACAAGCATTGGTACGGGGGTACCAGAAAAGGGGGCGAATGTTACAAAATAACTCACAACTCCAGTCCCTGTGACTCTATCAGGTCACCAAAATCAATCAGTACCCTTCTCACATTAAGACAGTGCTAACAAAAAAGGTTTCATGTAAATCGGTCAACGCGTTCGGTTGTAATCGTCCCATACACAGACCGACAGACAGCGCTATGCATATGCATATCCAATATCATGAGGTGGTTGTTACCATACTCTCCATACCATAGTCGCTTGGCATGCGGATTAGCGAGCGTAGTACGGGATATTGATACATGGCCCCTGAACAGTTTGTTTACAATGTGTTTCTGTTTGACGTAACAAAGTGTTTATAAGATCTTATGGTTCAAATAAATAAATGAAAGAAAAGACGCTACGGCCCATCTTACAGTTATTCCTGGCAGATTCTTACTGTATATCATTCTGTGATATATGTATATCGTGTATCAACATCCATTACTGCACTCGCCAATCTGCCTGCCAAGCGTGCAGCGAGAATGGCAACAACCCCCACATGACCAGATCTTGGACATTTATGAGGGAGGCCTATGTTCAGCTGTGGTCGTTCTACGGCTGAGATGATTATCATGATGTTCAGCAGTGGACTAATGTATGCCGGTGACGATGACGCGTAGCCATGCATAATGTTATAATTTTCTCCAAGTCTTACACCCTGCACCCTATTGCACTTGCAATAAAATCCATTATGGCGGCTCAGACAAGTTAATTACACGGTAAGTGATGAGTGCATTGCGTGTGCCCTTTGATAAGATCCATTGTCTGATCGCGCATCAGCGTGTTCGAGGATACACGAGCGTACAGCTCGGTTCTTTGTTGTTGGAATTGAAAATTTACGCGTCGATTTAAAAACCTGCTTTTGTTTGTCAAATGTTATACAAATAAAAAGATACGTGGAAAATATCTTCCATTAAATTTACGGGTTATTATTACTAAAATTTGAGTCTTTTTGAGTTTCCCGATAAATCGGCGCAGTTACACACGCCATGATCGCGAATAACAGCGTTGAAACATCGGAATACTCTAAAAACTCAAATCAAGGTCAATGTCCCGTAGGTGTTGCATATTATCTTTGATCTGAATAATATTATTAACAACAACAAAAGAAGTTCTCTAAAATAGAGCCACAACTTTCAAAATATTTTTATAACTTTTGAATATGAATTCTGAGAATATTCTTTTCAAATAGTTTCGGGTAGATCTTTTGTAGGAATAGACATTTAGTTTAATTTTTTATATGCAATTTCAAATTAATTACGCTCTGTAAATTGCATACAAAAAAATCTAAACAACATTTAGACCTTACTCATAAATGTAGCAATCTCTACGAAAATCATCCCGCGTAGAGCATAAAAAATTCAGAGATGACAAACGAGCGACCGAGGCCGACAAGTGGGCAACATTCGTCTCGGCCGCCCTCGGAATTTATAAAATAACCCAGGAATTTATAAAATACCCTCATGTAAGTCACGGGAACCGAGACAGGGGCACTTTCTCATTTCGTAGGTACCGTTTTAATGCGTAAATGGCGGGATGGTGGACTGTATGATGGATTGCTTCGAGTGAAAGTATTCTCGAATACTTTTTTGGCCTCGGTTTTGAAGAGTTTTTTTTTGTAAGCGATTCAGGTTGTTTGATTCGCAAATTTATTGAACGACGACAAAAAAGGTTTCTCAGTTTTGTATAGTTTCGATATCGATATAGAGCATTAAATGAAAATACCAATCAAACTCAGACTGAAAAATAGTACGTTATTCAGTGCGACCGCAGTGAACAGAATTTAATTTATTTTTAATTTATTTATTTCAATACAGAAACACAAAATAGGTACTAAATACTATGTGTATAGGTAATTATTTAGGGGTGCAAAACAACAGAACAGAATAACCTAACTCTGTCCTGTCATTAATGTCAATAGTCATTAATCAATTAACAACGTTCTTTTATCTTATGCGAACTGCATACTGCCCTACTACTACAACTACTTACTACTCTACTACTACTTTACAGCTACTCTACTCATCATTTTCATCATTTCAGTCGTAAAACGTTCACTACTGAACACATAAAGCTCTAAATCTAAATGACTATTCACCACTCGCAAATGAATTCATTTTATCCGTGCTCATGGCGTGTGGATTTGCGCCGTAATATCTGGAAACTCAAAAAGACTCAAATCATCTTACATATAGTGTTCAAAACCATAATAGCCGTGGAGTGCAGCCAGTAGAATGTTACCCCTCTTCTCATGCCCGTGGATGCAGTAAGAACCTGCTAAGGGATACCTCCGGAAGACGGTCAGCAGCGTCTTTCCGTATATCAACATTCCGAACGGTGCTCGCCAACCCCCGGCAAAGCGTGGTGAGTATAGCAAATACCCCTTATGGAGGGAGGCCTGTATTAATAGTGGATGTTTTACGGCTGAAATGATGATGATGAGCCATGCTAGTTTCAAAAGTTATACCCCTATGTAAGTCACGGAAACGGAGATAGAGGCACTTTCTTATTTCGTACCGTTTTAATGCGTACTTAGCGGGTTGCTAGTCTGTATGATGGATGGCTTCTGGTAATAATGTTTGTACCTATATGAATTTAAATTATCCTCAAAACTTTTCTTAAGCTTAGGTAATCTGGGCTAAAAGCAGTCCTATTATCTTGGTATACAATGCCAAGCCGACATGTAGGTATAGGTACGATATGTAAATAAAATATGATTAATAAAACATAATTAATAAACCGGACGACAGTGGATGAGACTTGCACAGGACCGTTTACGTTGGCGTGCTGAAGAGGAGGCCTATACCCAGCAGTGGGTGTCAACGGGCTGATATGATGATGATGATGAATAAAACATAAAGTATATATACAGACGGTAGAATGTTGCCCCTCATCTCTTGCCCGTGGATGCAGTAATAATCTGCCAAGGGATACCTCCGGCAAATGGGCAGCAGCGTCTTTTCGGGTATCAACATCATGCTCGCCAACTCGCCTGTCAAGCGTGGTGAGTATGGAAAATGGAACCTCCCATGAAGATCCATGCGGGAGGCCTGTGTTCAGCTCTGGACCTTTAATGCCTGAAATGAAAAAAAATCATGTAAATATTGCATTTAATGTACATATCTTTCATTATAATCTGTTGAAGTTAGCTAAATTACTTTGCAAACTACCACGACAGATTCCAAGATATTAAATCTCGAATGCTCTCCCAATTCCTCCAATCAAAGTCAGGTAAATTACAAATACCAACTAATAGGAGCGCGACAGCAGTGTGTCCTACCATGAGTTGTCACTTAGACTAGTTAGATCGCCTGCCGTTACTATAGTAGTAATAATAGTACTTTACTATGACATCTGTCAAATTTGTAACTCATGGTACCAAATTCTAAGCAAATGAAGCCCAAACCACCCAAACTACGATCGCTGTAGTATAGTTTAATGCGTATTTTAGTACCAAACTATCCGCTAGAGTCACTGTACAAGTTTTCATAAATTTTTAGGGTTCTGTACCCAAAAGGTAAAAACGGTAACCGTTTACTAAGACTCCGCTGTCCGTCTGTCTGTCTGTCTTCAGGCTGTATCTCATGAACAGTGAAAGCTAGACAGTTAACATTTTCACAGATGATGTATTTCTGTTGGCGCTATAACAACAAATACAGACACAATAAAAACAGAATAAAATAAATATTAAAGGGGGGGATCTCATAGAACAAACGTGATTTTTTGCCATTTTTTGCTCGATAATTTTCATTATATATAATGAAAATTATCATTATAGATATCGATAGATATCATTATAGATAATTTTCATTTTATATAATGAAAATTATCGAGCAAAAAATGGCAAAAAATCACGTTTGTTCTATGAGATCCCCCCCTTTAATATTTATTTTATTCTGTTTTTATTGTGTCTGTATTTGTTGTTATAGCGCCAACAGAAATACATCATCTGTGAAAAGCATATATGCTTTACAAACTACGGAAAGTTGTAAGTTTTGACGCACTTAAAACAATATATCATGGTTATGTTTCTTCAAAATTACGGTACGGCATAATGTTCTGGGGAAATTGTACGGATAGAGAAAGGATCTTTAAGTCTTAAAAAAGATGCATTAGAGCAATGTATGCCTGAAGACTACCGATAGCTGTAAACCTTACTTCATATTATCAAAAATACTAACACTCCCAGCACTCTACATATATGAAATGGCTATTTTTGTTAAAAGCAATTCTAATATTTTTGAAAAACCCAGCCATTTGCGTAGCAGACGTGACGAGCACCACTTGTGTTTAATAGCTGCAAAAACAGCATTGCTTAGAAAAAGTTTTTATGGAATGGCACCAAAAATTTATAATCATTTACCAAATAACCTCAAAATACTGCCTTTGACAATTTTTAAAAATAAACTTAATATTTTTTTGAAATCAAAGTGTTATTATCATATAAATGAATTTCTAGCAGATAAGGACATACAAATTGACTAAGTTATAAATTAATACCATCATTGATTTTTGACATTGTATAATTTACTTTTGACATTACACATTATTCATTAACAATTGCACTTTAAAATTAATTAATTATGTTATAGTATCGACTAGGTTATGAATTTGCATGCCATACGGTAAAACATGTCTGGAGCCTGTACAAACACTCAATATCTTTTTGACCCATGTTTGCAAATAAATGATTTGATTTGATTTGATTTGATAAATAACCGCAGTAGGAGAATACTTGAAATATTCACAGATTAATGGTACGGAACCCTTCGTGCGCGAGTCCGACTCGCTGTTGGCCCATTTTTTTCAACTACAGTCGCTAGCGAGTATAGATTGTGAAAACTCATGGTAGACCTAATCGAAACTACTAAGGCAATTATTATTTGTTGGCGACAGGCATCCAAGTTTGATCCGTATAATTAAATTAGCCATTCAAGACTAACTCCTCTCACCACTTAGACTATGAAACTCTGGTTTAGTATATATTATCGGGCCGAGAATTAACATTTTGTAGTATTAAGTCTCATTAAACTTTTCCCCCTTCCATTATTTAAGTGCAAGTTAAAATGTATAGAATGGCTTGTTTCATTATCCTACGAAGATACTGGAGTCCTTTTACAGTTTGCTGAATAACATACATTTCACACGCATTAACAGACACCTACACTCAACACACACGCACACACACATTCAAACACACTTGAACGCGCATAAACGCGCACCTACATACACGCACATATGTACATGTAAACACACACATACTATGTGTATACTACTCATCCGTCAAAGTCAAAGTCAATAAGTGCTTATTTAATAGTGAAAAGAGCTACATAGAATTATCAACTAACAAAAGAAGAACAAGACACATTTAAATTGAATAAAGCACATAATTGAATTCGTTCGCTTCAGATAACTTATTTCCAAGTGAGGGAAAGAAGCGAACAAGCGCTGTAATTATTTGGGGCTAGATGGTGCTGTGTGAAACGTTGATATCATTTTTTTAATAACCACTCAACTATAGTCTACATTCACTTCCACTGCTGGACATGGATCTCCAATATCATGAGGGGATTCAACAAACCAAGTATTGCCATACTTACTCGCCTCACCATCATTACCATGCCATGCGTGCTTAGTAGGAATCCATGTATGATAAGTATGGATTTTTTTTCTTAGCGTATTTCGTCCCACTGGGTTTGAGGGAGAGCTTTGCCTCGCAGTAGTACGAAATAGGCTATTTATACAGGCTGTATTACTTTTAATATTTTACTTACCCGAAAACTTTATTTGAATGAAAATCAAGTGAATCTTGAAAAGTCGTGGAACAAAAGTTGTTCCTTGGGATGGTCAGAATCACCCCTTTTCGGCTTAGTACACATATTATAATACATCCTGTAGATTTATAAAAAAACATATTAAGTATTCTTGGAGAATATTTAATATGTTATATTAAATATTCTATTCTTCTTTTTAGACGAGTTAGATCGGCATAACAGCGCATGGGTCGAATTGACGGCGGATCGGGATGCATGGAGAGTTGAAGGGGAGGCCTTTGCCCAGCAGTGGGACACTTATGGCTAGTGTAATTGTAATTTTAAGTATTCTTGGAACCATCTGGAACCAGACCGTGCTGTTTGAAATGTTCTACATTATTTATCGCCGCTTCGCATGCGTTGTACCCGGATAAAATGTAAGCCTTGTGTTAATCCTGGATAAATATATATAAATATATATATATTTATAAATATACATATGTATATATATATATAATCTATACGTGTGCGAAAAAAAATAGCAGCTAAATCCGTAGGCAAGTTTTTTCTTGAAAGAGTAACAAAGAACTGTAACTGAAAGGCGACTTTTTATAAGTAAGAGGTACACTCTCACTACTCTCTGCAGCTAAATCATCAAACCGCATTCAACCGTCACATCAGCAACTTTGAAATATTAAAAATCGATACATCAGTGGACCCGACAGCCGTCACGTTCGGCTGGCTGCCTCCGCCGAAAACACCGTGTTTTTATGCGAAAACAAACAAAAACAATACAAAACACCAATTGTGTAACTGAGCTGCGTTGAAATGATAAAAAATGAAGTTTTTTCGGCATCCGGGATTGGGATTTTATTGTTGAGGACGTAACTACTGGTATAAAAGTCGCCAAAAGAGACGTGATAAGGCACGTAGCAACCTCGAGCATCAGGGCCTTATAATCGTGAAGATGATAAAATATAACAATAGATAAATATCGTAACAACTGTCAAAATAACGTTGGATTGAATCTTAGAATAATGACATAGAAGTAAGGCTAAAATACAATTCTGTCTGAGCCTTACTTCAAGTTTGTTAGAAATAATCTTTATACCTAACTTCACGTTTATAATTGCTTTATTTAGCTTTATACGACATAAGTTGAACCATATTTAGAACCATTAGACTTTTTGTTTACGCCATCCTTGTAAATTCCAAAGAGTATGACTGTATATGCATCTCTTTCTAACTCGGTTATAATGCCATAAGTAAAAAGAGTGCAGGATGATTGCTTTTCGTTGCTATTTTAGCCTGGTTTCTATTACGTTATTATTCTAAGGGTTGAATACGTATTTGACAGTTTTTATGATATGTATTTACATCTTTACGTAATGGCCATAAGAGTTAGTTTGGCTTGATAAAGACTATTTCGATTCTTCGCGATATGCATTCTAAAGTAGGGTACCTGGGGGGTACAGCTGCCATATTGTCGAGTGCCCCACCAAGCTCGTGTGTTTCCTTATCCCACCAGCTCTGTGTTCCATAAATGCGAAAGTATATTATAATAACACTGTGCCTTGGGCTGCCGGCAGTGGAATGTTGCTGCTCTTCTCTTGCTTTTGGATACAGAAAGAAACTCCAAGGAAAACCTCCAGAAACAGCGTCGTGTCGTGTATCAACATCCCGTACTGCACTTGCCATAAGAAGGGCAGGGTCTTTCCGTGCATCAACTTCTATTTCTTCGTACTGCGCTCGCCATTAAAACATGTCTATCAGTCGTGGTGAGTATGGCCACAGCCCCCCATGATCAATGTCCCCCAGCAGTGAATGTGGACAGCTGTCCTGCAACTTGATGACGGATGAGGATGATGATCACAGGACGTGTTACACCCCTCCGGACCATCTGACCACCATGAACTTGCTACCGGTTGTCAATTGAGACGGAAACCACCCCATTTTACCACTGGTGGTCAACTGGGAAAAACTTATTCCCAATTCACCACTTGTGATAAAATGGGATGATTTTAGTTCTAATTGACCACCAGTGTTGAGATGGTGTAAAATTTTACCACTACCTACGCTCAAGAAATTATCATCACAGTACGAACTGTGGGAACTGTTCATACTGCACGAAACCCCATAGTCTGACTGTACAGCCTTGATTACTCTGCCAACTCAATACAATAAAAATGTCATCGATGCCCAGGCAAGCGGGAAAAACTTGTAATATTAAAACTGAAAAGACTAGTTCGACTACCTCCGTGGCGCAGTAGGTTTAATAGGTTGCGAGTTCGATCCCCGCCGGGGACAACTTATTTTTTTATATACAACTTAATGATGAGAGAAGCCGAAGGCCCACCTGTAAACCTGTAACCTCTACCTATAACAACTGCAATACCGCGGTGCTCACGGTCACGTGAGATAGAGTTGTAAGGTACCAGTAATTTCACCGGCCCCTTACCCTTCAAACCGGAATACAACAACGCAGAGATTACTGCTTGGCGCCAGGAACAGGTATAGTGGTATTACTTCCCCGGATGAATTCTTCACAAAAAGTTCTGCTAGCACTAAATACTACTACTTAGGTTTTATCTACAGATATTTTTTTTATAACTCCGGACAAAAATGAGGTGTGTTAGAAGTTTGACCGCTATATGAGTGTGTTCGTGGCGCCTTAGCTCTAAAACCGATTAATGCAGTCTTTTTTATTTAAAATCAGGTTATCTAGTGCTGGTTCATAAACATTTTTTATCAAAATCTATTCAGACGTTTACCAGATATGACGTGTGAAAGAGGGGATGAATTTAAGATATCAAATATGTAAATTCGTTTTGATAAGATGCCTATATTAATACGAGTATAAATATTCATTTTGTAAAAACGGGGATTACTCACGTAGTATTGTAACGTCGAAGATTATTCCGACACGTTTCGATTTTTCAAGAAAATCATCATCATGGGATTGAATGCCCGTCCGCGCGTGGGGTGACACGACACATGACACGAGTATAAATACTTACTGTTCTGCAGTCTGATTCTTCGTTTTTGTTAAAATTATCTTAACATGCTATTGATTTTGTTTCCAAAGATTTACATCTCCTCATGTACTGAGGCAGGGCACTGGGAACTGCGACACAGTTTATACTACTGCATTTTCCAGTGTTCATTTGTATCCTGTGCACATGTATATTTTTTGTGAATAAACAAACTTGAAACTTGAATGTTTTCAAACATACCTAAGTTTGGTATCAAATGAAATCAAATGGTGTGTAGAATGCAAAACTGAAAGATAGAAATCGCCTGAGCCATCTATAAGACAAAAGGTCGCAGGTGGCGAGATATCTAACGTTTTAAATTCTTAAACCTTGGTTCAATGGAGACTTTTGATCCTTTCAAGAAACAGTATCAATTGGCATCAAAAAGTTTTCGAGTAAGATTAGCACTTTCTTGCTGACCGTATTTTTAACAAAAATCTATGAATAGATGTCAGAATATCTCAAAAAGTTATGGTCTCGTTGGAACGTTTTTCGGTTAAAGTAGTTTCCCTTACTGTGCCGTTTTAAAAATCCACCCTGTATAACAAATCCGCTAACTTTTATCTAATGAGCACTTTCAAAACACTCAAAAAGAATTCAACACGTGTGTCACCTCTCTACAAGGCATCTGCAGGAAAGACTGCGGTGGTATTGCTCGTTGCAAGGCTAGTTGCCTCCCTCTCCTTTTATTTTTGAGAAATTCTGACCATTCACAGATTTTGGAAAAAAATAACAGCAATTACGTTCACTTCAGTTTGTGTAACCAATTAAATGTATTCAGATTAAATATCGGGAATGTTCACGTACATGTTAAATTGGTGGAGGCACTAACTGTATCTAGGGCCTACATCAGGGTGATGACGGGCCGCGGTCCTTTCCCTCCGCGTCCCGTCGTGCACTGATATGAATACGATAATTCACGATAGTTATTACACTTAATGTTCCAAATAGTTTTTTTTTATTTGTTACTATATATATTATACATATGTATATATATAATATATACATATGTATATATATAATATATATAGTAATATATATACTATATAATATATATAGTGCTGTAGGTATCTAGTTTTAGTTTATTTTTTATTAATACATACCTACTTTATTTTTATTATACCTAATACTTGCAATGGACGTGAAATCACCTGAAGGGCCTATTTGAAAATCAGCGTAGCACTCAAGCATCTTGCTTAAGGCTACTTAAGCTGAAATAGGTCCTTTTTTTTCCTACCATTAAACACTATGCATTTTTATTCATTTATTATTATTTTATTAGACTTAATTATTATTTTCTATCTTTTTGTTTAGCTTAGTTAGTTTGTAAGGATTTTGTTTGTTTTTTTTTTCTCTTGTAAAATATGTTTGTGTTTTTTGGTATGAATTAAATAATTTTTAATCTTTAATCTTAATATATTTCATATATATTTGACGAGCTCTGTGGTGCAGCGGGCGAAGGTCCGCCTGCGACGCAAGGAGTTTCGGGTTGGATTCCCGCCTCGGGACAAATGTCTGTACGATCTGCAGATATTTGTTCAGGGTGTTCTGGGTGTTTTTCTAAATACACAAAACTATCTACATATCTATAAAGTATAATGTATTAAGTGTATCAGTCATCTAGTACCCATAACACAAGCTCTGCTTAGCTTGGGGCTAGATAATGCTTTGTGATTTGTTCAGCATTATTTATTTATTTTAATTTTATTTATATAGATATTCGATTTGTTTGCCTATATCTACCTAGCCTACGGGCCTAGACAGGACTCGTATACCTGTCTAGGCTAGAGCTCTCACCAATCTCTTCAACCGGCAAAGCAACTTACCTAACAACTTATTGAAATTCCCCCCACGTCCATCGATTCCACAGCGAAACTGTTAGACAAATGCACTCGGAGGCTTTTAGCCAGTTCCGGTGGGGTGTGCATCGTGACGTCGTTTCCGCCTAGTCAGGGTGGGGTAGACGTCGTTGGAACTTGTTAAAATGTAACGTTGAATTTTATTTTGTGAACATTGTTTGTGATGTAAAGTTTATGAGGTGATAAAGGCGTTTTATTGAACTGTCACCCAACTGCCGTGGGGTGCCGGCAGTAGAATGTTACCCCTCCCTTCATGCCCGTAGATGCAGTAAGAGCCTCCTAAGGGATACTTCCGGAAGATGGGCAGCAAGCGTCTCACCGTTTATCAACATCCCGTACTTACAAAAATGTACAAAAAAATTACAAAAAAATATACTGTATCCAAGTAAATGCGTTTATAACTTGAATCTTCAAGTTCCATAGTTCACGATTATAACTACATACATAACTTTTTCAGCTATGTAATGCTAGCAATTTAGATTTTGGAGGGGGCAGAGGGGACGTTCGATAAAATAAAACCGGGCAAGAGCGAGTCGGACTCGCGCACCGAGGGTTCCGTGCCATCATACAATATAATTTATGACAAAGGCGGTTTTATATTTGTTGGAGAACCTTGACAGCGCCATCTCTTGTCTG
This sequence comes from Pasiphila rectangulata, assembly GCA_963082625.1. Taxonomy (NCBI): domain Eukaryota; kingdom Metazoa; phylum Arthropoda; class Insecta; order Lepidoptera; family Geometridae; genus Pasiphila; species Pasiphila rectangulata. Next base: position 11,996,248 of record OY720253.1, read on the forward strand.
ATAGCGGAACTTATGTAGATTTTTTACACTTTCGATGATTTCTAAAAAAGTATGCTATGTAGAGAGATTGTAATAAATTTCCTCTTATCTTTACATACACTTCTAATAGTAATATAAGTTTCAAAGGTTTATCTCCGCAAACTTCGGAGATAAGGGGGGGGGGGGGGAACGCTATTTTTTTCAACATTTTTGTAAATAACTCAAAAACAATACGGCTTAAAGGAAAACTAAAAACTGTTTATTAATGTGCAAATGAATACCTTTCATATGATACCCCACATAACCTATTTACTTTACAAAATTTTTGAAAACCCCCCTTCAACCCCCCTTGTCTAAAAAAATATGCAAATTAGAGAGCATGTTACAATTTTCCTATTAAGTTTACATAGACTTCTATAAGCTATAAAAGTATCACGTGTTTATCTCTGCAAACTTCGGAGATAAGGGGGGGGAACGGTCGGTTTTTCGACATTTTTGTAAATAATTCAAAAACAATACGGCTTAAAGGAAAACTAAAAACTGTTTATTAATGTGCAAATGAATACCTTTCATATGATACCCCACATCACCTATTAACTTCACAAAATTTTTGAAAACCCCCCTTCCACCCTCCTTGTCTAAAAAACTATGCAAATTAGAGAACTCGCTATAATTTTCCTATAAAGTTTACTTACACTTCTATTAGCTATAAAAGTATCACGGGTTTATCTCTGCAAACTTCGGAGATAAGGGTGGGGGAACGGTCGTTTTTTCAACATTTTTGTAAATAACTCAAAAACGCTACGGTTTAAAGGAAAATTAAAAACTGTTTATTAATGTACAAATGAATACCTTTCATATTATACCCCACACGGCCTAGTAACTTCACTTAAAAAATTTGAGATCCCCTATCCGCTCCCCTGCAATCAAAATAAGAATATTTTTTAAAATTTTTATATATGCTATATAAGTAAAAAACTGTTGTCTTTTGCCATTTTAAATTGCAAGTCGATAGCATCAGTAGTTCTCGAGATATCCATCTGTGACAGACCGACAGACAGACAGACAGACAGACAGAGTGATTCTATAAGGGTTCCTTTTTACCATTTTGGTCCGGAACCCTAAAAATAGGATATGAATATTTCCTAAGCAGAATCCTACTTCGAATTATTGTCTTCGCAACCCTTAAATGGTTTTAAAATGGCATGATGGTAAAATCAATACAAGCACAATGTGGGGAAGGTCTTAACAGTTTGCGGAAGTTTTTGGAGTAAGCCATGCGAAGCTGAAGACATAAATATTTGATCAATAAAAATTATAGATCATTTATTGCACAAGTGATAATTTGTTACTCGTAATAACAGAAACAAGGAAAGTTTACGCGTAAGTGAGTTGACGAGCTCTGTGGCGCAGCGGGCGAAGGTCCGCCTGCGACGCAAGGGGTTGCGGGTTCGATTCCCGCCTCGGGACAAATGTCTGTACGATCTGCAGATATTTGTTCAGGGTGTTCTGGGTGTTTTTCTATATATAATAAAAATATCTATCTATGTAATATGTGTCTAGTATAATGTATTAAGTATATCAGTCATCCATAACACAAGCTCTGCTTAGCTTGGGGCTAGATGATGCTGTGGGATTTGTCCAGAATTATTTTTTTTATTTATTTATAATACCTTTGACTATTCCTGACGTTTCGACTGTGTTGCAACAGTCGTGGTCCCGGGAAACATCGGTAATGATCAGAGGGAATATGGCGATAAATTTCCGTGTTTTGTAAATATGTAAAATTGTGATCGCGAAAGTTTACGTGATAATTTAATTGTCATAATAATCCTTTCCTACTAATTAATCCTACTAATATTATAAAGCCGAAAGTTTGTTTGATAAGTTGTTAGATGTTTGATATTTCTTCACGCAAAAACTAGCCTACGGATTGAGCTGAAACTTTGCATACGTATACATGTTGACCAGGAATGACACATAGGCTACTTTTTAACAGGGTACAACGCATTTGAAGCGGCGGAAGGTAGTCGACATTATAAAATATGAAATAAAACGTGCTATGTATAATGTTTTTCCCAAATTCCAAGCAGCGGGCTAGCTTGAATTTCGGGTACCTAATCCATTTATTATAAACTCATTATCACTCTCGTGAGTAATTAACTATCTCCATATAGTACATCGACTAATTACAACAGTAAACAATGTAAATCAATCAATCCGTTTGTTTAGCTACGCCTGTTTTGTAATTAAACATGTGACGTTAATCGATCAATAGCGAACACCATTCCCTTGAGTAGGTTCATCATCGTCATCATCATCTCAGCGGTAGGATGTCCACGGCTGGACAAAGGCCTCCCTCTTGGATCACTAGGTACTGATCATGATGGGTTATTGCCATATATGGTACGCCTGGCAGGCGGGTTCCCGTGCCGCGCCCTCTACATCATGAAATAAGTTCTAACTTACGCACACGACCTCCGTAGCTGAGCTGCTGCGAAAGGTTGCGGGCTCGATATCAACCGAGGGACAATTGTTTGCTTTGCCGCAGATATCAGTAACCGAGTAATCATTGGAATCATTTACCGGAAGAAGTTGTTACTGCCTCTTCAACAAACGATTTCAAAAACAGACTTGACAACTGGTTGCGAAATAATAAACTGATAAAAACACGAAACAATCAAGTGTAATCGCAAACATAAAACAAGACTTTTCAACTGTGACATATACACATCAGCGCGAGCTGCTCGTCTATAAACAAATAATATATTTCTCTTAGGTGTTTAGGAGGATAGGGTTCGCGAGCACAGTACGGGTTGTTGATACACGGAAAGTTGCAACTACCCATCTTTCGGAGGTGTCCCTTAGCAGATTCTTATTGCAACCGGGCAAGAGAAGAGATGCCGTGGGGTCCCGGCAGTAGAATGTTACCCCTCCCACCATGCCCGTGGATGCAGTAAGAGCCTGCTAAGGGCAGCGTCTTTCTGTGTATCAACATCCCGAACTGCGCTCGCCAACCCGCCTGCCAAGCGTAGTGAGCATGGCAACTACCCCTCATGGAGATTTATGAGGAAGGCCTGTGTCCAGTAGTGGACGTTTTACAGCTGAAATGATGAATGATGATGATGAAGAGAGGAGGAGCAACATACTACTGTCGGCATTCCACGGCATATGGGGTAGGTTAATTGGCTAATATATGTATTTTAATTCAAAATGATAAAATAAGTTATTTATAATGGACAAAATAAGTTGTACTGGTAGTATCTACATAATAAAAGTCAAGTTAATGAAAAACCTAATCAAAAATGTACGATTCCGACGGGATTCTATCCCATGTCCGTTCAATGCGAATGCGCAGCAATAACCGAAGCAGCTACAGCAATGATCAGAAGTGGCATCAACAACTACAACATCCGTATCCTTTCTGTTAGTACAGCAGTACTCCGCGCTCTAAAAGCCAGTTGCTGCAGCTCCAAGCTTATACACGAATGCCACACGACCCTGAAAAAGGTCGCCATGAACAACAAAGTGACCATCCAGTGGATCAAAGGACATAGTAACTCTATGGGGAATGACGCCGCGGACGCACTGGCTCGAAGGGGATCGGAAACGGTAACCGTAGGCCATGAACCGTTTCTCCCTTTACCCTTCTCACAACTCCGATCCTGGACTAGGCTTCAAACCAGAGTCTTACATAACACACGTTGGACAGGCTTGCCAGACTGCCGACAAGCAAGAACAGCACTTCCAACGCTATCACCAAGGCTCTCCCGACGCCTATTACAACTACAAAGAACGGATCTAAGGACAGTGGTGGGGACACTAACTTTGTTTCTTTTGGTTCATATATTATTAATATATATATATATATATATATATCTCAATTAATGGAGATCTGTGATCACCTACTTCAATAAAAATTACTATTAACTCGGTAGAAAACCAACCTTTAGGAAGCAATTCAATTTTAAGTGTGATAGTTTGTCTACATCGAAAGTGTCTGGAGTACCTATAGGTACGAGTTCTATCTAATTCTACTTATCGCACCTTCTGTACACTCATTTCAAGATCCGTACTCTTTGAGAACGCCCCGAGGGCAGCAATTACAGTGGAACCCTAAACCGCTATACTTAGACGTTTTTCGCTTATTTGTACGGAACCCGATTCAAAGCGGCTCTGTTACTAATTGGTAACTTGCTTTGAAGACATGGGGTTACAGATACTTTGTTTTTATTTCGATTGAATTGTTAAGATTTGATAACTTTAGTTGGCGATTTTGTTAGATAGAGATACGAGTATCATTTAAAGCCCTGGTCTATTTTTGCGCAAAATCGGCGTACAAAGACGTACAGGAGGAATACTATAACATCATAGAAAATAAGCATAATACCAGTTAATTTGCGAACAAAGTTAATATTCAAAATTACTAATTAATAAATAAATAATGCTGGACAAATTACACAGCATCATCTAGCCCCAAGGTAAGCAGAGCTTGTGTTATGGGTACTAGATGACTGATATACTTAATACATTATACTACATAGATAGATATTTTTATTATATATAGAAAAACACCCAGAACACCCTGAACAAATGTCTGCAGATCGTACAGACATTTAATTATTAAAGACTATTCGCTGAGTTTATATAAATTTCGCAAACAACTTCTGATATATTGATAAACATTAATTATACCTACCGTTTTAGCTTTACTTGCTTGAAAATCCCGCCTAAGACAACTAAGAATAAATATTATTAAAATACATTTATCCGGGTATTTACCGCGTAAATTTTCTATATATATATGTACATATGTATGTATATAACATTAAAAGTCATGACTGACTGATATATCAATGCACAGCCTAAACCACTGGACCTAAAGACTTGAAATTTGGCACACATATATGTATGTACCTTGAGTATCCTAGAGGTGCACTAAGAAGGGATTTTTCGAAATTCCCACGGGATAGGGAATATATGGGATTTATATTTTCGTATCAAAGTGGCTCTGCGTGAAAAAGGGGATTTTACGTTTTATGACTTCCACGCGGACGAAGTCGCGGGCAAATAACAAATAAATAATAAAATACGTTTATTTCAGGCAAAAATACACCCATAGAAATACAAGATAAATTAAATTAAAATAAAATAATACAAGACCTCTTCTAAATTAATTCTGCTAACTAAACTACCAAATGACTTAACTAATGAAAAATGAGGAATATTTACAATAATTATTTCGCAATGTTGCATTTTATGTTATTATTATTTAAATAAGCGTGCATCCTTGGTGAATGATACATGCAGTCAAACCTGTTAGCGAACACGCTCAGAATGCTGTTGGAGCTGGCCCGGACCCTGCGCACCAGAGATGCTCCCCGCTTGCGCATGGTGGTGTAGAAACAGTCCACACGCGCCTCCGCAAACATCCCCGACGCGCTGCAGAACCGGGGCAGCCCCATCAGCACTCTGAACGCGTTATTATACTGCACACGTAGGGCGCTGTACTGTTTTTGCGTATGGTTCACCCACAGGCTGCATGTGTAAAAACTAGCACAATATGTTTTAAAAGCGTTGTTTTTACCTCTCTAGAGCAGCGAGCGAACCTGCGGGCTATCATGTTCGCTCTTACAGACAGCGCCCTCCGTTCTCTCTCGATGTCTGCATCGTCAGGTCAGAGGTTAGGAGATGTCCCAAGTACTTAAATTCGCTAACTTTCTTTAATGGAGTTCCATATAACTTTATGGGCGGTATGTTATGTACGGGACAGCTTCCTCTGGCCTGGAAAACCATGCATTCGCTCAAAAGCTAGTCTTTAATATTTTCCGACGTTTCGCCTGGATGGCATCAGTCTTCCCCGGGACTATACTTGGTGGCTTGGTGCAATCCAGTCAGCGAACGTCGGGAAATAAAAATATACCTACGGATAAATGTGTTTTAATAAATGTAAAATTAATAAAAATTCTAAAGTAAAAAAATAATTTATAAAGAATCGAAATAAAATGACAGTAATGTTAATGTGATGGAAATTATATTATTTTGGTTTGAGTAAATATTTCTCTGTGCCATCATATGACAACGTCAGTAACCACTTTTGTAAAGTAGATTTGGCCTGACGAGGTTCATCATTCATATTAAAACACCTCTCTTTTCTGTCGGGGGTTATTAGACCACATGCAAATCCCTATTCCCAACCCGTTAAAATTCCTTCCATAATCCGTTCTAAACCAAGGTCCTGCTACGCTCGCACTAAACTTTTCCAGAGTGGTTTCGTATTTTCTCAACCGATAGAGTTTCATCGTTAGATACCTCATTACAACCTTCCTCTTAGTTGGAAAATGAGAGAAAATTGTACATAATTGCTACAATTTACTAGTGAATAAGTGCGATAAATAGAAGGGAAATGTGTGGATTTATATAAAAGACTAGCTTTTGCCCGTGGACGAACCGCGTCATAAAACGTAAAATCCCCTTTTTCACGCACAGCCACTTTGATTCGAAAATATAAATCCCATGTATTCCCTATCCCGTGGGAATGTGGGAATTTCGAAAAATCCCTTCTTAGTGCACCTCTAGGATACTCAAGGTATATGTGTGCCAAATTTCAAGTCTTTAGGTCCAGTGGTTTAGGCTTTGCTTTGATATATCAGTCAGTGAGTCAGTCAGGACTTTGAATTTTATATACAGGGTGTGGCGTATAAAAACAAGTTTATTTTGTTACCAAGCATAAAGCACATACAAACAATGCGAAGGTACATGAAATCAAACAAAAAAACAATTTGTAGATTCTTGAAAATATGGTAACAAAAATGGCCACCACATAGCAAATTCTGTGGCACAATAAATCGCACCACAGCGGTCTTCCGTGGGTTGCACACATAAACAAACGCAAAGTGGCTGCTTTGCAACACAAAATGACAATTGAGATAGATAATTATTCCAGATTTCTGAGTATATTGGAAGCTTTGAACAGAGTTTTTTTTAATATGTGTTCTAACCCGAAAGCGACTTCTGACATTCTGACCACGACAAGAAACAACTTTAGATTTACTAGTTTCCAGGATTTGTTGATTTTCATTCAACTTCAACAGCTAATTATACGACAATGACAAGGTCAACGTCATCTGAACTTCTTAAGGTCCAACTAGTCGCGGAGCCAGAGTCGTCAGTGGGCGCGGCCTAAATGTATGCTATCTCACCTGACATAATTGTGTTCACCTGCGCGCTAGAATGAAATGCACAATGATTCATTCCTAAACTGACCGCGCAAAAATATGTGAATAGACTTTTAGCACAAGGGTTATTATAGAAAAACTTGAGTGTAATCTTTTCAAAATAACATTTATTTCAACTTTATAATAATTAAACTATGTCGGAACGGCGTCTATTTTTGAGTTTTCTTTCTCCTTATATTATTTAGTTTCGTCCAAAGTTAAGCTAAAATCAGTGTTGAAATACAAAAGTTTAGAAGCCTGTATTTTTGAAATAAATACTTTTTTACGGTTTGGGGTGTATACAAACATAGATTAAGACGAGATAAATTGACATAAGTAATCCTTAGTGTTGGATGGTTAATGTCAAACAGTGGAGTAGTTACCCTTCCACGCTTGTATGGAAAGATGGGCGACTCGTTCATCCTTAACAGGGTTATTGACCTCCACGTAGAGGTGCAAATTACAATACAACAGGCTTGTGTTTGCGTCTATGGTGACCGATGCAAAGAGTCCATCCGTTTAAACCATTATATTATCTGTGGTTTAAACTTATGTACTTTATTTCGACTTTGTGGCCGTCAATCTTATCCGAATAATAACTTATTTTAGTCCATTTTATCTATTTTAACTCCGGAAGATGAGCAGCAGCGTCTTGCCGTGTATCAACATCCCGTACTGCGCTCGCCGACCCGCCTGCCAAGCGTGGTGAGTATGGCAACTACCCCTAATGGAGATCATGAGGGATGCCTGTGTTCAGTAGCGGACGTTTTACGGCTGAAATGATGATGGTGATAATTTTAGCTACTAACTGCAACAGTATAATCGGCACCAATATTTTTTTTGAAACGGGAAAGTCACTAAAACACTAGAGTTCTCCCAATAGCATCATCCTTATCGTTTTAACGTCTTAAGAGTTTCTATGCCGGTTTTTCCGAGCAAAAAGAAAAACTTTACGGACACATGCTGTTGTTCTCGAGAATCTTGCGCAAACGATGAGCACACAAAACAACTGTTAGGGGCCGTCTCCACGAGCGAAAGAATCGCAGCGACGTTATCGTCATGCCACGTATTTCTCTATACTCTCTTAGCATGTGTCTACTCACGGAGATGCGATGAGTGGTTGAGTGCGCGCGGAACGTCATTACATCGCGGCGAGCCTGTCGCTACTAGTTGCCGTACAATAGTTTAGCCACATAATAGTTTAGCCGTGGGGCGCCGGCAGTAGAATTTTGCCCCTCCTCTCATGCCCGTGGATGCAGTAAGGGATACCTCCGAAAGATGGGCAGCAGCGTCTTTCCATATATCAACATCCCATACTGCGCTCGCCAACCCGCCTGCCAAGCGTGGTGAGTATGGCAACTACCCCTCATGGAGATCCATGAGGGAGGCCTTTGTTCATTAGTGGACGTTTTATGGCTGAAATGATTAAATAGAACTAAAAAGTTAAAAATCTTCATCAGACGCTAGTTACCATCTAGCACCAAAATACTCGTCAAGACAGAACAAACGAGTCCAAACTCGATGGGGTTGTGTCGTTTAACTACAGAGTTCCCATGGCAACCTTCCGGTTCCATCATCAGATCAGCTCCATGTCTTAATAACTTTGCATTGTCATCCGTTTTACACATGCATGCACAGTTTCAGCTGAATCGGTAATCGGGAAATGGATCAAATTTAACTTGCAAGATTTTGATTACAGACAGACATCGGGACAGGTGAAAATAAAAGCTTGTAAAAATATTTAAGTATATAATCATCTGGTTTCCTTAGTACCACTCCTTAGTACCAATTTTGCTTAATTTAGGACTAGGTTAGTTTAGTGCTGTGTTGGTGTGTGGTGTGTAACATTATTTATTATGATTTTATTGGAGATCGACAACCTAAGATGCAACTTTTGCAAAGAAATTTACTATATTTGTTTTCTTTAAAAACTTTTGATTCTTTATAGTGTTTATTCATTATAAAACACTCTTAATTTAGTCCTAATTTAGTATCAATATCATGTAACGCAAATACTTAAATATTGTTATCATATTAATGGTAAGAGCGGGGTCTCCCAACGCAAGCAAATTTTGCTTAAAGGGTGACTCCAGAACCTGTGTGTATAGTTTTTAAGTAATTGCAATAAACATTTATTTAAACTTTATTTATTATTATACTAAAACTTAGATAACTTTTTCTAGATTTAAATTTAATAGCTATTAGTTTTTATAGATGTAATTAAGTTATTAGTATAGTTATGTACAAGCCACCTGTTCCCGAATCACAGTTTATAACTAGTTCAGGAGCTTATGGATCAAATTTGTATGCTAGGTACTCTGTATTGTGTCAATAAATATACGTATTTTACTTTTTTTTCATACAAGTCTCATGTCAACCCTAGGACTGCTGTCCACGTCTACTGCTGGAGAAAGGCCTTCATGGGTTGTTGCCATACTCACCACACTTGGAAGGCGGGTTTGCGAGCGTAGTAAGGGATGGTTGCCCCTTCTCTCATGCCCGTGGATGGAGTAAGAGCCTGCTAAGGGACACCTCCGGAAGATGGGCAGCAGCGCTTTCCGTGTATCAACATCCCTTACTGCGCTCGCCTTACGTGGTGAGTATGGCAACTACCCCTCATGGAGATCCATGAGGCCTGTGTTCAGTAGTGGACGTGTTACGGCTAAAATTATGATGAGGATGTTGCACAATGTTCAACGATACCGAAAAATGCATGCATTCCTTTACCACACCGCTATTAATTAAGGAACCTAACACTGTTTCCCGTCATAAATTTAGCAGGAAAATAGCACATGACTCTGTGCAATCGCAGCGAAAGTTAGATTGGTTGTATTGTGCCTTTACCTTGTTCATACAGGGTCTTTTGTCCTGAAAACTTCCTTAATACAAGCGTGTTTCACTTGCACATGAACAAATACTGGATTGTATGCTGTTGGCAAGTTTGATACAATTGTGAACTGAGTAGGAACTCGATTATTGCATCTAATTATTTTGATGACCTCCGTGACGCAGTTGGTCTAATAGTAGTAATAGGACGATTGGTACCTCAATACTTTTTTGTAAATACATACTTATCAAACACTAGCCGCACTCCGCGGTTTCACCCGCGTAGTTCCCGTTCCCGTAGGAATACGGGGATAAAATATAGCTTATGTTACTCAGGGATAACGTAGCATTCTAATGGTGAAAGAATTTTCATTTTTAAAAATCGTTCCAGTAGTTAATTTGTTGCAAACATACAAAATACAACCCACAAAATCTTTCCTCTGTATAATATTAGTATGGATATATGTACATAAATAGAAAAATTCCCAAACCCGGGACAAATATCTGCATTTGACATATCCGCCCGTGGCGGGAATTGAACCCGCTACCTCCTGCATATCAGTCGGCTATTAGAAAACTTGAGCCACGGTGGCAGTCAAGTCTTATTACGCCCGGAGTAATTTTATTATTCTGATCAAACTTGTAGCTCTGTACTGCACACAGTAATGAATTAAACCATTTAAATCGGTATTTTAGGTATGTTTCCTGAAAACAGACACATATATGAAACATTGTTAATGTCCCCATAGATATCCACGGTACAGTCGTTTCCAAATATCTCCAGCCGGCCATGCACAGAATCGAACAGTACGTACTGTCGCGCACACAATTAATAACAATTACGAGTGTCAAATCGACAGCAGCGGCGGGGCCTTTTGGCGGGGCAATTTTGACAGCTGGTTTTATAGATTGCATTGTTGGCAACATGGTTTGGATAATATTAAAAAGTGTAATTTTTTAAGGTTTCAGTAGGTGACTATGTCAGCTACTGCTTAATGATTTCGGAGATCCATGAGGGAGGCATATGTCCAGCAGTGGAAGTGGACGGCGATCATGCGGCTGAGATAATGACTCGTGTAAAATCGACAGTGGCGGCGAGGCCTTTTGGCATGGTGATTTTGACAGGTGGTTTTATAGATAGCTTGGTTGGCAACAGTGTGTAAAAAGTTAAAAAAATGTCTGTAAATTTTTGAGGATTCGTGATATGTTCTTAACTTTATTTGATGACCTCCATAGTTCTATTGGCCTAATAAAAAAGTAAAAAAGTATTTATTAGATACAAGAAACATTTTGCTTATTATACATAACCTTACCTTACGAACTACGAATTAATTAATTAATAAATAGTCGGCTTAGACTCGTCCTTCATCGAGTTTCTCATGCCGTAGGGAGCCAGCAGTAGAATATTGCGTTTACCCTCTTGCCCGTGGATGCAGAAAAAACCTTCCAAGGGAAATCTCCGGAAGATGGGTAGCAGGTTAATATATGTATCATCATCTTCTACTGCGCTTGCCTAACCACCTGCCAAGCGCGGCGAGTATGGCAACGACCCTCTTGTGATCTTGGAGATCCAGGAGAGAGGCCTATGTTCAGCAGCGGACGTGGACGGCATTTCTACGGCTGAGACTCGTGTCTACTTAGCAACGGCAGCGGGGCCTTTTGGCGGGACGATTTTGACAGGTAGTTTTATAAATTGCATTGGTGGAAAAAGTTAAAAATATACATCTCTTTGAATTCGTGAGTTGTTCTTAACATAATTTGACGACCTCCGTGGTTTAGGTGATCTAATAGTCGGCTTAGACTCAGGAGGTTGATATTTAGGCTGAAGATATATCACAGTAACATCTAGTATTAGGACTTAGAGAACGAAGTTTCATCCGGGGAAGTACTACATGTACTAACATACTTATTTTTGCCGCCAAGCAATAATATCTGCATTGCTGTCTTTCGGTTTGAAGGGCTGGCGGTAAATTACGGGCACCTTAACATCTCTATGTATGCGCAATGCTCTGCAGCGATGTGCTTTTTGGGCGCAATCACCGCGGTAATGCAGTTGTTAAAAGTACAGCTTAGGTTACCGCTTAACATGAGGTGGGCCTTTAGCTTGTCTCGTATTTCATTCGTATAAAAAAAACTTGTCCGCGGCGGAAAACCTGCAACCTTCTGTCTCATATCCTTTGTTTATTTATTCATATCCTTTGACAAATTACATGTTCTTGGACAAGTCAGTTTAAAATGAAATATAAAAAAATGTAAATTCATTATTCATTATTAATTATGTTCATTCTCAGCCGGCTTTTAGCGGTTTTAGTTTTTTCTTAAAGCACTTGTGTATCCGCTTGTACCATATATTCACACCAGTTCGAATTACGCATGCATCAATTATTTGAATCTGTTGTCAGAGTTAAAACCAATCATAGCGCGCCGATTATAGCGCAGTACTTAGCGGTAATTCCCATTTCCAATTAAAAATGCTTTTATAATTAGCGACACTTCTCTTCCTGCGTGGGGTGCAGAGTGGCAGGCGGGTTGGCGAGCGCAGTACAGGGTGTTGATACACGGGAAGATGCTGCTGCCCATCTTCCGAAGGAGTAGCAGATGTTTACTGCATCAACGGCCAAGAGAAGAGTGGCAACATTCTACTGCCGGCACCCCACGGCAACACTTCGAAAACAGTATTTAGCGGTAACTCCCATTTCACTCATTACCAATAAATAAACTCGTAATAAAAATACATTCTTGTAATATGACATAAACTCATTGCAATTGTTATTCTCTAACAAATATTTAGGTCCAGTGGTTTAGGCTGTGCGTTGATATATCAGTCAGCCAGTCAGTCAATGAGTCAGTCAGGACTTTGAATGTTATATATATACATAGATAATAATAATTACACTCTCTTCTTCTTATGACATTTACATTTAATATTAAGTTTATAGTGACGTTGCAAGCGGACACATTTTACTATTTGTAATTATTGCGTTATTAAATATTTTTAATACTTAATGGCGAGTATTATAGTCAGGAACATAACAGTCATGAGTGTAAGTACCTACATGCTACATACCTTCATATTTTTATGCCAGAAAGGTTTAAGTAAGAAATGTCGTTTAGGAAACATTTGTAATCTAGATGATTTAGAATCTAGTATGGAAATACTGGAATTTTTAATACTTAAATGGATTGTAACAAACTTAGAAATACTTTTATGTGGCTATGTGCGTATATAGAAATACATTTATATTCAATATATTTATATTTCTTTATTTTGTTTATTTACATTGAAATCGGATAAAACTGTTTATACTACTAAACTATGTATTTAGTTAAGATTACATTTTATGTTAACAATCTTATGATAGTAATTAACTATAGATAACGCCTGTGAACTATGGAACAGCAAGACGTCCTGCTGTAATACAGTCTACACACTAGTGTAGACTGTATTACTATCCTCTGTACTAACAGAGGATAGTCGCTTGACTATGGTATGGCTAACTATATATTAGGGTGTCCCTTATTTTTCAAAGTTTTAAATTTCTAACGCATAGGTCTTAGTTTTGTTTCTTTGCCTCTAAAACACTCGGAAATAAATTTATAAGAGTTTTAGTGCCTATAGTTAGTAACTATAGGCACTCCTATTGTTACCTTTGTGATCATATCTATGGCAGCTTAAGTTGAACCAATTGTTTAGTTTTAATGTTTCTTTCTGAATAAACTATTATTATTATTATTGAGGTTTAAGATTTAATCTTCTCGGTTTCATGGAAACTGGGATAACTAAAACGCACGGGCCTAAGCCAAGTGCGACTCACAGGAGGTGATTTCACTAGAGAGTTCTGTCTGCAGAAACTTTCTGACTATTTGACAGGTGTTTAGAATCACTGCTTTTTGCAGAAGTGCATAATTTGTGTATATTCAGATATTCTAAAGATTTAAATAGTTGATTTGGAATGACTCCGGTAGTTTACATGACTATTGGTACGATTGTTACATTTTGTAGATGCCACATGCGGGTTATTAAATCTTGGTCATGTTGAGTTTAAGTTTAATGTCGCAATCATGGGTTAAACATTTTGGGAGTGCCGATAGCTCGCATACATCCATCCCGCGCGACGGATACGAGTCGAGTGATTTACAACGCCAAATTGCAGAAAGCTTTCTGAAAAATGAACTCGAGTTCAATTTTAAGTTTACCTTGCTTTTTTACACCTTAATCGTAATGAATTCCGTTTCAAACTATACAATTTGTCTACCAATAAACAGTTTATTAAGACGTGTACACACTAACTCGATTACGGACCACTTAGCCGGGCGGTGTCGCGCGCACTCCGGCTGATGGCTCCGATGTGGACGGGCCTTAATACAGTTTCTGTTGTTACACGATTAAGTTTGATAAACTAAGTAAACTGTCCTTACTATGGCCTCTAGGGGTTAGTTATTAGTTGTGAAATTTTACTAAGATATCTTATTGATCAGGATCGGGATGTATGGAGGGAATTGGGGGAGGCCTTTGCCCAGCAGTGGGACCCAAATGGCTCATAATAATAATAATAATAATAATCTTATTGATCGTGGAAATGGATTTTTATAAAAAAAAACAATAAAACCGGACATGTGCGAGCTCGACTCGCCCACCGAGGGTTCCGTAGGTATGTAGGAAAATAATAATTATTTTAAATTAGCTGATCTGATTCAGTAAAAGTTTTAAAAATGCACAATAAGATTCGGTCACCCATTCGATTTATGACCGCGCGTTAACCTAGATGATTGATTTCGTACATTTTAAAGGCGATTTTTATGAATCCATTGCACATATATAGTTTGTGGATTTTTCTCTTTATCTACAGTATAAAACTATATACATTGCCTGATTTCATAGTTCTAGGTCATCGGGAAGTACCCCATGAATTTTGATTCCTTTGAGAATGTCGAAACATGCGTTTTATGCTGCATAAACGGTCGTATCTTTTTTTAAGGTTAACTCAGAAGATAGATTTTTTCACAGCTTAAAGAAGCCGTAGAATTGAGTATATGGCTCTAATTTCAACTCGATACCTGTACACGTTCTCGAGATAAAGAGTCTGACAATCAGACAGACAAACAACTAAGTGATGGGTTGTGTTCGTGGCAAAGGCACCCAGTGGTCGATGCATCCGTGATCCACAGCCCGATTCTAATAAGTGTAATTTTTTTTCGTACTTTGGCATAATAAATGAAAAAGTGTTTCCCGTGTTTTAAGTCAGTTATTTGCTAAATTTGCCGGCAGTAGAATGTTGCCCCTCCTCTCTTACTCGTGTAGGCAGTAAGAATCTGCCAAGGCTACCTCCGGAAGATAGGCAGCAGAGTCTTTCCGTGTATCAAATCCCGTACTGCGCTCGCCAACCCGCCGTCAAGCGTGGCGAGTATGGCAACAAACCCCTCATGATCTTGGAGATACATAAAGGAGGATAAGAGTGTCCTATGTCATAGGACATAGGTCGATCCGAGGACGAGCCGAGCGAGCACAGCGAGCGGGCTGCAGCAGCGGCCGACGAAGTCCCGGAACCAAATTCGAATTAGTGATTCAATTTAGGCAACAAAAAAAATATTGCGTACTACTTTAGGAACATATCAATCAATATATGTACATATAAAACTCTTCCGTTACTGACTGAGTGACTGACAGACAACGCACAGCCTAAACCACTGGACCTAGAGACTTGAAATTCGGCACACATATACCTTGAGTATCCAAGAGGATTCTAAGGAGGGATTTTTCGAAATTCCCACGGGAACGGGTACTACGCGGGTGAAACTGCGGGGTGCGGCTAGTTGTTTTATAAATGATTTGATAATCAACTCGTAGATATCAGATAGGTGTCAGATCTTCTAGCAATACGCTTTGCTTGTTCTGGCGAGTGTGTCCCACCTGCGTCTTATAGAACTATTTAGTTCTATAGTATTACTTTTTATGTCGTCTATTGTATGTCCAGTTTTGGACAGACTGAGTAAACTTGTACCAATTATTTAAATACCTTAATGTACATCATCATCTTCATCATTTCAGCCGTAAAACGTCCACTACTAAACTAAGGCCTCCCTCATAGATCTCCATGAGGGGCAGTTGCCATACTCACCACGCTTGGCAGGCGGGTTGGTGAGCGCAGTATGGGATGTTGATACACGGATAGACGCTGCTGCCCATCTTCCGGAGGTATCCCTTAGCAGGCTCTTACTGCATCCATGGGCATGAGAGGAGGGTTATCATTCTACTGCTGGCACCCCACGGCGGAGTTAAATGTATACAATAGCGTGAATAGAAGTGAAAGAGTGAAGCTTATTCTCCGCTTATTCAATTTAATTTTTATTTTATTTTGTAAACTGACTATTCTAAGTAGCGTTTTGCTCTATTAAATAAACACTTATTGACTTTGAGTTGAAGCAGACTCCGAAAGTATCAAAATCGTTAACGAGAATAAAGCGGGCGTCTACTACCTGACCACACAACCGACGTTTACTGATGACGTAGACGTGGACGTAGACGTAGACGTAGAGGTAGACGTAGACGTAGACGTTGACGGAGACGTAGCGTGGACGTAGACATTCATTTATATGATGACAACTCCGCACCTACCTCAGGACCACCAGCGAAGAACGAGTAGTCGCCGAACGACGACAAGGCGGTGGGGTCGGGTGTCGGGTGGCTCTATTGAGCTGTAACCTTTACTGTCACGGTGGACCAACGCGCAGACGGGATCTCAATCCCATGATAATGATTTTCTTGAAAAATGTAATCGTGTGTAATTGTTTTGTAATTTACTTTGAAGTTTTTGTATTTCGTGATTTATCCCATATAAACTATGTATTAGGAAAATGGCCGCCAACATATTTAGTTAGCCAAATAACATAATAATTTATAAATTAACTTGACACTGGCGGAATTGTATAAAACCAAACACAAAAAGCCACAACAAAGACAAGACAACTATGTATTACTTGTCGATGGTAGATGGAAAAATGAAGGTTTAAAACTCAAGTTACGTTACACACTAGTTTTACAGACATGCTTTTAAATATTTGAGCACCGAAAGCTACTATATTCTATTGAATAATCTGGTAAAGCGATGGCGGCGTGCATTTCCATAATATCCGTTGTGTGGAGGCGGGAAATGAAACACTTATCAGCTCGGGAGTAATGTATCTGGAGCCAGAGCCGGCCTTAATTTTGTGGTATTAAATATGAGTAATGAGAAGAAAAGTATGCACTGTCTCGCGCAATTATGTCTGCGTCACATAAGAGAGAGTGAGAGTGGGTCGTAGGCATCTATAATTAAAAAGCGCGCACGGTAAAACTTATGTCTTTTAAGATAGAAAAGTATGCACTGTCTCGCGCAATTATGTCTGCGTCACATATAAGAGGGAGAGTGGATCGTAGGCATCTATAATTAAAAAGTGCGCACGGTAAAACTTTGATATCTTTTTAGATATTCCTTGAATTACAGTGGTGTAAAAGACAATGCTTTCAACATTTAATTAAATACTTATGTTGAATAACGTAATAATTTGCATAAGGATTGATACTATGTTTATAAAAACATCTTCACAAAAAATGCATTGTTTTAGAATAAATTTTATTACCATATAAAAGGTTATATATAGTAATCATCATCATTCCAGCCGTAAAGGTCCACTACTGAACAGGCCTCCCTCATAGATCAAAAATCCATGAGGGGTAGTTGCCATACTCACCACACTTGGCAGGCGTGCATTAAGTCCTCGTCTGCAAAGGTTGAAATCGTTAGATAAGCCCTTAAAGTAATGAGACTGCGTCGATTTGTTTCCACACGGAATGAGTGAGCACGCTTATTTGTAATCAGTTTACTTATCTGTATTTTTTCATTGTAAGCCGGACGTGGTGTGTGTCATTTTTTTCACGCAAGTTCGTGCAATATCAGTAAAGTACAGATTGGTTTATTGGCAAAACTAGTGGTGCATGCGTCGGAATTACTGTTAACACACATTTAAATAGTAATAGAAAATGTTTCATTCATTACAGCCGTAAAACGTCCACTACTGAACACAGGCCTCCCTCATGAATCTCTGTGAGGGGTAGTTGCCATACTCACCACGCTTGGCAGGCGGGTTGGCGAGCGCAGTATTGGATGTTGATACACGGATAGACGCTGCTGCCCATCTTCCGGAGGTATCCCTTAGCAGGCTCTTACTGCATCCACGGGGATGAGAGGAGGGGTAACATTCTACTGCCGAAAATGTTTACTTATGTCTTAAAGGTACACATGAAAGGTACACATGATATTTAAAAAAATGATATTTATAAAGACAATGCCACAGTTTTTAGTGACAAGTCACATCTAACGACTTAAATATTTGCTCTCCTGCATTATTGTGCACAAACGAAATAAAAAAAATCAGTTCATACCCAGAAATCAATACGACTGTTAGAATAAACTCCTAAAAACCATTTCACAGCCCCTAAGCTTTTATAAATTACAACACATCACCAGAACGATACCAATCTAGCGGGCCAGTTAATTTCGCCCACACTCAGCGATGCTTCACTGCCAAGTTTAGCCAAATTTAGTGGTACGAGGCCTGATCGCTTAAAAATCGCCCATCGTGTACTCTATAAATTAGGAGGGGTGAATATTTCAATCTCATTAACGTTTTTGATAATAGTTAGGTGCATCATTACGTACGTATTGTATTGCAGGGCCTATAAGTAAGTAAGTAAGGCCTTTGCATCTATTAAAGATGATTTATACAGCGTCAGCAACTGGTAATCATGCTGTACGGGCACGCTGCAGTGCCTGGGACATTGTAAGACCGATTAGGCTTGCCCAGCACCTATACCATCCTCTCAGCTTAGTCAGCTATTATTCAGAGGAAAGAACAGGGCCTATTAATGATTATAAATAAACTATGCTGAACAATTCACATAGCATCATCTAGCCCCAAGCTACGCAGAGCTTGTGTTAAGGGTACTAAATGACTGATATAATTAATACATTGTACTATACTAGCTTTTGCCCGCGACTTCGTCCGCGTGGAAGTCATAAAACCCTTTTCTCACGCAGAGCCACTTTGATTCGAAAATATAAATCCTATTTATTCCCTACCCCGCGGGAATTTCGAAAAATCCCTTCTTAGTGCACCTCTAGGACACTCAAGGTATATGTGTGCTGAATTTCAAATCTTTAGGTCCAGTGGTTTAGGCTGTGCGTTGATATATCACTTGACGAGCTCAGTGGCGCAGCGGGCGAAGGTCCGCCTGCGACGCAAAGGGTTGCGGGATGTATTAAGTATACCAGTCATCTAGTACCCATAACACAAGCTCTGCTTAGCTTGGGGCTAGATGATGCTGTGTGATTGGTCCAGCATTATTTATTTATTTATATCAGTTAGTCAGTCAGTCAGTGAGTCAGTCAGGACTTTGAATTTTATGTATATAGATAGATATATATTTTTACTATGTATAGAAAAACATCCAGAACACCCTGAACAAATATTTTTATTTTTTTTGTATTTGTATTTATTTATTGCATCATGTACAGGTTTGTATTGTTTGTATATTTGCAGATCATACAGACATTCAAGATCATACCGAGGCTGGAATCAGACCCACAACCTCTTGCGTCGCAGGCGGACCTTCGCCCACTGCTCTACAGAGGTCGTCGATCTATGGCATCAACTCAACTGTAGAACCTCCACTGCTGGATATATACCTCCCTCTTGGATCTCTTAAAAGTTGGCAGGCAGTACGGGATCCTGATAGACCGAAAGTCGCTGCTGCCCATCTTTCGAAAGTATTCCTTGGCAGATTCTTACTGCATACACGAAAAAGAAAGGAGAGGCAACCTTTACGGCTTATATCCTGATTATTGTACGTATTGAAAAATTATTATTATATTATTTTACGGTGACATTTTTAACGGAAACGCTTCACCGCAACTAGGCTTGTCATGGATTAACAGTTAAAGCACTTCCGGCTTTAGGAAGGGTCAAGTCTTTGAATCAAAGTACCGATTTAAGAAACGTGGACTTGGTTCCTATCGAAATAAAAAAACATTGATAACGTTTTTCATTTCCTTAAAATGTTCTACGTAAGTGTGGTTAAAGACTATAAAAATTACGAACTAGTTTTAATATCGGTTTGATTATCTTCGCAAACTTTACCGTTACTTTATCAAATTTAAACTATAATACTGAGCAAGTTCAGGTACTTAGGTAATGAGTTCTTTAAATATTTCATAGTTTCACTGCACTTAGTTTAAGTTGTACCTTAAATTAAGTTTAATTACAAAATATAATAATATGTATGATTTTAAAATAAAAAAAAATACAATTTGCGATAACATGGTCGACTTTATAGTTTTAAACAAGGCAAAGAGCATTTCTTATCTTTTAAAATCGTACATCTTACGGAAAAATACTATTGTTTCTTGTCTTGTCCCGTCAAAGTCAGTTCGGTTTCAATTTGTTATACTTTAATTTTCATTCGATAATAAAATAATACTACTTATTTTAGGGTTTCGTAGTAGAACATGATACGCTCATAGTCTCACTTTGTCTGTCTGTCTGTCCGTCACCGGCTTGCGAAGAGACTATTAGCACTATTAGCACTAGAGAGCTGTTATTTTGCATGGACATATAAAATATCAACGCCGAAAAACGCTGAAATTTTTTCAACATACACGTAAGGTGGGATGATCTTTTTTTTTCTTGATTTTTCCATTGTGTCATCATCATCATTTCAGCCATAAAACGTCCACTAATGAACAAAGGCCTCCCTCATGGGTCTCATGTCTCTCTCCCTCTGTCATGAGGGGTAGTTGCCATACTCACCACGTTTGGCAGGCGGGTTGGCAAGCGCAGTACGGGATGTTGATATATGGAAAGACGCTGCTGCCCATCTTTCGGAGGCATCCCTTAGCAGGGTCTTACTACATCCACGGGCATGAGAGGAGGGCAACATTCTTCTGCCGGCGCCCCACGGCTAATTCCATTCCATTTTCCATTGTGTATCTCTCATTATATCCCTTGGCAGATAACAACAATTGCAACTATTGGTAAAGATTCACCCAAGATAGGTAATAGGCGGTGTGATAATAACAGAACCCGCAACCTCCTACGCCTTAGCCGGGTCTAACCAACCGTGCCACGAAGGTCATCGGACTACCCTTGGATTCCAAAAAGCCACATTATTATTTATCCTATATTCCCAGTGCTGGTCTTTTCATTTCCGAGGCGAGGCGCATTATCGACACAGATAAATATTTTTCGGGCCACTCCATAAATAACACATAATGGATTCCCATTCCGCGTGGGGTGGGAATCGAAGACGGTATGGTAACTACTGGAAAAGAACAAGACAGGGAATAAGATTTTTTCATCATTTAAGATATCATTAAAAAAATAGCTAATTGCAGGTTTAATTAAAAAAATATATCGTCGTAGTCGTAGAACAAAGACGGATCTGACATTTCATAAATTTTCAGTAGAGTATTTTATAATTTCTAAACGAGATTTTATGACATATCATGAAAATGGCTCTCCCTATCAATTCAATTCGGTTTTAGGAAAGTTTACAGTAAAATTAAAAAAAATATCAGCATAAATGGTTTATGTATAGGTTTAAAAGCACAATGGTGACAAAAAAGAAAATTGAAAAAATCAGATCCGTCTTTGTTCTACGACTACGACGATTTATTTAAGGTTTGTCATGGGGCGCCGGCAGTAGAACGTTAACCTTCCTTTCTTGCCCGTGAATGCAGTAACAGCCTACTAAGGGATACCTCCGAAAGATGAGCATCAGCGTCTTTCCATGTATCAACATCCTGAACTGCGCTCGCCAACCCGCCTGCCAAGCGTGGTGAGTATGGCAACAACCCCTCATGATCAGTACTGAATGGTCAATGAGGGAGGCCTCTGTCCAGCAGTGGACATCCTACGGCTGAAAGGCTTTGTCGATAATATCGTCAATCTCTGACGATATTATCGACAAAGATTTAGACTTTTTTCAGCAGTTACAAATTATTCGAAACTGATGTTTTATGTTTTGGAAATGTTTGATGTGTTTTACCTCAAATTGGTAATGGTTTACAGTACACAGGATTAGTTGACTATAACAGTAAAAAAATCATAAAAGCTGCTCTATAAAACATAGATTTTCACTTAAAAGTTTTACCCCTCCGGTCATGTCCGTGGATGCAGTTACAGAGACCTGCTAAGGGATACCTCCGGAAGATGGGAAGCAGCGTCTTTGCGTGTATCAACATCCCGTACTGCGCTCGCCAACCCGCAAAATGGTGGTTGGATTACATAATTACCAATACTTATTATTTTAAATTTGAATAACTGTTTTGGCGCTTTCGACTTTTAATTTTATGCTAGCTTTTCGAGTAAGTTTGTATGCAGGGTTTTTCAATGTAATTTAAATAATTGCATTCAAATAAATACCTTTACCGTGGGGTACCCTTTGCCCTGTAGGGTGCCGGCAGTAAAATGTCACCTCTCCTCTCATGCCCGTAGGTGCAGTAAGAGCCTGCTGAGGTATACCTCCGGAAGATGGGCAGCAGCGTCTTTCCGTGTATCAAAATCCCATACTGCGCGCGCCAACCCGCCTACCAAGCGTGGTGAGTATGGCAACTATTAAGATCCATGAGGGAGGCCTGTGTTCAATAGTGGAATTTAACGGCCAAAATTATGAATTACCTTTAAATACTTCAAAAATCGTCACCTTTTTAAAAGACTTCAAAAAACATAGAAGATTCTCAAGACGTCTGCATTTTTTTTTAACTTTGTTTCCTTAGAACTCTGTCGTATATGAACCGCTTTGGAAAATTATTTTTAAGTTCGAATAAATACACCATCGAATCATCATTTCAGCCATAAAAAGTCCACTGATGAACACAGGCCTCCCTCATGGATCTCCATGAGGGGTAGTTGCCAAACTCACCACGCTTGGCAGGCGGGTTGGTGAGCGCAGTATGGGATGTTGATACACGGATAGACGCTACTGCCCATCTTCCGGAGATATCCCTTAGCAGGCTCTTACTGCATCCATGGGCATGAGAGGATCATCTACTGCCGGCACCCCACGGCGGTTTTTTTTTATTAATAAATAATAATTATTGCTTACGCTTTAGTTTTCACTTGCCATATCCAGTGGTTGCCTGATCGAAGCTCCGTCGGACTTCCATCTATCCTTATTGAAGGACAGTCAGCATTGTTATTGAAATGCGGTATCATTTCGCGCAGGCTTTCAGTTCGAATTGATTTTTAACGGTCTTTCAGATATTCTTTACAAATTCTTGTGAAATGATTCTTTGTGATTTTAATACTAATGTCGTTGCGTAAACAGGATATGCCATAAAATAAATAAAACCGGACAAGTGCGAGCTGGACTCGCCCACTGAGGGTTCCGTAGGTATGTAGGAACATAATAATTATTATCAATTAGCTGATTTGATTTAGTAAGAGTTTTAAAAATACGCAAATTTCGGTTCACAAGATTCGGTCACCCTTACACTTTATGACCGCGCGTAGGGTTCTTTAACCTCGATGTTTGGTTTCGAACTATTTTATAGATGATTTCTTTAATGATTTTATTTGTAATAGGTATGTATAGTTTTTGAATTTTATCTGTATCTACAGTATAAGACAATTTACCTTGCCAAATTTCTTAGTTTTAGCTCTACGGAAAGTACCCTATGAATTTTGATTCCTTTGAAAATGTCTAAATATGCGTTTTTTACGGCATAAACGGACGTATCTTTTTTTCAGGTTAACTTAGAATATTGATTTGTTTCACAGCGTAGATTTGAGTATATGATTTTAATTTCAACTCGATACACGTTCTCAAGATAAAAGGTCTTGACAGACCGACAGACGGACAGACAGACAGACAAACCGACGGACAACAAAGTGATCCTATAAAGGTTTTGTTTTTTCCTTTTGAGGTACGGAATCCTAAAAATGTAATTTTTTTTCCACGATTTCCAAAAAAAAATGCCGTCTTTAGTGATAAAATCTAAAACGTTGCTGGAAATACCCGAACCGCTATATAGGGTATATGTATTATGATATAATATAATATATGTATTATGATAAGTATATGTATTATGATATGTGTACTATGCCAAAAGGCTTCCGACCTCCTGACGGAACAACTTATTTCTCCGACTTTCAGGATTCGGTGGTCTTGTCTTGTCTTTTTATTTTATGGCTTTTTGTATTTGGTTTTACACAATTCCGCCAGTGTCAAGTTAATTGATAAATTTATAAATTATTTGGCTGGCCATGTTGGCTATACAATTAATAATTCTCCTGAATTTGGTGGTTTTCATTCAAGAACAAAACATGAAAGTTTTATCTTCAACAGCTGATTATTACGTTAATGACAACCTTAACTCCAGCGGATTCTTGACACGGACATAGCTCCGCAAAAAGATGCCGTATAGTACAACTTAATATTTTCTTTGCTGCGTTTAATTTTTTGAATGCATCCCAACAATCCTTGCTGACAAATATAGGCAGATTCCGTGGATAAAAATCCACCTTCAAGTTCTCCGTTAATCAGTCAGGGAAGACATTTCTAAATCATTTATAAAGACGTCGCCCCGAGAGGAAATTTTTCTTGTCTTAAGTAAATAAAAATCCAATCAGAGCCAAATCCAATTTTCATTCCTTCGCAGTCGGATTCGCTGGGGATTTGATGGGGATGAGAAAAACCGTGGAAAAAGACGAACTTTTAAACATTTTATACCATTTTAGGTGAATCAATTTTGGGTATGGTTTTGTCAATTACCTTGTATACTCGTATATGTATCTGTCAATAGTAAGAAAGAAAGAAAAAACATTAATTTGTGACAAAATACAAAAATACAGCTAATTATTAATCAATCTAAGTAAAACATTTATATTGAGCCACAAATAGGCGCCCACCTCAGCATTTGTTTTCTTGTCCTGCACAAGACAAAATATGCTGATCTTCTGTTGGAACCTTTTTGAGTCACAGATATCCCATTACACGCAAAAACATAATAATAACTTATTATATAAGTAGATATGTTACCAAAATTTTATTGCCGCTGCCGCGACACGCTCACTATGCTCGCTCGGCCCGTGCGTTGCTATTGCAACACAACCAGCACGTTACCTAATATTTTGTGAGATATTACTTTGTTATTAAACTTCGTGACAATATTTGCCTCTTATTTTTAAATGTAATTCCACACTAAAGTATCATTTATAGAAAAATCAGTCAAGACAGGTGACTATTGATTCTGTGGTGAAACGGTGAAGGCCGCGCGTCGAGCACGTTCTTCTGAACGTAACGACATCATTTTCGATTCCAACGGTACGAATCCCGTTAGAATCAAAACTGATGATCGTATTTTTCAAAGATATATTTCGAAAGTTTTGTAATTGCTAGAAAAAGTTAAAATCCCTGACCCCCATATCGCCAACTAACAACAGTCAGTAACAAACAGTTTAACATTGTTTAAGGCTTGGATTGTCCGGCTATAGTCTTTTTTAACTTCAGGTTTTCAGTCTTCCCGCGACCACGACCAGGTGCAATCCGGTCGAAACGTCGGGATAGTAATAAAGCTAATTACGCGATAAATACCCGTTAATCCGATACAGTAATTATCCGGCCATATCCAAGACCATGCCAGCACTACCTCGCGTTCATTTTTTCAGTTCTTTTACGTTTTCACACTATTTCGCCGCTCGTCTTGCCGTTTGCTCAGCGGATTTGTTTCGTGCCGTTGAAGTATCGAGAGAATGAGTTATGTAGAATGACGATAATTTGTCGCATTTTAGTGCTAAGCTGTAAGTCGCGTTGGCCGAGTGGGTGTACCCCGACAACCGATCCGATGATCGCGGTTTCGATACCGGCCGGTGTACACATTTAACACGTGTTTTGACGGTGAATGTAAACAAAAGAAAACAAACAAATGAAAGAAACCTGTGGCTTTGTAAGCTGTTGTATTGACCTATTGTTTTCTCTCACTAATATCTTGGACATCTTTAATGTCATCTATAATAGTTGTACAAAGGCTTTGTGGTGAAAAATGGTGCTCCACCTAATCCATCTAACAACGTCCTAGGCTCTCATACGTACTGTGCATGAGCTAACAAATTCTGTCACATTATCCAAAAAATCATGAAGCGAAATCTACAAGGGCAATTTACAGTATGTTAAGTTCAGTAGCAATGCTAGTAGTGGCTAAACAACGAAAACGGACGAAGCAGAGCATAATTTACCAATCACAACTATCGACTTAAAATATCGACTTTATTGGACATCTCGCAGTGGACAGCTCGCGTAGAAGTAATTACCTAACATGGCCAGGAACAGGCCGTGGCTTTCACCAAATAACTATTGAATACCATGATAATGAATTATGTGGCCGTTGCGTGTCGGCAGTAAAATGTTGCCCCTCCTCTCTTGTACGCGGATGCAGTAAGAATCTGCCAAGGGATACCTCCGGAAGATGTGCAGCATCGTTTTACCGTGTACTATCCCGTACTGCGCTCGCAAACCCGCCTGCTAAGAGTGGCGAGTATACCACCAACTCTCTCATGATAAGTACACGGATCATTCATGAATCAAGAATCAAGAATCAAAAAATACTTTATTCAGTGCGGCCGCATGGACCTTATTGACGCGTCACAAATTACAAAATAAAACAACACAAATAAATAGAATAAAGCACATAATTGAATCTGTTCACTTCAGATGACACGCGAGTTAGGAAAAGAAGTGAACAGAAGAACCTAACTCGGTCGTTATAGTCATCATTTAACAATTTTATTTTGTCTTATGTTACGTTTGACGGAGTTGGAGCAGATTCCGTCCCAAGTGGTTTTGTCCTCTAGGTAATCTGATATTTTATAATAAGCTTTATTGCACAGATTGCGTTTAATAATGTTTTTGAATTTATTCAATGATAACTTCTGCAACTCACTTGGGAGTTTGTTGTAGAAGCGTATACATTGCCCTTTAAAAGATATTTTCACCTTATGGAGCCTAGTAGTGGGCACAGCGAGTTTATTCTTATTTCTTGTATTTACATTGTGATTGTCGCTGTTTTTCTTAAACGAAGCAATATTTTTATGGGTGTACAACAGGTTCTCATAAATATATTGACAAGCTACTGTCATTATATTTATTTCTTTAAATTTAAATTAGTTTCATGAGGGAGGCCTATGTCCAGCAGCGGATGTCCTACGGCTCAATTGATGATGTCGATGATGATGATGATGATCATGATTATGTTGATGAATCAAATGAACGAATTGAACGGGAAGAATAATGTAAGGAATTATTGTTAATGGGCGCGAGAGGCCGGTCAAAGAAGCGTTGAAAAATTATGTAAAAAAAAGATATGAATAGGAAAGGAGTGAGTGTTAATATGGCGACTGAAAAAGGAGAGTGGAAGATGAAAACAAGCTGTGCCGACTCCGCATAGAGTGGGATTAGCGTAGGGAGATGATTACGATTATTGTGCTGCCAACTGGGTTGTGACTAGTTTGTTAGGTGTAGACTGCGATAGGCACATACAATGTAGACTACACGGCTGAACTGTGCTAAGGCTTCAAGTTTAATATAATTATTACTGAATACCATGATTATTGTGTGGCCAACTGGGTTGTGACTAGTTCAGACTGCGGTAGGCACATACAGTGTAGTCTACACAGCTGTACTGTGCTTAGGTTTCAAGTTTGGTAAAATAACTATTGAATACCATGAGTTTTGTGTGGCCAACTGGGTTGTGACTAGTTCAGACTGCGGTAGGCACATACAGTGTAGACTACACTGCTGTCCACATGGACTAAGGCTTCAAGTTTCCGTCGCGATTCAATTGAACTCAGTGCATCGGTCATGGACGTGCTAACTATTGGACACCGGCAAGCAGTTGACAATTACAATTTTTTATTTGAGGATTTTAAAATAAAAACAATAGCAAATATCTCCGAAACCTATACCTACTATCAGTTAAAAAATATATTTTTTAAACTGATAAGAAATTCGGAATAGGCAAAAAACATAATAGAAAATCGGACAGCGTTGGACAAAAGAAAGTGTAGTTTCTCGTACCGGAGGTCAAGATTCACTTCGAATCCCTAAGCCAAGGCAGTAAGTTAGTGAGAAAATCTGACCTGGAAGAAATACTTGTCCGTGGCACTGTGGATGGCCCCACAGTGCCACGGACAGGCACTGTGGACGGCCATGTGGACACCTTAAAGCGTGGTGCACCATTCTAGTCCAGTGGTGACCGCTCAGCGATTCGCCCGCGGGAATTCACGAACCGAATTTAATTTGAACATGCTTAGCGCTCCGGACTTTAGTTCGCTTCCAGTTTCAATTTGAACATCAGGGACTTTTGGTTACGATTTTGACAGCTGCTACCGTTTCAGTACATTCTAAACTGAAACTACCTATTGTTAGCTTGCATTGGAAAGTAATAGAATAACACCCCTCTTTTTTGTCGGTGGTTAAAAATATGAATGTGTATGGTTTGATAGAATACTAGGCTATTATAAGCGACTTTTTCTTTTGGCGAAATTGTAAAATGGATTTACTGTAATAATTACTTATAATCTGGGTATAGCCAGAGATTAGTAAATCCTGACATCAACACACCCGATGCGTGGCAATTAGTGACTTATTTAAGCTTGCAGGCCTTACTGGGTAAAATCATTTTTGACTCAATGCAAAAAATAAATGTTAATCAATGCCAGCCAAGTATGGCTTGCGAGTTTAATTGAGTCATTAATGACCCCGCTGCGCTCAACATACCTATTATGTTAATGTCAATATCTCTCTACATATTATTTTATTATTTTAAACAAAGTCGGGTTAGTCACACCATACAGCATTTATAACTCGAGAACGGCTTTCAATGATCTTAAATTTTTTGTATTATTTTGCGCCCGCATTAATTTTATAGCTATTAAATATCGTAAAGGTACACAGAAACAATAATTACAACGTCCATTCATTTATTCGTACATTTATACGGATGACATTTTATAAGTTCAAAAATTTAAAGGCTAATTTTCAAAAGTTTATTTTGTCACTTAACCTATACTCAAGCTAATTTAGTGAGGAGTAGAAATGATTAGTAGTAGTTAAGTAGTAGTAGAGTAGTATATTATTAACACATATTTAACCGGGTATTTATCGCGTTATTTACTTTTATTATTGCCCGACGTTTCGACAGGATTGCACCCATCGTGGTCCCGGGAAGACTCTTGAAGAAACGTCGGGCAATAATAAAGGTAAATAACGCGATAAATACCCGGTTAAATATGTGTTAATAATGTGTTGTGATCGCGTATGTTTAAAAAAGACTAGAGTAGTATAAGTAGTAAGTTGTTGTAGAGTAGGTAGAGGAATTATAGACTAGTTGTATAAAATATATAGATTACCTAGTTGTAGAGCAGTTGAAGAGTACTTGTAGAGTATTTGTAAAGTCTTTTCACACAGCAATGTGTAAATTGTCCTTTTCTATTACGGAGGCATCAAAAACACATAATCTTTAAAAAACATGGTCCTGGAATGGTGACAATAGCATCCTACCGATATCTTTATTAACATCAGCAAAACTCTGAAAATATTATGGAAATCGTTAGCTAACCCCGAATAAGAGATAAATCCACGGGAGTGGCGTCAAAAACCTAAAATAAACCGGCGCAGTATCAATATCAACAGATTAGCGGCGACCGACCGAGAAATTCTGTAAAGGAGCGTAAAAACATGGCGAAAGTCGGCGAAATTGCTAAAAAGGAAGCTTATTCCCAACCGAACCCAAAATAATACTTCCACTTGTATTTATTTGTTTTCTTGTAAATCAAGTGATATGAAAATAAGTATATCTTTATTATTATGATTTCTCAATCTTTCGAACTTTCATCCCCTATTTTTAATACTACGAAATGACGATACGAACCGAAGAACCTGATGTTTAGCGGTAACCTCTACCTATCAAAACTGCAATACCACGGTGATCACAAAGCACGTGACTAACGCTGAATTGTATTCCGCCCGTCACCCTAAGACAGAGTTGTAAATATGCCCGTAATTTCATCGGCCCCCTCCCTTCAAACCAGAACACAGCATTGCAAACATTACTGCTTGGCGGCAGAAATAGGTATGGTGGTAGTACTTCCCCGGATAAACTCTTTACAAAAAGTTCTGCTACTACTACAAAAAGATCTACTACTCTAATACTTTAACTTTGGAAATTATGTTTTGAGAAATGCTGAAACACAGGTTTACTTATTAATAACGCAGAATTTCAAGTATTTCATGTAAAAATTAACGATTTTTTTAACCCCTTCTAGTTTAATTTGCTCAACTAAAATTATCCCTATGTCCGTCTCCAAGGTCTAATCTATTCCTATTAAATTCATCAAAACGGTTCAGCCATTTTTAAGTGAAAACGGAACAAACATACATCTTTCTGTAAGAATTTAGTGCATATATTTTTTTTTTCATAAATACTAATAATAGTACTAATAATAATAAGCTAAGTTACATTCTATATTCTTCCTTACAAACACAACTTTATCGAGTAGTAAATCCTAACTAATATTATAAATGGTTGTGTTTTTTTTTGTTACGATTTCAAGTTTAAACCTCAAAAATATTTTTTTTAATTCATTCACTAATGGATACACTATCAACGATAAAAAGGCAACAATTTATCCCCGTATTCCCGCAGAAACGGGAACTACGCGGTTAAAACCGCAGAGCGCTGCTAGTGAATGATAAATAGATAATGCTGGACTTTTCACACTTCACCATCTAGCCCCAAAATAAAGCAGAGTTTTGGGTACCTACTAGATGATTGATAAATAATTCTTAATATTTTTTTATAAATACGTATGTTGTATAAAAATACCCAGACTGTAGAGATCTGCAAAAATTTGGCGGCAAGCTAACCCCGAAATCTCTTGCGTCTTAGACAAACTGCGCCACAATTAAAAAGTAGGAAAATAAAAGTCGGCTATTTGTCAAACTTAAGGGTTAATATTCAACTAGACGACCGACGGCGCGCTTAGGAATCCTCCAAAAGTCAAGCAAAGGGAAAAGCTCCATGAATACATTCGGCAACGTCGAGATGAATACAAAATGAATGAATAAAAATGAATAAAGTGAGCTCGGTTAATCATCGGGTGTTTGAATTTCATTCCTACAAGTCATGAATTACTGGGTGTAGGAAGTAAGAATTTTTGGAGCGTTGTGAAAGGTTATCAGGTGAAATTTAACATTGTATGAGGTAAAAGTTTTTGTTCTTTATATAAAAGTATTTTAGTAAATAGTTGTATAATCTAGCAAGACTACTAGGACCTAGGCTATCAATAATTGTTTAAAACTAAGATTTATTAGGTATTATTTTTTGGTGTCTCATTTCAACTATTTATGTTTTTATCAGTTCTAATGATAGGATCCATGAGAAATCTAGGGACCTTCTTCTTGTAGGGTTATATAGCGATTATGGCATATAAAGCTGTAGGTTAATCATATTTATCATTCAGAAAGTATGATTTGTTGAAGTGGAACGTGTACTAAAAAGACTACAGATGGTTATCAAATCCCGTCATTGCAATGAAATAAATAATATTTCTGCCGCGTTAGCTCCGCGTCGGAACTCGTATTCAAAAATCACTCGAATTTTCGAAGTATCCATCTTTCTTGTCTAAGCTGATTATATAAAACGACTGAAAGTCGATAATCGAATGTTGCACATTTTTTAAAAGAAGAACTTTATAGGATCTATCTATACCTACTATATGAAAAAAGTTTCACTCAAAAATCTCAAACCATGAACGTTCTATGTCAGTTCGAAGTACCTATTACAATAAAACGGCAATTTCATACTTAAACCCCTAATATTAGAGCGTACTGGAGTCCCTTAAGGTGTGTGAGGTGGTAAAGTGACCAAATAATAAAAAAAAGTGTGCCCTAAATTTTAACTTGCGGTTGTGTTTTTTTGTTTCATAATTTTTGCTTGCTTTCAAACCCAGTTCTGATGATAAGATCCGTGATAAATCAAGAGAAATATTTAAAAGTAAGCACACATACGTTCTGGGTATTTTCCGCAACATTTGAGTTTTTCTCATTATAGTCAGATTTTTTCGTTGACAAATTAAAGAATTATTAGTATGTGATGGATGATTCATCACATTCTGACATAATTCTATAATTTGGTGATAAATCCTGATCTTCGTTTATTATTACCTACATGAACGGAGTTTCATCTCAAGCAGTGGACGTCCAACAGCTCATGATGATGATGATTAAAAAAATACATGAACTGAATTCATCTGTTATTCGATTCATTCGATCATAAAATCGATGGTGATACATCAATTCATAGTTGAGATTTTTCGTCATCCCTGAGAGGATCGAGAGGGAGGTTCCAGGGATGTATGAGTGTTTAGAGATAACACGGATTTAACTTAATTCATCATCAACATCAACGTCTACTACTAGACATAGGCCTCCATCATGAACCGCCAAGTACAGATTATGATGGGGCGTTGCCATACTCGTCACGCTTGGCAGGCGGATTGGCGAACGCAGTACGGGATGTTGATACACGGAAAGACGCTGCTGCCCATCTTCCGGAGGTTTCCCTTTGGTAGGTTCTTACTGCATTCATGGGTAAGAGAGGCGGGCAATATTCTACTGCCGGCATCTCACGGCAACTTAACTAAGGTAATAACAACTTATATTATCTACATATTATGGTAGCCAAGAAAAGCCGTCAAAGTTCAAAAGAAATAGCATTTTTACAGTTTTCTAAAAAAAAATCAATAACCATGTACCAAATAAATACTGGACTGCTAAATGTCCATAGGTACTATATCGTCAAATTCTCAGCGTATTTCTAGATGGCACTTTACCTTGAGCTACTTATACGTTGCCAATAATTTCCGTTTGGAGCGCTAGCCGCTGGCAAAGAGTACGAAGTTCAAAAAATGCAATTTTGTTAAGAATTAGGTACAACAATGATTTTTCCAGACAATAAACAAAAGCAGAGCCAATACAATATTTTTATGTTAGCGCCATCTATATTTTTGACTGCTGTATATTTACGATCACTAAATCCTGTTATGGTTCGTTAAGGTGTCGGGGAACATTGAAGTATTATTACTAACGTATCGGGCAATGACCAATTTATTACAATTTGTTAAATAGTTACTCCTCGCGCCATCTATATGTTGAGACAGTAACTAATTTTCGAATTACGTTTTGATGTTTGCGATTAGCGGTCCTCTATTTATTTGGTCCATGGTATTACCGGTACTGTTAGCTAGCCTAAATCATTATATTGTTGGGCAAAGCTTATACCATACATACTGCTAAGGGTTTTAAATACCCTACAAAATCTACAGGGTAGTATTGTTTTCATTCATCAATTATTTTAGACAAATTAACATTACGTCATCACAGCATAGACATTGCCGTGGGGTGCCGGCAGTAGAATGATACCCCTCCTCTCATGCCCATGGATGCAGTAAGAGCCTGCTAAGGGATACCTCCGGAAGATGGGCAGCAGCGTCTATCGGTGTATCAACATCCCATACTGCGCTCACCAACCCGCCTGCCAAGCGTGGTGAGAATGGCAACTACCCCTCATGGAGATCCATGAGGGAGGCCTGTGTTCAGCAGTGGACGTTTTATGGCTGAAATGATGAGACAACTTAATTCCATCATTTTATAGACATTAGAGAATACAACGTCACAAACTAAACCACAGATATGCAAATAAGATTTACATTATATTAGCCGTGGGGTACCGGCATTAGAATACTGCCCTTCCTCTCTTGCCCGTAGATGCAGTACTGCCAAGGCATACCCCCGGAAGATGGGCAGCAGTGTCTTTTCGTGTATAATGCCGTACTGCGCTCGCCAACCCACCTGCCAAGCGTGGAGAGTATGGCAACAAACCGCTCATGATCTTGGATCCATAAGGGAGGCCTATGTCCGTCAGTGGACGTGGACAGCAATCCCAAGGCTGAGATGATACATTATACAATTTTAATTAAATAAATTACAATATTATTTACAGTCTTCCCGGGACCACGATGGGTACAATCCTGTCGAAACGTCGGGCAATAATAAAGGTAAATAATGCGATAAATACTGCCGCACAAAAGATAACCACAGTAAGTACAATATTTTGCGATATATGAGTTATTTATTATATAACTCAATACCGCAAAAAATTGTTATTACTGTGGTTATCTTTTGTGCGGCAGAGCTACGTTCATTTCCATTTTTCCCGCCGCCGCGGAGTTTGAAATAGTTAGATTACAATTTTTTGCGGTATTGAGTTATATATTAAGTAACTCAATACCGTAAAAAATTGTACTTACTGTAGTTATCTTTTGTGCGGCAGAATACCCGGTTAAATATGTGTTAATAATGTGTCGTGATTGCGTAAGTTTAAAAACGACTAATATTATTTGTGTATGTTTTCGGTGTGGTTTTGTAGTAGTTGTAGCAGTTTAATGCAATGTGAAATGTCCATAGTCCTTAAAATGTTCTAACTCAAAACAAACAACCATCCTTGCTACGTCCCTGCACCGATCCATCACATAATATCCACAATACACAGTTTTCGCATTAATACGGAGCAAAAATAATATTCCACTCCCCAGGCGATGACTTGATAAGAATTTCATTATGCGATAGGTTCCAGCGAAGAATTTATTTTCAGAAGATGGTATATATTACAGCCACTATCTTGTTGTAATATTATTTAATGTGAAATGGTGATTTGTTTGGTATTTTGATGTGAAACATCTGGTCTATCGTCGGCCGCAGCATCGCTTACCATCTGGTGAGATTGAGGCCTAATCTGTTTCTCTGATGTAAAAAAAAAAACATTAATAAGAGTAGTCTTAATAACTAGTAAGAGTGTCTCATCATCATCATTACAGCCAAAGAACTGTTGTCCACGGCCACAGCTGGACATACGCCTCCCTCAATCCCTCCCTCCCTCAATCAAAAGGGGTTGTTGCCTTACTTACCACGCTTGGCACGCGGGTTGGCGAATGCAGTACGAGATGTTGATACAGGGAATCGCACTGCTGCCGATTTCTCGGAGATATCCCTGGGCAGATGCTGAGACAGAGGAGGGGCAATATTATACTGCCGGCAACCTGTTATTTATACCTACTATATATGTATCTATACCTGTTTTGAATGAATCATCTTAACTGAATTGAAATTATCGTAGCTAGACATCATTTAATAAATATAATACGGCTTACACCACGTACCTAACTTATTATCATCTTGCTGACGTTTCGTAGACGAGGGCCGCGAGACGAGAAATGTTCTCGTCTCGCGGCCCTCGGAGTCGGCCACGAACGGTGCTCATGAAGAAGGGCCTCTAAATGGTCTACGAAACGTCAGCAAGATGATAATAAGTTAGGTACGTGGTGTAAGCCGTATTATATTTATTAAAAGAATCATCTTAAACTTAAACCTGAATCTCCTCTCATGCCCGTGGATGCAGTAAGATCCTGCTAAGGGAGCAGCGTCTTTCTGTGTATGTACATCCCGTAATGCGCTCGCCAACCCGCTTGCCAAGCGTGGTGTGTATTGCAATTACCTCTCATGGGGATCCATGAGGGAGGTCTGTGTTCAGTAATGGACGTTTTACGGCTAAAATTATGAAAAAAATTATGACCTTCAACTTGATCTTTAATGCTACTTATTTGTACTCTATCTAAAGCAAAATAAAATATTTCTAGGTACTGTCACGTACAAAAATGAAACAAGTGCTACGTTTTTCTTAGTAATTCTTTGCGGATTGCAATTTCACGCGGCGCGAGCCCGAATATTAAAAATTAAACTTAATAAGCAGAAGGCCAGTGGATGCTCCCTTTGTACCGTGTAATGTTTTTATAACATTTTTATTGTTTTTTATTACATGCGCTTTTGAGATTAGAGAGCTGATTTTATTTTGCGCTCGGATGCCGACATGCATTTTAGCGGAATTAAAAAGCTTAACATTCTAGCCGGTGGCTCGCGCTGGTTAGATAAACACTGATTTATGCTTTTGGGCTGACGAATACTACATTTTAAATTAATAAAATAATCCTGCCTGCGAAGCGTGGTGAGTATGGCAACAATTTCTCATGATTTGTACTTACATTTCCATGTCTATGATCCCTTATGGACGGCCTTTGTCCAGCCGTGAACGTCCTACGGCAGTTATGGTAATAATGATGATGAAAGATTTTTGGTTGCAGATTTGTGGTTCAGACGAATTGCTAAAAAGGCTAAAATATTTATCATCATCATCATCTCATTCGTAGGATGTCCACTGCTGGGCATAGGCATCCATGGATCGCGAATTACTGATGATGAGGGGGTGTTGCCTTATTCTCCTTGGCAGGCGGGTTGGCGAGCGCAGTATGGGACGTTGATACACGGAAAGACTCCTAGGCAGATTCTTACTGCATACACGGGGAAGTCAGGAGGGGTAACATGCTTCTGTCGGCACTCTAAGGCTAAAACATTTATAGATATAAATTAATTATAATAAATAATAGCTAGGCAAGCCTAATCAACGTCCCAGGCACTGCAGCTTGCCGTACTGTACGAATACCAATTCCTGATGATGTATCAATCATCTACAGTAGATGTAAAAGCCTAAATTAATATATTAATCGAATCTTAGCCGGCAGTTGCCGGCACTAGAATGTTAGCACTCCCATGTCCGTGGTTGCAGTAAGAGCCTGCTAAGGGATACCTCCGGAAGATGGGTAGCAAGAAGCATTTCTCCATGTATCAACATCCTCGCCAACCATCCTGCCAAGCGTGGTATGGCAACTAGCCCTCATAGAAATCCATGACGGAGGCCTGTTTTCAGTAGTGGACGTTTTACGGCTAAAATGATGATGATGAATCGAATCTAATCAGCCCATAGGATCAAATTGCTTGGCAAAGGCCTCACTTGAGTGAGCTGACGCTGAGTGAGCTGCTTACCATCTATTTGTCACTATGTCGCAGAATATATAACAGGGTAGGTAGGTACTCCTAGATTAAAATTAGAAGGAAGTCAGATGTTTTTTACTATAGTTATTTTTAAGTTTAGTGTGTGTGTGTGTCTAATAAATGTATTTCTTCTTCTTCTTCTTTCTTCTTCACTTCCCTCTCTCCACACTTCCCGGCCTAAGGTTTTGATCGACCAGTCAGCACAGACCAGTACATGTTCAGCTGATCCCGCCTGGGCCGGCCTGGGATCCACTTGGTGGCTACCTATGCCCACATTTCTTCCGATATGCGATACACTTGTCTGACCCAGTCCCACGCTTTTGCTGGGAATAAATATTGCTTGACATTTCATATAGCATCATCTAGCCCCAATGTAAGCAGAGCTTGTTGGTGTACCAGATGGTTGATAGAATAGTTAAATATTTTTGTTTGCAAATACATACTTTTACTCGTATAGACCAATACCCAGTCTGGATAAAAAAGTATTTATTTATTTATTTGTGTAATAGACCAACAGTTATACATAAAGTTTTAAAATAGTACAGTGGCTGTCTTACAGCCCTTATAGGTCTATCTAAGTAAAATAGGTAGTTAATTAGCTATAATAAATTTAATAAAATTAGTGCAACATGAAAACATTAATAACAATCAGAGATAACCCAAATAGACAGTGGCAAATTCTTTATGAACCATTATATGAACTAGACATTCTGACAAACAAGTATTGGTACCAGAAAAGGGCGCGAAGGCCTCAAAAGATCACCAAAGGTCAAAAATGTATTTTTTTGGATTTTTGGACGTTTTCGGCCATTTGAAGACTTTTATTTTTTTGGTGATCTTTTGAGGTCACAATAACTCCAGTCCCTGTGACCCCAAAATCAATCAGTACCCTTCTCTCAATAAGACGGTGCTAACAAAAAAGGCTAAACAACTACGCTACGGAGGTCGTCAGATATTGCAGCCTTATTTATGAAATTGTCTTTTATGAATAGGTTTGAATAGGGTACCAGATGAATTACAGGATACTATTTTTTTTTTTGTTATAAGTACTTAGATTTATGTAAAAAACATCCAGACAAATATATATTTAAAACAACTGCGCCACAGATATCATCAAATAAAAAATATCTCACAAAATAATAACTGTAAAAACTGTATCCGAGCGGGGTTTAACTCGAAAAAACTTTATACCCACTCAAAGACGTACACCCGCGCTCACAAGTGCCAATATATTTTCATTTTCGAGTGTTCTCGCCAGTGGCGCCGCCTGCGTGTGACTGCCGGAGTTATCGCACTTACGACAAGAGGTCGATCCCTCAGTTTTATTGCCAAGTAAAAATGTAATTGGTGGGGTTTGTTAGTGATGTGGCAAAGCTAGACGACTAAATTTTAATTGTTAGTCCGTTATGTATATGTATATTTTTATATTTTATTATATATAATAACAAAATCTATTGGAGACGTGTTTTTTCTTTTTTAACGTCATCTAAAATTAACTGCCATACTTTATATAGAAATGTCGCGTGAAGTTACGCGCTGGCACGCGCCGACGCGCGACGTGCCTCGGTGCAGAATTATAACGTTACGAGCCCCACACTCCTAAACTTCAACTTGATTTATATAAGTATTATTTTATTTATTTGGAAAAGCAAAAAATATTATTTTTGTAATATCTTAACGGACTAAATAGAGTTTTAATTACAATACCCTGTCTTTATACCTATTGCATATCCACCTAGGAAATTTCGGCTTCAAATTTTATTTAATACTGTTAGTAATGGGTCTTGGGAGCTTGACCGTCCTATGGCTAATTTTATTCAGCTCAAAACGGACGCGTACAAACACTGTACTCGTACGTTAGGGCAACGCTCATGTACCATGCCTATAGGCCGATCTCTAATTATAGCATTACATTAAAATCAAAAATACATTATTAGTATTAAAGTTAATTTTCTGTAAATATTCCTAAATATTATCAAAGCTCAAAGATAAAATTAAATAATTAATTCGGGTTCAAAAAGTAAAAACGGTTGTCCATAGCAAAACCTATCACGTTGTACAACACGAAAATCAATTTCCACATTTTCGTGTTGTTTGACTTAATTATTTGTAATCGCGATTATAGTAAGGAATCTTGGAAAATATTTCCTCAGTATTATGTATTACTGAATCTTCTAAAAAAGTAGTTTTCATATACATATATATTAAATGTATTATATTATTAGAAAGTCGTACAATTGGGTTGTAAACAGCAATTTATTAGTCATAAATCATTGTAAAACTCCATTCTATTCACAAAGAATTCAACTTGTTTTCAATAAACAGAGTCTATGAGCAGGGAAGTACTTGCTGTCAACATCATTATTGTTTTGTTACATCTCAAAAGGATTAAGCATTTTTCGATGAAAGCTCGACGAAACGCGGATTTACTTGTCAACTCATTTCAATTAATTTATACAAAACCTTGACAGATTATATACCTAAGACCTTTCTCATAAATTACACTTATCTTTTGTTGAGAACCGCATGGAAATCCGTTCAATAGTTTTTGAGCTTATTGCGAATTAGAATAGAACGGATAGACGCGCGAAAGCATTAGTTTTATAACATGCAGTGATATAAATGTATTATATATTATCAAATCAACACAATGAAACGCAATTTATTAATCATAAATCATTTTAAAACCACATTCTATTCACAAACCATTTAACGAGGTCCATTTCATTTTTCACTGTCGCGTCCTCAGTGAACAGAGTCCATCAGAAAGAAACAGGGAAGTGCTAGCTGTCAACATTATCTTTCCGGACAAAGTACAGTCGTCGTCAATATCAATTTATGTGGTAGTGGACGCGTTTGTATCGCACTGTCGCCTTCCGCGCCATTGAGTGTACAGTTACGGGCAGAAATGAAGTAATTTAATGCAGTTCTTAACCTTTTCTTAACTCCTAAATAATCTTTGTCAAAAGCCGGTCATTCAGAAACGATTGATAAGAATTTTGTTGTTGTTGTCATTTAATTAACTCTTGGGTCAAAAGTTTAAACCCGTTTCACTTACGGAGTTAAGATAAGATAAGAACCCGTTTTATTCCAAAAAGTGTAAATTACAAAATAAATTTCATGTGAATTGTTGTAACATGCATGTTACGACTTACGGAGTTATAGTTTTTAACTTCTGGAATTATATTTTACGCAACGAAAGAAGATTAAATGATATATACTTTTAGGATTAATCAGGTTAAGAAATACCTATACTTACAAGTTTTTCAAATATGTTCAATAATATATATCACCCCAAACTAAAATGATCTTCGATACATTCCACGACACAGGCTCAGCCAAGTGATGAGACCATTGATAAAGTATTTACCTTGTTTCATCATCATCATCTCATTCGTACAACGTCCTCTGCTAGACATAGGCCTCCCTTATGGATCTTCAACACTGGTCATGAGGGGTTGTTGCCATACTCACGCTTGGCAGGCAGGCTGGCGAGCGCAGCACGGGATTTTGATAAACAGAAAGCTGCCGGCAACCCAAGGCACAGTACCTAATAGATCATTTATTAACGATTGTTTAATTTGTTAGTAAATGATCTATTTTTTGTCAAAATTTTAATAATACCAGATCGTTTCAAGACAAAACACATACGATTTCAGATACTTATAAACACATAATTATTTCGCTACAGTCTTAGTGAAGTCGTGTATTGCTTTATAACTAAGCTCCATTCATTTCCAAAAGCTTTCAGTGATGTTTAATCACAGCATATTTTCCGTTTTTCAGTTCCTCTCAAAGGCTTCCTCTTTCCTTGCAAATTTCCTCATATTCATAAAGACACTTTTCTAGGTAATTACACCCCCAAGGGTGGTGACTTGTACAATAAAAAAAGTCGTCTGTGATTTTTCATCTCGGCCCGTACCGCCTATGGTACGCGTTACTGTACACTGCCTTAGCAGTTTTGATACTTGGATATTATTTTGGTCTGGCAAAACTAGTATTCTTTTATTTGGAAATAACTCGGTGTGTGCGTATATAACTGCCTCCGTGGCTCTGTTGATCTAATAGCTGAATGATACGAGGAGGTAGCGGGTTCGATTCCCGGCACGGGACAAATGTTTGTAATTGTTCTGCAGATACAGTGCATCGGGGTAAGTTCAGATCTGGAGTAAGAAAGGATAAATCTATAAACTCCGTAATTTAAGATGATTTTTAATATTTGGTAGCATAGTCCGCAACGCCATTTTGTTGAGCCCCTCTCATAGATTGACCTCAGTAGCTAGGCCCAAAAGAACTTGTGATATTTTGTGGAAAACGCAGAAGATAGATATTTGCGTTTTGTCTGGGTTACGACGGGATAATTTTATATAATAGCGCTTATGATCATAGCTACAGACGCGGTTTTAGAAGGTAATTCGATGTTACCCGTCAACGTCCGATTATTCCCTTAGTTTTCAAAGTTTTATAATAACTTTAGCCTTCATCAGCTTTGTCATCTTTCCGTTTGGAGAATTTGCAAAAACTTAGTTTTATTTACCCATACTTTCCTCACAAGTTTATTTAAATGTTAACTTTGGCAAGCATTTTTAAAGCCCGGAATAAAATATTTTGTAACATCCTAATGGTTTTCTAAAAAAGCGTCCGTTCTTACCCGATGAACCTTATCTGTCCCGTGTCAATGTATATTCTATTTTATGATAAGTATGTATTTACGATTTAAAAAATAGTTAAATATTCTATCAATCATCTGGTTTCCACAGTATAAGCATTGCTTAGTTTGGGACAAAATGGTGTTGTTGTGCCTAGCATCCAGTATTATTTATTTATTTATTTGTTATGTGGCTTTGATTCTTACAAGTTACAGACATAATTACATAAGCACCCGAACTTTTTTTCTTTTTATTTTGTTCAAAATGTAAGTTATGTTAGTTTGTGAGAATGTTGATAAGGATTTTTTATAATGATAATGATGTCCTACAGCTGACGGTAGGACATCCACTGCTGGAAGTTACTGCTGCCTCCCTCATGGATCTGTAAGTACTGATAATGAGGGAGTTATTGCCATACTCACCACGCTTGGCTGTCGGTTTGGCAAGCGTATTGCGGTATGTTGATACTCGGAAAGACTCTGCTGTCCATCTTTTAAGCTATCCCTTGGCACTTACAGAGGGGCCAACATTGTACCCGGCAAAAAACAATATCATAAAAGTTAAAAATATATTCGTATACATCCGCAATGCAAAGAAGAAGGAGAAAAAAGACTCCTTATTTGTACGTATCGGTAAAGGAAAATTATTCCATTGCAAATTATTCAGAGCTCACTATCAAAACTGCAAAAACACATGTATTGGAATCGAAGCCGCTGTCTTCACGTAAATTATACGCCGCTCCGCAAATATACGGCGCGGCGGCTCCCGCCCCCGACGTAAAAACTGAAAAAAACCCTTTCGATTTTCATTAACGATTAACAACAAATCATAGCGGAATTTATGGGAGCGCGAGGTTGGGAAAGTTGTTTTCTTTTAACCGACTGCAAAACAGAGGTTTTCAATTCGACATGTATGATTTTGTATGTTTGTTGTCTATCGGCTATGGATTAGTTAGACGAGTAGGTAGCCAAATAAAGGATGACTCACGCTAGACCGTGCCAGGTCCGAGCTGAGTCCGAGCAATTTTTCCGAGCGTTGTTCCATTGCTCGGACGTCACTCGGTTGCCGCTCGGTATTAGTATGTGTCTCCATACAAAATATATGTAATACTAGCTCGTGCACGCCGCTTCGCATGCGTTGTACTCGGATAAAAAGTAACCTATGTGCTATTCCTGGTTCACATCTATATGTGTGCATAATTTCAGCTCAATCCGTTGGGTAGTTTTTGCGTGAAGCCGAAAGTTTCGGCTTTATAATATTAGTGGGATTAGTTGACGATCCAGCGTGAGTCACCCTTAAGTCGCAGTATGTCAATGGTTACTCGAAAGACGTTATAAAGTACCGTAAGGTGCCGGCAGTAGAATGTTACCCCTCCTCTCCTACCCGTGGATGCAGTAAGAGCCTGCTAAGGGACACCTCCAGAAGATGGGCAGCAGCGTCTATCCGTGTATCAACATCCCATACTGCGCTCACCAACCCGCCTGCCAAGCGTGGTGAGAATGGCAACTACCCCTCATGGAGATCCATGAGGGAGGCCTGTGTTCATCAGTGGACGTTTTATGGCTGAAATGATGACGTTAGAAAGGTTCCGCCATACATAATACCATCGCGACTCCCGCTCCTGAGCGGTGCGGTGGAGTAACATATAGCTGAAACGAGACCTTTTGACGCATGTTGCTGAAGCGAAAATGTCTTTGTTTATTCGTTAGATTTATCTACTGAGCAGAGCAATTATTTTTGGTTTTCTCTGTTTTTTACCCCCGACAAAAAATAGGGGTGTTTAAATTTAGACCAAATTGTGTGTGTGTCTGAGTTTCTGTCTGTGTGTATGTCTGTGGCACCGTAGCTCTTAACCGAGTGGGCCGATTTGCATGCAGTTTTTTTTATATTTTAAGCAGGTTTTCCGGCGTCTCGGTTCTTAAAAATAATTTATCAAAATCGGTTTAGAAGTTTACAAGATATGGGTGGTAAAAGAGGGGATAAGTAAATAAATGTGTCCAAATATACCCGAGTTATATGTATATGTATAATAGTTATAAGCCGTGGGGTGCCGGCAGTAGAATGTAACCCCTCCTCTCATGCCCGTGGATGCAGTAAGAGCCTGCTAAGGGATACCTCCGGAAGATGGGCAGCAGCGTCTTTCCGTGTATCAACATCCCGTACTGTGCTCGCCAACCCGCCTGCCAAGCGTGGTGAGTATGGCAACTACCCCTCATGGAGATCCATGAGGGCGGCCTGTTCAGTAGTGGACTTTTTACGGCTGGACTGATGATGATGATGAGGATACCCGAGTTTGGTATCAAATGAAAGGCAATGTTGTGTATGTAGAATGCAAAACTGAAAGTTGATCCATTCATGAGATATGGGGGTTGAAAATAGGGGTGAACAATCGAATGTTCTTAAAAATATACCCAAGTGTGGTATCAAATGAAAGGGCATGATGTGTAGATTGCAAAACTAGGTAACCCCAGAGACTACGTAAAGTGTTGGGGGTAACTTATTTTAAAATTTTATAAACTTGTTCATTTGTGTCTACTTTGTGTAGTCGATAAACAATTTTCATTTCTCTATTCATATACACCCAAACTTTGGGATGTTTTACATAATAATTATGTACAACTTAGTTTTAACCATAGAGCAGTAATACTTATTCCTGAACCTATTTTGATGGTTTGTGGTAGGAGTTCTGTAAAAAAAGGTTAGACTATTAAAATCTATTAGAGGTGATTTTTGCCATGGGGTGCCAGGCAGTTAAGTAGGATGTTAGCTCTCTTCTCTTGCCCGTGGATGCAGTAAGAACTAAGGGATTATACCTCCGGAAGTTAGGCAGCAGCATCTATACGTGTATAGACATCCCATTTAAACTATATTTGATTATCGGGTATTTATCGCGTAATTACCTTTATTTTAATACCGACGTTTCGACCGGATTGCACCTGGTCGTGGTCTCGGGGAGACTGGGGTTTCCGCTTAGTCGGATTAACCTAACGTACTGACGTATGAGAGCAAAGAACAGGTCAATACAACTAATGGATGTCTAAGAGTTTCTTTACGACATTAGAGAGTTAAATTTGTTCGAATCGTTTTGCCTTGCGGTGCCGGCAGTAGAATGTTTCCTCTCCTCTCTTGCCCGTGTATTCTGTAAGAATCTGTTAAGGAGTACCTCCGGAAGATGGTGCGCAGCGTTTTTACGTGTAACATCCCGAGGTGCGCTCGCCAACCCGCC
The DNA here is from genome assembly GCA_963082625.1 of Pasiphila rectangulata. Lineage (NCBI taxonomy): Eukaryota > Metazoa > Arthropoda > Insecta > Lepidoptera > Geometridae > Pasiphila > Pasiphila rectangulata. The sequence continues at coordinate 12,041,182 of OY720253.1, forward strand.
TGAAAAGCGTGGTGAGTACGCCAACAACCCGCTCTTGATCTTAAATGCTTTGTCCAGCAGTGGACGTGGAGAACAGTTCTACGCGATCATCATCATCCCATGATGATGAATTCGACGAAAGACGAAAGTACTCTTCACAATAAATATAAAAGTTGAGTAACAAGGTATTATAATGGAAGATATTCTCATTCATATTTGTTCGTATCTAGCAATTTTTTGGTACAAATCGATTATTAAAATTGTTGCACTTAAAATGTGAAAATACCGTTCTGAAATACTGAACTGACATAATGTTTAAGAGGGGCCAATCCAACTTACTTTTCATACAACCGCTCGTACGTGGGTGTGGCGTCGTAATAGATCTTTCTTTGAAACTTTTGATCTAATAGGTATCTTGTGCACTATAATACTGAATTTGTTTCTCCAAATTTTGATTTTTTGTTTGGATAGAAACCTAGATATAGTGCACAAGATACCTATTAGATCAAAAGTTTCATAGAAAGATCTATTACGACGCCACACCCACGTACGAGCGGTTGTATGAAAAGTAAGTAGGATTGGCCCCTCTTAATACCCCAAAGTGCAAACTTCAACCTTTGTCATCTTAAAAACCTCTCGCTACTTATCAACTAAAAAACACATTACTCAGCTTATTAAACATGCTCATAATGCAAAGAAGCGTCTACTTTGTTGTTTATTCACTTAAAAAACCATTACACACAAAAAGAGCAACTAATAAATATGGAAGAAACGCTTTCTTGATAAAAACCTCGCTGACAACTTTACACGAATTTCCACCTTAGTGCAAGTGCTAAAGGTTGGTTTTCGATGGGAGTTGGTTGTAGAGACATTTTGGCGTGTTTTAAAGTACGCAAGAGCACGTCAGATTCAATTCTTGGAGCCATTTCTCAATAAAGTTGGTGGAGGAACGAGGAACGTGTATGGAGGCTTTTAAACTTTGACTTGTATCGCCTGATGGGCAAGTTGGGCTTTTAGTGTAAACATGAAAGATAGAGCTTGTCAAACACAATCATATTTTATTCCAAGATTATATATCCAAGATAAAGTTAACGTAGCGCCGTGAGTGCCGGTTGTCCAAGTAGAATGTTGCCCTTCCTCTCTTGCATCGATGCAGCGAGAATCTTAAGTTGCCTTTTTAAGTGTTCATTTTGTTGGTGTGACTTTCTTAATAAATAAATAAATGAATCTGCTAAGGGATACTTCCAAAAGATCATCTTTTACTGTGCTTGCCTGCTAAGCGTGGCGAGAATGGCAAGAACCCTCTCGTGATCAGTGCTTGGATGAGACCTATGTTAAGTGCTGGACGTCCTACGGATGAGATGATGATGATGATAATGACGTCTAAAATAGGTTTACCTTGTTTCATCACCATCATCATTTCAGCCGTAAAACGTCCACTACTGAACACAGGCCTCCCTCATGGATCTCCTTGAGGAGTAGTTGCCATGCTCACTACGCTTGGCAGGCGGGTTGGCGAGCGCTGTGCGGGATATTAATACACGGAAAGACGCCGCTGTCCATCTTCCGAGGTATCCCTTAGCAGGCTCTTACTGCATCCATGGGTATGAGAGCAGGGATAATATTGTACTGCCGGCACCCCACGGCGGGTTACCTTGTTTGCGTCTACAGAAATTCTGTGTCTTATATTTTAAGGTCTATTATAAATATACAATTACCGTGCATTGCGGTAGCACCAACAGCACATCATGGTTACTACGGAAGACCAGCGCTGTGGTACGACTCGTTCTGCCACAGCACATGCTGAGTAGTGACCATTTTTGTCACTAGTTTTAAAACCGAATTGATGTTTTTTTATTTGATTGTAAAAATGTGACAAAATAAACGTTTCTTTATCTTTATTATAACGTTTTCTTTGCGCCTATTTTCGTACCAATTCCACCATATATTTATAAGCATGTACTCGTGCTTCGCCGTAATAAATCAGACCTTTGGGTCCGGGGACTCATCAGGGTCCCAGAACTGGGCGTGTTGGGCACGCCCTGAAACCAAGTGAAGGACGGAGGAATCTTGATATTTGGTTTTGGTTTTTGGCTATTTACGAAAATTATTTCGATGGTGAGTTAATATTTTAACGAGTGCTAGGTAGAGACTTGATATTTTTATTTGATATTTATAAGAATAGCTTAAACTCTATGAGAGTTTTTTATTCAATTTAAGCCAGAGTGAGAAGACAACCCCTGAGAATATTCTTAAAAATATCAAGTTACAATTTTGATTATTCATAGAAGTACATATGTTAACTCAGGGTCTAAATCTTAAATAAGTTCAGACACATGCCGATTTTTGTTCATTTTAAACAAAGAAACAAAATCGTCATAAACTCGTACTATAAAATATCTCCTAAGAAATAAGAATAAAGCCTACTCGCTGTACGGGATATTGATACATGGAAAGACGCTGCCGCCCATCTTCCGTAAGGGTATTCTTAGTGGATTACGGGCAAGAGAGGAGAGGCAACTTTCTACAGCCGGCACCACACGGCCTTTTATTTACTAAATAAGTAGGTACACACCTATACCGGATCGCTCAGTGCTCGTTCGTCAAAATTCGCGCAAATATTAATCATACCTTATTACTCCTAAATCTTGGTATTCTTATAAGTTGTACTAGGGTTATATATAACAGTGTATAACATTTGTAGACAATTTCACATGGTCTTTCAAGGTCGTGTCTAGAGTTGCGCATTGAAAATCCGACAACTCATTTAACATAAACCTTCAACCTATAATACTAAAGCGAAAAAATTGCTCATGATAAAATATATTCCGCCAAAACACATCACTAGTGGAAAAACCCGTAGTACTTGCCTCCGTCTGTGTACGGCAATAACATAAAATCGCAATTTTACTAAAAGAAACATGCATTTTTTACTACCAGTAAACACACTGGCCGCCTCAGTAAAAGTTTCTCAAACAGCGGCGACGATTTTATGGCGGACGATACATAATGCCGTGGGGTGCCGGCAGTAGAATGTTACCCCTCCTCTCCTACCCGTGGATGCAGTAAGAGCCTGCTAAGGGACACCTCCGGAAGATGGGCAGCAGCGTCTGTCCGTGTATCAACATCCCGTGCTGCGCTCACCAACCCGCCTGCCAAGCGTGGTGAGAATGGCAACTACCCCTCATGGAGATCCATGAGGGACGCCTGTGTTCAGTAGTGGACGCTTTACGGGTGAACTGATGATGATGATTAAGCCCCTCATAATCAGTACTTGGAGATCCATGGGGGAGGCTAATGACCAGCATTGGACGCCCGAGGGCTGATATGATGACATAACAATAAGCCTATTTCATCGGACTACTGAGAGGTAAAAGTAATGAATAGAAGCGAAAGAGTGAGGTTTCTTTTTAGCTTCACATTCATCATCATTCCAGCCGTAAAAAGTCCACTAGGTACTGAACAGGCCTCCCTCATGGATCTCCATGAGGGATAGTTGTCATACTCACCACGCTTGGCAGGCGGGTTGGCGAGCGCAGTACGGGATGTTGATACACGGAAAGACGCTGCTGCCCATCTTCCGGAGGTATCCCTTAGCAGGCTCTTACTGCATCCACGGGCATGAGAGGAGGGGTAACATTCTACTGCCGGCGCCCCACGGCAACTTCACATTAACGCACGTCAAAATACGTTCTCCGTATTCGTCGATTCCTTGAATGTTGGTTGTTGGATAAAGTTAGGGCTAGTCGACTGGACAACACTGTATTTTGTGTCACATGTAAGTCTGTGAAACTACTGCTTACATTTCTCGTTTTCATGATACGTTTTAGCTTAGTTCAAAGAGCTTAGCGCGCATATTTTAGCAATTTGATCAGTAGAATCAATTTCTTTGTTATGGAATGTTTGTTAACAATAATTTGGTAATATGTCTAGTAGATACGAGTCATCAAGGGGAATACCCAATAGAAAGGAAATGTAATTTATTTTGTCTAAACAACAATTCCGCCAAAAAAAATTCATAATTGTACGGAAAAGTTGTCTCCGTTGTCATCGCATTAGTGCATTACACTAATATGTTTCGGAATTCTTATGACCTTATTTCCCCTCTATTGATGTGCTCGATGATACGAGTAATGATACACAAGTAACTTAAGTATAGTGTTATGTAGAAATTCTTAAATTTTGCAACAAACAATCCAACTTCAATGATAAAGTCCTTAACCTGTTGCTGAAAATACTCAAAACGTATATATGTACGTATACTAGCTTTTGCCCGCGACTTCGTCCGCGTGGAAGTCATAAAACGTAAAATCCCCTTTTTCACGCAGAGCCACTTTGATTCGAAAATATAAAACCCATTTATTCCCTATCCCGTAAGAATTTCGAAAATTCCCTTCTTAGTGTACCTCTAGGATACTCAAGGTATATGTGTGCCAAATTTCAAGTCTTTAGGTCCAGTGGTTTAGGCTGTGCGTTGATATATCAGTCAGTCAGTCAGTCAGTCAGGACTTTGAATTTTAAATATATGGATATACATTTACGCTGCTGCCAATCTTTCAGATGTATCCTTTGGCAGATTCTTAATGCATCCACGGGCAAGAGAGGAGGGGAATACTCTACTGCCGGCGTACCGCTACGTACCGCCCCGCGTTAGTTACAATTACAACACACAACCCTGATTCCGAAAGGATCCATACTCCTTCGAAAGTTCAATATCCACGCCTATAACTATAAAACCGTGTACGCCTTAGTTATCTAATCTCAAAACGCATATAGCCCGTCGTTTTCTCGTCGCAGATTCTTTTATCACCACTCAAAGATTCTCTCGGCGAGATACGAGCATTTTTCGGTGATTTGGTCTCGATGCGAACATTTTTGGGCTATTGGAGCCCCGAGACATTCGTAGATTGCATATTTTGTAGCCCTCCGAAATGCTGAGAGGGCGACAAGGGAATTGAGTGCGGAACCTTTGGAGCGGGTGTTAAGACTCGGGTTTATTGTTTTAAGGACTTCTTAAAGGCTGGCTGTTATTTCACCGAATGTAATATTGTTGGCCGTTTGCATGGTTGTTTGCCGTGGGGTGCCGGCAGTAGAATGTTACTCGCACTTCCCTTTACTTTCCCTCACTTGGAAAAAAAGTTTTTTAAAGCGAACTAATTCAATTGTGTGCTTTATTCAATTTAAATGTGTTTTATTAAAATATGGGATTATCGGGTATTTATCGCGTAATTACCTTTATTTTATTCCCGACGTTTCGACTGGTAAAATAAAGGTAATTACGCGATAAATACCCGATAATCCCATATTGTAATACGTTTTGAACGAAAAGATGATGATGATGAATATTGTTGAGGCTGCTATGATACCTTATAATAAGTGGTGCCTGTATGTTTGTACCATGATAAGAGTAATGTACGATCATCGACTGTACGTGTCAATAATGCTTAAATGTTTCGACTTCACAATGTTTGTTTACAGAATTTTAGGAGTTCCTCCATTAGCAGAACAGAAACTTGTAAAAAATAGGACCTGATTACGATTATCTCAATTGAATAAACACAAATAATTTTTCCAAATCTCAAAAACGACGGAGTTTAGAGGTAAAAAATATTGAAAAAAAACACTTTTATTTATAATGTTATACATAGAGCAAAAAAGTTTCTGGCTTTTAATTTTGTATCATAAAATCATGTCTGTCGACAGTTAGGGAAAAACTTACTTTTATGTAACAGAGTGAAAACTAATTCAGAAAGAAGAACTTAATTTGTACGAGTAAATATAGGTATTTATGAAATAAAAAATATTTGTATTTCTATGTTATGATTATTTTAGTTTCTTTTAGTAATTAGTTATAGACTAGAAATTATCAGTAAACCTGGGACTACGATTGTTGAAACACAGTCGAAACGTCGGGAATAATCAAAGATATAAATCGCGATAAATTCCCGTGTTATTGTTATTTATTCTTGAAATAGATAGTTACATAAAGTAATGTAAGGCCTTTGCATCTATTATAGATGATTTATACATCGTCAGCAACTGGTAATCATGCTGTACGGGACGCTGCAGTGCCTGGGACATTGTTAGATGGATTAGGCTTGCCCAGCACCTATATACCATCCTCTAAGTTTGTCAGCTATTATTCAGAGGAAAGAACAGGTCAATACGTCTGAAGCTAACTAAGCAGCGGGTTTCCTCACGATGTTTCCTTCACCGTTAAAGCACGTGTTAAGTGTGCACATACATTTTTCAAGAAAGAAAAATTTATTGGTTCACTGCCGGTATCGAACCCACGACCTTCGGATTGAAAGTCGGGGGTACGTACCACTCGGCCAACACGGTTTTTTTTTATAGTTACATACTATACATAAAAATATACCCAGACCCGGGGCCAATATCTGAGGAACATTTTCAAAGCTGCGTACCGTCGGCTATTAGGCCAACTGGGACGGAGACAGTCGACAGCAGAGATGCGTTAATTATTGTCTCATAAGCGCATATAGCAAATTAATAAATATAAAAAATCATCATTTCAGCCATAAAGCGTCCACTGATGACAACAGGCCTCCCTCATGGATCTCCATGAGGGGTAGTTGCCATACTCACCACGCTTGGCAGGCGGGTTGGTGAGCGCAGTATGGGATGTTGATACACGGATAGACGCTGCTGCCCATCTTCCGGAGATATCCCTTAGCAGGCTCTTACTGCATCCATGGGCATGAGAGGAGGGGTATCATTCTACTGCCGGCACCCCACGGCGGGGAATATAATAAATAAATTGTGAAAATTTACACAGCATCACTTAGCCCCAAGCTAAGCAGGGCTTGTGTTATGGGTACTAGATGACTTATATACTTAATATATTATACTACATAGATAAATATTTATTTATAGATCGTACAGACCCGAGGCGGGAATCGAACCCGCAACCTCTTACGTCGCAGGCGGACCTTCGCCCGCTGGGCCACAGAGGTCGTTTTTATTGGCATTTTTAGAAATAATGCAAAAAAAACCATTTCGCTTTAGGATACATAAACAGTTAATAACACGTCCAATTTACTACAAGGCGACATAACTTTTAAAGGCGCAAAGTCACAGGCGAACAATACGTCCACCTGACGGTATTTTATGGCGCCAATAAAACGGTCGTTTAAACGGTCAGTGGAACTTGCTTCTACTTGCATGGCTTTGATGGCTGCCCGATTTATTTTGGCTAGTTTAAAAGCCCTAGATCGCAATTAAATGATGAAATTTTAGATTGACCTCTATTTTTAGAGATTCGTACTCAAAGGATAAAAACGGAACCCTATTACTAAGACTCCGCTGTCCGTCTGTCTGTCCATCTTTCTGTCTGCCTGTCACCAGGCTGAATCTCATGACCCGTGATAGCTAGACAGTTGAAATTTTCAGACGATGTATTTCTGTTGCCGCTATTACAACAAATACTAATATAGGTAACGAACATATATATAGGTAATATATAAGAGCAGTAATAAAATCCATCGTGTAATCAAAACTTATTTTTTTGCCTTTTACACGATATTAATAACGGCAAAAGGCAGACTTTTAAAGTATTCACAGAATTTTTAGTTGAGTATTTACTGTAAAAAAATTTAAAGAAATATTTGAGTAGGGCTTCCTGTACAACAAATGTATTTTTTGTCGTTTTTTTCTGTATATTAATAACGGCAACAGGTAGACGCTTGAAATATTAACAGAATGTTAAGTTGTATTTCATTTTCAAATTAAATAAAAAAAAAAATATTTAAGGGCTCCCATACAACAAAAGTGATATTAATGCCGTATTTTGCTCGATAATAATCACGGCAACAGCTTAAAGTATTCACAGAATCTTTAGTTGTGATAAACAAAGAAAAATATCTAGTTTTAATTCCGCTAATGCTGAGATGCATATGCACCGCCATCCCGCCCGCTAATTATGCACATGCAGGGGGAACCAGGCTGTTAGTGCAACATGCATAGCCAAACCCACACGACGACACGTGTTTCGCCTCTCCGCGAGGCATCTTCAGGTTAAACGCCGAGATGTTGACTGGTCGGCGGCTGGAACGAAAGTGAAGCCACAACGCAGCGGCTACTCCTTATATAAAGGTTTGCCTGCTCAGCTATACCTGCTGACTTAATATAATTAACAGTATCAGGCGTTACTTTGCGGAAATCCATTTTATTATGATAAACAAAGAAAAATATCTAGTTTTAATTCCGCTAATGCTGAGATGCATATGCACCGCCATCCCGCCCGCTAATTATGCACATGCAGGGGGAACCAGGCTGTTAGTGCAACATGCATAGCCAAACCCACACGACGACACGTGTTTCGCCTCTCCGCGAGGCATCTTCAGGTTAAACGCCGAGATGTTGACTGGTCGGCGGCTGGAACGAAAGTGAAGCCACAACGCAGCGGCTACTCCTTATATAAAGGTTTGCCTGCTCAGCTATACCTGCTGACTTAATATAATTAACAGTATCAGGCGTTACTTTGCGGAAATCCATTTTATTATGATAAACAAAGAAAAATATCTAGTTTTAATTCCGCTAATGCTGAGATGCATATGCACCGCCATCCCGCCCGCTAATTATGCACATGCAGGGGGAACCAGGCTGTTAGTGCAACATGCATAGCCAAACCCACACGACGACACGTGTTTCGCCTCTCCGCGAGGCATCTTCAGGTTAAACGCCGAGATGTTGACTGGTCGGCGGCTGGAACGAAAGTGAAGCCACAACGCAGCGGCTACTCCTTATATAAAGGTTTGCCTGCTCAGCTATACCTGCTGACTTAATATAATTAACAGTATCAGGCGTTACTTTGCGGAAATCCATTTTATTATGATAAACAAAGAAAAATATCTAGTTTTAATTCCGCTAATGCTGAGATGCATATGCACCGCCATCCCGCCCGCTAATTATGCACATGCAGGGGGAACCAGGCTGTTAGTGCAACATGCATAGCCAAACCCACACGACGACACGTGTTTCGCCTCTCCGCGAGGCATCTTCAGGTTAAACGCCGAGATGTTGACTGGTCGGCGGCTGGAACGAAAGTGAAGCCACAACGCAGCGGCTACTCCTTATATAAAGGTTTGCCTGCTCAGCTATACCTGCTGACTTAATATAATTAACAGTATCAGGCGTTACTTTGCGGAAATCCATTTTATTATGATAAACAAAGAAAAATATCTAGTTTTAATTCCGCTAATGCTGAGATGCATATGCACCGCCATCCCGCCCGCTAATTATGCACATGCAGGGGGAACCAGGCTGTTAGTGCAACATGCATAGCCAAACCCACACGACGACACGTGTTTCGCCTCTCCGCGAGGCATCTTCAGGTTAAACGCCGAGATGTTGACTGGTCGGCGGCTGGAACGAAAGTGAAGCCACAACGCAGCGGCTACTCCTTATATAAAGGTTTGCCTGCTCAGCTATACCTGCTGACTTAATATAATTAACAGTATCAGGCGTTACTTTGCGGAAATCCATTTTATTATGATAAACAAAGAAAAATATCTAGTTTTAATTCCGCTAATGCTGAGATGCATATGCACCGCCATCCCGCCCGCTAATTATGCACATGCAGGGGGAACCAGGCTGTTAGTGCAACATGCATAGCCAAACCCACACGACGACACGTGTTTCGCCTCTCCGCGAGGCATCTTCAGGTTAAACGCCGAGATGTTGACTGGTCGGCGGCTGGAACGAAAGTGAAGCCACAACGCAGCGGCTACTCCTTATATAAAGGTTTGCCTGCTCAGCTATACCTGCTGACTTAATATAATTAACAGTATCAGGCGTTACTTTGCGGAAATCCATTTTATTATGATAAACAAAGAAAAATATCTAGTTTTAATTCCGCTAATGCTGAGATGCATATGCACCGCCATCCCGCCCGCTAATTATGCACATGCAGGGGGAACCAGGCTGTTAGTGCAACATGCATAGCCAAACCCACACGACGACACGTGTTTCGCCTCTCCGCGAGGCATCTTCAGGTTAAACGCCGAGATGTTGACTGGTCGGCGGCTGGAACGAAAGTGAAGCCACAACGCAGCGGCTACTCCTTATATAAAGGTTTGCCTGCTCAGCTATACCTGCTGACTTAATATAATTAACAGTATCAGGCGTTACTTTGCGGAAATCCATTTTATTATGATAAACAAAGAAAAATATCTAGTTTTAATTCCGCTAATGCTGAGATGCATATGCACCGCCATCCCGCCCGCTAATTATGCACATGCAGGGGGAACCAGGCTGTTAGTGCAACATGCATAGCCAAACCCACACGACGACACGTGTTTCGCCTCTCCGCGAGGCATCTTCAGGTTAAACGCCGAGATGTTGACTGGTCGGCGGCTGGAACGAAAGTGAAGCCACAACGCAGCGGCTACTCCTTATATAAAGGTTTGCCTGCTCAGCTATACCTGCTGACTTAATATAATTAACAGTATCAGGCGTTACTTTGCGGAAATCCATTTTATTATGATAAACAAAGAAAAATATCTAGTTTTAATTCCGCTAATGCTGAGATGCATATGCACCGCCATCCCGCCCGCTAATTATGCACATGCAGGGGGAACCAGGCTGTTAGTGCAACATGCATAGCCAAACCCACACGACGACACGTGTTTCGCCTCTCCGCGAGGCATCTTCAGGTTAAACGCCGAGATGTTGACTGGTCGGCGGCTGGAACGAAAGTGAAGCCACAACGCAGCGGCTACTCCTTATATAAAGGTTTGCCTGCTCAGCTATACCTGCTGACTTAATATAATTAACAGTATCAGGCGTTACTTTGCGGAAATCCATTTTATTATGATAAACAAAGAAAAATATCTAGTTTTAATTCCGCTAATGCTGAGATGCATATGCACCGCCATCCCGCCCGCTAATTATGCACATGCAGGGGGAACCAGGCTGTTAGTGCAACATGCATAGCCAAACCCACACGACGACACGTGTTTCGCCTCTCCGCGAGGCATCTTCAGGTTAAACGCCGAGATGTTGACTGGTCGGCGGCTGGAACGAAAGTGAAGCCACAACGCAGCGGCTACTCCTTATATAAAGGTTTGCCTGCTCAGCTATACCTGCTGACTTAATATAATTAACAGTATCAGGCGTTACTTTGCGGAAATCCATTTTATTATGATAAACAAAGAAAAATATCTAGTTTTAATTCCGCTAATGCTGAGATGCATATGCACCGCCATCCCGCCCGCTAATTATGCACATGCAGGGGGAACCAGGCTGTTAGTGCAACATGCATAGCCAAACCCACACGACGACACGTGTTTCGCCTCTCCGCGAGGCATCTTCAGGTTAAACGCCGAGATGTTGACTGGTCGGCGGCTGGAACGAAAGTGAAGCCACAACGCAGCGGCTACTCCTTATATAAAGGTTTGCCTGCTCAGCTATACCTGCTGACTTAATATAATTAACAGTATCAGGCGTTACTTTGCGGAAATCCATTTTATTATGATAAACAAAGAAAAATATCTAGTTTTAATTCCGCTAATGCTGAGATGCATATGCACCGCCATCCCGCCCGCTAATTATGCACATGCAGGGGGAACCAGGCTGTTAGTGCAACATGCATAGCCAAACCCACACGACGACACGTGTTTCGCCTCTCCGCGAGGCATCTTCAGGTTAAACGCCGAGATGTTGACTGGTCGGCGGCTGGAACGAAAGTGAAGCCACAACGCAGCGGCTACTCCTTATATAAAGGTTTGCCTGCTCAGCTATACCTGCTGACTTAATATAATTAACAGTATCAGGCGTTACTTTGCGGAAATCCATTTTATTATGATAAACAAAGAAAAATATCTAGTTTTAATTCCGCTAATGCTGAGATGCATATGCACCGCCATCCCGCCCGCTAATTATGCACATGCAGGGGGAACCAGGCTGTTAGTGCAACATGCATAGCCAAACCCACACGACGACACGTGTTTCGCCTCTCCGCGAGGCATCTTCAGGTTAAACGCCGAGATGTTGACTGGTCGGCGGCTGGAACGAAAGTGAAGCCACAACGCAGCGGCTACTCCTTATATAAAGGTTTGCCTGCTCAGCTATACCTGCTGACTTAATATAATTAACAGTATCAGGCGTTACTTTGCGGAAATCCATTTTATTATGATAAACAAAGAAAAATATCTAGTTTTAATTCCGCTAATGCTGAGATGCATATGCACCGCCATCCCGCCCGCTAATTATGCACATGCAGGGGGAACCAGGCTGTTAGTGCAACATGCATAGCCAAACCCACACGACGACACGTGTTTCGCCTCTCCGCGAGGCATCTTCAGGTTAAACGCCGAGATGTTGACTGGTCGGCGGCTGGAACGAAAGTGAAGCCACAACGCAGCGGCTACTCCTTATATAAAGGTTTGCCTGCTCAGCTATACCTGCTGACTTAATATAATTAACAGTATCAGGCGTTACTTTGCGGAAATCCATTTTATTATGATAAACAAAGAAAAATATCTAGTTTTAATTCCGCTAATGCTGAGATGCATATGCACCGCCATCCCGCCCGCTAATTATGCACATGCAGGGGGAACCAGGCTGTTAGTGCAACATGCATAGCCAAACCCACACGACGACACGTGTTTCGCCTCTCCGCGAGGCATCTTCAGGTTAAACGCCGAGATGTTGACTGGTCGGCGGCTGGAACGAAAGTGAAGCCACAACGCAGCGGCTACTCCTTATATAAAGGTTTGCCTGCTCAGCTATACCTGCTGACTTAATATAATTAACAGTATCAGGCGTTACTTTGCGGAAATCCATTTTATTATGATAAACAAAGAAAAATATCTAGTTTTAATTCCGCTAATGCTGAGATGCATATGCACCGCCATCCCGCCCGCTAATTATGCACATGCAGGGGGAACCAGGCTGTTAGTGCAACATGCATAGCCAAACCCACACGACGACACGTGTTTCGCCTCTCCGCGAGGCATCTTCAGGTTAAACGCCGAGATGTTGACTGGTCGGCGGCTGGAACGAAAGTGAAGCCACAACGCAGCGGCTACTCCTTATATAAAGGTTTGCCTGCTCAGCTATACCTGCTGACTTAATATAATTAACAGTATCAGGCGTTACTTTGCGGAAATCCATTTTATTATGATAAACAAAGAAAAATATCTAGTTTTAATTCCGCTAATGCTGAGATGCATATGCACCGCCATCCCGCCCGCTAATTATGCACATGCAGGGGGAACCAGGCTGTTAGTGCAACATGCATAGCCAAACCCACACGACGACACGTGTTTCGCCTCTCCGCGAGGCATCTTCAGGTTAAACGCCGAGATGTTGACTGGTCGGCGGCTGGAACGAAAGTGAAGCCACAACGCAGCGGCTACTCCTTATATAAAGGTTTGCCTGCTCAGCTATACCTGCTGACTTAATATAATTAACAGTATCAGGCGTTACTTTGCGGAAATCCATTTTATTATGATAAACAAAGAAAAATATCTAGTTTTAATTCCGCTAATGCTGAGATGCATATGCACCGCCATCCCGCCCGCTAATTATGCACATGCAGGGGGAACCAGGTTGTTGCAGGCGGGATGGCGGTGCATATGCATCTCAGCATTAGCGGAATTAAAACTAGATATTTTTCTTTGTTTATCATAATAAAATGGATTTCCGCAAAGTAACGCCTGATACTGTTAATTATATTAAGTCAGCAGGTATAGCTGAGCAGGCAAACCTTTATATAAGGAGTAGCCGCTGCGTTGTGGCTTCACTTTCGTTCCAGCCGCCGACCAGTCAACATCTCGGCGTTTAACCTGAAGATGCCTCGCGGAGAGGCGAAACACGTGTCGTCGTGTGGGTTTGGCTATGCATGTTGCACTAACAGCCTGGTTCCCCCTGCATGTGCATAATTAGCGGGCGGGATGGCGGTGCATATGCATCTCAGCATTAGCGGAATTAAAACTAGATATTTTTCTTTGTTTATCATAATAAAATGGATTTCCGCAAAGTAACGCCTGATACTGTTAATTATATTAAGTCAGCAGGTATAGCTGAGCAGGCAAACCTTTATATAAGGAGTAGCCGCTGCGTTGTGGCTTCACTTTCGTTCCAGCCGCCGACCAGTCAACATCTCGGCGTTTAACCTGAAGATGCCTCGCGGAGAGGCGAAACACGTGTCGTCGTGTGGGTTTGGCTATGCATGTTGCACTAACAGCCTGGTTCCCCCTGCATGTGCATAATTAGCGGGCGAGATGGCGGTGCATATGCATCTCAGCATTAGCGGAATTAAAACTAGATATTTTTCTTTGTTTATCATAATAAAATGGATTTCCGCAAAGTAACGCCTGATACTGTTAATTATATTAAGTCAGCAGGTATAGCTGAGCAGGCAAACCTTTATATAAGGAGTAGCCGCTGCGTTGTGGCTTCACTTTCGTTCCAGCCGCCGACCAGTCAACATCTCGGCGTTTAACCTGAAGATGCCTCGCGGAGAGGCGAAACACGTGTCGTCGTGTGGGTTTGGCTATGCATGTTGCACTAACAGCCTGGTTCCCCCTGCATGTGCATAATTAGCGGGCGGGATGGCGGTGCATATGCATCTCAGCATTAGCGGAATTAAAACTAGATATTTTTCTTTGTTTATCATAATAAAATGGATTTCCGCAAAGTAACGCCTGATACTGTTAATTATATTAAGTCAGCAGGTATAGCTGAGCAGGCAAACCTTTATATAAGGAGTAGCCGCTGCGTTGTGGCTTCACTTTCGTTCCAGCCGCCGACCAGTCAACATCTCGGCGTTTAACCTGAAGATGCCTCGCGGAGAGGCGAAACACGTGTCGTCGTGTGGGTTTGGCTATGCATGTTGCACTAACAGCCTGGTTCCCCCTGCATGTGCATAATTAGCGGGCGGGATGGCGGTGCATATGCATCTCAGCATTAGCGGAATTAAAACTAGATATTTTTCTTTGTTTATCATAATAAAATGGATTTCCGCAAAGTAACGCCTGATACTGTTAATTATATTAAGTCAGCAGGTATAGCTGAGCAGGCAAACCTTTATATAAGGAGTAGCCGCTGCGTTGTGGCTTCACTTTCGTTCCAGCCGCCGACCAGTCAACATCTCGGCGTTTAACCTGAAGATGCCTCGCGGAGAGGCGAAACACGTGTCGTCGTGTGGGTTTGGCTATGCATGTTGCACTAACAGCCTGGTTCCCCCTGCATGTGCATAATTAGCGGGCGGGATGGCGGTGCATATGCATCTCAGCATTAGC
Organism: Pasiphila rectangulata; assembly: GCA_963082625.1. Classification (NCBI taxonomy): domain Eukaryota; kingdom Metazoa; phylum Arthropoda; class Insecta; order Lepidoptera; family Geometridae; genus Pasiphila; species Pasiphila rectangulata. Next base: position 12,056,427 of record OY720253.1, read on the forward strand.
GGAATTAAAACTAGATATTTTTCTTTGTTTATCATAATAAAATGGATTTCCGCAAAGTAACGCCTGATACTGTTAATTATATTAAGTCAGCAGGTATAGCTGAGCAGGCAAACCTTTATATAAGGAGTAGCCGCTGCGTTGTGGCTTCACTTTCGTTCCAGCCGCCGACCAGTCAACATCTCGGCGTTTAACCTGAAGATGCCTCGCGGAGAGGCGAAACACGTGTCGTCGTGTGGGTTTGGCTATGCATGTTGCACTAACAGCCTGGTTCCCCCTGCATGTGCATAATTAGCGGGCGGGATGGCGGTGCATATGCATCTCAGCATTAGCGGAATTAAAACTAGATATTTTTCTTTGTTTATCATAATAAAATGGATTTCCGCAAAGTAACGCCTGATACTGTTAATTATATTAAGTCAGCAGGTATAGCTGAGCAGGCAAACCTTTATATAAGGAGTAGCCGCTGCGTTGTGGCTTCACTTTCGTTCCAGCCGCCGACCAGTCAACATCTCGGCGTTTAACCTGAAGATGCCTCGCGGAGAGGCGAAACACGTGTCGTCGTGTGGGTTTGGCTATGCATGTTGCACTAACAGCCTGGTTCCCCCTGCATGTGCATAATTAGCGGGCGGGATGGCGGTGCATATGCATCTCAGCATTAGCGGAATTAAAACTAGATATTTTTCTTTGTTTATCATAATAAAATGGATTTCCGCAAAGTAACGCCTGATACTGTTAATTATATTAAGTCAGCAGGTATAGCTGAGCAGGCAAACCTTTATATAAGGAGTAGCCGCTGCGTTGTGGCTTCACTTTCGTTCCAGCCGCCGACCAGTCAACATCTCGGCGTTTAACCTGAAGATGCCTCGCGGAGAGGCGAAACACGTGTCGTCGTGTGGGTTTGGCTATGCATGTTGCACTAACAGCCTGGTTCCCCCTGCATGTGCATAATTAGCGGGCGGGATGGCGGTGCATATGCATCTCAGCATTAGCGGAATTAAAACTAGATATTTTTCTTTGTTTATCATAATAAAATGGATTTCCGCAAAGTAACGCCTGATACTGTTAATTATATTAAGTCAGCAGGTATAGCTGAGCAGGCAAACCTTTATATAAGGAGTAGCCGCTGCGTTGTGGCTTCACTTTCGTTCCAGCCGCCGACCAGTCAACATCTCGGCGTTTAACCTGAAGATGCCTCGCGGAGAGGCGAAACACGTGTCGTCGTGTGGGTTTGGCTATGCATGTTGCACTAACAGCCTGGTTCCCCCTGCATGTGCATAATTAGCGGGCGGGATGGCGGTGCATATGCATCTCAGCATTAGCGGAATTAAAACTAGATATTTTTCTTTGTTTATCATAATAAAATGGATTTCCGCAAAGTAACGCCTGATACTGTTAATTATATTAAGTCAGCAGGTATAGCTGAGCAGGCAAACCTTTATATAAGGAGTAGCCGCTGCGTTGTGGCTTCACTTTCGTTCCAGCCGCCGACCAGTCAACATCTCGGCGTTTAACCTGAAGATGCCTCGCGGAGAGGCGAAACACGTGTCGTCGTGTGGGTTTGGCTATGCATGTTGCACTAACAGCCTGGTTCCCCCTGCATGTGCATAATTAGCGGGCGGGATGGCGGTGCATATGCATCTCAGCATTAGCGGAATTAAAACTAGATATTTTTCTTTGTTTATCATAATAAAATGGATTTCCGCAAAGTAACGCCTGATACTGTTAATTATATTAAGTCAGCAGGTATAGCTGAGCAGGCAAACCTTTATATAAGGAGTAGCCGCTGCGTTGTGGCTTCACTTTCGTTCCAGCCGCCGACCAGTCAACATCTCGGCGTTTAACCTGAAGATGCCTCGCGGAGAGGCGAAACACGTGTCGTCGTGTGGGTTTGGCTATGCATGTTGCACTAACAGCCTGGTTCCCCCTGCATGTGCATAATTAGCGGGCGGGATGGCGGTGCATATGCATCTCAGCATTAGCGGAATTAAAACTAGATATTTTTCTTTGTTTATCATAATAAAATGGATTTCCGCAAAGTAACGCCTGATACTGTTAATTATATTAAGTCAGCAGGTATAGCTGAGCAGGCAAACCTTTATATAAGGAGTAGCCGCTGCGTTGTGGCTTCACTTTCGTTCCAGCCGCCGACCAGTCAACATCTCGGCGTTTAACCTGAAGATGCCTCGCGGAGAGGCGAAACACGTGTCGTCGTGTGGGTTTGGCTATGCATGTTGCACTAACAGCCTGGTTCCCCCTGCATGTGCATAATTAGCGGGCGGGATGGCGGTGCATATGCATCTCAGCATTAGCGGAATTAAAACTAGATATTTTTCTTTGTTTATCATAATAAAATGGATTTCCGCAAAGTAACGCCTGATACTGTTAATTATATTAAGTCAGCAGGTATAGCTGAGCAGGCAAACCTTTATATAAGGAGTAGCCGCTGCGTTGTGGCTTCACTTTCGTTCCAGCCGCCGACCAGTCAACATCTCGGCGTTTAACCTGAAGATGCCTCGCGGAGAGGCGAAACACGTGTCGTCGTGTGGGTTTGGCTATGCATGTTGCACTAACAGCCTGGTTCCCCCTGCATGTGCATAATTAGCGGGCGGGATGGCGGTGCATATGCATCTCAGCATTAGCGGAATTAAAACTAGATATTTTTCTTTGTTTATCATAATAAAATGGATTTCCGCAAAGTAACGCCTGATACTGTTAATTATATTAAGTCAGCAGGTATAGCTGAGCAGGCAAACCTTTATATAAGGAGTAGCCGCTGCGTTGTGGCTTCACTTTCGTTCCAGCCGCCGACCAGTCAACATCTCGGCGTTTAACCTGAAGATGCCTCGCGGAGAGGCGAAACACGTGTCGTCGTGTGGGTTTGGCTATGCATGTTGCACTAACAGCCTGGTTCCCCCTGCATGTGCATAATTAGCGGGCGGGATGGCGGTGCATATGCATCTCAGCATTAGCGGAATTAAAACTAGATATTTTTCTTTGTTTATCATAATAAAATGGATTTCCGCAAAGTAACGCCTGATACTGTTAATTATATTAAGTCAGCAGGTATAGCTGAGCAGGCAAACCTTTATATAAGGAGTAGCCGCTGCGTTGTGGCTTCACTTTCGTTCCAGCCGCCGACCAGTCAACATCTCGGCGTTTAACCTGAAGATGCCTCGCGGAGAGGCGAAACACGTGTCGTCGTGTGGGTTTGGCTATGCATGTTGCACTAACAGCCTGGTTCCCCCTGCATGTGCATAATTAGCGGGCGGGATGGCGGTGCATATGCATCTCAGCATTAGCGGAATTAAAACTAGATATTTTTCTTTGTTTATCATAATAAAATGGATTTCCGCAAAGTAACGCCTGATACTGTTAATTATATTAAGTCAGCAGGTATAGCTGAGCAGGCAAACCTTTATATAAGGAGTAGCCGCTGCGTTGTGGCTTCACTTTCGTTCCAGCCGCCGACCAGTCAACATCTCGGCGTTTAACCTGAAGATGCCTCGCGGAGAGGCGAAACACGTGTCGTCGTGTGGGTTTGGCTATGCATGTTGCACTAACAGCCTGGTTCCCCCTGCATGTGCATAATTAGCGGGCGGGATGGCGGTGCATATGCATCTCAGCATTAGCGGAATTAAAACTAGATATTTTTCTTTGTTTATCATAATAAAATGGATTTCCGCAAAGTAACGCCTGATACTGTTAATTATATTAAGTCAGCAGGTATAGCTGAGCAGGCAAACCTTTATATAAGGAGTAGCCGCTGCGTTGTGGCTTCACTTTCGTTCCAGCCGCCGACCAGTCAACATCTCGGCGTTTAACCTGAAGATGCCTCGCGGAGAGGCGAAACACGTGTCGTCGTGTGGGTTTGGCTATGCATGTTGCACTAACAGCCTGGTTCCCCCTGCATGTGCATAATTAGCGGGCGGGATGGCGGTGCATATGCATCTCAGCATTAGCGGAATTAAAACTAGATATTTTTCTTTGTTTATCATAATAAAATGGATTTCCGCAAAGTAACGCCTGATACTGTTAATTATATTAAGTCAGCAGGTATAGCTGAGCAGGCAAACCTTTATATAAGGAGTAGCCGCTGCGTTGTGGCTTCACTTTCGTTCCAGCCGCCGACCAGTCAACATCTCGGCGTTTAACCTGAAGATGCCTCGCGGAGAGGCGAAACACGTGTCGTCGTGTGGGTTTGGCTATGCATGTTGCACTAACAGCCTGGTTCCCCCTGCATGTGCATAATTAGCGGGCGAGATGGCGGTGCATATGCATCTCAGCATTAGCGGAATTAAAACTAGATATTTTTCTTTGTTTATCATAATAAAATGGATTTCCGCAAAGTAACGCCTGATACTGTTAATTATATTAAGTCAGCAGGTATAGCTGAGCAGGCAAACCTTTATATAAGGAGTAGCCGCTGCGTTGTGGCTTCACTTTCGTTCCAGCCGCCGACCAGTCAACATCTCGGCGTTTAACCTGAAGATGCCTCGCGGAGAGGCGAAACACGTGTCGTCGTGTGGGTTTGGCTATGCATGTTGCACTAACAGCCTGGTTCCCCCTGCATGTGCATAATTAGCGGGCGGGATGGCGGTGCATATGCATCTCAGCATTAGCGGAATTAAAACTAGATATTTTTCTTTGTTTATCATAATAAAATGGATTTCCGCAAAGTAACGCCTGATACTGTTAATTATATTAAGTCAGCAGGTATAGCTGAGCAGGCAAACCTTTATATAAGGAGTAGCCGCTGCGTTGTGGCTTCACTTTCGTTCCAGCCGCCGACCAGTCAACATCTCGGCGTTTAACCTGAAGATGCCTCGCGGAGAGGCGAAACACGTGTCGTCGTGTGGGTTTGGCTATGCATGTTGCACTAACAGCCTGGTTCCCCCTGCATGTGCATAATTAGCGGGCGGGATGGCGGTGCATATGCATCTCAGCATTAGCGGAATTAAAACTAGATATTTTTCTTTGTTTATCATAATAAAATGGATTTCCGCAAAGTAACGCCTGATACTGTTAATTATATTAAGTCAGCAGGTATAGCTGAGCAGGCAAACCTTTATATAAGGAGTAGCCGCTGCGTTGTGGCTTCACTTTCGTTCCAGCCGCCGACCAGTCAACATCTCGGCGTTTAACCTGAAGATGCCTCGCGGAGAGGCGAAACACGTGTCGTCGTGTGGGTTTGGCTATGCATGTTGCACTAACAGCCTGGTTCCCCCTGCATGTGCATAATTAGCGGGCGGGATGGCGGTGCATATGCATCTCAGCATTAGCGGAATTAAAACTAGATATTTTTCTTTGTTTATCATAATAAAATGGATTTCCGCAAAGTAACGCCTGATACTGTTAATTATATTAAGTCAGCAGGTATAGCTGAGCAGGCAAACCTTTATATAAGGAGTAGCCGCTGCGTTGTGGCTTCACTTTCGTTCCAGCCGCCGACCAGTCAACATCTCGGCGTTTAACCTGAAGATGCCTCGCGGAGAGGCGAAACACGTGTCGTCGTGTGGGTTTGGCTATGCATGTTGCACTAACAGCCTGGTTCCCCCTGCATGTGCATAATTAGCGGGCGGGATGGCGGTGCATATGCATCTCAGCATTAGCGGAATTAAAACTAGATATTTTTCTTTGTTTATCATAATAAAATGGATTTCCGCAAAGTAACGCCTGATACTGTTAATTATATTAAGTCAGCAGGTATAGCTGAGCAGGCAAACCTTTATATAAGGAGTAGCCGCTGCGTTGTGGCTTCACTTTCGTTCCAGCCGCCGACCAGTCAACATCTCGGCGTTTAACCTGAAGATGCCTCGCGGAGAGGCGAAACACGTGTCGTCGTGTGGGTTTGGCTATGCATGTTGCACTAACAGCCTGGTTCCCCCTGCATGTGCATAATTAGCGGGCGGGATGGCGGTGCATATGCATCTCAGCATTAGCGGAATTAAAACTAGATATTTTTCTTTGTTTATCATAATAAAATGGATTTCCGCAAAGTAACGCCTGATACTGTTAATTATATTAAGTCAGCAGGTATAGCTGAGCAGGCAAACCTTTATATAAGGAGTAGCCGCTGCGTTGTGGCTTCACTTTCGTTCCAGCCGCCGACCAGTCAACATCTCGGCGTTTAACCTGAAGATGCCTCGCGGAGAGGCGAAACACGTGTCGTCGTGTGGGTTTGGCTATGCATGTTGCACTAACAGCCTGGTTCCCCCTGCATGTGCATAATTAGCGGGCGGGATGGCGGTGCATATGCATCTCAGCATTAGCGGAATTAAAACTAGATATTTTTCTTTGTTTATCATAATAAAATGGATTTCCGCAAAGTAACGCCTGATACTGTTAATTATATTAAGTCAGCAGGTATAGCTGAGCAGGCAAACCTTTATATAAGGAGTAGCCGCTGCGTTGTGGCTTCACTTTCGTTCCAGCCGCCGACCAGTCAACATCTCGGCGTTTAACCTGAAGATGCCTCGCGGAGAGGCGAAACACGTGTCGTCGTGTGGGTTTGGCTATGCATGTTGCACTAACAGCCTGGTTCCCCCTGCATGTGCATAATTAGCGGGCGGGATGGCGGTGCATATGCATCTCAGCATTAGCGGAATTAAAACTAGATATTTTTCTTTGTTTATCATAATAAAATGGATTTCCGCAAAGTAACGCCTGATACTGTTAATTATATTAAGTCAGCAGGTATAGCTGAGCAGGCAAACCTTTATATAAGGAGTAGCCGCTGCGTTGTGGCTTCACTTTCGTTCCAGCCGCCGACCAGTCAACATCTCGGCGTTTAACCTGAAGATGCCTCGCGGAGAGGCGAAACACGTGTCGTCGTGTGGGTTTGGCTATGCATGTTGCACTAACAGCCTGGTTCCCCCTGCATGTGCATAATTAGCGGGCGGGATGGCGGTGCATATGCATCTCAGCATTAGCGGAATTAAAACTAGATATTTTTCTTTGTTTATCATAATAAAATGGATTTCCGCAAAGTAACGCCTGATACTGTTAATTATATTAAGTCAGCAGGTATAGCTGAGCAGGCAAACCTTTATATAAGGAGTAGCCGCTGCGTTGTGGCTTCACTTTCGTTCCAGCCGCCGACCAGTCAACATCTCGGCGTTTAACCTGAAGATGCCTCGCGGAGAGGCGAAACACGTGTCGTCGTGTGGGTTTGGCTATGCATGTTGCACTAACAGCCTGGTTCCCCCTGCATGTGCATAATTAGCGGGCGGGATGGCGGTGCATATGCATCTCAGCATTAGCGGAATTAAAACTAGATATTTTTCTTTGTTTATCATAATAAAATGGATTTCCGCAAAGTAACGCCTGATACTGTTAATTATATTAAGTCAGCAGGTATAGCTGAGCAGGCAAACCTTTATATAAGGAGTAGCCGCTGCGTTGTGGCTTCACTTTCGTTCCAGCCGCCGACCAGTCAACATCTCGGCGTTTAACCTGAAGATGCCTCGCGGAGAGGCGAAACACGTGTCGTCGTGTGGGTTTGGCTATGCATGTTGCACTAACAGCCTGGTTCCCCCTGCATGTGCATAATTAGCGGGCGGGATGGCGGTGCATATGCATCTCAGCATTAGCGGAATTAAAACTAGATATTTTTCTTTGTTTATCATAATAAAATGGATTTCCGCAAAGTAACGCCTGATACTGTTAATTATATTAAGTCAGCAGGTATAGCTGAGCAGGCAAACCTTTATATAAGGAGTAGCCGCTGCGTTGTGGCTTCACTTTCGTTCCAGCCGCCGACCAGTCAACATCTCGGCGTTTAACCTGAAGATGCCTCGCGGAGAGGCGAAACACGTGTCGTCGTGTGGGTTTGGCTATGCATGTTGCACTAACAGCCTGGTTCCCCCTGCATGTGCATAATTAGCGGGCGGGATGGCGGTGCATATGCATCTCAGCATTAGCGGAATTAAAACTAGATATTTTTCTTTGTTTATCATAATAAAATGGATTTCCGCAAAGTAACGCCTGATACTGTTAATTATATTAAGTCAGCAGGTATAGCTGAGCAGGCAAACCTTTATATAAGGAGTAGCCGCTGCGTTGTGGCTTCACTTTCGTTCCAGCCGCCGACCAGTCAACATCTCGGCGTTTAACCTGAAGATGCCTCGCGGAGAGGCGAAACACGTGTCGTCGTGTGGGTTTGGCTATGCATGTTGCACTAACAGCCTGGTTCCCCCTGCATGTGCATAATTAGCGGGCGGGATGGCGGTGCATATGCATCTCAGCATTAGCGGAATTAAAACTAGATATTTTTCTTTGTTTATCATAATAAAATGGATTTCCGCAAAGTAACGCCTGATACTGTTAATTATATTAAGTCAGCAGGTATAGCTGAGCAGGCAAACCTTTATATAAGGAGTAGCCGCTGCGTTGTGGCTTCACTTTCGTTCCAGCCGCCGACCAGTCAACATCTCGGCGTTTAACCTGAAGATGCCTCGCGGAGAGGCGAAACACGTGTCGTCGTGTGGGTTTGGCTATGCATGTTGCACTAACAGCCTGGTTCCCCCTGCATGTGCATAATTAGCGGGCGGGATGGCGGTGCATATGCATCTCAGCATTAGCGGAATTAAAACTAGATATTTTTCTTTGTTTATCATAATAAAATGGATTTCCGCAAAGTAACGCCTGATACTGTTAATTATATTAAGTCAGCAGGTATAGCTGAGCAGGCAAACCTTTATATAAGGAGTAGCCGCTGCGTTGTGGCTTCACTTTCGTTCCAGCCGCCGACCAGTCAACATCTCGGCGTTTAACCTGAAGATGCCTCGCGGAGAGGCGAAACACGTGTCGTCGTGTGGGTTTGGCTATGCATGTTGCACTAACAGCCTGGTTCCCCCTGCATGTGCATAATTAGCGGGCGGGATGGCGGTGCATATGCATCTCAGCATTAGCGGAATTAAAACTAGATATTTTTCTTTGTTTATCATAATAAAATGGATTTCCGCAAAGTAACGCCTGATACTGTTAATTATATTAAGTCAGCAGGTATAGCTGAGCAGGCAAACCTTTATATAAGGAGTAGCCGCTGCGTTGTGGCTTCACTTTCGTTCCAGCCGCCGACCAGTCAACATCTCGGCGTTTAACCTGAAGATGCCTCGCGGAGAGGCGAAACACGTGTCGTCGTGTGGGTTTGGCTATGCATGTTGCACTAACAGCCTGGTTCCCCCTGCATGTGCATAATTAGCGGGCGGGATGGCGGTGCATATGCATCTCAGCATTAGCGGAATTAAAACTAGATATTTTTCTTTGTTTATCATAATAAAATGGATTTCCGCAAAGTAACGCCTGATACTGTTAATTATATTAAGTCAGCAGGTATAGCTGAGCAGGCAAACCTTTATATAAGGAGTAGCCGCTGCGTTGTGGCTTCACTTTCGTTCCAGCCGCCGACCAGTCAACATCTCGGCGTTTAACCTGAAGATGCCTCGCGGAGAGGCGAAACACGTGTCGTCGTGTGGGTTTGGCTATGCATGTTGCACTAACAGCCTGGTTCCCCCTGCATGTGCATAATTAGCGGGCGGGATGGCGGTGCATATGCATCTCAGCATTAGCGGAATTAAAACTAGATATTTTTCTTTGTTTATCATAATAAAATGGATTTCCGCAAAGTAACGCCTGATACTGTTAATTATATTAAGTCAGCAGGTATAGCTGAGCAGGCAAACCTTTATATAAGGAGTAGCCGCTGCGTTGTGGCTTCACTTTCGTTCCAGCCGCCGACCAGTCAACATCTCGGCGTTTAACCTGAAGATGCCTCGCGGAGAGGCGAAACACGTGTCGTCGTGTGGGTTTGGCTATGCATGTTGCACTAACAGCCTGGTTCCCCCTGCATGTGCATAATTAGCGGGCGGGATGGCGGTGCATATGCATCTCAGCATTAGCGGAATTAAAACTAGATATTTTTCTTTGTTTATCATAATAAAATGGATTTCCGCAAAGTAACGCCTGATACTGTTAATTATATTAAGTCAGCAGGTATAGCTGAGCAGGCAAACCTTTATATAAGGAGTAGCCGCTGCGTTGTGGCTTCACTTTCGTTCCAGCCGCCGACCAGTCAACATCTCGGCGTTTAACCTGAAGATGCCTCGCGGAGAGGCGAAACACGTGTCGTCGTGTGGGTTTGGCTATGCATGTTGCACTAACAGCCTGGTTCCCCCTGCATGTGCATAATTAGCGGGCGGGATGGCGGTGCATATGCATCTCAGCATTAGCGGAATTAAAACTAGATATTTTTCTTTGTTTATCATAATAAAATGGATTTCCGCAAAGTAACGCCTGATACTGTTAATTATATTAAGTCAGCAGGTATAGCTGAGCAGGCAAACCTTTATATAAGGAGTAGCCGCTGCGTTGTGGCTTCACTTTCGTTCCAGCCGCCGACCAGTCAACATCTCGGCGTTTAACCTGAAGATGCCTCGCGGAGAGGCGAAACACGTGTCGTCGTGTGGGTTTGGCTATGCATGTTGCACTAACAGCCTGGTTCCCCCTGCATGTGCATAATTAGCGGGCGGGATGGCGGTGCATATGCATCTCAGCATTAGCGGAATTAAAACTAGATATTTTTCTTTGTTTATCATAATAAAATGGATTTCCGCAAAGTAACGCCTGATACTGTTAATTATATTAAGTCAGCAGGTATAGCTGAGCAGGCAAACCTTTATATAAGGAGTAGCCGCTGCGTTGTGGCTTCACTTTCGTTCCAGCCGCCGACCAGTCAACATCTCGGCGTTTAACCTGAAGATGCCTCGCGGAGAGGCGAAACACGTGTCGTCGTGTGGGTTTGGCTATGCATGTTGCACTAACAGCCTGGTTCCCCCTGCATGTGCATAATTAGCGGGCGGGATGGCGGTGCATATGCATCTCAGCATTAGCGGAATTAAAACTAGATATTTTTCTTTGTTTATCATAATAAAATGGATTTCCGCAAAGTAACGCCTGATACTGTTAATTATATTAAGTCAGCAGGTATAGCTGAGCAGGCAAACCTTTATATAAGGAGTAGCCGCTGCGTTGTGGCTTCACTTTCGTTCCAGCCGCCGACCAGTCAACATCTCGGCGTTTAACCTGAAGATGCCTCGCGGAGAGGCGAAACACGTGTCGTCGTGTGGGTTTGGCTATGCATGTTGCACTAACAGCCTGGTTCCCCCTGCATGTGCATAATTAGCGGGCGGGATGGTGGTGCATATGCATCTCAGCATTAGCGGAATTAAAACTAGATATTTTTCTTTGTTTATCATAATAAAATGGATTTCCGCAAAGTAACGCCTGATACTGTTAATTATATTAAGTCAGCAGGTATAGCTGAGCAGGCAAACCTTTATATAAGGAGTAGCCGCTGCGTTGTGGCTTCACTTTCGTTCCAGCCGCCGACCAGTCAACATCTCGGCGTTTAACCTGAAGATGCCTCGCGGAGAGGCGAAACACGTGTCGTCGTGTGGGTTTGGCTATGCATGTTGCACTAACAGCCTGGTTCCCCCTGCATGTGCATAATTAGCGGGCGGGATGGCGGTGCATATGCATCTCAGCATTAGCGGAATTAAAACTAGATATTTTTCTTTGTTTATCATAATAAAATGGATTTCCGCAAAGTAACGCCTGATACTGTTAATTATATTAAGTCAGTAGGTATAGCTGAGCAGGCAAACCTTTATATAAGGAGTAGCCGCTGCGTTGTGGCTTCACTTTCGTTCCAGCCGCCGACCAGTCAACATCTCGGCGTTTAACCTGAAGATGCCTCGCGGAGAGGCGAAACACGTGTCGTCGTGTGGGTTTGGCTATGCATGTTGCACTAACAGCCTGGTTCCCCCTGCATGTGCATAATTAGCGGGCGGGATGGCGGTGCATATGCATCTCAGCATTAGCGGAATTAAAACTAGATATTTTTCTTTGTTTATCATAATAAAATGGATTTCCGCAAAGTAACGCCTGATACTGTTAATTATATTAAGTCAGCAGGTATAGCTGAGCAGGCAAACCTTTATATAAGGAGTAGCCGCTGCGTTGTGGCTTCACTTTCGTTCCAGCCACCGACCAGTCAACATCTCGGCGTTTAACCTGAAGATGCCTCGCGGAGAGGCGAAACACGTGTCGTCGTGTGGGTTTGGCTATGCATGTTGCACTAACAGCCTGGTTCCCCCTGCATGTGCATAATTAGCGGGCGGGATGGCGGTGCATATGCATCTCAGCATTAGCGGAATTAAAACTAGATATTTTTCTTTGTTTATCATAATAAAATGGATTTCCGCAAAGTAACGCCTGATACTGTTAATTATATTAAGTCAGCAGGTATAGCTGAGCAGGCAAACCTTTATATAAGGAGTAGCCGCTGCGTTGTGGCTTCACTTTCGTTCCAGCCGCCGACCAGTCAACATCTCGGCGTTTAACCTGAAGATGCCTCGCGGAGAGGCGAAACACGTGTCGTCGTGTGGGTTTGGCTATGCATGTTGCACTAACAGCCTGGTTCCCCCTGCATGTGCATAATTAGCGGGCGGGATGGCGGTGCATATGCATCTCAGCATTAGCGGAATTAAAACTAGATATTTTTCTTTGTTTATCATAATAAAATGGATTTCCGCAAAGTAACGCCTGATACTGTTAATTATATTAAGTCAGCAGGTATAGCTGAGCAGGCAAACCTTTATATAAGGAGTAGCCGCTGCGTTGTGGCTTCACTTTCGTTCCAGCCGCCGACCAGTCAACATCTCGGCGTTTAACCTGAAGATGCCTCGCGGAGAGGCGAAACACGTGTCGTCGTGTGGGTTTGGCTATGCATGTTGCACTAACAGCCTGGTTCCCCCTGCATGTGCATAATTAGCGGGCGGGATGGCGGTGCATATGCATCTCAGCATTAGCGGAATTAAAACTAGATATTTTTCTTTGTTTATCATAATAAAATGGATTTCCGCAAAGTAACGCCTGATACTGTTAATTATATTAAGTCAGCAGGTATAGCTGAGCAGGCAAACCTTTATATAAGGAGTAGCCGCTGCGTTGTGGCTTCACTTTCGTTCCAGCCGCCGACCAGTCAACATCTCGGCGTTTAACCTGAAGATGCCTCGCGGAGAGGCGAAACACGTGTCGTCGTGTGGGTTTGGCTATGCATGTTGCACTAACAGCCTGGTTCCCCCTGCATGTGCATAATTAGCGGGCGGGATGGCGGTGCATATGCATCTCAGCATTAGCGGAATTAAAACTAGATATTTTTCTTTGTTTATCATAATAAAATGGATTTCCGCAAAGTAACGCCTGATACTGTTAATTATATTAAGTCAGCAGGTATAGCTGAGCAGGCAAACCTTTATATAAGGAGTAGCCGCTGCGTTGTGGCTTCACTTTCGTTCCAGCCGCCGACCAGTCAACATCTCGGCGTTTAACCTGAAGATGCCTCGCGGAGAGGCGAAACACGTGTCGTCGTGTGGGTTTGGCTATGCATGTTGCACTAACAGCCTGGTTCCCCCTGCATGTGCATAATTAGCGGGCGGGATGGCGGTGCATATGCATCTCAGCATTAGCGGAATTAAAACTAGATATTTTTCTTTGTTTATCATAATAAAATGGATTTCCGCAAAGTAACGCCTGATACTGTTAATTATATTAAGTCAGCAGGTATAGCTGAGCAGGCAAACCTTTATATAAGGAGTAGCCGCTGCGTTGTGGCTTCACTTTCGTTCCAGCCGCCGACCAGTCAACATCTCGGCGTTTAACCTGAAGATGCCTCGCGGAGAGGCGAAACACGTGTCGTCGTGTGGGTTTGGCTATGCATGTTGCACTAACAGCCTGGTTCCCCCTGCATGTGCATAATTAGCGGGCGGGATGGCGGTGCATATGCATCTCAGCATTAGCGGAATTAAAACTAGATATTTTTCTTTGTTTATCATAATAAAATGGATTTCCGCAAAGTAACGCCTGATACTGTTAATTATATTAAGTCAGCAGGTATAGCTGAGCAGGCAAACCTTTATATAAGGAGTAGCCGCTGCGTTGTGGCTTCACTTTCGTTCCAGCCGCCGACCAGTCAACATCTCGGCGTTTAACCTGAAGATGCCTCGCGGAGAGGCGAAACACGTGTCGTCGTGTGGGTTTGGCTATGCATGTTGCACTAACAGCCTGGTTCCCCCTGCATGTGCATAATTAGCGGGCGGGATGGCGGTGCATATGCATCTCAGCATTAGCGGAATTAAAACTAGATATTTTTCTTTGTTTATCATAATAAAATGGATTTCCGCAAAGTAACGCCTGATACTGTTAATTATATTAAGTCAGCAGGTATAGCTGAGCAGGCAAACCTTTATATAAGGAGTAGCCGCTGCGTTGTGGCTTCACTTTCGTTCCAGCCGCCGACCAGTCAACATCTCGGCGTTTAACCTGAAGATGCCTCGCGGAGAGGCGAAACACGTGTCGTCGTGTGGGTTTGGCTATGCATGTTGCACTAACAGCCTGGTTCCCCCTGCATGTGCATAATTAGCGGGCGGGATGGCGGTGCATATGCATCTCAGCATTAGCGGAATTAAAACTAGATATTTTTCTTTGTTTATCATAATAAAATGGATTTCCGCAAAGTAACGCCTGATACTGTTAATTATATTAAGTCAGCAGGTATAGCTGAGCAGGCAAACCTTTATATAAGGAGTAGCCGCTGCGTTGTGGCTTCACTTTCGTTCCAGCCGCCGACCAGTCAACATCTCGGCGTTTAACCTGAAGATGCCTCGCGGAGAGGCGAAACACGTGTCGTCGTGTGGGTTTGGCTATGCATGTTGCACTAACAGCCTGGTTCCCCCTGCATGTGCATAATTAGCGGGCGGGATGGCGGTGCATATGCATCTCAGCATTAGCGGAATTAAAACTAGATATTTTTCTTTGTTTATCATAATAAAATGGATTTCCGCAAAGTAACGCCTGATACTGTTAATTATATTAAGTCAGCAGGTATAGCTGAGCAGGCAAACCTTTATATAAGGAGTAGCCGCTGCGTTGTGGCTTCACTTTCGTTCCAGCCGCCGACCAGTCAACATCTCGGCGTTTAACCTGAAGATGCCTCGCGGAGAGGCGAAACACGTGTCGTCGTGTGGGTTTGGCTATGCATGTTGCACTAACAGCCTGGTTCCCCCTGCATGTGCATAATTAGCGGGCGGGATGGCGGTGCATATGCATCTCAGCATTAGCGGAATTAAAACTAGATATTTTTCTTTGTTTATCATAATAAAATGGATTTCCGCAAAGTAACGCCTGATACTGTTAATTATATTAAGTCAGCAGGTATAGCTGAGCAGGCAAACCTTTATATAAGGAGTAGCCGCTGCGTTGTGGCTTCACTTTCGTTCCAGCCGCCGACCAGTCAACATCTCGGCGTTTAACCTGAAGATGCCTCGCGGAGAGGCGAAACACGTGTCGTCGTGTGGGTTTGGCTATGCATGTTGCACTAACAGCCTGGTTCCCCCTGCATGTGCATAATTAGCGGGCGGGATGGCGGTGCATATGCATCTCAGCATTAGCGGAATTAAAACTAGATATTTTTCTTTGTTTATCATAATAAAATGGATTTCCGCAAAGTAACGCCTGATACTGTTAATTATATTAAGTCAGCAGGTATAGCTGAGCAGGCAAACCTTTATATAAGGAGTAGCCGCTGCGTTGTGGCTTCACTTTCGTTCCAGCCGCCGACCAGTCAACATCTCGGCGTTTAACCTGAAGATGCCTCGCGGAGAGGCGAAACACGTGTCGTCGTGTGGGTTTGGCTATGCATGTTGCACTAACAGCCTGGTTCCCCCTGCATGTGCATAATTAGCGGGCGGGATGGCGGTGCATATGCATCTCAGCATTAGCGGAATTAAAACTAGATATTTTTCTTTGTTTATCATAATAAAATGGATTTCCGCAAAGTAACGCCTGATACTGTTAATTATATTAAGTCAGCAGGTATAGCTGAGCAGGCAAACCTTTATATAAGGAGTAGCCGCTGCGTTGTGGCTTCACTTTCGTTCCAGCCGCCGACCAGTCAACATCTCGGCGTTTAACCTGAAGATGCCTCGCGGAGAGGCGAAACACGTGTCGTCGTGTGGGTTTGGCTATGCATGTTGCACTAACAGCCTGGTTCCCCCTGCATGTGCATAATTAGCGGGCGGGATGGCGGTGCATATGCATCTCAGCATTAGCGGAATTAAAACTAGATATTTTTCTTTGTTTATCATAATAAAATGGATTTCCGCAAAGTAACGCCTGATACTGTTAATTATATTAAGTCAGCAGGTATAGCTGAGCAGGCAAACCTTTATATAAGGAGTAGCCGCTGCGTTGTGGCTTCACTTTCGTTCCAGCCGCCGACCAGTCAACATCTCGGCGTTTAACCTGAAGATGCCTCGCGGAGAGGCGAAACACGTGTCGTCGTGTGGGTTTGGCTATGCATGTTGCACTAACAGCCTGGTTCCCCCTGCATGTGCATAATTAGCGGGCGGGATGGCGGTGTGCATATGCATCTCAGCATTAGCGGAAATTAAAAGCTAGATATTTTTCTTTGTTTATCATAATAAAATGATTTTCCGCAAAGTAACGCCTGATACTGTTAATTATATTAAGTCAAGGCAGGTATAGCTGAGGCAGGACAAACCTTTATATAAGGAGTAGCCGCTGCGTTGTGGTCTTCACTTTCGTTCCAGCCGCCGACCAGTCAACATCTCGGCGTTTAACCTGAAGATGCCTCGCGGAGAGGCGAAACACGTGGTCGGGTCCGTGTGGGTTTGCTATGCATGTTGCATGCTAACAGCCTGTCCGCCTGCATGGTGCATAATTAGCGGGGCGGGATGGCGGTGGCATATGTCATCTCAGCATTAGCGGAATAATACTAGATTATTTTTCTTGGTTATCATAATAAAATGGATTTCCGGTAATGGTTGGGGGTTGGGGGGGGGTTAGTACGACTGAGTAGCTGTTAATTATATTAAGTCAGGCTAGTGTATAGCTGAGGCTGAGGCAAAGCCTTAGTATAAGGAGTTAGCCGCTGCGTTGTGGCTTCACTTTCAGTTCCCTGCCGCCGTCCATGTCAACTTCATCGGCGGTTTACCTTGAAGATGCCTCGCCGGAGTAGGCGAAACTCGTGTCGTCGTGTGGGTTTGGCTATGCATGTTGCATATGCATCTCAGCATTAGCGGAATTAAAACTAGATATTTTTCTTTGTTTATCATAATAAAATGGATTTCCGCAAAGTAACGCCTGATACTGTTAATTATATTAAGTCAGCAGGTATAGCTGAGCAGGCAAACCTTTATATAAGGAGTAGCCGCTGCGTTGTGGCTTCACTTTCGTTCCAGCCGCCGACCAGTCAACATCTCGGCGTTTAACCTGAAGATGCCTCGCGGAGAGGCGAAACACGTGTCGTCGTGTGGGTTTGGCTATGCATGTTGCACTAACAGCCTGGTTCCCCCTGCATGTGCATAATTAGCGGGCGGGATGGCGGTGCATATGCATCTCAGCATTAGCGGAATTAAAACTAGATATTTTTCTTTGTTTATCATAATAAAATGGATTTCCGCAAAGTAACGCCTGATACTGTTAATTATATTAAGTCAGTAGGTATAGCTGAGCAGGCAAACCTTTATATAAGGAGTAGCCGCTGCGTTGTGGCTTCACTTTCGTTCCAGCCGCCGACCAGTCAACATCTCGGCGTTTAACCTGAAGATGCCTCGCGGAGAGGCGAAACACGTGTCGTCGTGTGGGTTTGGCTATGCATGTTGCACTAACAGCCTGGTTCCCCCTGCATGTGCATAATTAGCGGGCGGGATGGCGGTGCATATGCATCTCAGCATTAGCGGAATTAAAACTAGATATTTTTCTTTGTTTATCATAATAAAATGGATTTCCGCAAAGTAACGCCTGATACTGTTAATTATATTAAGTCAGCAGGTATAGCTGAGCAGGCAAACCTTTATATAAGGAGTAGCCGCTGCGTTGTGGCTTCACTTTCGTTCCAGCCACCGACCAGTCAACATCTCGGCGTTTAACCTGAAGATGCCTCGCGGAGAGGCGAAACACGTGTCGTCGTGTGGGTTTGGCTATGCATGTTGCACTAACAGCCTGGTTCCCCCTGCATGTGCATAATTAGCGGGCGGGATGGCGGTGCATATGCATCTCAGCATTAGCGGAATTAAAACTAGATATTTTTCTTTGTTTATCATAATAAAATGGATTTCCGCAAAGTAACGCCTGATACTGTTAATTATATTAAGTCAGCAGGTATAGCTGAGCAGGCAAACCTTTATATAAGGAGTAGCCGCTGCGTTGTGGCTTCACTTTCGTTCCAGCCGCCGACCAGTCAACATCTCGGCGTTTAACCTGAAGATGCCTCGCGGAGAGGCGAAACACGTGTCGTCGTGTGGGTTTGGCTATGCATGTTGCACTAACAGCCTGGTTCCCCCTGCATGTGCATAATTAGCGGGCGGGATGGCGGTGCATATGCATCTCAGCATTAGCGGAATTAAAACTAGATATTTTTCTTTGTTTATCATAATAAAATGGATTTCCGCAAAGTAACGCCTGATACTGTTAATTATATTAAGTCAGCAGGTATAGCTGAGCAGGCAAACCTTTATATAAGGAGTAGCCGCTGCGTTGTGGCTTCACTTTCGTTCCAGCCGCCGACCAGTCAACATCTCGGCGTTTAACCTGAAGATGCCTCGCGGAGAGGCGAAACACGTGTCGTCGTGTGGGTTTGGCTATGCATGTTGCACTAACAGCCTGGTTCCCCCTGCATGTGCATAATTAGCGGGCGGGATGGCGGTGCATATGCATCTCAGCATTAGCGGAATTAAAACTAGATATTTTTCTTTGTTTATCATAATAAAATGGATTTCCGCAAAGTAACGCCTGATACTGTTAATTATATTAAGTCAGCAGGTATAGCTGAGCAGGCAAACCTTTATATAAGGAGTAGCCGCTGCGTTGTGGCTTCACTTTCGTTCCAGCCGCCGACCAGTCAACATCTCGGCGTTTAACCTGAAGATGCCTCGCGGAGAGGCGAAACACGTGTCGTCGTGTGGGTTTGGCTATGCATGTTGCACTAACAGCCTGGTTCCCCCTGCATGTGCATAATTAGCGGGCGGGATGGCGGTGCATATGCATCTCAGCATTAGCGGAATTAAAACTAGATATTTTTCTTTGTTTATCATAATAAAATGGATTTCCGCAAAGTAACGCCTGATACTGTTAATTATATTAAGTCAGCAGGTATAGCTGAGCAGGCAAACCTTTATATAAGGAGTAGCCGCTGCGTTGTGGCTTCACTTTCGTTCCAGCCGCCGACCAGTCAACATCTCGGCGTTTAACCTGAAGATGCCTCGCGGAGAGGCGAAACACGTGTCGTCGTGTGGGTTTGGCTATGCATGTTGCACTAACAGCCTGGTTCCCCCTGCATGTGCATAATTAGCGGGCGGGATGGCGGTGCATATGCATCTCAGCATTAGCGGAATTAAAACTAGATATTTTTCTTTGTTTATCATAATAAAATGGATTTCCGCAAAGTAACGCCTGATACTGTTAATTATATTAAGTCAGCAGGTATAGCTGAGCAGGCAAACCTTTATATAAGGAGTAGCCGCTGCGTTGTGGCTTCACTTTCGTTCCAGCCGCCGACCAGTCAACATCTCGGCGTTTAACCTGAAGATGCCTCGCGGAGAGGCGAAACACGTGTCGTCGTGTGGGTTTGGCTATGCATGTTGCACTAACAGCCTGGTTCCCCCTGCATGTGCATAATTAGCGGGCGGGATGGCGGTGCATATGCATCTCAGCATTAGCGGAATTAAAACTAGATATTTTTCTTTGTTTATCATAATAAAATGGATTTCCGCAAAGTAACGCCTGATACTGTTAATTATATTAAGTCAGCAGGTATAGCTGAGCAGGCAAACCTTTATATAAGGAGTAGCCGCTGCGTTGTGGCTTCACTTTCGTTCCAGCCGCCGACCAGTCAACATCTCGGCGTTTAACCTGAAGATGCCTCGCGGAGAGGCGAAACACGTGTCGTCGTGTGGGTTTGGCTATGCATGTTGCACTAACAGCCTGGTTCCCCCTGCATGTGCATAATTAGCGGGCGGGATGGCGGTGCATATGCATCTCAGCATTAGCGGAATTAAAACTAGATATTTTTCTTTGTTTATCATAATAAAATGGATTTCCGCAAAGTAACGCCTGATACTGTTAATTATATCTTTAGTTGTATTATATAATAATATATGTATTTATAGTATAATACCTAGTTGTTGTTCAAAATAATGGTAGAGAACCTTTCGTACGCGAGTTTGACTCGCACTTGGCCGTTTATTATTAATTGGAACGTGGTCAGTTCACCCTAGAAGTCAGTCATGACCGGTCAACGTTTTGAGGGCTACTTCCTACCACCAGCACATCCAAACCCATTTGACAACCTCTGTGGCGCAGCGGGCGAAGATCTGGCAGCGGCGCAAGAAGTTGCGGGTTCGATTCCCGCCTCGGAACAAATGTCTGTATCATCATTTCAGCCATAAAACGTCCACTAATGAACAAAGGCCTCCCTCATGGGTCTCCATGAGGGGCAGTTGCCATACTCACCACGCTTGGCAGGTGGGTTGGCGAGCGCAGTATGGGATGTTGATATATGGAAAGACGCTGCTGCCCATCTTTCTGAGGTATCCCTTAGCAGGCTTTTACTACATCCACGGGCATAAGAGGAGGGGGAACATTCTACTGCCGGCGCCCCACGGCTAATGTCTGTATGATCTGCAGATATTTTTTCCGGGTGTTCTGCATGTTTTTCTATATACGAGTATATTAAAAAAAAACTATGTCGTTATAATCTATTAAGTATATCAGTCATCTAGTACCCATAACACAAGCTATGCTTAGCTTGGGGCTAGATGATGCTGTGTGAATAATGTTTATTATTTATTAATTATTTTTTCTCGGAAAAGACTGTCAAAACAATTATTGCTTGACTTTATTACAATCGATATTATGTGTTTGTAGTTGTAGGCGCTTGTTTAGGGTTTTAACTGGGGGACTAAGGTGAGTGTTCTCATCTGAGAATATACATGATATGCTGACATCATTTTGAGTGTTAACTCCTTATATTATTATGTGAACCCTTGGAAAAACCATTTGTTATTTAACAACTGTAAAACGTCCACTACTGAACACAGGCCTCCCTCATGGATCTTCATGAGGGGTAGTTGCCATACTCACCACGCGTGGCAGGCGGGTTGGTGAGCGCAAATTGCGATGTTGATACACGGAAAGACGCTGCTGCCCATCTTCCGGAAGTATCCCTTAGCAGACTCTTACTGCATCCACGGGCATGAAAGGAGGGGTAACATTCTACTGCCGGCACCCCACGGCTAACATGCCGTAGCATGCGGCTAACATGTTGTTATATACCCTGTATTGTACGGCGCAAACCTTCCTGGCTGTTCTTTTAGGCTTACTCATCTAATAAAGACACTTTAAAAAATAAATGTATGAAAAATATTACTATTGTTGAGTGCTCGATATGCGAAAAATATGGCATAAAGCGCCCAACGCTTCTTTTGCTATCATAATATAATGTGTTTTGCTGCCCATATTAAGAATTTTTTTTTTTTTAGTTTGACGTGTTAAAAAAGCGTGTTTTTTAGTTTTTTAAACTCATCTTTATTTTTTACTTTTTAGTTCGACTTATTGAAAAAAAAAAATTGCACTTGAACAGAGAATATGTAAAGAAATCATTTAACCCTGACTATACTTATCAGTATAATGGATTAAAATCACCAAATTATTGTCTTGTACCCGGCCCTTGATACGTCTACAAAGTTTCAATAAAATTTACCGTTTAAAGTGAGTAAAAATCGAGTTCTGAGGAGTCGGGTATAAACATGCAAACATACAAGTGAAGCCAATAAAAGTATGTTAAAAATGTCACTACTTTTTTTTTGGAGACGGAGTGGAAATCTGCTAGGTCAGATACCATGCTGCGTAAGAGCACAGCATGGTTATGTGAGGTGGTCTCCTGACGACTCACTAAAACCACCCCGATGGCCGGCCTCGGTGCACTAGGGGCTCCGGTTCCTCATAAAGAACACTCCGGAGCCCCTATCGCACCTTGCCTGAGCACGTCCCGGGGGCGTCCCCTACGTCTCGCGGAACTTACGATGGTGCATAGCCATATCACGCACCATCGCCCTCCCTGGGTCCGTCTGGGATAGTCCAAGCCCTCACTCTGACTACCCTACGGACGCAGATGGTCCCCTATAGGGGATGCCGCAGCCCCATGACGCCGTAGCCTCACGGGGCAGGCGGTGTGGGGCGGCCGTTGCCGGCACCCCGCCGCCGCCTTCTACGAGCGGGATCAGCCCTCTCGCGATCACGCTCCGCGGCCTCTTTCCGAACCATTACGGTCTCACAGAAAGAGGCCACCGCCTTCCACGCCGTCTCATCTGCCAGCATAGCCGCAACTACGCTGGGCAGAGAGAGATCCTGCCCGATCCCGAGTGCCAGATTCCGCCTTTCCACGCACCACGCCGAGCAATCCTCGAGCGTGTGCTGGGCGGAATCCTGGCCCCACCCACAATGGTGGCATTGCGACTCTACAACTACCCTACAATTACCCTACAACTACCCTGCAAAAACTACTCTGCAACTACCAGTTTACGCAACAAAAAGTAGCCTATGTTCGTCTCCATGGTCTAATCTACTCCTATACTAAAATTCATCTAAATCGGTTCACCGGTTTTGAAGTGAAAAGGGAACATACATATATACATTCTTACTTTCATATTAGTAAGGATTTTTCTACGAAAATGGTGCAAATAAACCTCTCTATTCCATTGAAAATCATCTAAAATTAATGTGAAAGGCAGTTAGTTCACTACAAAACTCCTTCAATAAATCACGCAGTAATTTCCCTTAAAACCTTGCAACTCAAAGGAAGCCATAGTTTAATACTCTCACATCAAAGTATCGCCAAGACAAACAAAAGTCGAGGTCAGGCGTTACAAAGTGGACTTTTATATCGGACTGGGCACGAAACACGACCCCTCTCTGTAAGGTATACTGGGCCGGGGAATTAGAGAGACTGGAAGGGACCAAACTCAAATAAAATAAAGGATAGTGGAAGACATTCGACACACATCACTATCTAGCTCCAGGAAAGCAGAGCTTATTATCAGATGGTTGATAGTAGGCCTTTTTAAATGTGCCTTAGACGTAAGCACAGTAGCGGCACTTGCGTTCGTGGCTATAAAGTCCTATTCAAGTTCAAGAGAGGATACCTCGGCTGCACTTGCGTCAAATGTTCCTACAAATGTATTACAAAACTAAAATAAATTAATATCAGTATCTTCCTTCAAAGCTAGCAACTCAATGGAAGCCATAGTTTGATACTCTCACATCAAAGTACCGCCAAGACAAACAAAAGTCGAGGTTAGGTGTTATAAAGAGGTTTTTTATTTAGACCGGGCACGAAACACTACCTCTCTGTAAGGTATACTGAGTCGGGGAACTACAGGGGCTGGAAGTTTCCAAACTTTAATATAATAAAGAATTGGACATTCGACACACAGCATTAGGTACTGCTGGGGCTTCCGCGGTTCTGCAGCACATCGGGTATGTTTGCGGACGCACATATTGACGACTTTCATGCGATCACGAAGCAGAACCGCATCCCCGTTGAGCCGCGTCCCCAGCAGCGCCAATAGTATGCTGGCCTGGATTCAGACTTCTTGAGCCAGTGGGCGTCAAAGCATCAACCAGTTGCCCAGTTAGTGACGCAGTAATAACCCAGCTGTGTTTAAGCGGTCTGAATCCAAATGTCTTACTTTTCGTGCGTGTCAAAGTGTATGTGTGTGTGTGTGTGTGTGTGTGTGTGTGTGTGTGTGTGTGTGTGTGTGTGCGCGTATGAGGTGTGTGTATGTGTTTAGGTCAGTTATGAATCTACTTTCATAATATTTTCCGCTTCCTCGTAACTTAATGTTTGTAGCCATTCGCTTATAGTTTCTTTTTTCGCTTAGAATTTAGAATGTATAGTTTTTGGATTTTTCTCTGCATCTACAGTATAAGACAATTACCTTGCCAAATTTTCTAGAACTATGAAATTTTACATCTATGATTCCGAAAATATCTATGATTCCGAAAATCGAAAATCGATTTTACATTATAGCTTCGATCGAGCTATCATGCTCATAATCGCTCGTATGAGAACTCATACGAGCGATTTAAAAACAGTACCCCAGTGTTGCCACTTCCAGCGGCCTACGTAGCTCGTCCCCGGAGATTGAATAAGGCGGTAGTGAGTCTGGATTTATGAGGATTCCCACCGACACCACTCCTCCGATTGCCAGTTTATTCCGCGTCAAAGTGCGTGATCCGTGAACTGATTTTTGCTATAATAACTGTGAAATGTTGCTGTTTCTTATCAAGATATAATCCGTTCGTGAGGTGCCGTCACTAGAATGCCGCGCCCCTATTCTAGTGCCCGTGGATGCAGTAAGAGTCTTCAAGGGAAACCTCCGGAAGATGGGCAGCAGCGTTTTTCTTTGTATCAACATCCCGAACTGCGCTCGCCAACACGCCTGTCAAGCGTAGGGAGTAGGGCAACAACCCCACATGATAAGTATACGGAGATCCATGAGGGAGGCCTATGTCCAGCAGTAGACGTCCTACGGCTGTAATGATGATGATGATTATAAGTCTTTATTCATGTATTTTTTAATGATCGGTCAGCTGGTCGGATGATGAATGATGTATTTTAAAACTATTGGGGGGTTGCGATGATAGTTTTTCAATTTTGGGTTTTGTTTGCGAAATATTACAGAAAAATATATTTTTGTTGGAGCTTCCCCCTTAAATATCCCCCTTGATTTCGTTTCAATCATGAACTAATGATTCACATGACATGATGACATAATTCTAGGTAAAAAAAAAGTAAGGCCTTTGCATCTATTATAGATGATTTATACAGCGTCAGCAACTGGTAATCATGCTGTACGGGACGCTGCAGTGCCTGGGACATTGTTTGATGGATTAGGCTTGCCCAGCACCTATACCATCCTCTCTGCTTAGTCAGCTACTATGCAGAGGAAAGAACAGGTCAATACGTCTGAAGCTAACTAAGCCGCGGGTTTCCTCACGATGTTTCCTTCACCGTTAAAGCTCATGTTAAGAGTGCACATACATTTTTCAAGAAAGAAAAATCCATTGGTGCACGGCCGGTATCGAGCCCACGACCTTCGGATCGAAAGTCGGGGGTACATACCACTCGGCCAACACGGCTTTTTTTCCATTGATAAAGGTAAAACCAGCTATTTTAGTTTTGAAGAAATTGTCGCTCGAATAAGTGATTTATTATAGAGGTACAGATACGGTTTACCAAACATACCGGAATATGTTAAACTAAAGACTCGATTAAAACACAGTGCGTGGCCCGACACGCACCTGGCCTAATTTATTTTGTATCAATATTTTATTAATTTTAATTTTGTATCAATATTTAGTTGAAAATTATGTCTACAGATCGCAAAAGTTTAAAAAGTATAGGGCCTAAATCAAGTAAGGTAAAGTTTTGTAAGTTTGTCTCGCGGAACTTACGATGGTGCATAGCCATATCATGCACCATCGCCCTCCCTGAGAGATCCTGCCCGATCCCGAGTGCCGGATTCCGCCTTTCCACGCACCACGCCGAGCAATCCTCGATCGTGTGCTGGGCGGAATCCTGGCCCCACCCACAATGGTGGCATTGCGACTCTACAACTACCCTACAACTACCCTACAAAAACTACACTGCAACTACCAGTTTACGCAACAAAAAGTAGCCTATGTTCGTCTCCATGGTACAGATACGGTTTACCAAACATACCGGAATATGTTAAACTAAAGACTCGATTAAAACACAGTGCGTGGCCCGACACGCACCTGGCCTAATTTATTTTGTATCAATATTTTATTAATTTTAATTTTGTATCAATATTTAGTTGAAAATTATGTCTACAGATCGCAAAAGTTTAAAAAGTATAGGGCCTAAATCAAGTAAGGTAAAGTTTTGTAAGTTTGTCTTATCTTTAAAACTGCGCATCCAATATCAAGAAATATTTTAGAAGGTAATATTTTAAATAAACTTTCGGAATGGCGCAGGCTACTTTTCGTATTGCAGGAGCTTTCATCATCATCATCATCATCATCACAGCCGTAGTTCTGCTCTCCACGGCCACTGCTGGACATAGGCCTCCCTTATGGGTTGTTGCCATACTGGCCACGTATGCTTGACAGACGTTGGCGAGCGCAGTCAGTCGGGATGTGGTACATGGAGAGACAAGACTGCCTATCTTCCGGAGGTAACCCTTAAGGGGCGTCCTTTTGGACGTCCCCTTGGGGGGGAACCCTTGGAGACGGTCCCTTAGCAGATACATACTGCATTTACGGACAAGAGAGGAGAGCCGGTTTGTGCTTGACATTGTATAATTTACAAATCAAAACCAAATATGGGTGGTGCTACCTCAAAAATATTAAACATATTAAAAAATAACACATTTAATATGTCGACACATGAGGTCCATCAGGATGTTTTGAACCTCTGGTTCGCTAGAATTAAATACCCTACTATACGCAATATCTCATTTGGTTATGGGTACTTCCTTATATATATAAGCTGGATGCCTTACGGCATGTTCTCGTTTCGTGCTCTGATCCTATAACTATAGATAAAGAATAGTTTTAACTTTTAAATGACATAGTCTTAATTTCTTAATTCATTTGCAACTTTTCCATTACATTTATGTTATGCCTGTTTCTTTTATTTTTTTGTTAGTAGTTATATTAATTTTAGTTAGTGGTCATCGAATATCAAACCGGTTCTGTTGTGCTTAGGCTCAACTTAGTGATGATTCAGACGCCTTTTTGTAACTGTTTTTTCTTAGTTTAATTTGGTATTTTGTTACTTTTTCTGTCTTTTTGTGTCTTTAATTTTTTTATGTGTTTTGTTATGAGTGGTAAAAATAAATAATTTATCTAAGTATCTATCTATCTATATCATTACATTTTTTGAATTACCAGATTTTTCATTGTTGATGGTGCACGCACCATCTATCACTGTAAATTAAGTACCTACAGGATTTGCTATGGTTGACTGATTGACTGTTGATTGACTGGGACTGGATGGTGCTGTGTGTAGTGTCAGCATTACTATTTTATTAATCTAAAAACTCATCAGTTATTTTTTATATATACAAGTCTTTAATCTAAAATTCAGTTGTGGGACTAAAAGTGGTTGCTATAAAACAAATGAGCCTAAACTCGAGAGGTTTAAATTGTTTAGTTAAGGAGTTTCTATGGCCCCCTTGCGAATCCATAATCAGACCAGCTCAATGATACCATAGTTTTGTATTGTCTCCAAAATTACGCAAGTTTAAGCAAAGAGTCCAATCAAAGGTCAGGATGTAGTTCTAGTTTAGCTTCCAAGACCCAACCCACTTACAGACAGGGCAAGTTAAATAACAGCTTGTAAAAACGCCCTTATAGCATAGAACAGAAAACCACTGTAAATAGGATCACCTAGTTTCAAACAGACGTTACAAAGAACCATTTAACAAACGACTTGACTAAGGTCGTTCAAATCTAACCTCAAAGCAGTAAAAGTCGCAGTTTATATCCTGGGGCGTCGCGGCGTTCTAGATTTAGCGTGGAGTTGCCAATCTCCGCTACTAGATGGCATTGGCCGACGGCATCGTAAATAGTTTTACTGTCAGTCGTGCTTCGACTGTCTGTGGGTGCACACGTATTGAGCAGATGTCTGAGATGTTCCGAGGCTTTATGACTAGCGCTGCTTGGATTGTGTTGATGGAATATTACCTATAAGGAGTTTCGGCTGCTTGATCGTGTGATTGTAATATCTATAATTCGTTAAAAGAACCATAGTCACAAACAAAGTAGGAAGTTGTATCTGTATTCCAAATAGGTATATACCTATAAATATCATAACATTTTAAGGAAATGAAAAACCTTATCAAAAATGTACGATCCCGGTGGTGTTCGAACCCAGAGCAGGATCTGTAATCTGTGCCCAGACCTTATAAAAATTTCGACAAAACCCGACACAGGTTTTGTAGCTTAGTGGATAAAGCACTTCCGGCTTTAAGAAGCGTCATGGATCTAGTACTTTGTAAACTTTCGCGATCAATAGACATAATTTTTAACTCTATAACGGGTCTTTATTGCGTAATTACATTGTTTTTAGTGTCAACCCGAGTGAGCACGAAGGCAGCAGGGAACTCGAAACGTCGGGAAATAATAAAACAAGGTAAAAAATTACGCAATAAAGTCCCGTTGAACAGTTTAAAGTCCCGTTGAAAATTACGTCAAAGATCTATTTGACATCGTAATTTTTTAGATAAGGTTTTTAATTTTCTTGAATCATAGACACATTCTCAAACAACCTTAGCTATCAGTTAGGTTGGGATGACAAAGTTTCTTTCAATTATATAGGGTTTATCCATCAGTGTACATACCTACACACAGTTATTGCAAGAGCTGACTCGCTTTTAACCAATATGTGTTACACTTTGGCGATAAAGACGCAGAATCGACTGGATATACGTACTGTAGCGTCAAAACTAATTCTAGATGCCCAGTTGACTAGGGTTTGGGTCGCCAGGGCTAAGGAACGTCTCATGAATCAAAATCCCGGGACTTTTTGAAAATGTTGTGGTTTTGGGTCCTCTCAGGCCGTATCACGGTTGCATTTTAGTGACTCGTAACACGCTTTTTGCAGTTTTTTATAGCAATTATCATTATCATCATCGTAATAATCTAAGCTGTAGGAGTAGGAGGTATTCAACTAACAGCTAGTCAAAACGCGCGACGTAATAAAGTTGTTACATTACGTAACGAAAAAATAAAACTCATTCAAAATGTGTTCGATTTTAATTATATTTTATTTTATTTTTTTCTATTTAACATAAACAGAAACTACTGATTCAATAAAAGTGTCGCTGAAATGTCTGAAAAATCTTAAAGTGCCAGAACGCCCTGAGACTTTGATCGTTGGTTGTCTCGTTTCCCGGGACTTTAAAATGTCGAGACTGCCCTAAACCCACAGTTGATATAACAATAAAACAGAACTATACTGACCCGTTTACACTGCAACCGTTTCCAATAATCAACAGAACAGCAAGTGACCGTATGCATAGAATTGTCTGAACCGAAGCTAATAAAGTTGCAACCAGTCTTTACGAGTCGCTATTGCTGGAAATTGAATGTGCTATGTGAGGTGAATGCTAACACCTGCATATAGTTGGAACCTTTCATTCGAATAAACTTTCTTATCGTAGGGAGTCTGAAAGAGTTGACAGCACCTACGTCTTTATAGGTTTTTTGTTATATCGTTATATTACAATTACTTATAATAATAAAACCTCCGTGGGCCACCGGCAGTGAAATGCTGACCCTTCTCTCTTTCCCGTGGATGCAGTAACAATATGTGAAGGGATACCTCTGGAAGATAGGCATCAGCGTCTTTTCGTGTTCATCCCATACTGCTCCCGCCAACCCGCCTACCGTGCCCCAATAATTCATAATAAATAACTAGATATCTTTAAGCAAAAAATAACATGAGTTATTATGTAGTTTAATCCAATTCAAAGACAATATTAAAATAAAACCGGGCAAGAGCGAGTCGGACTCACGCACCGAGGGTTCCGTGCCATCATACAATATAATATATGACAAAGGCGGATTTATATTTGTTGGAGAACTGATAGCGGAACTTTTGTAGATTTTTTACACTTTCGATGATTTATAAAAAAGTATGCTAATTGGAGAGTTTGTATTAGATTTTCTGTAATCTTTACATACACTTCTAATAGCAATAAAAGTTTCAGAGGTTTATCTCCGCAAACTTCGGAGATAAGGGGGAACGCTATTTTTTTCAACGTTTTTGTGAATAAGTCGAAAACTATACGGCTTAAAGCAAAACAAAAACCTAATATGCAAATGAATACCTTTCATATGATAATTTACATAACCTAGTAACTCCACAAAAAATTTGGAAACCTCCCTTCCATCCCCCTTGTCTAAAAAACTATGCAAATTAGAGAGTTCGCTATAATTTTCCTATGAAGTTTACATACACTTCTATTAGCTATAAAAGTATCACGGGTTTATCTCTGCAAACTTCGGTGATAACGGTAGTTTTTTCAACATTTTTGTTAATAACTCAAAAATGGTATAGCATAAAGGAAAAATAAAAACTGTTTAATAATATGCAGATAATTACCTATTTATAATACCCCACACGATTAGTAACTTAACTTAAAAATTTTGAGATCCCCCATCCGCCCCCCTGCAATCATAATAAGAATATTGTTTAGCATTTTCATTTAAGCTATATTAGTAAAAAAGTGTTATCTTTAACCATTTCAAATTTCAAGTCGTTAGCATCAGTAGTTCTCGAGATATCCACTTGTGACTGACAGACAGACAGTGTGATTCTATAAGGGTTCCTTTTTACCATTTTGGTCCATAACCCTAAAAACTATATAAAATCATGCATTTCATAACAAACAACGCACCCAAATAGGCCAATAAAAACTTTATGGTACTAAACATAAAGTTGAAATCACTTCACACTCCGAAATCTAATCTGGCACACCCAGCAATCGTAACTATAATTATAGTTTATTTCATTCATTTGGTGTCTGAATTACTGACTCACAATTTGTCGCAGGACGAACCGCCGGACAAATTATTCTAGGCCTGCATATTGTGGAAATATTAGCGTTGAGCGTGGATAAATGTACCTGAATTGGGTTTGTCTATATCCTTTTTTTTTTCGTTATCTTTGTCAAAAAATACACAATTAAAAAAATACAATTTTACAAGTTGATCGGATGTGAACTGTTATGACCCGAGTTCATAATTGTATAAGATTTTTTTTAATTTTTTTATGTATAAAAAAATCCCTTGTGTGGTTTAAGGTATTTTTATTTGTAACTCTACGGCAACTTTTCGCGGAGGTCAATGACCCTGTCAAGAATCAGCTGGCTTTTAGGTTGTCATTATTGTAAAATCAGCTTTTGAAGTTGAAACCTTCATGGTCTTTACTTGAATGAAAATCTCCGAATCCTGGAAGTCCTCAAACTAAACCTTTTCCTTGTGGTCAGAATCAACCCCTTTCGGGTTAGTACACTTCTAATACAACCTGTATAGTAGATTGTTCTATTTTTAAACTGTGTGTGAAATAGGGCTGTGGATAATGATTTCGACAATATTTGTCGAGCTTAAAAAAATAACGCCTGTATTTTTTTAAATTTATATTACGAAAAATAGACGCCGCCTGCCAAGCGTGGTGAGTCGGAGATGAGGTGAGACAACTACCCCTTAAGATCAGTACTTACTCGTCGATTCATGAGGGAGGCCTATGTCCAGCTGTGGACTACCTACTGATGAGATGATGATCAATAACGGGATCTTAATTTTTAGGCTTCCGTACCCAAAGGGTAAAAACGGGTCTGTCTGTCACCAGGCTGTATATCATGAACCGTAATAGCTAGACAATTGAAATTTTCACTGATGACGAATTTCTGTTGCCGCTATCATTTCAGCCATAAAACGTCCACTGATGAACACAGGCCTCCCTCATGGATCTCCATGAGGGGTAGTTGCCATTCTCACCACGCTTGGCAGGCGGGTTGGCGAGCGCAGTACGGGATGTTGATACACGGATAGACGCTGCTGCCCATCTTCCGGAGGTATCCCTTAGCAGGCTCTTACTGCATCCATGGGCATGATAGGAGGGGTATCATTCTACTGCCGGCACCCCACGGCGAACTGCCGGCACCCCACGGCGGTTGCCGCTATAACAGAAATTAAAAACAGAATAAAAATAAATATTAACGGGGGCTCCCATACAATTAACGTGTTTTTTTTGCCGATATTAATAACGGCAACAGGTACACGCTTTAAATATTCGCAGAACATTCAGTTGTAATTCACTTTAAAAATAAATAACTAAATTAAAATAAAACAAATATTTAGCGGCGGCTCCCATACAACAAACGTGATTTTAACCAGTTGTTTTGCCAAATAATGCGGAACCCTACGTCCTAGAATCCGACTCGCATTTGGCCGTTTTTTTACCGCCTAAGTCCCGCGCCATCACTAGTATAATAATAATATCTTTATTCTCAGGCAACAATAGAAAAGTACACAGATCTTAAATAATTTATTCTACGGCCCATAGATATATACCTTAAATCTAACATATATATAGTATAAACTTATTACTAACACACTAATATAATATACTATAAGCTAAAGGTGATTACACAACGCTCGCAGCGTTTTTATTCCGCACACTATAACGGTAGTTCGACGCAGGGCGTGGTTTACGATCGTCCGGCGATATCTCTTTTATTGTTGTTTTATTGATGGGAAGTGACGTCCGGGGAGAAAAATAAAGGAAATGAAGGTAGGATTGGGCAAACGGTTATATTAATTTCACATATCAATTTACTAAATATATATAAATTAAATCTCATTTATTCCCTATCCTGTGGGAATTTCGAAAAATCCCTTCTTAGTGCACCTCTAGGATACTCAATTAGATTTTTTTATTTTGTTTTATTCAAGGTATAGGTGTGCCAAATTTCAAGTCTTTAGGTCTAGTGGTTTAGGCTGTGCGTTGATATATCAGTCAGTCAGTTAGTCAGTGAGTCAGTCAGGACTTTGAATGTTATATATATAGATTTATACAGCGTCAGCAACTGGTGCTCATGCTGTACGGGACGCTGCAGTACCAGCGACATTTATATTATTATGATGGGCTAGACTATCAACAACATGGGTCTCACAAGAAAGTCGCAGTCCTGGCCGTCCACGAAAGCGCTGGCGGGACGATCTTACCACCTTCCGAGAAGATTGGTGGGACATCGCTCTTGATAGGGAGGAGTGGTGGGATTTGGGAGAGGTATTTGCCCAGCAGTGGGACAATATAAGCTGACAAAAAATAAAAAATATATTATGTAACCATGTCTAGTGTGAATCATCATTCCAGCCATAAAACGTCCACTACTGAACGCAGGCCTCCCTCATGGATCTCCATAAGGGGCAGTCGCCTTACTCACCACGCTTGGCAGGCGGGTTGGCGAGCGCAGTATTCATTTAGTCACTAGTGTGAATAAATGATCGTTATCTGACCTTTATCCAGCAGGCATCAAAGTTTCACCCGCTTTAGAGTGCTCAATATCCATGCAATATTTTATGGAAACAGAGATTCTATTATACAACTATCTACTACACAAATTACTGAAATTACCTAAGTTTTCAACAAAGCGAGCAGTCAATATTTGCACGCTTCTACCCTAAGGTCAGATTGATCCTGGTCGAAGACCGCGATACTTTCTATCTGGCAATATTTGTTGAGGTCATCCCTAGATTGATTTTAAGAGAAGTTTCGGGATAGGGGTTAAAGTTGGAAGTAAAGCCCTTGATTTTTTCCTACAACTAATGTGCGCACACTTAATATACAGAATTATACTTATAGAATCACTCTGTCTGTCTGTCGTTCTCTTAGATTAAAACAAATGTTATAATCTAAGGTCGTTCTGTCACAAATGGATATCTCGAGAACTACTGATGCTATCGACTTGAAATTTAAAATGGTTAAAGACAACACTTTTTTACTTATATAGCATATATGAAAATGTTAAAAAAATAATCTCGTTTTGATTGCAGGGGGCCGGATAGGATAATATATCTCAAAATTTTCAAGTGAAGTAACTAGGCCGTGTGGGGTATCATATGAAAGGTATCCATTTGCAAAATTAATAAACAGTTTTTATTTATTTTTTAAGCCGTATCGTTTTTGAGTAATTTACAAAATGTTCAAAAATTCATTTTGTAAAAACAGGGATTACTCACGTAGTATTGTAACGTCGAAGATTATTCCCGACACGTCAGTGTCGTGTCGGCCCCAAGCGCGGACGAGCATTCAATCCCATGATGATGATTTTTTTGAAAAATCGAAACGTGTCGGTTACAATACTATTTAATATCTCACATTAATTTTGGAAGGGAAATGTTCAAAAATGTTATCCTTCGACAAGCTTTCTTGAATAAGCAGTATTTATTGTATTCGTTTGATAATAAAAATATTCATTCATTAATTTCAGCCGTAAAACGTCCACTACTGAACACAGACCACCCTCATCCATGAGGGGTAGTTGCCATACTCACCACGCTTGGCAGGTGGGTTAGCGAGCGCAGTAGTTATGTGATGTTTATACACGGAAAGACGCTGCGGCCCATCTTCTGTAGGTATCCCAGGCTCTTACTGCATCCATGGCTATGAGAGGAGGGGTAACATTCTACTGCCGCCCCCCCCCCCCCCCCCACGGCAAATAAAATAATATATTTGTTTAATTTCCCCATATTTCATGGGTCCTATTTACTAAGTATTTGATCTTATACTAATTAGATAATTTGCCGTGGGGTGCCGGCAGAAGAATGTCCCCTCCTCTCATGCCTCTAATATAGAGTAATAATAAAGTTTATTGTCATAAAAATGCCCGTGGATGCAGTAAGAATCTGCCAAAAGATACCTCTGGAAGCAGCGTCTTTCCGTGTATTTACATCCTGTACTGCGCTCGCCAACCCGCCTGCCAAGCGTGATGAGTATGTCAACTATACAGCCTCTTTATGCTGTGAAAAAATGAAATTGCGGTCATAAATTGGATGGGTGACCGAATCTTCTCCTTTTTAAAACTTAGTAGGATCAGCTAATTTATAATATTTATTTTGTTCTTACATACGGAACCCTACGGTTTGGCGAGTAAAGTACGGGATGTTGATACACGGAAATACGCTGCTGCCCATTTGTTGGAAGATAGCCCTTAGCAGGCTCTTACTGCATCCACGGGTATGTGAGGAGGGGTAACATTCTACTGCCGGCACCCTACGTCAGTTTATTTTTATTAGTATGCAATAAAAAAATCTTCATTCATTTATTAATTTAACCGCATTTCCCTGCTGTAATTATTTAATCTCAATGTTTAAAAGGCGTAGGTAACATATATAAAAAAAAATTGAAAAGAAGAACCATTTGCTGGTATGCTCGGGGGAGAGCCAGAAGTATTAATGATTGGTGAACGTTTTACAAAGCGCCTTTTTGTCTAATTTCGATCTCGTTTAGCACGATAATAATAATAAAAAAAATATAATAATATTATTATAATATTATAATAATTTAATTAAAATTTATAATAATAATTTAATCATATAATAATATTTTCATTCACCAGGGGACACGTGCAGGGTTGTGAAGGTGCTTCCTGCGGACGCGAGCTTAATCGTAGTAATTTGTTAATTTACTTTGTGAATGTAATGTGAAGATGTCGTAGGAGTGTCATAATAAATAAATAAATAAATCGTCCCCCAACCCTTTCCCTGCTGCGAGTAAACCATGAAAACTAATCCATGAAAAACAGGACAGCACTGGCGTACGCGGCGAGTGCTCTACAAACAGAGCCGGACATGCGGACAAACATCCTTTTATCCGACTAACCAGCTTCTGAAGTACGCATCTTGTTTCTATTTACGGAAACCTGTATTTACAGACTTTACAGCCTTTAAAGTTCCTTTTCATGGTAATGCTTTTTGATTTGTAACGAGCATTTATTGCGTGCATCATCAACATAATTTCAGCCCTATAACGTCCGCTACTGAACATAGGCCTCCCTCATGGATCTCCATGAGGAGTACCTAGTTGCCATACTCACCACGCTTGGCAGGCGGGTTGGCGAGCGCAGTACGGGATGTTGATACACGGAAATACGCTGCTGCCCATCTTCCATATGTACTGCATCCACGGGCATGAGAGAGGAGGGGTAACATTCATATGCCGACACACATAGCAGTCAAACACAGAACACCCCTCTTTTTTGTCGGTGGTTAAAAAAATAAGAAAAATGGTGACATGCATCGCATATCGTATGGTCACGCATCAACTTCGTGCATCAACGCTGTATCGAACGAAATATTACAAATATATTATAATCTGTAGGTATACGCTAGCGAAGAAATCGTGGAGCACATATTTCGTAACTATAACACGCTATAACTATCAGACCATTATTTGCAGGCTACTCGTAAGTTATCTCATAAGACGAGGGAGCCAATAGATCAAGGCCCTCAGGCGAGGTCTTCCCTTGAATCTTAATATCGTCTGACTTTTATTACTCTGCCGGGGACTCAAAGGAACATAACTTTCTTATAACAGACAAATATGTAACATAGTTATGCATTATTTTTGTTATTTAAATGACATTAAGTAAATTATCAAACTCACATTCGCTGCTGGACAAAGGTCTCCCAAGGGTTTTTTTTCCACACTACAAATTCTTTACATATTCCCATTGATATGACATTTATGTTAAGGACGTGAGTAGAAGAAGTTATTGTTTTTTTTTTATTCTACCAAATGACGAGACAAGCCATCTGATGTTAAGCGGTAATCTCTGCCTATAACAACTGCAATATTGCCAAGCAGTAATGTCTGCATTGCTGTGTTCCGGTTTGAACGGTAAGGCCGGTTATGTTTGTATGCCCTAGTGGCAGAATCTAGAGAACGAAATGTATTTATAACCTACCACCTAACTGTACCTGATTCACAAACAATAAATGAATTATGAAATTACGGGCACAAGAAACCTTACAACTCTCAATGTCTCAGGGTGACGGGCGCTGCGCCACAAAGGTCACCATGGACACTATGGAAACCATCCATACTTATTGTTTAGTTAAGTTTTACCCTGTAAGTGCGTTTCTCGGTACCGCGTTTAGTTCCAAATCTGAAACTAGATGTCGCCCTTAAAAATGTTCAACCGCTAGATCGCGCTATCGAAAACGCACGGCAGCAGATATAGTCTCGTAGTGATTTTGTGATTTTTTGAGATGGACAGGAGCTCGTTACGTTAGTCACTGAGATTTGCAATAAAGTACCTTTGCATCAAAGTGCGTTTTTTTGAACGGGTTCCAACATAGTTCCATCATTTGGTCCTACGGCCGGATACCCTAGCCCTTGGATAGTCGGAGGAGTCCACCGACGGGGAGGGGGAAACACGTCGTCGCGGCCGCTGGATTGTTTGCCAGCGTGTGAGGTCAGCACGCGTGTACCGGAGAAGGTGGTGCGAGAGGGCGCCACTGTGCTGTGCTAGCGCGCTTAACTGCGCAGCTGAGCCAGCACTGCAGCCGGGCGCTTGGGAGTGCGCCACTGCAGCGGAGTTGCCGGGCCATCGCCAGCCCGCAGCCTGCGATCGGGAGCCGCCAGAGGGCGCCACTGTGCTGTGCCAAGCGCGCTCAACTGCGCAGCTGAGCCAGCACTGCAGCCGGGCGCTTGGAGGTGCGCCACTGCAGCGGAGTTGCCGGGCCATCGCTGCCCGCAGCCTGCGATTGGGAGCCGCCAGAGGGCGCCACTACAGTGCAACTATTGAAGTTTGCGGTTTGTGAAGTGTAATCGTGAGTACTTTTGAATTGTTTGTTATTGTGGAAATTTCCTTCGGGAAAGGAAGATGCAGTTGGATTGATGCAAGAATTGAACAAAGCAGTTATTGGCAAGAATTGAACATTGACTTTTTAACGTTAAGTTTTAGGACTTATAATTTTTGTGTGCATGCTAGTATTAAGGTACGAAACTCTGTTGAGACGGGGAATCCACGCCCAAATTTCGATATTTATTTTAAATTCTCAAACACTTAGAAAAATTTGATAAAAAATATTTTGTTTATATTTAACCTTAGCTACAATGGAATCCTTATACAAACTTCAGTATGACGTAAAGTCACGTATTGAAAAGGCCAGAAGTAACTTAAAGAAATCGCCTAAAACTCGTATCACGTTATCATACGTTGAGGTAAGGCTTGATTGTTTAGAATCCACTTGGAAAAGTTTTAATAGAAATCATGAGGCTATTGTACAAAAGGTAACTGAATCAAATGCAGAAGATAAATACTTTTCGGATGAAATATTTGAGAATACAGAGGAAACATACGTAGATTATAAAAATGAATTAAATGAAATTTTGAACGCATTTCGTACCAAAGAAAGTGCAGATAAAAGTGTTAACGCTAGCAATAAGTGCGATTATTTTAAGTTGCCTAAGATTTCAATTCCCACTTTTTCGGGAGAATTCACTCAATGGCCGACATTTAAAGATTTGTTCATATCTGTTATTCACAATAGCGACAATTTACAAGATGTGCAAAAAATGCATTATTTAAAGGGTTTGTTGACGGGTGAGGCAGAACAGTTGGTGCGAAACCTTTCCATTACATCCGCGAATTATGCGGAATGCTGGAAAGCGTTGTGTAGTAGGTTTGATAACAAAAGATTTACATCAAATTGTTTATTAAAGCGCTTAATGTCACAGAATAATGTAGCGGAACATTCTAGTGCCATAAAGGGTCTATTAGACACGACTATGGAATGTCTAAACGGTCTTAAAAATCTCGGTGTTGATGTTCAGTCTTGGGATTTGATAGTAATTTACATCGTTAGTTCAAAACTTGACATTGAATCTCGGAAACTATGGGAAACAAAAATAAGTTCACATGATCAACTACCCGCGTTAGACGAAGTTAAAGACTTTT
This sequence comes from Pasiphila rectangulata, assembly GCA_963082625.1. Classification (NCBI taxonomy): domain Eukaryota; kingdom Metazoa; phylum Arthropoda; class Insecta; order Lepidoptera; family Geometridae; genus Pasiphila; species Pasiphila rectangulata. Next base: position 12,095,069 of record OY720253.1, read on the forward strand.
TAGAAGCCAGGTCTCGGGCATTAGAATTCTTGGATCCAAAATGTAAATCTAAAGCAAACGTAAATAAAGCTAAGGTTCACCACGCTGCTGCTGCCTCCGCCGACAACCATTCGAATGGGAACAGGTCGTGCCCATTCTGTGAGGAAAACCATAAGCTTGGAAATTGTAAGAATTTTGTAAAGGACGATTACAAGGCTCGTCATGACTTCGTCCAAACCAAGCGCTTGTGTTTTAATTGTTTTGGTGCTAATCACGTCGTGAGACACTGTCGCCAGAATTCCTGTTGTCGCATATGTAAGCGTAAGCATCACACGTTGTTACATCCCGATAATTCTAGCTCCAGTTCAGCCGTGGCAGTGTCCACCACGGCCGAAATCAAATCAGCAGTGTCTGACGTCAAGGCAGCATTATCAGAGGGCGATACATTTTCGCCAAAAGTAGCTTCACACTTTTCTCAAAGGTCATTACCGTCACAGGTTTTGTTGGCTACAGCTATTGTCGAAGCACAGACAAGGCGAGGGTCAGCACAGCTTCTAAGGGTGTTATTGGATCAGGGATCTCAGGCTTCGTTCATAACGGAGTCGGCGGTTCAACTGCTTGGACTGAAGAAGAAATCAGCCAAGACAGTCATTTCAGGTGTAGGTGGCGAGGAGAGCAGCTTTGCTTCGAGGTTTACGGTCACAACGACTATTCACTCGCGCATCGACCCCAGGTTCAGTGTCGAAGTAGAAGCATACGTATTAGCTAATATTACGTCGGTTTTACCCTCAGAGAAATTTGTTGAATTTGACTGGCCTGAACTACAGCTCACTTTAGCAGACCCGGAATATCATACTCCAAACAAGGTTGACCTGCTGCTGGGCGCTGAAGTATACGGCCAAGTTTTGAGAGAAGGATTGACTCAAGGTCCTTTAGGTTATCCTGCTGCACAAAACACAGCATTTGGATGGATCTTGTTTGGTCGAATCCCATCGAGCACAGCCTCGAACGCTAATTGTCATCATGCCACTATTAGTAAGGCTGATGAAGTTGATGACAGCGATCTCCTGAAGCAGTTTTGGGAGATCGAGTCCACAATTCCTGGATCTCCAAAAATCCTGTCTGAAGATGAGCAGCGTTGCGAAGAACTCTATTCGCAAACCACTTCAAGAGATGAAGATGGAAGGTATGTGGTTCAGCTTCCATTTCGAAGTGACAATCCTCAGTGTCAGTACGGCAGAACGAGAGACCAAGCTGTTAAACGATTTCAGCTTCTTGAGTCCAAGTTTAAGAAGCATCCGGAAATAAAGCGCAGATATTCTGAAGTCTTCCACGAATATCTCGATCTAGGTCACATGGAACGTGTAAATGGTGATGATCCTAAACGATCTACAGCAGTATACTTACCACACCATGCCGTTGTACGTGAGGACAAGATGACGTCCAAGATACGGATCGTGTTCGATGCTTCCATGAAAGGGATTTACGGTGTTTCTCTGAATGATGAGTTGTTGATTGGCCCAACAATACAGCCGCCACTGCGTCACATCATTATCAAATGGAGAATGCATCCCATAAGCATTTGTGCGGATGTCGTCAAAATGTATAGACAAGTTAAGGTTTCACCTGAACACGCAGATTTCCAAAGAGTAGTATGGCGCGAAGATCCTTCAGAAGAAATTCAAGACTTTCGTATGTTGAGAGTTACCTTCGGTACTTCGTCGGCTCCTTATCTCGCTGTGAAGACACTCCAGCAGGTCGCGGTTGATGAATCGTCGTCATGCGGTCCTGATGTTGCTGACAAAATAAAAAATGAGTTCTATGTAGATGATCTTATGACAGGATGTCAAACAGTGAATGAAGGATTAAGGTTGAAAAGAGAAATGACAGAAGTACTTACCGAAGGTGGTTTTCAATTGCAGAAGTGGGTCAGCAGCTGCGAAGAGCTAAACAAGCAATTTTCGGAAAGGGATAAAGATCTGGAGACAGGAAGGGATCGAGGAACGACAGAAAAGGATATAAAAATGGATGAGATCACGAAAATATTAAGAATTTCATGGACCAAGGATTACGATGAGTTTCGATATTCGGTCAAACTCTCCGCACAGGAGCATCCTGTCACGAAGCGGCGAGTAATATCAGATATCTCCCGCCTATTCGACCCGTTGGGATGGGCAGCACCTTGTGTTGTCACATCAAAGATATTCATTCAAAAGCTGTGGCTTTCGGGTATAGGCTGGGATGAAGAGCTGCCACAAGAATTGTTAATGGAGTGGCAAACTTACCGAAACCATCTTGCTGACACGTGTAAGTTTAGCATCCCAAGATGGTTGAAAACATCAGATAATAATGCCCGTGTCGAGTTGCATGGGTTCTCTGATGCATCTGTGGCGGCATATGCGGCAGTTGTTTATGTCAGAGTTATCGGTGCCGATATGTCAATAACTGCAAGCTTAGTGACAGCCCGAACGAAGGTTTCTCCTGTTAAACAGCAGTCGATTCCTCGACTTGAGTTGATGGGTGCTGTACTGCTTGCAGAATTGTTATCGGAAGTATCGGTTGTTATGAGGATTCCGTCAATCCATGTACACGCATGGACGGATTCCTCAGTCGTTCTGGCATGGCTTAGTAGTCATCCTAGCCGCTGGAACACTTTTGTGGCAAATAGAGTGTCAACTATTCTATCTCTGTTTGACAATTCGCACTGGGCTCATGTCCAGACTTGTCAGAACCCAGCAGATATTGCTTCACGAGGTTTGACTCCACAAGAACTTTCATGTAGTGTCTTGTGGTCTCAGGGTGCGCCTTGGTTACGTGACGAAATAATTGAATACACGAGACCAAAGGCTATATCAACCAATATAGAGCAAAAATCTGTCAAGGCTCATATTGCAACTGAGACCACACCAGATGATCCTGTTTGGACAAAATATTCAACACTGCAGAGGTTAGTGAGAGTAATAGCATATTGTCGAAGAATTCTGAAATGGAGAAAGCTACAAGATAGAAATAGACGTTATGAGAACTATTTGACGCATGAAGAAAAATCAGAAGCAACAAAAGTCTGTGTAAGACATGCTCAGAAACAGGGATTCATCGAAGAAATAGAAGATTTACGAAAAACTGGAAGAGTAAAAGCAAGAAGCAGGCTGAAGTCGCTGTGCCCTGTAATAGATAGTGATGGGATCTTACGCGCTAGTAGTCGGATCCAGAACGCAAGGTTAGACCAAGATACAATCAATCCCATCATTCTACCTCGGGACAATCACTTCACACTTCTTGTGATTGCAGAATCCCACAGAAAGACGTTTCACGGAGGACCCACATTAGTTCTGAACCATTTGCGTACTAAGTATTGGGTAGTTTCAGCTAAAGATTTAGTGAAAAGGTTCGTTCGCAACTGTGTTACTTGTAAGCGGTATGCCGTCACTGCTCAAAGCCAGTTGATGGGCCAGTTGCCGTCTAGTAGGGTAACACCAGCAAGAACGTTTAGGCATAGCGGTGTTGATTTTGCTGGTCCTATAAACATTCGTACGTCGAAGGGTCGCGGTCATCAGTCCTACAAAGGGTACATTTGTTTGTTTGTCTGTATGGTCACTAAGGCTATACACTTAGAGGTGGTGAGCGATTTATCGTCGCAAGGTTTCATCGCTGCTTTTAAAAGGTTTGTAGGACGTCGGGGCGTCGTCACTGACATCTGGAGTGACAACGGTACAAATTTTGTTGGTGCTTCTAAGGAACTGCGGCATCTTGTTGCTGCAGAAGGGTCTTCTGTGGCGATAGACATCAAGGAGTGGCTGGGTGACAATGGCACTAAGTGGCACTTTATTCCTCCTCATGCGCCAAACTTCGGTGGGCTTTGGGAGGCAGGAGTGAAGTCCACAAAGTATCACCTAAAGCGAGTGATAGGGAACGCCACCCTTACCTTTGAAGAGATGTCCACATTGCTGATCCAAGTCGAAGCATGCTTGAACTCCCGGCCGTTGTCGATACTGCCTGATAACCATGACGATCCAACTCCTTTAACACCTGGTCACTTTCTCATAGGCGAACCTTTGATAACGGTGCCCGACCGGAACTATTTGGAGAGCAATATTAGTAGCCTTAAACGTTGGCATTTTAGCTCAGCGAATGATGCAGGATTTCTGGCGGCGATGGTCCGAAGAATATTTGGTACACCTGGGGCAGCGATACAAGTGGAATAAACGGGTTCCGGAACCAAACATTGGTGATGTTGTTTTGGTGAAGGAAGACCACTTGCCTCCTGCACGTTGGTTCTTAGGCAGAATAGTAGAAAGGCATCCTGGTTCGGACGGTGTCACACGAGTGGTAACCCTCAAGTGTAATGGGTCATTATGTAAACGTCCTGTGTCAAAGTTATGTGTTTTACCTGTTACAGATTAGGTAAAAAATTGTTTTTTTTGTGTTCTTAATGAGAAGTCATGTTGTTAGTTATTTTATTGGTAAGATTTTGGTTATATATTTGGTAATAACATTGTAAGTTGTTTTGTTGATTTAAGATTTGTTTTTTTTTGTATGTTATACAGTCCACATTGTGCTTAAATTCATAGAAACGTAACGAGTCACTTTCAGCTTTGTTTTGTGTAACTTATAGAGATCACCCCATTGCTAGTTCTCTTATGATGAACATAAACATATGTTCATGGCGGGCGATATGTTTAGTTAAGTTTTACCCTGTAAGTGCGTTTCTCGGTACCGCGTTTAGTTCCAAATCTGAAACTAGATGTCGCCCTTAAAAATGTTCAACCGCTAGATCGCGCTATCGAAAACGCACGGCAGCAGATATAGTCTCGTAGTGATTTTGTGATTTTTTGAGATGGACAGGAGCTCGTTACGTTAGTCACTGAGATTTGCAATAAAGTACCTTTGCATCAAAGTGCGTTTTTTTGAGCGGGTTCCAACATAGGTCCATCACTTATTGTTAAAATAAAAATATTTTTTTTGTAAATACATTAAGTACTGCAGCAAATATGTGCACCAGAGAACGCAGGATAGATCAGTGGAGAGAGAGAAAGGAGACATCATGCATCATGCAGGCCATAGCCTGCAGTGGGAAGAATTATGGAAAAGAGAAGGATAGGAAACGATGAGGGAAGTATCATGTAAAAAAAATATAAATATAATCACACACAGAAATCGCCCAGACCCGAGAAAAATATCTGCAGAAAAGCATAAATTGCCTCAGCCGGGAACTGAACGTATTTGACCAACTCATCCACCGGTCCTCAAAACCCTATACAAATACAAAGAATCTATTAAAAACAAAAAGGAACTAAGCGTTCCTATAGAAGAACTATAAACTAACATCATCATCATTCCAGCCGCAGGACGTCGGGCGCTGGACACAAAGGCCTCCCTCCAAGTATCTACTGATAATGAGGGGTTGTTGCCGTACCACGCTAGGCACGCGGATTGGCGAGCGCAGTACATTCATACGCGTAAAGACGCTGCTGCCCATCTTCTGGAAGTATCTAAGCAGATTTTACTGCATCCTTGGGCAAGAGAGGAGAGGCCACATGCAGAATAGAATAGAGAACTGCTTACTAACACTCGATCCAAACTTCTAAGCGAATGCAGAACAATAGCACTGAAACATTCAAAGGCCACGTACACAACCTAAGGCTATGCACATAATGCGCGCTGTAATACAATACCGGGTCCGCACTAAACTGCTATAAGTATTGCAAGTCGAGCGGCATTTGAGGTCCGCGGCGCGCATACTGATTCACAGCTACAGAGCCTTGCATCTTGGGATATGGTACTGTGATGACGTAGAAAAGTTGACGTTTATTTACAGAAAAGAAAAATGTGAAATAAAAGATGCAATGAGGCGTTTTCATTAAGAAGTAAAAACTTCAAAAATAGTTACATCGAACTATATAGATGGCGTTAGTTTTCTTTTACTGGTAGGCACAATTCGACAATGACAGGATTAATCACAAACTTGCTTACTCCGCTTGCCAGCTCCATCTGTTAGGTTTAGTAGAAAAGTCTTTTTCTTTTTTTACTGAAAACGGCTCATTCGACAATGACAGGATTAATCACAAACTTGCTTACTCCGCTTGCCAGCTCCATCTGTTAGGTTTAGTAGAAAACCCTTTTTATTTTTTTACTGAAAACGGCTCATTATAATTTCGATTTTGACGGGATTTTAACCCGCACGTTCAGACAAACAACGTTAACGCAAGCTGCCTTTACTGTTCGCACACAGAACCAACCGTATGTAGAACGTAGGAACAGCTGAGATAAGACGCGGATTTCCAAGTGATGATCATGAGAGGTTGTTGCCATACTCACCACGCTTGGCAGTTAGGTTGGCGAGCGCAGTTCGGGATTGTTGATACAGGCAAAGACGCTACTGCCCTTCTTACGGAGGTATCAAATGAAAATATTTCTAAGATCTTGATACATTGGTATCATGTAATTTGCCATAAAAAAGGCGACAGGCGAATTGACCTGTTCTTTCCACAGACTAATAAGACTTACTAACTGACTAATATCCGGCTGAGTTTAGAACATGGTCTATACCATCCTGTACAGACTTTTAGAGTGTACGTACAATCAATCAATAATATTCATTTACAGGCAACAATAGAAAAGAACAAAGATCTTAAATAACTTATTCTACGGCCCATAGATACAAACCTTAAAACTAACATACATATTATAGTTTCGATAAATTAAAACTAAACAAAAACAAAACGTATGACGCATTCTTGTCTCATAGCGATGCTCTCACCGCTTGCAGGCGTCCGATGAACAAGAAAGAGTTAATGTATTTTACAATAGGGACAATATTATTTAATCCTCTAAAATATCTTGTTCTTTTTGCAATATTAAAACGATCATATAAGGCATCTGTATAATGTGAAAGGCCGTTCAGTACGCTACACATGAATTCACCGCATCCATTATTCCCTCATCCATCTCTAAGTTGGCTACTTTATTTCTCGCGAGGTGAGTCGTTGAAAGTGAGATAGTTCACTCCACTCCGACTGCTTGGCATTCGGCTCACGTGCCGGCGGACTTTTTAACCGAACTTTTGTATAGTTCCGGTGATTATGCCGGTGTCAATAAAGTTTTATAGAGTCCTGAAGGTTCCTTCGTAGGAATGGACGATTTATGTATGAGGGTGAGAGTGGCAAAGTGCAGGCGATGAACTCATCAAATGTTTGAAAGATGAAATGGTTTTTGCGATGTGCTAGAGACATGCAATCTATGAAATTAATAAATCAAATGTATAGATAAGTAGATTATTCAGAACCACTGAACCAAATTGGAAGCCGTGTTGGCCAAGTGGTATGTACCCCGGCTTTCAATCCGAAGGTCGTGGGTTCGATACCGGCCATCTATTAGTTGGCAAATCCATTGATAGATAAATAGATAATGCATTTATTTAGTACACACATAGCACAAAATAAAGACTTTACAGATTAAAGTTGGAATGTAGGACAACAAAGCGACACAGAGGAATTAAGAAAAAAAAACATTAGTTCGCCCAATGGATGTTTCTCTCATGAAAAATGTAATGTTCACATTTGGGCCAGAGGCCAACACGGTTTAAAAGCTAAGCAACATGCAAAAACCTCGTATCGATTTGTGGGACTTTGTCTACGTCAGATTGCGGTAGGTAGCTCCAAACGCAATCCAAGCAAACAGCTAGTTGACAAAAGTGACAAAATTTTAATTTATATAAATGAAAAATTCAATCAAAATTTCGTCTCCGACGGGACTTGAACCCGTAACGTTCAGATTTCTGCTAGGAGTCGCTACTCGGTGCTACAAAACCGATAAAGGGAGTCAAGATTTTCAACCCGTCGGTTAGTTCGCTCTGTAGCCGAATCGGTAAAGGCAGCCTGCGTTAAAGGTGTTCGTCTGAAAGTTACGGGTTCGAGTCCCGTCGGAGAACAAAATTTTGACTGCATTTTTCATTTTATAAATGATACCTTGAATGTAGTGTGATACGCTTTAAATACAAAAAAAAGCTTATAAACTTTTAATTGTTAGTCCATTATGTAGATTAACAAAATCTATTGGACACGTTAAATACGATATTAATTCTTTTTTAACGTAATTCAAAGATAACCGCGAGATAAAAATAACTACAGCATACAAGTAAACCCTTTATTTTTTCATTCCACTTTTCCATAGTACTTTGTAAACTTTCGCTGTCAAAAGACATAGTTAAAACAGATTAGCGGGATTTTTTTAACCTCCTGTATTATTGTGGTCGCCTGGTACTTTTAAATACGATTTTGCTTATAATATTGCGTGGAGGCGGTAATCATTAATTTGTGTATGCCGTGGTCATAACCTGGTTTAAAAAGTTAACTGGTTGGAAGCCGTGGGGCGCCGGCAGTAGAATGTTACCCGTCCTCTCATGCCTGTAGATGCAGTAAGAGCCTGCTAAGGGATACCTCCGGAAGATGGGCAGCGTCTTTCCGTTAATCAACATCCCATACTGCGCTCACCAACCCACCTGCCTAGCGTGGTGAGTATGGCAACTTCCCCATAGGAAGATCATGAGGCCTGTCTTCAGTAGTGGACGATTTACGGCTGAAATTATGACCTGGTTTAAATATTTCCCAAAGTTTCAGGAGCCTTGCAGCCATTGTCACATTATTCCATTTATGTCTTCCAATCTTCACTTTGTAAGACTTACTGATTAAAACCGGCTCAAATATTAGCTACATCGACATTGCCTCGATAGCCTGCGTTGCAATCACGGAATTGGATATTTATGAGTGTGTTATGTGTTACATAAATAAATAAATCCATACGGAACCCGGGTTATAGCCAATACACTTGGCGAACGTCTTGGTCGACAATAAAGAGCATTCGTTGGTATAAATTATTTATGACTAGTTATTGCCCGCGGCTTCACACGAGTTAGGGAATTCTGGGAAATAAGTTGATGTGGACAGAGCAAAGAAATAAGTAGGTTTAGTAAGGGAAATACGAATAGTTCCTGATGTAACCAAACGTGAACAAAAGTATGAAAAAAAGTACTTCATTGTACACTAGTCGTTTCAGCCGTAAAACGTCCACTACTGAACACAGGCCTCACTCATGGATCTCCATGAGGGGTAGTTGCCATACTCACCACGCTTGGCAGGCGGGTTGGCGAGCGCAGTACGGGATGTTGGTACACGGAAAGACGCTGCTGCCCATCTTCCGGAGGTATCACTTAGCAGGCTCTTACTGCATCCATGGGTATGAGAGGAGGGGTAACATTCTACTGCCGTTACCCCACGACGAATTGTACACTAGATTACATAACAATATGAAAATTACAGTAGCCCTGAGGTGCCAGTAGTCGAATGTTGCCATCATCCTGAATAAATAAAATAAAAAAGCTCTTATTTCTAATTAATCTAATCTAATTCTTATTCGCTTAAAATTTGAACATACCATTATTTTAACTAAATTTAAAGTTTTACTAAGTACCTTAATGTACGCTGTCTGATTCTTCTGCAACCCCCACGTGGGGTGCCGGCAGCAGAATATTGACCCCCCTTTCTTGCCCGTGGATGCAGTAAGAATCTGTCAAGGGATATCTCCGGTAGATGGGCAGCAGCGTCTTGTCGTGTATCAACATCCCGTTCTGCGCTCGCCAACCCGCCTGCCAAGCGTGGTGAGTATGGCAATTACCCCTCATGAAGATCCATGAGGGAGGCCTGAGTTCAGTAGTGGACGTTTTACGGCTGAACTGACTGATTAATGTAGGAGTTATTGCCATACTCACCACGTTTGGCCTGCAGGTTGGCACAGGCAACTCATCATCATCATCTCAGCCGTAGGGCGTCCACTGCTGGACATAGGCCTCCCTCATCTCCAAGATCATGTTTCCATACTCGCCACGCTTGGCAGGCGGGTTGGCGAGTGCAGTACGGGATGTAAGTACACGGAAAGTCGCTACTGTCGCTGGTATCCCTTGGGAGATACTTACTGCATGCGGGCAAGAGACATTCTACTGCCGGCACCTCATGACAACAAACAACTAACCCACCAAAAATATACTTCATAGTCTATCAAGCCTCGAAACAAAGTACAGATAAGCCGAAAATCCCCAAGCCGGTAACATCGCCAGGAAACGTCGTTTGTAACTCTATACCGTTCGCCTTGAGAACTGCACTTTTAAGATATTGACTCTTCAGACAACCGCCGGTATTATGTGCTTGCCTGTACTGCATTTCAGAGATAGTTTCTGCTAACAGTTTTGTGTGATTTATTTGACTGGAATTAAATAAAGTGGGAATACTTCGAATTTATCGGCGAAGGTTGCCGGCAATAGATTGTTGCCTCTCCTCAGTTACCCGTGTACGCAGTAAGCTAAGGGATACCTCCGGAAGATTCAGCGTCTTTTTTCTGCATCACTATCATTATCAACATGCCGTACTGCGCTCGCAAACCCGCCTGCAAAGCGTAGTAAAGTATGGCAGCAACCGCCTCTGGACCAGTACTGGTCTACCATGAGTTTTCACAATCTACACTCGCTAGCGACTGTAGTTAAAAAAATTGTATAAAAACTTGTACAGCGCCTCTAGCGGATAGTTTGGTGCTAAAATACGCAGTAAACTACAGTACGACTGTAGTTTGGGCTTCATTTGCTTAGAATTTGGTACCATGAGTTACAAATCTGACAGATGTCATAGTAACGTACTATTACTACTGTAGTAACGGCAGGCGATCTAACAGTGACGACTCATGGTAGACACACTGTACTTGGGAATTCAGCAGGAAGGATTTATGCCCAGCAGTGGACGTCCTACGGCTGCGATGATGATGACGATGATGACTTTGAATTTAGAACTGCTGTTTTCTGCGTTATTGGGGGTGCTATTTGTTTAGCAAGCCGTGTTGGCCGAATGGTATGTACCCCCGCCTTTCAATCCGAATGTCGTGGGTTCGATACCGGCCGTGAACCAATAGATTTTTCTTTCTTGAAAAGTATAAGTCCACATTTAACACGTGCTTAACGGTGAAGGAAACATCGTGAGGAAACCCGCGGCTTAGTTAGCTTCAGACGTATTGACCTGTTCTTTCCTCTGACTAACAGCTGACTAAGCTGAGAGAATGGAATAGGTGCTGGGCAAGCCTAATCCATCTAACAATGTCCCAGGCACTGCAGCGTCCCGTACAGCATGATTACCAGTTGCTGCCGATCCATAAATCATCTATAATAGATGCAAAGGCCTTTATTTGCTTAGAGACCTCGATACCTGCCTGGGGGCCTTTTTTTTCTTTATCTGCAGGTATTTGTCAAAGTGATTTCTATTTATGATAAGTATTAACTTCTGCCCGCAGTTTCACCCGCGAAGTTCCTTTTCCCGAGAGAATAGTGGGGTAAACTGTAGCTTATGTTACTCGCTGATAATGTAGCTTTCTATTAGTGAAAGAATTTCTTAAATATGTTTAGGCATGAAAGCGTATGAAATAAACAGATTATATTATATTATCTATATATATAAAATTCAAAGTCCTGACTGACTCACTGACTGACTGACTGACTGATATATCAACGCACATCCTAAACCACTGGACCTAAAGAATTGAAATTTGGCACACATATACCTTGAGTATCCTAGGAGGTGCACTAAGAAGGGATTTTTCGAAATTCTCACGGGATAGGGAATAAATGGATTTTACGTTTTATAACTTCCACGCGGACGAAGTCGCGGGCAAAAGCTAGTACATAAAAAAAAGTAAGGCCTTTGCATCTATTAAGATGATTTATACAGCGTCAGCAACTGGTAATCATGCTGTACGGGACGCTGCAGTGCCTGGGACATTGTTAGATGGATTAGGCTTGCCCAGCACCTATACCATCCTCTCAGCTTAGTCAGCTATTATTTAGAGGAAAGAACAGGTCAATACGTCTGAAGCTAACTAAGCCGCAGGTTTCCTCACGATGTTTCCTTCACCGTTAAAGCACGTGTTAAGTGTGCACATAAATTTTTCAAGAAAGAAAAATCCACTGGTGCACTGCCGGTATCGAACCCACGACCTTCGGATTGAAAGTCGAGGGTACATACCACTCGGCCAACACGGCTTTTAATATCGAATATGTATTACATAATATTATTACATATTCGAATTTTTATCATTAGTCCTCGTATATAAAAAAATAGTTAGATATCTAGTTTCCATAGTAGCCTTTGTTTTTGCTTCGTAATTTTCAGCATCATTTTTATAATATTTAATGCGTGAGGCCCTTAGACCGATAATGATGATGATGATGATAAGTACCAGCTCCACAAGTTCCCCAACTTGTTAAGTCACGTTACTTGCAAAGGGATCCTTAACTCACGAAGTCAACAATACAGAACTAGATTAGGCATCTACACTTCTTTCAGAGTTTTTTAACACATTTGTGCTCCGGGTCACGTGTGGAGGGTCGATAGATACAGCCCTCTGAAGGCAGCTAGGATACTCCTTATTTGTCGCCTTTACCTACAGGGCACGATCCGATCCACCGATCAGATTTTTTTTTATTCTCGATTTATTTACAGGACTTTTACCTTTGTTTGTATGTCAGTCCCATCATACCCTAAATACTTATAACTAACATGCTAAGAATAATTTTAACAATAACAACATTTTACTAAAGTTTACGGTAATGAAAATGAGTCACACCGATCAGATCTGACTAAGAATTAATGACTGAACATTTTTTTTTATCGAACAAAGAAATAAAAACAAGTAAATAAATATGTACAAATTGGCGGCCTTATTGAGGTGTGGAGTTTGAGAAGTTGTGCTTGTAGATGTAGTATAGATAGTGTAGTGTTACAAGTTTGGCTCCACATGAGATCTGATAACTTTTTGATAGTGCGAGCCATATGGTCTCGTTTTGGCAACATTTTTCATGAAAATGTTTTTAGTGGGATTATACATTTTTTATGTATAAGCACACTACTTTTCAGAGACTTACCATCATTGAGTGGGTGTTATACATAACTTTTCAGGGATGAAAGTTTGTATACGTCCTCCTCCTTCATTTTCCTTTCCATCCCAAGGTTGCCTGGAAGAGATCGCTCATGGCGATAAGGCCGCCCTCGTACTCCTGTGTTGTTTTTTACCTTATTTCTAATATCTATTGTAAGACATAAGTTAAGTTTTGCACCTTTTTGTAACTTAGTATTCACTATTCTTGTTATTCACTGTCATTAATAGTAACTTTTACAATATTTTAACCACAATTCCGTGCATTAAAAAATTATATTTTCAAATGAAACAATTCAAGTTGTACTAATTTACGAAAATCAAACTTTGTAAACATGTATTGACAGTAAAGTGACTTGTCTTCTGACTGACTGGTCTTGTTGACGTTGACATTTCGTTTCAAAGCATTTCATGATATTTGTCAGTGTGGCACAATTAAAATAATTTATGAGAAATGTTACGAATCGGATACGTTAAGACTAGTGCTGCCATCTGTCGCGGGAGGGACGGTCTGACGAATGTCGGTCGGCCCGACCAAGCGGGGGAGGTAGTTGAACAAGGGCATAAAATAAGAAATAAAGGTTGTACAGCTCTCTTTTCCTTTTCGTCCGCTGATGAATAAACTGGTATCGCTGCTGCTTCTGTCTTTTATTCAACACTATGTTCTTTTAATGTGGTGTGCAATAAAGAGTTTTCTATCTATCTATGTACGTGTTTATAAGTTCTACGAGTATGTAACTGAAAAATTACAACTTTAACTTAATTACTTCATATTAATTACCGATCTCAGCCGTAGAACGTCCACGGCTGGAAATAGGCCTCCCTCATGTGTCTCCAAGTCCTGATCATAAGGGGATTGTTGCCATACTCGCCACGCTTGGCAGACGAGCGAGCGCAGTTCGGGATGTGGATACACGGAAAAGAGCTTCTGCCGGACAAGAAAAACGGAGCAACATTTTACTTCCGGCACCCCACGGTATTACATTACAATTAAAAGGAAATGCAAAACCTTATCAAAAACTTACAAACCCGGTGGGAAAAATATTATAAGGTATTCTATCTGCTTTAAATGTTCTAAGTGTGGTTAGGCACTATAAAAAATTACAAATTGCTATAAAAAGCGTCAAATTTATGTTTTTTGCGAATGTGTGAAGACGCTGGTCCCAAAAGCTGGTTGTTAATCTTTCAGTAGTTTTACTAATTTTATTTTAGTTTTGTTGTGAAACATCTTTTGCGGGGGGTTTTCATTTGAACGAGAGGTGACGCGTGACGCTTGTAGACGTGCGAGTTAGTACTAGGGACTATTAACCAGTTACTAGGGCGACCGCCCTTCGTCTATCGTGCCCATCGTGTTGAATTTTGCGACTGGGGCGATTGTGGCAACTGGGGCTACTGAGGCGACTGTGATGATTATGCCGACTGTGGTGAAAATGTTTTGAATCTGCCAGTCGTTCAGTGACTGCTCGATTTTTTTTATTGTATATTTATTTATAGTTAGCCTATTGTGTCCCACTGTTGTGCAAAGGCCTCCCCAAAATTCTTTCAATCGTCCCTGTCAGAAGCGGTGTTTCAACAATCACCGACTAAAAAAAAGTTGTGAAACAAACAGTAGGTACGGTATATATTTATTTAAAATCTCAAAACTAGAGATAAAGTCGACTCTAACAAAAACCAGCAAAATTTTGTATCCACCATAAGATTAAGCAGGTGAACGGTATAACACTAATATACCAGTACAAAGTTGACTAGCTGTTGTGTTTGAGCTACACCGCTACCCAAGTTAGGAATGTTCCGGAATAATGGTAAGTGAATTATGTTATCACGTTGAGTCGTTTAGTTGAATAGTTCTGTTTCTAAGGAAAAATGACATTTACCATAAAGGTGTAGACTACACCATATCAAATGATAAAATGTTGTTCATCATCATCATCATCATCATTTCAGCCGTAGGACGCCCCCTGCGGGACATAGCTTCATGGATTTCCAGGTATTGCGGTTGGAAGCGGCCTGCATTCACCGTCGACCTGTGGTCTTTACCAAGTCATCTGCCCGTGTTGTAGGTGGACGTCCTGCGCTGCGCTTAGCGGTCTGTGGCCTCCACTCGAGAACTTTTCGCCCCCATCGGCCATCTGTTCTTCGAGCTACATGGCCTGCCCATTGCCACTTTAACGTGCTAATCCGCTTGGCTATATCGGTGACCGGAGTTCTTCCACATATCTCCTCATTTCTGATTTGAGCGAGAGAAACCCCGAGCACAGCCCTCTCCATAGCTCGTTGAGCGACTCTGAGCTTATTTACTAGGCCAGCAGTGAACAAGATTTTGTTGATAGTTGATAAGTGGAAATCCAAAACACTATACAAGCTAAATCATGATAACAATATAGATAATGAGCCACGTGCTCGGTATGAGAGGCTAACATGACCTGACGAGCGCGGCCGTTGATATTTAGACAGTAAACTGAAAATGTTGACGTGAGAATATAGTGCGATTTCACCGTACAAGTAACATAATACTACCATTTGAGACACGTCATTCTATATGTCACCGTGAGTTTGTATAAACTGTTTGTTTACAAACTAACTAGCCAGATTATAAACTTCCGATGAATTGTACACAGGCAAAATAATTTAATAATTTGCCGTGGGGTGCCGGCAGTAGAATGTTACCCCTCCTCTCATGCCCGTGGATACAGTAAGAGCCTGCTAAGGGATACCTCCGGAAGATGGGCAGCAGCGTCTTTCCGTGTACTAACATCCCGTATTGCGCTCGCCAACCCGCCTGCCAAGCGTGGTGAGTATGGCAACTACCCCTCATGGAGATCCATCAGGGAGGCCTGTTCAGTAGTGGACTTTTTACGGCTGGAATGATGATGATGATGATGAAAATAATTTGCAATTCAACGCATACATTTTAGACAGTTTAATAACTCACCGTGGAAATCCAAGAGTTTATAATTGAACGTATCTATACATTTTCTTCAGTTTATAAACTCACCACGGAAATCCGACATATTGTAGTTTTCCGAGTACCGCGAACCTAATAAACTCTTGTTAGGGTGCCCTGTGTCGGATCTATCACCCAAATCGAACTTAATCAACTCTCAAACGACCAATCAAAGTATTAAGAGAAAGTACAATATGTCGGATGTTCATCGTGAGTTTGTAAACTAATGAAAATGTACACGTTAAATTGTGGAATAAAACGAAAAAAGTGGTAATGTCGATTAGCATTTTATTCGCCGGAGACGGCGAATTTTTGTCAGTTAATAATGTGACTAGTTAGTTTGTAAACTAACGGTTCGTATAATCTTACGATGATATTATACATGTTCAAGGTTTCAGCTTGAACTGTTCTGTATTTTTTTTCCTTCTATCTAAGATTAAAGACTATGTGTTTACCACCTATAAAATAATATATTATGCTGGACAATTCACACAGCAACATCTAGCCTCAAGTAAGCAGAGCTTGTGTTATGGATACCAGGTTTTTTTAAATGAATACTTATTTATAGCAATGAAAAATGCAATCATAATTTTGTCTTCGACGGGACTCGAACCCGCAATGTTCAGACGAACGCCTTAAACGAAGGCTGCCTCAATTCCATTCATTCATGCCATTTCATTTCTATAAATGGATTTACACTTTAAAAACAAAAATAACTTATAAAAATTTGCTATAGCGTCTCTTCACTGCTACTGACATCTGGTTGTCGGACAGTGGGCAAGAATATCTCCGAAGATTTCTGCTAGATGTCGCTACTCGGTGCTACAAAACCAATAAAAGGCAATCAAGATTTTCGACGCGACGGCTAGTGTCTTCGTGGCCGAAATGGTTAAGGCAGCCTGCGTTTAAGGCGTTCGTCTGATCATTGCGGGTTCGAGTCCCGTCGAAGACAAAATTTTGATTGCATTTTTCATTTCTATAAACGGTACCTTAGTGTGGGTTTACACTTTAAAACAAAAATAGCTTATGAATACTTATTATTATACATAGAAGAACACCCAGACCCGGGACAAATATCTATAGAAAAATTACAAACATGTGTCCCGCAGCGGGAATCGAACCCGCGACCTCATGCTTCTCAGCCGGGTATTAAAGGCTCGAGCACACCGGATGCGTATGCGTAGACGTGCACGTACCACTGAGTTGTAATGTATGGAACTTTATGACGACGCGCACGTCTACGTTACGCAAGCGGTGTGTCCTGTCTCATACAGTTCCATACATTACAACTCAGTGGTACGTGCACGTCTACGCTTACGCATCCGGTGTGCTCGAGCCTTTAATACCCGGCTGAGAAGCAGGAGGTCGCGGGTTCGATTCCCGCTGCGAAGAGTAGAATCTTTACTTTTACATTATATTTAGTTTAACATAATTCGGTCTACCACCATCCCACCACATAGTGTGGACAAACGTGATTTTCGCCCCACCGTCGGGCGAAGCAGGGCAAACACGACATCGCCAATAGAATAACGAAATAGCCGAAGAAGCTTTCGTGAATTTAAATCTCCAAATGGTTACATATAAAAGTAAATTCCGTGATTCAGCTAACATTCAATAAAAGGCAACTCGCGCCTCGCATAATGTTATTAGATAGCGAATCTGTGCGAATGCAGAGCTTACACAGATGGCTTTATTAAATTGTATGTAGGAGTTTGAATTCTATGCCTCTATACAAGACTACAGGACGCTGAAGTGCCTAGGACTGTAGGGATTGTTAGACGGATTAAGCTTGCCCAGTACCTATACCATATTTAATTTTGTATGTACTATAGTGACGTACTATAGTATATGACTGTACTATAGAGCGCAGCGTAGGACGTCCACCTACAAGATGGGCAGACGACTTGGTAAGAACCGCAGGTCGGCGTTGGATGCAGGCCGCTTCCAACCGCAGTTCCTGGAGATCAATGCGGGAGGCCTTTGTCCAGCAGTGGACGTCCTACGGCTGATATGATGATGATGATGATGATGTACTATAGTCGCTAAATAGGTTATTAACTATACTTATATATTTATTAGTGCATAAGTTTAAATATGTATGATGACACCGTGCTTTTTTCATTCTTGTTGGTTAAGTCCATCCTAAGGTTGCCTGGAAGAGATCGCTAATAGTGATAAGGCCGCCCATTGTACTTCTACTTTTAATTCTGTAATTTCTGTCTTTGTTATATTATTTCATGTATTAAGTTAAGTACAAGAGTAAAGAGTAAAGAGAGGTAAAGAGTTATCTATCTATCTATACCATCCTTTCAGCTCAGTAAGTAGCATAGATGTTTGCATTGCTGTGTTCCGGTCTGAAGGGTTAGGGGGCCGGTGTAATTACGGGCACATGAGACCTTACACGCTATGCCCTAGCTGACGGGCGCATTGCAATTCGGGGTTGGTCACGTGCTTAGTGAAGGTGAGCACCGCGGTATTTCAGTTGTTATAGGTAGAAGCACAGATAATATAATACACTTAGAAGCTAGCTTACCTTAGAAATGTACCTTGACAAGCGAAACTTTCTTTCTACATTTTTATTGTTGTTTATTTTTTACATAAACTGTACTAAGTTAAGATGCATAGGTATTTAAGTACTTCATATAACGCAGTGGATTATTATTATCTGTAATGTCATGATGATTGTGTAAATAAATAAATTGAATTGAATTGAATTTGTGGCGACAAGGTGTTCTAGAAGGAATATGTAGCTTGTCAAGTAATAAGCTAGAAAAAATTGTCATAGGCAAACGATTAAAAAAATCAGCCAAGTGCGAGTCATACTCGCGCACAAAGGGTTCCGTACCATTATTTGACAAAACAACTTGTATAATCGTCTATATAATAATCGGCAATAGATATTGCAAAAAACGGCATAAAAAAAATGTTTATTGTATAGCCCCCTTAAATATTTTTTTTATTAGTTTTTATTATTTTTTGTTATAGCCGCAACAAAAATACATCATCTGTGAAATTTTCAACTGTTTAGCTATCACGCTTCATGAGATACAGCCTGGTGACAGACGGCAGACGGACAGACAGACGGACGGCGGAGTCTTAGTAAAAGGGTCCCGTTTTTACCCTTTGGGTACGGAACCCTAAAAATAGCGCATATAGTAATTCAGGCGTGACTTGGCGAAAATCTAAAGATGAGACTAAATGAACAACATTATATATTGTAATAAATCCGCTTACTCATATGCGCCTAAAAAACACTCAAAAAGAATTCGACACGTGTATCGCCTCTCTACCAGACACCAGTGTGCGGCACAAATGTTTGAATGCTAGAAGAAGAAACACCAATTTTTTTTTTTTTTTGTGTACAATAAAGTGTTAATTCATTCATTCATTCATTCACCAAAATGTGCAGGCACTTTTCGAACTTTGACGCATACTGCGCTGCAATTGCTTTTGTCGTCTTTAGTTCTTAGAACTGAAAGAGAAGAGTGCCTGCTCGTTTTGGTATTTTCTAGCATTCAAACATTTGTGCCGCTCAGTGGTGGAATTCTACTATGGTAGTATTTTACTATGTAGTAAATTCTATTATGTATTAATTCTACTATGTAGTAACGGCAGGCGATCTATGGATCGCTTGCCGTTTCTACAGTAGTAATAGTACGTTACTATAAAATCTGACAGATTTGTAACTGTACTACAGTCGCTGTAGTATAGTTTACTGCGTATTTTAGTACCAAACTATCCGCTAGAGGCATTGTACAAGTTTTCATACATTTTTTTAACTACAGTCGCTAGCGCTATAGACTGTGAAAACTCATGGAAGACCTACAAGAGAAATCAGCTCCTCGTCCGGAATGCGAAGTTTTCTATTCGGCATGGAGAGGCATCACGTTTCCCTTAACGTGAGAGGTGATGTTGTTCTTTGCAGTGCAATGCGTCTTTTTGGTTTCTAGTTTATTCCATGTTCAACAACACTTACGAACTTACGTTCGTTACACTTACGTTGTTACTCCACTGTTTGACGTTGACCATCCAACACTAAGGATTATATAAAATTATCTCGTCATAATATATGTTTGTATATATGTACCCCAAACCGTAAAAAAAGTATTTATTTCAAAAGTACACACTGAAAAAAAAACTTGATAACATTGATAAAAAAAATGTTTGCAGCTATCAAGGAACTTGTTTATATACGAGCACGTAAAGTAATACGATTATGGCAATAAAGTTATGTTGAATAAGCAACAGACAAGTTGTCTTGATGATATAAAACAAAGTAATTGTCAATACAATCAAGTTTGGTTAACATGCCAATGATTTATGTTGATTGAATTTACAACGAACGTGGTAATGGTTATCAAGTATTTAAGTAGTTTCAGTAATGTATAAAGCTTAATTTTATAAGGTAAAGTTATATATAATATAATATAGCGGGTGTGAGCGGGATTTCGTCAAATGAGAGGGCGTGAAGATGGATAAAGAACATTTATTCAAATTAACCAAATTTAACTGTATAAATAATAAATGATTTAATAAAAAAAACAAATTTTACTACTCACTACAGACAGAGGGTGTCTCAGCTTTCAATACGCTAGTTCAAACAAGGTATGAGAGCTAGGTACGTGCCCTTTGGAGTCCAAAAGGCACGTACCTAGCTTCATCACCACGTCCAAAATTTGAGATGGGGGTTGTATCAAGTCAAATAACAAAAAGTTGGACCCGAGACCTAAGTAAATGGGTGAAACACTTCGATAGCGCGTTCTAATTTTTCTAGTTGCGACATCTAGTTCTGTTAAATGTAAACACTGAGAGGTAGGGTCTATGAGTGTTATTTTGTGATTCTACAATCAATGGACCTGATTACTGTGTATTGGTAACTTGATTAATTTGATTCTGTTCGATACTCGAATCAAATATTTGTATGTTTACATTTACAATAAAACCATGTTTATAATAACATAATCATGATATCTTAATTCCTTTTATGAAGTGAATGTTATAGAAAAGTTGATCATTTCACCTTTATTGTGACAATAAATAGTGATTAATGTATTTTTATAAGTTTTTGATTGTTTCATTCATTTTTTTTCTATCAAGCAAAATGTCATGCTTGATTGGCTGGATTTTTTTCAGTGCAAGCTTCTAAACTTTCGTATTTCAACACTGATTTTAGCCCAACTTTGGACGAAACTAAATAATATACGGAGAAAGAAAACTCAAAAATAAACGCCGTTCCGACATAGTTTAATTATACAAAAGTTGAAATAAATGTTATTTTGATAAGATTCATCATTTCAGCCATAAAACATCCACTGATGAACACAGGCCTCTCTCATGGATCTCCATGAGGGGTAGTTGCCATACTCACCACGCTTGGCAGGCGGGTTGGTGAGCGCAGTATGGGATGTTGATACACGGATAGACGCTGCTGCCCATCTTCCGGAGGTATCCCTTAGCAGGCTCTTACTGCATCCATGGGCATGAGAGGAGGGATATCATTCTACTTCCGGCACCCTACGGCACTGTTTTAGTTTGATAAGATTACACTCAATTTTTTCTATAATATAATAACCCTTGTGCTAAAAGTATATTCACATATTTTGGCGCGGTCGGTCATTCATTGTGCATTTCATCCTAGCGCGCGGGTACACACACTATGTCAGGTGAGATAGCATACATTTAGGCCGGGCCCACTGACGACTTTGCCTCCGCGACTTGTTCAACCTTAATAGAATCATAAGCGAGCGCGATTTGCGAGATTCAAAAACCGGCGCCCCAAGTTCTTTCTTCCCGCGCACATAACATTTTTATCATAGCACACAATTTTACACGTCCCCTAAAAGCATTATTAGATCGGGAGACGTTCGCAGCTCTATTCAGTGATGTAGATGACGTCATTCATGCTCGAGGCGCAGCTAAGAGGGAATTAAATGGTTTGTCTCGACAATCTGCTGTATTCGAAGGGCTTTTTCTTAATAAGGTTTTTTCAATACTAACTGTGTATTTTCGTCAAGCTAAGGTTAAACCTACTGAAATAATGTTCCTAAGTCGAATGTACGTGGATATCTTTGTCAGTTGTGAACCGATTTAATGAGAGTTTTTTGTTGTTATTGACCACAATATACAACTACAAGACTACACCTGAAGTTATCAGTTTTTAAAATACAGGATTTCATCGCGTACCTTGTTTAATTATTTTCCCGACGTTTCGACCGGATTGCACCTGGTCATCCCGCGATCATGAGGTGTTATAATAATATGTTAACAAATAGCGAAAATTTAACAAACACCTGAAGTTTCCTTTCTTATCTCTGTGAGATGTGAATTGGCCTCTTTCTATTCCGTTTCCCTTAAGAAAAGATTAAGCCTTACTTTAAAAGAGTGCTCGCGGCTAAAAATGGATAAATTTTGAGAAGCTTTTAGATAAACGCTCTTCCTATAAGAACACTCAATAGACTACCGAAAGATTCTGCTTCGTTACGTAATCACAATATAAATAAAACGGTTTATCCTGTTTGTTCGAACAAACGAACCGAACGAACAAAACAATATAACGTGATCAGCTTGTATCAAATCGAGTAGTTTTTGAAAAGGATGGTACTAAGTCCGCAAGGAACAGAAAGATTTATGCTATATGGTAACAAGATATTTAACAGACGACAGACGTTAGTTCAGGAGAATAGATTTAAATTCGAAAATGTAAAATAGGTTTTGATAATGTTATTGTTAGTAACTGCAGTGTCCTGTACAGAATGACTGATGATGATCATCATCATTTCAGCCATAAAACGTCCACTGATGAACACAGGCCTCCCTCATGGATCTCCATGAGGGGTAGTTGCCATTCTCACCAAGCTTGGCAGGCGGGTTGGTGAGCGCAGTATGGGATGTTGATACACGGATAGACGCTGCTGCCCATCTTCCGGAGGTATCCTTTAGCAGGCTCTTACTGCATCCACGGGTAGGAGAGGAGGGGTAACATTCTACTGCCGGCACCCCACGATGATGATGATGATGATGATGATGATGTTTTCCTAGCCGATTTCGGCCATGGCGGGCGACTGAGTATTCAGATAAAAAGTCTCATGGGAGGGTTCTGGTTTTCTACCCTTTCATGTGCTCTAAGGTGGCTTGTGTACCCAATCTTATAAGAGAAGGTACGAGAGCACATGACATAATCTCCTGTACAGCATGACTACCAGTGAGCTGAGTAAATCATCTACATCATCATCTCAGCCGTAAGACTGCTGTCCACATCCTGGACCTAGGCCTCCGTCATGGATCTCCAAGACCATAAGGGGATTGTTACCATACTCGCCACGCTTGGCAGGCGGGTTTGCGAGCGCGCTACGGGATGTCGATACACGGAAAGACGCTGCTGCCCATCTTCCGGAGGTATCCCTCGGCAGGTTCTTACTGCATCCACTGGCAAGAGAGGAGAGGCAACATTCTACTTCCGGCTAAAATGAAAGCAGCAGATGTAAAAAGCCAGTATACTTGACTCAGGTACTGACATAAGTTTTAAAAGAGGTTTAATTCCAATTATATAGATAATTTAACTTGGAAATCCTAGGCGTTCTATCAACAGTCCCGACTTATTTCTAACCGTCTTTGAGTAAGGGTAATGTTGCCGATAGCACTTGGCAACTCGCCTATCACCGTACCGCAGATCAGCAATCAGTATCGAGCCTCTAATAAAATGAAATGTTCGCATTTCGGACCCTCCAGACGCCATCACTTTTATCTTCGGCCGCCCGCCGTGGACGTTTCACTGGTCTAAATAACTAACGAAAGATAAAAATATCCTTGAATTGTAGAAGCTGGGCTGTTTTTATGGGAGACGGTCTTGAATATGGCCGAGGCTTCTGTTTGATAGGATCTTACGATTTTTAATTCAGACTATACAGGGCGCCCTACGGTTTCGCCTCATAAAGTGAGATTTTATATTGTGACAAATTTTGGGATAAATAAACTTTCACCATTACTCTTTCTGTAAGCATAATTTCAGTGTTCCTATAGTTGCTATGTTATGTATCGCAAAATAACGGTTTTTTTAACCCCCAACAAACACAGGGGCATTATTAGTTTGTTTATGCTATGTGTGTTTTTCAGTCTGTTTGTGTGTTTGTCTGTGGGACAGTACATCTTAACAACGTTGCTGCCAACGCCGGTTACGAGAGTTGCGCGTGAAGCGAATCCCGCAATTATGCGGAGTGAGTTCCGCGTCATCACTCATTCTTGCAAGCAAATATCTAAGCTATAAGAAACAATATTTAAAAACCGGTATTTCAATAAATCTACACCCAGTGCCAGCCTACAAACGTGTCGCCAAGCGCAGTGCCGGGCGCGTAGGTATGATTTAGACATAAAGCGTGCGGCGCGCACACACGCCACAGAATTGCGGGGTTCGCTTCACACGCAACTCTCGTAGCGTTCTCAGTGAAGTTGTTAAGAGCTACTAACTGTCCTACAGACAGACATACAAGCACACACACAGTGGTCAAACCTAACATCCCTGTTTTTGTCAAGGTTTAAGAAAAACCGTTTTTTTGCGACTGCAGCTCAATCATAAGAATTATTTTTCCCCAAATAACATAGCATATTAAACAAAGGGAAGACTATGAAATGCAACATAGTCATATTTAAAATAATTACTTTTAGCCTTAGCCTTAACCAAATGCTTAAAAATTGTCCCAATTCGTGATACTATTATGTATACACAAAATCTCACTGTTTGTCCCACAGACAGACACACATAACACGCACGCTCAACACTCTTACCCCCATATTCGCGGGGATGGCCGCGAAAATTAAAAAATTTAGTCAAGTAGCACCAATCACATTAAAAAATGTGAGTCATACGCGACCGATTAGAAAATGAATCGAAATGCATAACCCTCGGATCGTTCTGAGAGTCTGTGAAATAGACGTCTTCTTCCAACACTCGTAAAAATTCAATCTGTAAATTGCTCGGCCTACAACCGTAAAGCGAGTTAGAGGGAATCCGGTATTATTGTGTTAGCTGATGAAAAATTTATCAAGCTGAAATTATAAGGCTCTTTGGTGATGAAGACAATGCTTTTATTTTTTCCGTCGGGATGAAGATTACAAGAAGTTTTCAAGATCTCTGGACCGGAGAGTTTGGATTATTGGTATCTTTAAAATTGAGAGTGTGAATGTGTTCGCTGCTAGGCTTTTGGGAAAATTTCTGGTCGGATCTTGATTAGATTTGGCTTAGCTTATAAATATTGCTGGACATTTCACACAAATACTAATACCTAAATATTTATTTTTATAAATACAGGGTGTAATATCACATGCGTACTAACCCAAAAGGAGGGGGTTTGAGTCCATGAAAACGAGTAGTTTTGTCCTCTCAAATCACCCCTCCAAATCGGTAATTTGTGCCCTCATGTTATTTTCTTCTATTATTTACGTATTTACTTGTTTGAGTAGATAATTGGATTTTTTACATAAAAAAAATACCCCTGTATGGTTGCAGGTTTTATTTGTACATTTAGGCAACTCAAAGTCAAAGTCAATAGGTAAGTGTTTATTCAATAGAAAAATAAAACCGGGCAAGAGCGAGTCAGACTCGCGCACCGAGGGTTCCGTGCCATCATACAATATAATATATGACAAAGGCGGTTTTATATTTGTTGGAGAACCTTGACAGCGCCATCTCTTGTCTGATAGCGGAACTTATGTAGATTTTTCACACTTTCGATGATTTCTAAAAAAGTATGCTAAGTAGAGAATTTGTAATAAATTTCCTCTAATCTTTACATACACTTCTAATAGCAATAAAAGTTTCAGATGTTTATCTCTGCAAACTTCGGAGATAAGGGGGGGGAACGCTAATTTTTTAATTTTTTTTGTAAATAACTCAAAAACGATACGACTTAAAGGACAAATAAAAGCTGTTTATTAATATAATAAATACCCCACATCACCTAGTAACTTTCCAAAAAAAATTAAAACCCCCCTTCCACCCCCTTGCCTAAAAAACTATGCAAATTAGAGAGTTCGCTATAATTTTCCTATAAAGTTTACAAACACTTCTATAAGCTATAAAAGTATCACGGGTTTATCTCTGCAAACTTCTGAGATAAAGGGGGGGAACGGTCGTTTTTTCAACATTTTTGTAAATAACTCAAAAACGATATGGTTTAAAAGAAAACTAAAAACTGTTTATTAATGTGCAAATGAATACCTTTCATACGATACCCCACAGGTCCTAGTAACTTCATTTAAAAAATTGAGATCCGCCCCCTGCAATCAAAATAAGAATATTTTTTAACATTTTCATATATGCTATATTAGTAAAAAATGTTGTCTTTTACCATTTCAAATTTCAAGTCGATAGCATCAGTAGTTCTCGAGATATCCATTTGTGACAGACAGACAGAGTGATTCTATAAGGGTTCCTTTTTACCATTTTGGTCCGGAACCCTAAAAACTACAAAGCTTTAGAAAAGAAGAACAAGACACATTTAAATAGAATACAACACAAGCTATCGTTTAGGTTGTCATGATTAAAGTTAAAACTTTCGTGGACTTTTCTTAAGAGGGGCCAATCCAACTTACTTTTCATACAACCGCTCGTACGTGGGTGTGGCGTCGTAATATATATTTCTATGAAACTTTTGATCTAATAAATAGGTATCTTGTGCACTATATCTAGGTTTCTATCCAAACAAAAAATCAAAGTTTGGAGAAAAAAATTCCGTATATAATTTGTTTCTCCAAATTTTGATTTTTTGTAAAAATGTATGATTTTTTGTAAATGAAAATCACCGATTGGTTCCTTGGGGTGGTGCGAATTACCGGCTTTTAGGTCATTGCATAGTATAATATTATATACTTATTTTAATACGCCGTGGGGTGCCGGCAGTAGAATGATACCCCTCCTCTCATGCCCATGGATGCAGTAAGAGCCTGCTAAGGGATACCTCCGGAAGATGGGCAGCGGCGTCTATCCGTGTATCAACATCCCATACTGCGCTCACCAACCCGCCTGCCAAGCGTGGTGAGTATGGCAACTACCCCTCATGGAGATCCATGAGGGAGGCCTGTGTTCATCAGTGGACGTTTTATGGCTGAAATGATGATGATATACTTATTAAAATACACCCTATCTAGATAAATAGATAGATAGAAAATGCTTTATTGTATACTTTAAAACATACAAATACAAAATTAACAACTAAATAAACACTGAACATAAAGTGACAATCGGCGGTCTTATCGCTAAAGAGCGACCTCTACCAGACAACCTTCGGATGGATTGGATAATTATATGCAACACGCGGTTCTATCGATGCAAGATGTACATACGGTAATAGTAATTGAATATACATATGTATAATATACCATACTTAAATATACATGTAACCGAGTATTTATCACGTAAATTACCTGTATCATGGCTGGTGCAATCCAGTTGAAACGACGGACACTAATAATGGTAATTTAAGCGTAAAACTAAATGGATATCTACTTACGGCTGAGATGATGAAACAGTTGAAAAATATGTCCACAAATCGCGCAAGTTTACTAAGTTAGCGTAACAGCGAAGAAAGCCACATAAGCAAGCTATAAAATAAAACTGCAAAAACAAAGCAATCTCCTATATCTTGTTTTCAATCAAACCTCGAAGGGTGTCGAATGGCGCCCGCAATAAACACTGACAAAGGGTCACTGCGACCCTACAGGACGCAGTAGGGTAACAGGAGCCTGCGGAAGGGTTAACGCTTTTTCCTGTTATGTTTTCCGTTCGTTGTGTTTCGTGAGGAAACCCGCGGCTTAGTTAACATCAGACGTATTGAACTGTTCTTTCCTCTAACAGTTACTTGACTAAGCTGAGAGGATGGTATAGGTGCTGGGCAAGCCTAGCTCAATGTCTAATCCTAATCCTAAAGCTTCATCCTAATCTAACAATAGCCCAATCACTGCAGCGTCCATGATTACCAGTTGCTGACATATAAATCATCTATAATAGATGCAAAGGCCTCACTGCTTTCCGTTCTTAACCGACTTTGAAAAATTGGTATGATCTCAGTGCGACCGTTAAGCATAAATTAATAAAATATATAATTCTGCATACTACACTCAGCAGAACTTATTTTCCAAACTACGCAAAGCTTACACGGAAAACCAGATGGTTGATAGAATACTTAAGTATTCTTACATAAGTACATTAAAAAAAACTTTTTGTTTATTTTATTTATTTATTTATTTAATACTTTGTGCACAAAAACAATGTACAGAGGAGGAGTTAATGCTAATAGCATTTTCTACCAGTCAACCTGGGCGTGCAAGAAAAAATGAGAAGGCACTAACAACAGAAGTAAGGAAAATTTCTACATAAATATTAATTAACATTTTATATATAAATTAATAAAAATAATCCTATCCTATACTATCCCTATATAGTTGTAGAGTAAGAAGTTTGTTGAGGTAGAATAGTAGTTAATTCTGAGGCGGGACAGGTAGTATATAATTTATGCGTACCATCTCGCAGTATACAGCACGCTTTATCAATCAACATAAAGCCCCAAGCACTACAGATATAGAATCTAGACTACTAGATGACCGGATTTATTGATCCGAAAACTTTACGGGATGGGCATTCATGGTGATTTACTCAGGTGGCTTGAATCTTATTTGCAAGCCAGAAGCCAAGCAGTCACAATTAAAGGTTACTGTTCCTCCTTCATGCCCATTTCGTCTGGAGTGCCACAGGGATCCCACCTCGGGCCCCTATTATTTCTAATTTTTATTAATGATGTTATTTGTAATTTTCATCACTCAAACTGTTTAATTTACGCGGATGATACTAAAATCTTTAAAACAATCACGTCAATGGCTGATTGTCAAGCCCTGCAGCAAGATCTTAACAGACTGTACTCTTATTGTAATTCTAATTCTATAATATTAAATATAAAAAAATGTAACATTATATCTTTTATCAGAGTTGGAGGGGAGGCCTTTGCCCAGCAGTGGGACACTTATGGCTAATTGTAATTGTAAATATCTTTTACCAGAAAAACTAATAGTATTAATTTCGGCTATGAATTTAATAATACTTTGATTGCGAGAGTGTCTGAGGTTAGGGACTTGGGCGTGTATCTGGATAACAAGCTCTCGTTTAATACTCATTATGATGCTATCACTACGAAAGCATATCGGATGCTTGGTTTTGTGCTAAGGATAGGGAGAGAATTCAAAAACCCTAAAACGTTACTTCTCCTTTATAACTGTTTTGTGAGATCAATTCTAGAATACGCATCTGTGGTCTGGAATCCGCAGTATAATATACACATTCATGCGTTGGAAAAAATACAAAATAAGTTTTTGAAACATTTTAAGTACCGTTTCCCGTTTGCTGCTGTGGAACCCATCAAAACCCTACAAGATCGTCGTATTGTTAAAGACCAAATGTTTTTGTTCAAAACTCTAACAAATTTGATAGATTCAGAGTTCATCATCATCATTCATCATTTCAGCCGTAAAACGTCCACTACTGAACTAAGGCCTCCCTCATGGATCTCCATGAGGGGTAGTTGCCATACTCACCACGCTTGGCAGGCGGGTTGGTGAGCGCAGTACGGGATGTTGATATACGGAAAGACGCTGCTGCCCATCTTCCGGAGGTGTCCCTTAGCAGGCTTTTACTGCATCCATGGGTAAGAGAGGAGGGGCAACATTCTACTGCCGGTACCCCACGGCAAATTCGGCACGATTCACGGCAGATTCAGAGTTATTGTTGGGAAATATTTATCTGGCTTGTGCCCGATTGTCTTCTCGCAAAAAGAAAACTTTTTGGACCCCAATTACCAGAACAAAGTATAAAAAAAATATGTTTTTAAACAGAGTATGTGACGTATATAATGACAGATTTATTGATATCGATATATTTAACATAACTGCTAATGAGTTCCGTAAAAGATGTTATGATAGCATTGCCAACTCTCCCCTCTCTTCCTCTTCTTCCTCTATGGCTACTTGAAGGGCTGGTTTAGAAATGTTATTAATTTTATTTTTTTAAATTTTTATTTATTTGTTATTATTAGTATAAATTGTAATTTTAAGTACCTACCCATTCCATAGTTAAAATTGTTTGATATTTTCTTGTGTTTTTGTATAACGTTCACGTTCACGTTTGTTTTCGTAAAATGTATTATGTAATGGTGGAAACTTCACTGGTTTAAGTGTTACTCTTACTTTTCTAAATTGTCTATGTTATTGTACTGTTTGTTTTCCCGAATAAAATAAAATAAAAATAAAATGACTTCCATCCATTGAAAGGTCCTACCTAAGACTAGTTTAACACTGTAAAAACTTTACCCATGTTTTGGCACTCTAAGAAATTATTTTGGAACGTTCCCACTGGCATTCCATGCGAACATTTTCAAGGCACATAATATTTTACCGGTATTTTTCAGAATTTTCTAGACAGTTCCAGTAATTAGCCTAACTGAACGTCAGTCTAACAGGCCAGCTAATTTCCCACGAGTGCAGTGCAATTTGCACGACATTTTTTGTAATACTTGTAACTTATAAATAAAATGGTGAATCAGCTGGGATAATTGAATTTTATATTTTTAACAGAGCCCCTCTAGTCTTTGTAGAAGCTCATTTTCAAAAGTGGAAGGTGACACTACCATCAAATCCCAAAATAAGCATAAAATAAATAAATAAATAATGCTGGCCAATCCACACAGCATCATCTAGCCCCAAGCTAAGCAGAGCTTGTGTTATGGGTTCTAGATGACTGGTGAATTTAATATATTACTACATAGATATAGATATTTTTATTATATATAGAAAAACATCCAGGACACCCTGAACAAATATCTGCAGATCGTACAGGCATTTGTCCCGAGGCGGGAATCGAACCCGCAACCTCTGGCGTCGCAGGCAGACCTTCGCCCGCTGCGTCATGCATAACCTCCTACATAAGCATATTCACATTGAAAAAGAGGATTTCTGAAGCGAACCAATTAAATTATGGTATTAACAGTGGGCCGTGGGGTGCCGGCAGTAGAATGTTACCCCTCCTCTCATGCCCGTGGCGTGGATGCAGTAAGAGCCTGATACCTCCGGAAGATGGGCAGCAGCGTCTTTCCGTGTATCAGCATCGCAAACTGCGCTCGCCAACCCGCCTGCCAAGCGTGGTATGGCAACTACCCCTCATTGAGATCCATGAGGGAGGCCTGTGTTCAGTAGTGGACGTTTCACGGCTGGAATGATGATGGTGATTAACAGTGGGCATCCATGCTGAGTCGTTTTGCTGTGTATTTTTATAGATATGTACCTACACAGCAAAATGGCCACGACTCAGCATTGTTCAGAGCAGGTGTTCCTAATATATTTTTACAGATTAAGTGTTGTACCTTTTGCAATTTTCTTTTGTCTTGTGTTTTATTGTGATTTTTTTGTGTAAATAAATAATGTGGAGCATTTTTTTATTTCCTATAGGCTTGCGTTTGAGCACATATTGCCTGATGTTAAGCATGGTATGGTCTAGGATGGGACACGGTTGCCTAGAAAGTACCTTCATTTATGTTGATTACAGTGAGTATGTTGCCGTGGGGTGCCGCCAGTAGAATGTTACCCCTCCTCTCCTACCCGTGGATGCAGTAAGAGCCTGCTAAGGGACACCTCCGGAAGATGGGCAGCAGCGTCTTTCCGTATATCAACATCCCGTACTGCGCTCACCAACCCGCCTGCCAAGCGTGGTGAGTATGGCAACTACCCCTCATGGAGATCCGGGAGGCCTGTGTTCAGTAGTGGACGTTTTACGGCTGAAATGATGATGAGTGAGTGCTTATTAGACATACTATATAATGCACTGTGTGTCGAGAAGGCTTCGACACAAGGGTCAATCAGATTAGATATCATCATCATCATCATATCAGCCCGTTGACACCCACTGCTGGGTATAGGCCTCCTCTTCAGCATTATCTTCAGATTAGATAGGCGCTGCGTAAATAATATTACTTTAAATCTGATTGCCGGGAATCTCGAACAATCGTCTACACGTTGAGAATAATGTGCACCATGGAAATGTGAGGAAATAAGAACGCGCAAGAATAACTAAGTCCACTACTAACCTTGCCATACAGGTCCTGGAGCCTCCGGGAAGTCTGCTGATAGTTCGCCCTATCCACAATGTATTTCCACAATGTATATGCACAATATTCTGAAGCACAACACTTTTTAGAAGTTATTTCACGATAGTATGTTCGTTTACGGAAGAATTAATACGTTAGAAAGCTTTTTGCTCAAAGGCGTGTCGAGCACCGTCCACCCACCAAAAAACCTCAGCCGCTGTCATCTCGACGGCGACGGTAGGTTGCGATTGTCGCGCATCCATTTTATTTCTACCCGCACAGTAATTTCTTGACTTGTTTCTTGATTCGCAAATCGCTACCAGTAACGCCATCTAGCGAAAGCTTTCGTAGACCTTGAAATCTATTGCGAACAAAATAACCACGACATATTCCGATGCACATATTTCAACGATAATAGTACGAAAACGAAACACACTGTAATCAATTTAAATGTGCTTTGTTTCTCTTTTGCAAATTGACTATTCTTAGAAGTTCTTAACTATAATAAATAAACATGCATTCACTTGGACTCTCATCTGATCCTGTGTACAGATCCAGTCAGGACCCATAGCAACTATGGAAATCTACAAACAATCTTTATCAGAAAATGAGCATGTTTACTCCGTTTCCAGTTCAAATGGGATGGTAGCCTTGCGTGGTACATCGAAAACAAAGTACGGCAGATTTCTCCTGAAGATGTCTTGTATAGAGGCGAAACACGTGTCGAATTCCTTTTGATTGTTTTTATAGCGCTCATTATAATAGATCTTATATCACACATATACACACTATAGACAATGGCACAGTTTTTATTGTCCGGGCTCATCTAACGATTTAAATCACTTCAGTCAGTGCGTGTCGTTGCAGATAAAGAAAGAAAGAAAGAAAGAAACCGTTTATTTGCACCAAAGTCTTAATAACACACATAAAATTATAATTATCTTAAGTTTACATTGGCACAAATCGGTCACCACTCAGCATATGCAGGAATAGCATTGCTCAGCAAGCTGTTACTGCGCTGGTTTTCTGTGGCGCCGTAGTATAGAGCGCACTGCGCACTTGACACACACATTATATAATTTTAAAGTCTTATAAGGGTTGCAAGTCATACATAGAAAATATTAACATTTATGACACAAGAAATATAAATTTAGAATAGGTACACAGCTTAAATATTATAAGTAGGTATTAACACACATTTTTCAGAACTAATTATTATTTAAATATAAAAGGTATAAAAGCACAGACGTCGACCATTTATAAATTAATATATTGATTGTTTAAAAGATATTTTTTTAGATTAGTTTTAAACGAGTAAATGGTGTTGATTTTGGTTGTAGATAAAGCTATCGGTGCATGAATCTGAACAAAACATTGAATGACACT
The DNA here is from genome assembly GCA_963082625.1 of Pasiphila rectangulata. Classification (NCBI taxonomy): domain Eukaryota; kingdom Metazoa; phylum Arthropoda; class Insecta; order Lepidoptera; family Geometridae; genus Pasiphila; species Pasiphila rectangulata. Next base: position 12,128,462 of record OY720253.1, read on the forward strand.
GTGTCGATAGCTGTAATAGGAGCTTCAGTTAGAAAAATCCAAGCGAGGTTAATTGCCGGGAAAACTACAACGACACATCATTAAAATAACAGATTATTTTAACAGAGACCATTATATTCTATATCTAAAGAATATACATATATATCTATCTATATCTATTATAATGAGCGCTAGAAAAACAATCAAAAGGAATTCGACACGTGTTTCGCCTCTTTACAAGACATCTTCAGGAGAAATCGGCCAAATCTGAACAAATGCGCATACCTATATCTATACGTCCGTATATATATTCATTAGAATATAGGTATGCGGATTTGTTTGTTGTTCATATAAATAAAGAAAATGTTTTTGGTGTGGGAGAATGTTTGAAGTACAATGGTCTCTCTTAATATTGAGGCACATACGGATGATTTTCCATCAATCATTCGAAAAAGATGTGCCTCGCTTTTAAGACGCGTGCGTGGCAGCCCTAACGGTATCCTGGGGGTGTTGTCCGAGCGGTGGGACTCGCCGTTGCTAAAAAGGTGGACGTGGCTGCATGCTAGCGGTCCATCTTATATATAATTAATTTAATTTAAATAAGTTTCTATTAATTTTTGTGTGTGTAATATTTTAAGTACCTATGGATGATTATCTGAAATATGTAAATGAAAAAATGAATATTATTAATATAATCTGTTATTTTAATGATGCGGTAGTTTTCCCAGCAATTAACCTCGCTTGGATAATTATTTTTCGAACTGAAGCTCCTATTACAGCTATCGACACAGTGTCATTCAATGTATTGTTCAGATTCATGCACCGATAGCTTTATCTGCAACGACACGCACTGACTGAAGTGATTTAAATCGTCGTAGATGTGCCCTGACAATAAAAACTGTGGCAATGTCTATATAATATTTGTGTTAATAATAATGCCGACGCATGCATGGTTTTGCCAATAAACCAAACTTTTGTTGTTACCATTTATTGTGCAATCATATTGCACGAACTTTCGTGAAAAAAATAACACACACCACGTCCGACTAACACTGTGTTAGAGGTAAACTGATTCCAAATGAGAGAGCTCACTCGTTTCGTGTGGTAACAAAATAGTGCGGTCCCATCACGATAAGGGCGTACCTACAGATTCAATTTTTTCAATTCGTTTAAATAGACAACTTCCCTAGGTTAAAATGCCTCACATTACCCATGGAAATCCACAAACAAACCTTATCACAAAATAAGTCTGTTTACTCCGATACCAGTTCAAACTGGCATTGCTAGCCATGCGTGCTACAGCGCAAACAAGGTACGTGCGTCTGTTATCAGTGGATGTGCCACTCAGACTAAGGAAATGAGATTTTTGTCTACCGCTCTGAAGGGCGCCCATTTAGCGGGCTCGCGCAGGCATTCAATTTAAAAGAATAATGGAGTGCTTTTCGTATGTATTTATGTAGCTTCTGCCAGAATAACCTTACTTATTTTACTGCTTAGTCACTGAACAAAAGTAGTTAGGATAACTAACCCTAACTAATCTTGTTTAGTGACTGCTGACTAAGATTTATAATTAATAGAATAGGCTACTGAACATCAGAGGTGCAAAATCTCTGCCTATTTTCAAAAATCTTTTATATCAATATTATTTATCACTATAAATATTTTATGATATAGATATTTATTATAATATTTTATGTTTATATGTTATATCTTCGGGTTAAATACCTCTGTACCTAATGTTAGATTATTTACTTATTTATTCATGTTAGTTTTATTTCTTTACTTATATTTTTACGCCACGATATAGCCTCCTTCATTTTCCTGTCCATCCCAAGGTTGCCTGGAAGAGATCGCTCATAGCGATAAGGCCGCCCTTTGTACTCCTGTGTTGTTTTTTACATTATTTCTAAATTGTTTATGTTCTTTTAATGTGGTGTGCAATAAAGAGTTTTCTATCTATCTATCTATCTACTTAACAGTTAGAGTTAGATCTATAGATAGCCAGTTGGGGAACGGTCGTTTTTTCAACATTTTGTAAATTACTCAAAAACGATACGGCTTTATACGTAGTATAAGTAAGTGGTTGTTTGATGCTTTTGGATAATATTTTTTGTTACTATTTGATACGGTAAATATACAACGTGTTACAAAATACCCCGTAAAAAATATAATAAATTATCTTAGGTACCTGCTTAAATCTCGCGACAAGCTTTCACACATAAATTGTGTAAAGACGTTTTAAGTTGACATAAAACTTTAATGGAAAATGTTTATTTTATAATTTTTAGTGAGTACGTGTAAATAAAAGCTTGTATGTTAACAAGTTTTTTTTTTACTTTTAATTTATTTTTTACTTTTTAGTTATCACTGGACAGTTTGTTTCTTATCTATATTCATCTCATGCCTGCCATTTTCGATTTAGAGTGATGTCATATAATTTTTCGAGTAACTTTCAGCAAGCACTTTTATTTGATATCCATATTGTAAAAGTGCATTAAAAAAATAACTAGTCCGCCATCTTGACTATTCTGCCATATTGGATTTAGAGTGATGTCATATAATTTTTAAAGTAACTCTCAGCAAGGCCTTTCATTTTGATACTCATATTTTAGGAGTCCATTAAAAATAACTAGTCCGCCATCTTGCGTGTTCCGCCATGTTGGATTCAGTGACGTCGTTTCATTTTCGAGTTATTCTTAGCAAGCCCTTTCATTTGATACCCATATTATAGGAGTACATTAAAAATAAGTAGTCCGCCATCTTGAGTGTTCCGCCATGTTGGATTCAGATTGACCTTATTTAATTTTTTGAGTTATTCTCAGCAAGCCCTTTCAATTGATACCCATATTATAGGAGTACATTAAAAATAAGTAGTCCGCCATCTTGAGTGTTCCGCCATGTTGGATTCAGATTGACCTTATTTAATTTTTTGAGTTATTCTCAGCAAGCCCTTTCATTTGATACGCATATTATAGGAGTTTATTAAAAATAAGTAGTGTGCCATCTTGGGTGTTCCGCCATCTTAGATTCAGAGTGACGTCACATAGCTGACCATGCATTGTCATCCAAAGAAAACATGTAGGTATACAAAATTTCAGCTTGATTGGTTGAAGATATCTGCTTTAAAAGTTAGCAGTGTTAATAAGTTGGATTTAAATGTCCGTAAATGTTATATTTGCTCTTTTACACGTAAGCCTCAACCTCTGATCTATGACTATAAATTAGAAGATGTAAATGTAACAAGAGTGACTTCTATTCGTGACCTTGGCATAACCTTTGATTCGAAACTGCTTTTCGACCAGCATGTGGATGCTATTGTGAAAAAAGCGTCTAAAGCCCTAGGTTTCGTAATAAGAATGTCATCAGAGTTCGATCAAGTGAAGACCCTCAAAATCCTCTACTGTGCGTATGTCAGAAGTCATCTGGAGTATGTCTCACAGGTGTGGAGCCCCCAGTATGGCATATATTCAGCTCGGATTGAAAGCATTCAAAAACGTTTTCTCAAGTGCTTACAATTTAGAACCAAAACATATCTCCCAAACTACCTTTTAAGGTGTAAAAAATTCCATATTCTACCTCTATCAGAAAGACGACGAGTGGCAGACATCTCCTATCTCTTAAGTGTAGCGAGTGGCAGGGTGGACAGTCCGGAGTTACTTAGTTATATAGGACTAAAAACTACTTCAGCATCTGTGAGAAATAATAACCTTCTCTATATCCATACATCTAAGAATAAGTATAGACAGAACTCTTTTATTATACGAGCGTGCAGACACTACAATGCAGTGGCCCAGAACGTTGACTTATTCAACACTTCTCCTTCTAGTTTTAAACATATGTGTAATAATTTATTCTTTAAATCTTAATTCCTAACTTAGTATTTGTTTATTTGTCAACTTTTTATATTTGTATTCTTCTACCCATATGTGAAAACTTTTAATTGGCTTTCTGTACCTATTTCTTTAATTATTAAATTGCTAGCTGTAAGTTTTCCTGTAAGTTCTAAAATAAAATAAAATAAAATAAAATTGAGTTACAAGATTCCGCGAACAAACAGAGTTACATACATTACATACATACATACATACGGGGTAAGCTATTTAAAAGCTTAAAAAAGTGTCAACGGGCTAAATTGATTACGAAGCTAAACCAAGTATAATCCAACCGAAAATACAAATCAGGTTTCAAATACATATTACACCATCGTAATTTTTTGAAATTACATTTTAGCACAAGTACATCCGTTTGCCCTGTAATTATGCCGTGGGTTGCCGGTAGAATGTTGCCCTTCCTCTCTTGACCGTCGATCCAGTAACTGACACCAAAATCTGTAGCATATTCTTTAATGTGTGCTAACAATATTGTTAACACATTTTTCCATTTAACCAAACTGTTACTGTTACCATTTATTGCACAATCATATTGCACGGAATTCGGTGAAAAAATAACACACACGTAGACGTGTGAAACAGTGTGTACCCTAAAACACAGTGTTAGCCTAACACTTTGAGGTACACTGATTACAAATGAGTGAACTTTCAAATTTCGTGTGGAAACAAAAACGCGCGGCCTTACGACGGTAAGAGCGTATCTAACGATTAAAATCTTAGATAAAAACCAGTTTTTCCTATGCCTCTATATTAATACTAGCGTAGATTTCCCAATACAATCTAGCCTAGCTGCGACCGCTTTTCCTAACATTCTACTTCCGCGCCAACTAATAATGACCGCGCTCTGATGTTTAGTGATAGCTGTCTATTGCACGGAGTTTACAATAATATTGCCACCTGCCACCCGTTGCACCCCAACAAGGTAGCTCTTCACTAGAAGAGATGTTGTTATGAAATGAAGATGTATTATTTACAACCATAAAAATACCAATTCCTAGCGTCTGCTAGGCCTTAGGCTTGTCCGACTGGACAGTATAGTTTAACAAATTATAATATGCCCGTCCTCTTCAGATAATTATTATTATATAAAAAAATTGAATATTTACAAGCTAATAAAGCTCAAACACAAGCGGTAAGGATACATTGCTAGTATTTCGCCCGAACTTACGACTTGATAAGTCAATGACTTTTTGCATAAAATTACTTTTTTTTGGCAAAAAAGCGTCAACTTTTTTATTCCTTCCAAATAAAAGGTTATCTGGAGACTCAGAATAGGCATTTGTTTCAGCCATGTCCTTTTCATTTCACCCAAATCTCCACCCAGCCATTTTTTTTGGTTTGGAAACAAGAAATAGTCGCAGAAGGCTAAATCTGGAGAATTTGCTAGGTGAGCTAGCAGCACACTAGCAGTTCGTAGCCCAATTTATGGATTCTTGCCATGGTGACTTCACGAGTGGGCATTGGATGGAACAACAGTTTTTTCTTCGCCAAATGCGGTCGTTTTTGCTAAAAAATAATATATTCGTCCAGTCTCTGAATAATACATAGACGAGCTCTGTGGCGCAGCGGGCGAAGGTCCGCCTGCGACGCAAGGGGTTGCGGGTTCGATTCCCGCCTCGGGACAAATGTCTGTACGATCTGCAGATATTTGTTCAGGGTGTTCTGGGTGTTTTTCTATATATAATAAAAATATCTATCTATGTAGTATAATGTATTAAGTATATCAGTCATCTAGTACCCATAACACAAGCTCTGCTTAGCTTGGGGCTAGATGATGCTGTGTGATTTGTCCAGCATTATTAAAAAAAAAAAAAAATATTCGCTAGTGATTGTTTTACCACTTTCAAGGTAATCGATATGAATGACACTGCGTGTATCTCAAAAACTGGCCATTACTTTGTTGGCTGTCACTTTATGATATATAAGTATTCTCATCTAAGAGACTATGTATGTCGTCTTTGGGAAAAAATATATCTACCTAAAACCTACTACTCTATAATTAGCTTTATTCAGCGCTCACGTAGCTTCGCCTCACGCTGTGGAGGGAAGCCCCACTCAGGGGGATTCGGGAGGCGACGCTCATTTCTCAGATTCGACTTCCACTATTGGTATTGCTGGGTATTACGCCGAATGTTGGCTTTCATAGCGCCACTGATATAGAGCGTATTGCATTTTTAATAAAGATTTTTACGGATTCACGGGTTACGGTGTTTTGTTTGGATTAGTTGTGGCTGTGGGAACGAGGGTGAAGTTAATAGTAGCTAGGACCTTATGGGATTATGTCATCATCATCATCATCACAGCCGTAAGACATCCACTGCTGGACATAGGCCTACCTCATGGGCTAAGAGATCCCAGTACTGATTATAAGGGGTTGTTACTAACCACGCTTGGCAGGCGGGTTGGCGAGCGCAGTACAGGATGTTGATACACGGAAAGAACCTGCTGCCCATCTTCCTTATATCCCCTGGCAGATTTTTACTGCGTTCACGGGCAAGAGAGGAGCGGTAACATTCTACTGCCGGCATCCCATCAGATAATTGAATACTTTATCTTGTAAATACCAGATGTAGGTATAATTAAACATAGACTAACCCTTAGATTGAGGAGCCACTTTTTCATGAAATATAACTAGTGATATATTTTGCTCCTCAATCCTTATGGACATTATAAAAATACATCACAAGATCGTAGATACTTGTACATAATAGTAATACATAAAATAGATACTTAATACTATAACACCTAAATACACTTAGTTGCACCCAGTGTCGTGTCGGCCCCACGCGCGGACGGGCATTCAATCCCATGATGATGATTTTCTTGAAAAATCGAAACGTGTCGGAATAATCTTCGACGTTACAATACTACGTGAGTAATTCCCGTTTTTACAAAATGAATAGTATATCTCACGTTAATTTTGAAAGTGAAACACTTAGTTAGGTCGTCAGATTGGACACATCGCCGATGTGATGACGTGTGCGCAGTGTCCAGTGTCAGGCGCATTCATCATCTCATCCGTAGGACTGGCTGTCCACGTCTACTCTTGGACATAGGCCTTTTGGATCTCCAGGATCATAAGGGGGTTGTTACCGTACTCGTCACGCTTGGCAAGCGGGTTGGCGACCGCGGTACGGAAGGTTGATACATAGAAAGACGCAGCTGCTCATTTTCCGGAGGTATCCCTTGGCAGATTTTTACTGCATCTACGGGTGAGAGGAGATGCTACGTTCTACTGCCGGCACCCCACGGCAAATTTGTAATCAATTATGCAGTTACTTGTTTTTATTATTTTAATGAGTAGTGTGATAGGAATATAATCTAACTTATTAAAACTTGCAATTAAAATTAATGCAATAAAGCGTTAAAACTGTATCCGACTCATTAGTTATACTATGCATCGATAACTGTCTTAATTACGCGATTAAGGCCTTGCTAATCTTTTTTTGTATTCCCGACAAAATGGAGGTGTTATACGAGTAAGTTTGAGCGCCGTGTGTGTCTGTCTGCCTGCGGCACACAGTGGATCGAAAAAGCCCTTCCTATAGACATAGAACGTTTTTTTTCTAAACATGCTTTTTCTTGTTGGAAACCAAGACAGAATCTTATTAGAAGAAACTATATCAAACTATATCATATTTTATGAACCTAGGTGATAATGACGCAGAAAAGATTTTTTGAACTTTAATTTGTATGGAGAAAAACATGAAAATCGATATTTTTCGGCTCTCGTGCGAGTGCCCGTTATTTCCTCTGGCATAAATAATGTTCCTATTTTTTACTATTTTTTGACATATAGCACATATGGGGCATTCGATGGACTTCAGGTGAAAAAAAATAAAATATATTTTTAAATTTTCTTTTTGCATTTTATTCATTATACGAGGTACATCACGACCTATAAATAATATTTCAACTCACCTAATTATTGTTACAATTTTAATGTAATATTTCACCTATCATAATAATGAAAATATATTAAATTTTTATATTTAGTTAAAGTAAAAGCATAATTATCAAATACAGTCATTATTTTTAAAAAGAAAAGAATAATAATTACAAACTACAAAGGCGATTAAACAATTCACACGAAATAAATATTACTATTTTTTACTTATTTTTTATTTTTTTTTAACCACCATATAATATGGAATTATCAGGTAAAATTATAAAGTATGGCTGGTGAAATATTGCATTAAAACTGTAACAATAATTAGGTGAGTTGAAATATTAGTTTTAGGTCGTAATGTACCTTGTATAATGAATAAAATGCAAAATGAAAATTTAAAAATATATTTAATTTTTTTTCACCTGAAGTCCATCGAGTGCCCCATATGTGCTATATGTCAAAATATAGTAAAAAATAGGAACATTATTTATGCCGGAGGAAATAACGGGCACTCGCACGAGAGCCGAAAAATATCGATTTTCATGTTTTTCTCCATACAAATTAAACTTCAAAAAATCTTTTCTGCGTCATTATCACCTAGGTTCATAAAATATGATATAGTTTGGGCTTCTAATAAGATTCTGCTACTAATAATGTAATTATTATTCTTTTCTTTTTAAAAATAATGACTGTATTTGATAATTATGCTTTTACTTTAACTAAATATAAAAATTTAATATATTTTAATTATAATGATAGGTGAAATATTACATTAAAACTGTAACAATAATTAGGTGAGTTGAAATATTATTTTTAGGTTATAGTTTGGGCTTCTAATAAGAGTCTGTCTTGGTTTCCAAAAAGAAAAAGCATGTTTAGAAAAAAAAGTTCTATGTCTATAGGAAGGGCTTTTTCGATCCACTGTGCGGCACCGTAGCTCGACCGATTTGAATGCAGTTTTTTTATTTGATGCAGGTTGTCTAGCGGTGGTTCTTTGGCATGTTTATCAAAATCGGTTAAGACATTTATAAGGTATGGAGGGTGAAAGTGGGGATGAGTGTTATGAATGACTAGCTTTTGCCCGGGACTTCGTCCGCGTGGAAGTCATAAAACGTAAAATCCCCTTTTTGACGCAGAATGAAGTTTAAGATTTAATCTTCTCGGTTTCATGGAAACTGGAGTTAACTAAAACGCACGGGCCTAAGCCACGTGCGCCTCAGAGGAAGTGATTTCACTATGGAGTTCTGTCTGCAGAAACTTTCTGACTATTCTTATTATTATTATGAAACGCAATGGCTGTTGTGGCCGATCGCTCTGCGTACAATTTTGGAATCTTGGCTCTCTGGGCTGTTAAGCACCACTAACCTTTAGCTCAGCTCGTGACACAATAATATTTATAAATGTTCCTAATTTTGTGTATGTATAGCCTTGACATTTTTTAATTGAATTATTATAATTATAGACCTTATACTATCACATTTAATTTGATTTTATTATATGTTACTAACAAATGCATTGTAATGTCTGAATAAATATAATTTCAATATCAATTTTTAATGGTGGTTTTGTTTTCAAAAACTACAAATTGCCAATATCTATTGCCAGTTCTAACATTCTAAGCTCCCCATCGCCGAGTAATATTTGTTTAATCTACACCCGACGACAACCGCAGCGCTATATTGCTCGATAATCTATGCTCTATATATTTAACATCTCTACGGCTCCAATCTCCAATATTAAAATGTTGCTCATCTCGAGTGCTCGAGAATATCTCGCGTATTTTGTAGCAGGTCGAAGCTTAGGTATTTGGGATGCGCGGATAGATTTAATAATGTCATTCGGGATAGTGGTTTTAGGGGAATGCTAGTGTATTTTATGGAAATGCTTCGTGAATGCGTGTTTTGCTACAAATTGATATAATTATGTCGATTTGGCCGTGGGGTGCCGGCAGTAGAATGTTAACCCTCCTCTCATGCCCATGGTTGCAGTAAGAGCCTGCTAAGGGATACCTCCGGAAGATGGCCTTTCCGTGTATCAACACCCTCATCAACACTGCGCTCGTCAACCCGCCTGCCAAGCGTGGTGAGTATGGCAACTACCCCTCATGGAGATCCATGAAGGTGGCCTGTGTTCAGTAGTGGACGTTTTATGGCTGAAGTAATGTCGATTCTGTTGGCACACAGACTAAAGCTAATTAAAATTAACATGTAAACTTCAGAAAAAAGTAGTTTTTCGTTCTTTTTTCGTACAACGTAATTCGGTTTAAATCTCATTATGAGGTTTAAAAAATAGTTTTTATTAGAAAAGAAACACTTATGTTATTCTGGCAAGCCGAAGCCACGGACCGGGACAAGTGGAAGAGAAGAAGGGAGGACTTTGCCCAGCTGTGGGAACCAGCAAGCTGTTTTGAGATATTTCAGAATCAATCTAAATATTTATTTTTTAATAATAAACATGTTGTTATATTTAATTTTAATACATATTCTGCCGTGGGGAGCATTCTAATGCCTCTCCTCTCTTGCCCGTGGATACAGTAAAAATCTGCGAAGGGAAACATCCGTAAAATTGGCAGCAGTGTCTTTCCGTGTATCAACATCCCATACTGAGCTCGCCAACGCGCCTGCGAAGCGTGGCGAGTATGGCAACAATGCCCTTATGCTCTTAGATATCCATGAAGGCCTATGTCCAGCTGTGGACGTGTACAGCAGTCCTACGGCTTAGATAATAATATCTTGCAAGTAGTAATCACGAACCATTACAAATATCATAATTTCAGCCATAAAACGTCCACTGATGAATGAACACAGGCCTCCCTCATGGATCTCCATGAGGGGTAGTTGCCATTCTCACCACGCTTGGCAGGCGGGTTGGTGAGCGCAGTATGGGAAGTTGATACACGGATAGACGCTGCTGCCCATCTTCCGGAGGTATCCCTTAGCAGGCTCTTACTGCATTTATGGGCATGAGAGGAGGGGTAACATTCTACTGCCGGCACCCCACGGCGGATTACAAATATACGTTCTATTAAATAAGCCTTAGCATCTATTTTAGATGATTTATACGGCGTCAGCAATTGGCATCCATGCTGTACGGGACGCTGTAGTGCCTGGGACATTGTTAGATGGATCAGGCTTGCCAAGCACCTACTTATACCATCCTCTCAGTAAGGTCAGCTATTAGTCAGAGGAAAGAAACAGTGCAATACGTCTAAAGCTGACTATTATCAATTATTAACTAATATCGATATCGATAATTATCGGTCTCTAATTAACTTCCGAGTAGTTCTAACAAGCATGGGTTATCAGATTGAACATTTGAACCCCTATTTACCCTCGCCCGATTTGGCTTGTTCTCAACTTTCAATAAACTAGCGAAATATTAATAACACTAGTAATACTCGAACTGGTAATAGTAATACTAGAACTAGTAATAGTAACACTTGAACTAGTAATAGTTATACTAGAACTAGTACTAGTAATCATAATTTCAGACGTAAAACGTCCACTACTGAACAAAGGCCGCCCTCATGGATGGTTTGACAGGCGAGTTGGCGTGCGCAGTATGGGATGTTGATACAAGGAAGGGTTGTCGCCCATCTTCCGGAGGTATCCCTTAGCAGGCTCTTACTGCATCCATGGGTATGAGAAGAGGGGAACACTCTACTGCCGGCACTTCACGGCCTCTAATTAACTTCCAACTAATTTGACGAGCTCTATGGCGCAGCGGGCGAAGGTCCGCCTGCGACGCAAGGGGTTGCGGGTTCGATTCCCGCCTCGGGACAAATGTCTGTACGATCTGCAGATATTTGTTCAGGGTGTTCTGGGTGTTTTTCTATATATAATAAAAATATCTATCTATGTAGTATAATGTATTAAGTATATCAGTCATCTAGTACCCATAACACAAGCTCTGCTTAGCTTGGGGCTAGATGATGCTGTGTGATTTGTCCAGCATTATTTATTTATTTTATTTAACTTTCAATAAATAAGCGAAATACTAGTGATACTAGAACTAGTACTAGTAATTTCATCATTTCAGCCGTAAAACGTCCACTACTGAACTAAGGCCTCCCTCATGGATCTCCATGAGGGGTAGTTGCCATACTCACCACGCTTGGCAGGCGGGTTGGTGAGCGCAGTACCAGATGTTGATATACGGAAAGACGCTGCTGCCCATCTACCGGAGGTGTCCCTTAGCAGGCTCTTACTGCATCCACGGGTATAAGAGGAGGGGTAACATTCTACTGCCGGCGCCCCACGTCTAGTTATACTGGTCTAGAAACTTACTAGATTATAATTATTACTACAGAAGTAAACTACCTACTCCACTGCTGGACAAAGGCCTCCCTCATTGATCACTAAGTAACAACGCCTGGGTTGTCGCGATACTCACCACGCTTGGCAAGCGGGTTGGCCAGTACAGGAGCTTAATACACGAGACTGACGGCACCCCACGGCTACCCCAAGACTGTCTTGGGGTAGCCGTGGGGTGCCGTCAGTAGAATGTTCTCTCTCTCTCTTGCCTCTCGTTTATAATAAACAAATATGTTTCTGGTTTTGAAATATTACATTTATCTATATTAATTTTTACTATTTCTTATTTACTTTTAAATTATTTTTACTCCAATTCTGGCGAGACTGAACAAAAAATACCTCAAGTTGTAGGTACGAAGTATTTTTGTACGGAAGGGCCTCTTGTACCTCTCATTTACCTGCCCTTTAGCTTCTTTTGATCTCGAGCTGCGTCAGCGAAGAGTGTCGGAAATCACCTAATGGATGGAGGGTTGTTCCAGGGTTGACATCAGAGCCGTTCTTTTGAAGTTTGTGTGTAACCGACTCCAAAATGAGGAGGTTCTACAGTCGTCTGTTTATTATCTTTGTTACCTCGGAACTCCGTCGTTTATGAACCGATTTGGAAAATTATTTTAGGGTTTGCAGGTACTCGTAATAACATTGTTTGAAAAAAAAATTAATTAGATCAAGTTACAGGCACACAGGTTAATCTCGCGACAAGCTTTTTTTATTACATATATTGTGTAAAGACGTTTTAAGTTGACATTAAACTTTAATGGAAAATGTTTATTTTATTATTTTTAGTGGGTACGTTTAAATAAAAGCTTGTTTGTTAAAAAGTTTTTTTTTTATTTTAAATTTATTTTTTATTTTATTTTAAGCCATTCATTTCTCATATGAGGAGGAGGAGAAGAGAATCCTTTCATTTGAGTCCAAAACGGAATGTCTAGGCTGAGTAGTTATCGAGTTATGGCCATTTGAAGTTGGGGAATTGGATTTGAAGAATTTGGAACTTGAAGACGCAAGTTATAAACCTTTTTACAAAGAAACAGTATTTTTTTTGTAAATTTAAAAACTGGACCTACTGAGAGTAAAAGAACTCACTAGATCCATAATTTATTGCTGTTCTAAAAACTGGATCTACTGAGAGTGATCCTTAAATTTACTTACATTAAATTGTTGTTGTATATTGTATATGTTTGGATACTTAGCTTGTTTTTTTTAAGAAAAAATCTTACTATGTTGCATTTGCAGGTTTCTGTTTGTAGTGCTTCCAATGTCTATTTCTTTTATTTATTTAAAAAAAAATACATTTTTGTTGATAAAGCATTGACGTGGAGGATTCAGTGTCTTATTTTTTGTAAAACCACAAAAATTAAGACTTACTTTTGTTAACATTCGGTGAGTCTGCTTTCTAGAATCCTGTAAGTTTGCCATCAATTTTTTTCCGTGGCAACCCTACGTGCCCGCATCTGCGGCTAATAGATATCCATTACTGGGCACTTGTCCCAGTCAAGCACGCAATGTATTGCCATCCAGAAACATCAAACGCGCTCTTAAGGTTTTTTGGAGAAACTCATTAATCACAGAGTCAGGAACTGTGGTTTTCTACGAGACGGACGGAGTATTCAGAATTAGAAATTACAAAACAGTACTTTATTCATTCTATTATTATTCTATTATATAATCTATTGCCGTGGGATGCCGGCAGAAGAATGTTGCCCCTCCTCTCTTGCCCGTGGATGCAGTAAGGGCCTGCTAAGAGCTACCTCCGGAAGATGGGTAGCAGAGTCATTCCGTGTATCAACATCCCATACTGCTCTCCAACCCGTCTGCCAAGCATGGTGAGTATGGCAACTGTCCCTTATGGAGACCCCACGGCAAATATCTCGGCGTAACTATTTCATAATCATCATCATCATTTCAGCCGTAAAAACGTCCACTTCTAAACACAGGCCTCCGGCCTCCCTCATGGATCTCCATGAGGGGTAATTGCCATACTCACCACGCTTGGCAGGTGGGTTGGCGAGCGCAGTACGGGACGTTCATACATGGAAAGACGCTGCTGCCCATCTTCCGGAGGTATCCCATAGCAGGCTCTTACTGCATCCACGGGCATGAGAGGAGGGGTAACATTCTACTGCCGCCGGCACCCCACGGCATTCATATTGTCTATGCAAAATTACAACTTTCTAGGACTAATAGTTTCTTCGTAAAGCCGGCGACAGACAGACAAAGCGAAATTATAAGGGCTCCTTGTAACCCTCCTACGGAACCCTGAAAATCTCTTTTCTCTTCCAGCCGTAGGACATCCACTGCTGGACAAAGACCGGAAAGGCATTGATCAATAAGTCTGGGCATGGGGTTGTTGCCATACTCACCACACTTGGCAGGCGGGTTGGCGCAGTATGCTGATACTCGTAAAGACGCTGCTGCCCATCTTCCGGAGGTATCCCCTGGAAGATTCTTACTGCATCCACGGGCAAGTGATGAGGGGCAAACATTCTACTGCCGGAACTGGCGAGCGCAGTATGGGATGTTGATACTTGTTAAGTTGCTGCTGCCCATCTTCCGGAGGTATCCCCTGGAAGATTCTTACTGCATCCACGGGCAAGTGATGAGGGGCAAACATTCTACTGCCGGAACTGGCGAGCGCAGTATGGGATGTTGATACTCGTGAAGACGCTGCTGCCCATCTTCCGGAGGTATTCCTTGGCAGATTAATACTGTATCCACGGGCAAGAGAGGAGAGGCAAACATTCTACACCGGCACCCCATCGCAGGAATGATTATAAATTAATTATAATTAAAGATAACCATGACATTAAATAAATACAACTTTTCAACTCCTTTACAAATTCTTTATAGAGTTAAGCGCTGGAGTAATGCCCTTAACCAATTATTTTAACTTAAAACTAAATACAGTTTACCCTAATCAGTTAATGGATCCACCGCAAATTAGGAAAACAATAGAACGCTTTTAGCTTAAATCTGTTTAGTTTCTCGTTTATTGCGGCCATATTTGTGAACTTATGGACTACAAACATACATTTTACTGTTACCACTCTCACATTCACATCTTCACAACACATTCGCGTAATATATGGAGCTTTACGAACGTTGTTATATACTGAAGATTTTTATGTATTTACTAACAAGACTTATATGATATAATAACATAAACACGGGGATTTATCGCGTAATACCTTTTGATTATTCCCGACGTTTCGTTGTGTTTCAACAATCGTGGTCCCGGGTTGACTGTCAACCCGGGACCACGATTGTTGAAACACAGTCGAAACGTCGGGAATAATCAAAAGATATTACGCGATAAATCCCCGTGTTTATGTTATTATATTATAATGAATTGTGATCGCGAAAGTTTACGAAAGACTTATATGTATATAACCCCATATCTAGTTAACCTAAGACGATGTTACGTATTTTAAACCGACTTCAAAAATAAAGAGGGTTCTGAAATATGTTCTTTTTTGTGTGTTACTCCGCTCATTATGAATGGATGATTCATAAGGTAGTTTATGTTTCAGAGGTGGTCCCAAAACTCATTTTGATGATGGATTTCATGAGAAATTAAATAGTTGCAATGATTTTTGATTTTGAAGGTGTAGTTCCATGCACTAAATTTAACCTTGCTGTTGGGTTTTTGGTTTCATTTTAGTATGTTTGCATGTTTTTGCCCCCACTTCTGATGATGGGATCCATGAGAAAGAAAGTAATACTCATGTACAAGGAACATAAAATATTTCTTATTTTTTGAGTCGCCAGTATGTAAAAGGTTCATATTATCACGTATAATTTCTATGTGATAAATCTTAATATTATAACAAGTCACGATTATGCGTGTATAGCAATAACCTTCCTGATATAATTATGTAAGTATTGTTTAATAAATCAGTTGTGATCAGAATTAAACTGGAGTATCATTGTATCTCCAACAACTCAAATGGACCAAATTCCACATTTTTGTGTTTAATAGATTTTGAGTTATGAAGGGAACAAAAGTTAAGTTCTGTAATTTGCGCCAAAAGCGCCTCGAAATGGTTCGGGTAAAATACACACTGCCTGTATAGATGAAAATGAAAATGAAAAAAATATTTATTGACACAACAGACATGACATAAAACTATTACATTATTTTTAGTACTATGACTTAAATAATAATGTAGAACAACATTGGTACCCAAACTAGGATTCCCTGTGTTATGGCGTACCAATGCCCTCCACCATACAATGCTTACAGTAAACTCTTATGATAAACAATATTTTTTAAATATTGTAATAAATAATTTGGATACAAAATATAGAAATCTTAGTGTATAAAATAAAACGTAAAATGAATATAATGTATTTAAAAATTTAAGTTTGTTTGATTTTAACAATAAGAAAAATAAATGGATTTAGTTGTTGTAATAAATGCTTAAATGTACGGATTTGATTTGATAAAATGAATGATTGTTTACGAAATAAAATTTTAATTGAAATAATTATACTAAAACATTATGAAACTTTAGTCAATAGTTCTTCAGTTGAGGAATAGTCAAGTTCCAGAAGCCAATCCCTTATTATTTTTTTACATTTGAATAGTGTCAGAGGATAGACATTTAATATTTTATTAATCTTTTTATATAAATAAGGTTTCATAAAAATACCGCTTTGGCGTGCAAAGTTTGTGTTACATTTAGTATATATACCCTTATAGGAACGCAATGCATTGTCCTGGGACGGGACATAATTTAAGGTGTGATGGAAATAAAGTATGGACCGTAGAATAAATAGTTTACGAACCGTTAGCAACTTTGATTCTTGGTAGAGCAAGGAAGTGGAATATCGAAAGGGCTTGTACATTATAACTTTCAGGAGTGATCGTTGCGCTCGTTCGACTTTAATAAGATGGCTCTTAAAAGCTGCACCCCATACTGAGACACAGTAACTGATTATTGATTGCCCTAGTGCATAGTACCTACACTGTTTTTAGGAGTGCAAAATCAGCAACAGATCGCAGGCCCTTAAATATCCAAATCAACTTTCGTGTACGAGCTGTAACTGACTCTATCTGGTGGGTCCAATTAAGTTGACTGTCAAGATAAACTCCGAGGTATTTAATGTTTGCGACCTGTTCCAGATACGGGCAGTTACAGTTAGTGGAGTTTGGATAGGTGAAGGTGTAGCACGAGTGGGCTTGCATTGTAAGGGATGGATTGTTACCACGAAGAATAGTAAAAGGGATGAATTTAGTTTTGTCGAAATTAAGTGAAAGGAGATTTTTGTTGAGCCAGGAGATAATGTTATGAAGGCCTTGTTCAGCGAAACACCTCACTTGGTCCCAAGTCGTTCCCTCAACCACAATGGCCGTGTCGTCAGCGAAAGTGAATATATGGCCTTGGGGGGGAGAATATAAACACAGCTCATTGATAAATATGAGAAAAAGACTCGGACCCAGGATGCTTCCTTGAGGAACTCCGTAAGAGACTACTTCCTCATCACTATTGATATCATTTATCGAGACACATTGGGTTCGTCCTGAGAGATAGGAACTGAAAAGCTCAAGGGGAATCCCTCGTATACCGATGTTCTGCATTTTTTTCATAAGGATGGGAATCGAGACCGTGTCAAAGGCCTTCGCCATGTCCAAAAATATAGCCAAACATTTTTTGTGGTTATCTAGAGTGGACACTATATATTCGGTCAGATTTGTAACAGCCATCTCGGTAGATTTACCAGCACGAAAACCGTACTGAGAATTTGATAGTATTGATTCTGATTCCAGGTACTTCATTAGCCTTTTATTAAGAACTTTTTCAATTACTTTAGAAAGCGAAGAGAGAATAGAAATGGGCCTGTAGTTATTGACACAATCTTTCATCCCGCCCTTATGAATTGGATGTATAATCGATTTTTTAAAAACCTCCGGGAATACTCCAGTTTCGAAACTTAGATTTATGATGTGTGTTAAGGGTGGGACCAAGGTATTAATAGAGAGTTTAAGCAATCTAGAGGATATTCCATCCCAACCAGTTGCGCTGTCTTTTTTAAGATTACGAATGGTATTTCCAACTTCATCTTGATCAACTCCGTGCAAAACAAACGACCGCACATGTAACTGCTCCTCAACTTTGCAGGGTACATCACTCGAAACAGCTTTGGAAGATATACTTTCCGCTAAGGTTTTTCCAACGTTAGAAAAATAGAAATTGATTTTGTTTATTCCATCAGGTTCCTGTGCTTGTAATAATTCCTTAGCAGAAGATTTTATTTGTGACATATTAGTAATTTCCTTGATTATTTTCCAAGTTTGTTTGGGATTACCAGCGGCCTTTGCAAGCTCGGCACTTTCATGAGCATTTTTAAGCTTTTTAAGAAGGTCATTGCAAAAGTTACGGTAACTATACGTACGGTATAGATATGATAGGTGTACATATAGCATTTTCGGTGTTTTCAGCAATAATTCAAGGATGTTATCATCTGAAGTTTGTTTTATTTGTATTAGTAAATAATTATTAAGGAGGTTACTTATTATAAACATTTGTTTCAATTACAAGCTGTGCATATTACTTTCGGCAGGTTGTGGTGGACAATGTCGATAGTTGTTCTTGGTATTTTTATAGGTATGATTGTGTATCATCATCTCCCTGCTCTTATCCTGCTCTATGGGGTCGGCACAGCAAGTTTACCTCTTCATCTCTCTCAGTCGTAATCTCAACACTTACTCCTTTCTTCCTCATATCTTCTTTACACCATCCATACATCGCTTCTTTGACCTGTCTATCGCACCACATTCATTCACTCATTCATCGAACATGTCTGCTTTCTGTAGATGTTTATCTTGGATCTAAGTTATTTTGAACAAGACCAGCATAATATTTTCTTTATGTATGTTCTAGCTATCAAAACTGACTGCCGTTATGTCTTATGATGAAAATGAAACGGATGTTGAAAATGATGGAAACTTGGTAATTTTCGTTTTTGTGGGTATGCTCCAGTTATGGGTACATAAACTTGTTTAAAGCCGTAGAATACAAAGAACGCTACCAAAAATACCGACACAACCCTCAAATCAATACACGACATTTCATTAATCCAGAAATCACGGACCCAGGCCCACACATCCGCACAAAAAGGCTGCCAATCGACCGGAAGTAGTACACTGTATTTACAACTTCCGGCAAGGGATGGCGGGATCAATTAATAACTTTTATAGCCCCCGGTGTTGGCGTACAATTAGCAAGGCAATAAAAATCTTAACGCTTGATTGGAGCGTTCGGTCTGTGCGTTAGTCTTTGAAATATCGCCTTTTGGGGTTCTAAAGGGGAAAAGAAAGGGATGAGAATTTTTTTCAACTAGACCACGTTGTTACAATATTGGATTATCGGGTATTTATCGCGTTTTTACCTTTATTACCTTTATTTTATTTTATTTACCTTTATTTTATTTCCGACGTTTCGACCGGATTGCACCCGGTCGTGGTCGCGGGGAGACTCGAGCCTCCCCGCGCAACACTTAGTAATAATGTGTTGTGATCGCGAAAGTTTAAAATAGACCACGTTGATTTTTGCTGCCATGGGGCAGTAGAATTTTGCGCCTTTTCTCTTGCCCGTGGATGCAGCAATAATCTGCGAAGGGATACCTCCGGAAGATGGGCAGCAGTGTCTTTCCGTGTATAAACATCCCGCACTGTAGTCGCCAACCAGCCTGCAAATATTGTTGCCATACTCACCATATTAAGGCAACATTCCTCTCATGATCCTGGAGATCTTATGGGAGGCCTATGTCCAGCAGTGGACGTCTATGGGAAAGATGATGACTACGTTGATTGCCAATCGATTTAAGACCTCCGTGGCACAGTAAGTTTTATAACTGGCTGACGTATGGGTTCTATTCCGGGCGTGGGACAAATGATAACATTTATTTACAGATATTTGCCCTTAGTCGGGGTAATTAAACAAAACAATTATTTATATATGCATAGCGCTGTCTATCTGTCTGTCTGTCTGTCTGTGCATGAGGCGATTACAACCGAACGCGTTGACCGATTTACATGAAACCTTTTTTGTTAGCACCGTCTTAATGAGAGAAGGGCACTAATTGATTTTGGTGACCCTGATCACAGGGACAGGAGTTATTATGACCTCAAAAGGTCACCAAAAAAATAAGTCTTCAAATGGCCGAAAACGCCCTAAAACCCGAAAATGCCATTTTTGACCTTTGGTGACCTTTTGAGGCCTTTGCCCCCTTTTCTGGTACCCCCGTACCAATGCTTGTATTAAGTACACATTGGTGTCAATTCAAAATTTAAATCCAACGCAAAAATGTGTTAAAAGTGATCTGTTTTACTTTTAGAACGCCACTAATCGAATAACTATATGTTATTTACGCAATTTACACTGTTGCACTGCAACGCGAGTGCGTGAGAGGAAAGGTACCGCGTAACACTGCATTCCCTGATGAAAGTTCCATTGGGAGGAACTGAACACGTTGAAAACCTATTTTTAATCAAAGTATAATCAATGTGAGTAGAAATTTAACCTTACAATGCTTAGAGCAATTTGTTATTTCGCCCATTCATCCAAACTTTTGTAAGGAACTAGGATTTCGTTGGTATCTTCTTATTGTTGTGTATTGTTTAAAAATAAATGTAATATATAGATCACATCTATTCATTACATCTATCATATTATTATTTATAGCATGAAATATCAGGTTAGTGTTGCATTTGTTTAGGATCTGGTACTTCTAATGGAAGCTGAGAGTGCTATAGCTTCAAATAGTAGTAAGTAAAATAATGTATACCTTTATTATGTTATAGGTATTTATGCAGTTTTTCTATATTTTACCAATAATGTATGCCACCGTCTACTCTTCTTCATTAATTTTATGTCCATCCAAAGGTTGCCTGGAAGAGATCGCTTTTAGCTTTAAGGCTGCCCATTGTGCCTCATATCTATAATGTTTTATTTTTATTATTTGTTTGTTTTTATTATTTATTTGGTGTGTAATAAAGAGTACTTATTTGTATTGTAGTAAATAAGGTGTTTATTGGATGGAGGTGCGATGAGTTATGTTCTACATGTACAGTCTCATGATACTTTTTTATTAGTTATGATCTTTTAAAGAATTCTTGTACACTACACTCTCTTTGATGTGTATGTTCTCATAATATGGTGTAATAAAGAGTGTGTCTAAAACAAGAGTTTTATTATATCGTCATGAGAAAGCGGTAATTGAATGAGAGGAGGCAGGGCTGTTTGCGGTGCGCCAAATCTACTTACGGGTTGTATTGACTGTCGCGGGTGCGTGGAGGTGAAAATAGCGGATAAGGCAGTTTCTCTTCAATGTCAAAGTCGATAAATGTTTGGTCAATAGAGAAAAACGCTACTTAGAATAGTGAATTTACATAAGAAGAACAAGGCACATTTGAATTGAATAAAGCGCATAATTGAATTCGTTCGCTTCAGTTAACTTTTTTCCAAGTGAGGGAAAGAAGCGAACAACTCTCACTCTTTCACTTCTATTCATTGTTACAATTTTCTGTCTTATGCTTAATTTAATGTTCGCAAGGATATTGGATATTTTGGATATTGCAAGATGACATTATTTCTTATCGTGGTCGAACCGAGCAACACTCGACCAAGGATCAATATCATTCAAATAATAATCTATGGAATAATAAGCTTTTTCTATGAGATTTTGTTTTATAAAAAGCTTAAACCTACCTTCACTTTACTTTTACTTTTTACTTTTAACATCTCATCATCATCATAGGAAGAGATAAGTTAAAGTTTATTTTGTGTCAAACATAAAACATATACATAATGTTACAATTTTATTTTATGTTTATTAAAGTTACGTTATTTTTGTTCCTAAAAAAAACTGTAATATGTATAATTTTGTTTTTATTGTTTTGTGTCGACACTACCGACAAAAGTCCTACCTGAAAACCAGTTCTGATTCTTATTTTTAAGGATAAACATATCCTGAGGTAGGGCTACAAACCTAAATATGCTTCCTTTATTTGATATTAATATTTTTATATACTCTGTGGATTAATAAAAGTTTTCTTTCTTTCTTTATTTTACAAAACGAACATATTAAAAACTGTTGTCAACATAGTGTGGTCGTCGCTCAGCGTAGGCAATAATAGATAACCTATATAATTAGAAAAACCTAACTTCATCATAGTTTTAAAGAACTTTATACTCATGAGAAACAGCATTGTTTCACGCTTCTTCATTCACTTATAATGATATTCAAAGAAAATTACCTAATCTACATTTTAAAACCATTATTTACCAACCTCTAGGTATAACACCTTTTTAATTAGTTACTTTATTATTGATAATTACTATTAAACTAAATCTTAAACAATGCTATATTGATAACAGCCAATACAATACCCATAACACAAGCTCTGCTTAGCTTGGGGCTAGATGATGCTGTGTGATTTGTCCAGCATTATTTATTATTTATTATTATTATTAAACCTCTGAAACTTTTATTGCTATTAGAAGTGTATGTAAAGATTACGGGAAAATTATAACGAAGTCTCTAATCAGCATACTTTTTTAAAAATCATCGAAACATTGACATTTAAGTAAATCTGTTTTCTGTAATTATCGAGATATTGTTGACATTGTATTATTACTTGACATTTAATTATCTTTTCTGACATACCTCCTAAATATTGTTTTGCATTGTAGCTCTGTAGTTATGTGTAACATTAGTCACCATTGATATTGGAATTATCAAAAAATTCATTATATTGACTTGAATTTGTAATTATGTACCAACTTGACCTTATTTGAATTCGATCTTATGTGATTTTATTTACTTACCTAATTCTAGACATCTATTGACATGAACACAAATTAATTATACTATACTTTTTCCTTTTTCTAATAATTTTTCTTAATTAAATTGCATGAAAACATAAATCGAACTCAAATTTGCAGCGCCCTAACAGGGTTCATGTAATTACTTATAATATGTATTGCTTAGACCTAATACAAACCTGTACATGATGCAATAAATATATACAAATACAAAATACAAATACAAATACAAAACATCGAAAAAAATCGTGTAAAAAATCTACATAAGTTCCGCTATCAGACAAGAGATGGCGCTTTCAAGGTTCTCCAACAAATGTAAACCGCCTTTATCATTATAAGATGGCACGGAACCCTCGGTGCGCGAGTCCGACTCGCTCTTGCCCGGTTTTATTTTTTATCTTCAGCAACTCTGTACTCGTGTATTAATTTATCTTCATTCACGCCACATCCTAACATTCGTACATCCATCGCCGCGGGCCCGCGTAACCACATCACCGCACGATAGGCACTCTCGAACTCCGGTTTTTATATAAAAGGGTAGTTACGGTATATTGACATGTTCGCAGTTGTTTTCAGATTAAAAGTAGCCTTTGTATTAATCCTGGTTAGCATATATTTATTTATATGGCAAGTTTAAGCTTGATCTGTTCAGTAGTTTTTGCATGAAGAGACAAACATTCAATATCAATAAACTTTCGGATTTATATTATTAGTGCCATGGGGTGCCGGCAGTAGTTTGTTGCCTCAACTCTCTTGCCTGCGGATGCAGTAAGAAT
Source organism: Pasiphila rectangulata (assembly GCA_963082625.1). Classification (NCBI taxonomy): domain Eukaryota; kingdom Metazoa; phylum Arthropoda; class Insecta; order Lepidoptera; family Geometridae; genus Pasiphila; species Pasiphila rectangulata. Next base: position 12,152,135 of record OY720253.1, read on the forward strand.
CTGCCTAGGAATACCTCCGGATTCTTCCAAAATCTTGCCCATCTGGGCAGCAGCGTCTTTCCGAAAACCAACCCGCCTGCGTGGCCAGTTTGGCAACAACCCTCTCATGATCAGTACTCGGAGATCCATGAGGCAGGCCTATGTCCAGTAGTGGACGTCCTACGGCTAATATGAAAGGTAATTAACCAAACATTTAAATAACGCGCCATAATACCTACTCCGTTAAATGTGCCCTAATCTTCTTACGTCATAAATGAGCAACTAGCAGTAATCCCAGCCCCTGGACTGCTGTCCATGTCCACTGCTGCACAAAGGCCTCCCTCATGGACCTCCAAGATTATGAGGGGGTTGTTGCCATACTCGCTACCACGCTTCGCAGGCGGGTTGGCGAGCGCAGTACGGGATGTTGATACACGGAAATACGCTGCTGCCCGTTTTCCGGAGGTATCCCTTAGCAGGCTCTTACTGCATCCACGGGTATGAGATGACTACATACTGCCGGCAACCCACTGCATGACCTAGTACTTGAACACTACAAAGGTCCACACAACAAAATGATCTTCGAAACTGAACTAGAAAATGAAGATTCTCCTCACGCACAAGTTGGGGAAAACTTAACAAGTATTCTACAGCGTTCGGCCATTGGCAGGACCCATTGTAGGGCTAGCATAACGTTTCTTCAATAGGGTAGAAAATAAAAAAAACTTCACTCAACACAACCTAGCCCCAACGTTCTGCATAGCTTAAGTTAATAACAATAATAAACAATAAAAATCTTTATTTTCGGAACTTAATTTAGGGTACAATAAAAACAAGGAAACCATGGTACCTGCATTAGTAAAAGCTGTGTCGCAGATACCATAGATGTATGAAAGTTTTGGGTACCAGATGTTTTTTTCTTTTGTAAATACATTATAGTACTTATCATATATAGAAATATAGACCAGATCCGGGACAAATATCTGTTAAAAATAAATAAATTTATTTTTTATTTTGTTTTATTCGGGAAAACAAACAGTACAATAACATAGACAATTTAGTAAAGTAAGAGTAACACTTAAACCAGTGAAGTTTCCACCATTACATAATACATTTTACGAAAACAAACGTGAATAGGTACCACAGTTAGCGAAGCTATGGTAAGTTATTTAATATACAAAAACAAAAGAAAAAATCAATTAATTTTAACTATAGAATTAAAAGTAAAAAAACTTTTTAACAAACAAGCTTTTATTTAAATGTACTTATCCACCAAAAATAATAAAATAAATTAAAAGTAAAAAAAATGTTTCATGTTTATTCTTTATTCTTTATTGTACACAATAATAAAATAATATAATAATACACAATGAAAAGTCATGTACAAAGGCGAGCTTAACCCTAAATAGAGTTCTCTTACAGCAAACCTATATTAGTGAGAAATTATATTAAGCGTAGGGGTCGTGTACACAAGAACTAAACATAAAAAGGATACTATGAGATAAATAACCTAAACAAAACTAGAACTAACAATATAACCGAATTCATAAATAAATATATATATAAGAACTGATATAAAGTTAAGGTTACATAATATAATACAAGGTAAAACATACATTAATAACCATATACATAATATATACAAAATACATATACTAATAATGATATTATACTTACATAATACATAATATACATATAAAAAAAAAAAAAAAACTAAATTCATAGAGATAGATAGTGCTCTTTAACTTTACTTTTAAATACATTCAGAGATGTAGTGCCTTGTATGCTGTGGGGAAGGTCATTCCAGAGTCGCACCGCCTGTACAGTAAAGGAGTCACTGTACCGACTAGACGAGTGAGATGGAATTTTTAAAAGAAGTGATTTAGAGGACCTGCAGGGTTTGCCGCGAGGTACAAGAAATTGAAAACGTTCACGGAGGTAAGAAGGAGAAAGAGGACTGAAAAGAGTATTGAAGAGTAGCGTCAAAATGTGAAGGTCACGTCGACGGCGAATAGGAAGCCATTTTAATTGTGATCTGAACTCAGAGACGTGATCAAACTTGCGTAGCCCAAAGATAAACCGGATACACAAGTTTTGAAGACGCTCGAGTTTGTTCAATAGTTCTTCAGTGGCATCCAGAAAACAGACGTCGGCATAGTCCAGATGGGGTAACATCAAAGACTGAGCGAGAGTAATTTTCGTCTCGAAAGGAAGAAACTTCTGGAGGCGCTTTAGAGATTGGAATGTAAAATGTACCCTTTTACTGATGTCATTGATGTGACTGACCCAAGACAGCTGAAAGTCAAAAGTTACACCAAGATTTTTTGTTTTACTGGAATAGGGAATAGGTACACCATCAAATAAAACTGTAGGGATAGGACTTTGTCTCACAACTTTCGACATGTAAGGGCTACCTATAATCAAAGCCTGAGACTTCGAAGGGTTAACTGTAAGACCAAAAGTTCTGGCCCAAGTATTTATTTCGTTAAGGTCATAATTAATTAAAGTAACTGCCTCCGATAAGTCCTCAGCTTTGAAGTGTCGATAGATCTGTAAGTCGTCGGCATATAGATGACAGTTAGATGAAATTACTTTAGTAATAGAGTTGATAAACAGAGAAAATAGAAGAGGGGAGAGGACGCCCCCTTGCGGTACACCAGCAGTGATATCACGCCAATCTGAGAGAGAATCATCCAAGCGCACACACTGTGAGCGTCCTGAAAGGTAAGATTTAAACCAAGAGGTAACGTTGAGCGATAAGTTTAGGGAAGAGAGGATGGAGAGAAGGATGTCATAGTCAACAGAATTAAAAGCATTACTGAAGTCCAATAGTACCAACAAAGTGAGACGTTTATTGTCCATGGCCCAGCGGATATCATCGGTAACTTTCGTAAGAGCACTTACTGTGTTCATGTTTTTTTTGTTTGAAAGGAGATATCCCATGGGTGGTCCCCTCGATCCTCTTGACTTATCATGATAAGGAAACCAAGATCTGATGATCATCACAGAGAAGTCGAGAGGATCAATATACATATAAAAATTGTTTTCCGTTTAAGGTCGTTTTTTTGTAAAAAAATATATTAATTTAACTAATTCCGAGGTAGTAGTAGTGTATTGCCGTGGGGTGCCGGCAGTAGAATGTTCCTGAATTTGAATCCTCTCTTGCCCGTGGATGCAGTAAGAGCCTGCTAAGAGCTACCTCCGGAATATGGGCAGCAGCCTCATTTCGTCTATCAAAATCCCATACTGCGCTCGCCAACCCGCCTGCCAAGCGTGGTGAGTATGGCAACTGCCCCTTATGGAGATCCATGAGGGAGGCCTGTGATCAGTTGTGGACGTTTTACGGCTGAAATGATGATGAGAAGTATGCCAAAGAGCCACACTAAGCACCGCCGTCTGTAGCTCCATGTGGCCAACCTAAGAACGTACCGAACTTTTCTAATTAACACTGGCCGAAGTTTTTTCGTTAGCGTCAGTTCTGAGTGGCTTTTGTTTTAGTTTTAATGCTATTTGCCCTTTCTATGGCACTTGGAAATAGTACGTACTATAATCTTTGTAAGCTTACCTACGGGCACATTTATCTTCATCCGTTCAGCTGTAAAATGACCATAACTGAACGCATGCCTCCGTCATGGATCTCCATGAGGGGTATTGGCGAAACTCACCACGCTTGGCAGGCGGGTTGGCGAGCGCAGTACGTGATGTTGATACAAGGTAAGATGCCGCTGCCCATCTTCCGGCGGTATACCATAACAGGCTCTTGTGGAAATATCTTTGTACTGCATCCATGGGCAAGAGAAGAGAATGAGAGGTAATAAGTTTAAACACATTTTACGAGTATATGTTTAAAATATGTATGCCATGGGGTGCCGGCAGTAGAATGTTACCCCTCTCATGCCCGTGGGGCAGTAAGAGCCTGCTAAGGGATACCTCCGAAAGATGGGCAGCAGCGTCTTTCCGTGTATCAACATCCCGAACTGCGCTCGCCAACCCGCCTGCCGAACGTGGTGAGTATGGCAACTACCCCTAATGGAGATCCATGAGGGAGGCCTGTGTTCTGTAGTGGACGTTTTACGGCTGAAATCATCATCATCATGTGCGTCAAGTTTGCAGTGTGCGCCACACAACGGCACCACAAAATAAATAAATAAATAAATAATAAATAAATAATGCTGGACAATTCACACAGCATCATCTAGCTATATATAAATACCAGCGTAGTGATAGTTATCTGAACCAATTACCTTTGAATCGAAAGTCAGGGCTACATACCACTCCGCCAACGCGGCTTATGTGTATGAAGGAGACATTTATTATTATGAGCTATTGTTGTTTTTACAGTGTAAACCCACACTACGGTATCATTTATAGAAAACAAAATAGCTTATACAATTAGCTAAAGCGACATCTTTTCACTGCTATTGACATCTGGTTGTCGGACAGTGGGCAAGAGTATCTCTGAAGATTTCTGCTAGATGTCGCTACTCGGTGCTACCAAACCGAAAGGCAATCAAGATTTTCCACCCGACGGTTAGTGTCTCAGTGGCTGAAACGGTAAGGCAGCCTGCGTTAAAGGTGTTTGTCTGATCATTACAGGTTCGAGTCCCATCAGAGTCAAACCTTTGATAGCATTTTTTCATTTCTATTTATTATTATTAGGTATATATACAGTGAACGTGCCAGTCTAGTTAACCGACCTATATGTCTAAAACGTGAACGTACGAGTTAACCATTAAGTTACGCTTATATGAAAGTAATATTGAATACATATCTGGTTTAACTGCTAATAACTTTGTATGAAATCAATTCCGCCATAAGCAAACCATTCCTTCTTATCTTTGATAGAAACCTATTAGCTATCTAACTTGCCACAAAAACGCAAACTCAATTTTAAAAACATTTAATTTATTTTAACAAAACGTAATTTTTTTTCTTCTAAGTACATCCGTTATGGCTGTGAGTTTTGACGACCCCGTGGCGCAGTTGGTATAATACCCCGCTGAGAGAGAAGGGGGTTCGATTCCCGAATCGTGACAAATATTTATAAATTTAAAACAGTTGTTTGTTCCGGGGTATTTAAAATTAGTAGGTATTATAAGTATGTACCTAATCTCATTAAAAAAAAGCGTATTCCCTCAATCCTCTGGAACCCAAAATACAGCTCTGCCTGCTAAGAAATAACTCTGGAAGAAGGGCAGCAGCCTCTTTCCGTGTATCAACATCCAGTACTGCGCTCGCCAACCCGCCTGCTAAGCGTGGTGAGTATGGCAACTACCCCTCATGGAGATCCATGAGGGAGGCCTGTGTTCAGTAGTGGACGTTTTACGGCTGAAATTATGTTGAAAGCACTGAATTACTGTTTTTAATTATTGTTTTCCTAACAACTTATATGTAAAATAACGGGAATGCAAATATCATTGTTTTTTTAGTGCAGAGGTCGAAAATGACTGCACACGACCGCAATGACAACATAGCTAAGCTTAAAACAATAAGACCATACATCGTTTGACAAGTTAACATGTCAAGTATTTGCAAGACCTATTTGCATGCCAATGTAAAATAATATTACGTAAATTCAAATGAGTTACAAATTTTAAACGAAGTAACAACACTAAAATATATTAAATTTTATGTACTATGTGCCGTGAGGTGAGGTGAGTGCCGGCAGTAGAATGTTGCCCCTTTTCTCTTGCCCGTAGATGCTGTAAGAATCTGCTTAGGGATACCTACGGAAGATCCATGAGGTATTTTCGCGCATCAATATTCCGTACTGCGCTCCCGCCTGCCAAGCGTATTCAGTGCGGCAGCAGGACAATATTGACGCGTCACAATTGGGAGATTTTTGGAGAAGCGTATACATTGCCCTTTAAAAGATATTTAACCTCATGGAGCCTAGTAGTAGGCACAGCGAGATTAATTTTATTACTTATATTTACATTGTGATTGTTACTGTTCTTCTTAAACGAAGCAATATTTTTATAGGTGTACTACAGGTTCTCATAAATATATTGACAAGCCACTGTCAATATCAGTGACTATCAGTCGACGAGCTCTGTGGCGCAGCGGGCGAAGGTCCGCCTGCGACGCAAGGGGTTGCGGGTTCGATTCCCGCTCGGGACAAATGTCTGTACGATCTGCAGATGTTTGTTCAGGGTGTTCTGGGTGCTTTTCTATATATAATAAAAATATATTTCTATGTAGTAAAATGTATTAAGTATTCAGTCATCTAGGACCCATAACACAAGCTCTGCTTAGCTTGGGGCTAGATGATGCTGTGGATTTGTCGAGCATTATTTATTTATTTATTTAATATATTTATTTTTTTAAATTTAGGGCAAAGTCTCAAATTCTCTGGGACCCATATTGTAGATAGAACGAATCACCCTCTTCTTTTTTTGACTGCATAAGCTGCAGATCTAAGCCTACCCGATTGTTGGTCTATGTGTGGGCCTCATTGAAGCTTATTGTCTAAAGCTATGCCTAAAAATATTGTTTTTTCTACAAGGATTAAACATTCACCTTTCAATTTGATGTTGGCATCGGCCTGTTTTACATTAGGGAGGGATATTATGCATTTTGATTTATTTCCATTAAGTAATAAGTGCCGGCAGTAGAATGTCACCCCTCCTCTCAATCCCGTGGATGCAGTAAGAGCCTGCTTAGGGATACATCCGGAAGATGGGCAGCATCACCCCGCCAGGCTCAACAAGAGTGGCGAGTACGGCAATCACCAGTCATGAATTACCAGGACCTGGACCCGAGTCCCCGACAGCCCCGCTAGTCCTGGCTACGGTAGCAGCACGGTAACGGCGGGGCTAGGGGTGCTAAGAATCCCCGGAAGACAGACGACTACAAACCCCAACGACGACAACTGGCCCTGGTAACACACAACATCCGCACTTTGAGGACAGACGAAAAGGTTGTTGAGCTGGAAGAAGAAATAAGTAGTTTGCACTGGGACATTTTGGGATTATCAGAAGTTCCTAGAGAGGGCGAGTTTACGATATCCCTCAAGTCCGGTAGCCTGCTCTACTACCGGGAGGGCGACCAACAGTCCCAAGGAGGAGTTGGGTTTTCGTTCACAAGTCACTCATCAACAACATTGTCACCATCGACAGTGTGTCGAACAGGGTCGCGTACCTAACACTCAGAATATCTAAGGGATGTTCGCTAAAGCTAGTTCAAGTATATGCGCCGACCTCGTCACACCCAGATGCAGAAGTATATAGAATCTATGTATACGAACAACACTCACTTTACTGTTGTTTTGGGGGACTTCAATACAAAGCTAGGCATGAAAAGCGATGAGTTGAGAGTGGGGCAATTTGGATTTGGGCAACGGAACCCCAGAGGAACCCCAGAGGCTGGCCGATTTTCTGGAGAAAGAAACACTCTTTATTTTTCTTTTCTTTTGTTTGATTCGGCTGCCAAGACCAAAGAAAAAACGTTAAATAAACTTTATAAAAGTATGTACATCTTTGTAAATGGAATAGGTATGTCCATGGGGTGCACAGGGAGGCCAGACTTAATTTTAACTTATGGGTTCTACACAATCGATCAAAATGGGAAAAGATTTACGACTTTAAAAGTCGCTTGAGATGGTTGAATAACAACCAGGAACAACTTAGGATGGACATATTAGCCAAACATGGAAAAAAATTAATCTTCACTAAATTTTGGAAGACCACAAGTAAGTATAATGTCTGGCCTGCCGGTGTGTGTTGATGGGAAAAGCGAACCAGTGCAGATCTCTAAAATGGTCATGGAACATTTTAAGGTGCATTCCCCACTTGGTCCGTCAGAGGTTTACCCCACTCCTGAAGTTCAGGGAGATTCACCGCTCGTGTGCATTACTGCAAAGCAGGTAATAGAGGCCCTTAAGAGAATGAGTGGGGGCAAATCACCAGGTCATGACGGTATGAGTGTGGAGTAGATGCTCCAGATATGCTGGGGTTCATATGCCGAGACTGCTAACTCTGTTCTTTTCAATGTGTATCAGTCAATCTCACTTACCACAGGACTTAATGAAAACTATCGTAGTGCCCATTGTGAAGGAAAGAACTTGGAGACGTCTCGGACAAAAATAATTATCGCCCCATTTCATTGGCAACTATTTTGCAAAAGTATTGGACAGTGTGCTTAATTCTTATTTAGAAGAATATTCAAACATACATGATGCTCTACTGAGAGCGAGATCTCACTGTGGGAATGAGCAGCATGCGCGTTGGTTGTACGATTGATGGAGTTAGCACCAATAACATTAGCTGTACAGACTATCTGGTGCTGCTCAGTCCAACGATGGGTGGCCTGAGAGAGATACTTAAAGTATGCGAGACCTATGCTATCAAACATGGACTAACATACAAAGTAAAGAAAACCGAGTACATGCTCTTTAAGGCCGCTGGAAATTGTCCTGATATAACCAATGGTATTACCCTAAATGGCTTGAGCGTCAAGCGTGTAAAAAAATGTAAATATCTTGGAAATATAATTACCGACGACCTTAAAGATGATGATGATATAGAACGGGAGCGTAGGGCGCTAGCGATGAGGGGCAATATGGTAGGCTCGCAGGTTTACCCAATGTACAGAAGAAGTTAAGCTTACGCTCTTTAAAGCTTATTGCCAAAATATGTAGGTACACGGGAAACCTGTGGGTTAAACATACCAAAAAGTCGCTAACTACCCTACGAATATAGTATAATAATATATTTAGGATGATGCTGCGGCAAGTCATACAGAAGACCGAAGAGTAGAACTTACCGCTATGTCTCGCGTTTGTGGACTATGAGAATGACTTTGATTCGATCGAAACATGGGCGGTGCTTGAGTCTCTCCAACGATTCCGAATTGACTATCGGGATATCGAAGTGTTGAAGTGTTTGTATACAAACGCCACTATGTCAGTCCGAGTACAATATCAGAGCTTGAAGGCGATTCCCATAAGAAGAGGCGTAAGACAGGGAGACGTAATCTCTTCGAAACTGTTTACGACCGCTTTGGAAGATGCCTTCAAGCTCCTGCAATGCAAAGGGCTGGGCATCAATATTAACGGCGAATACATCACTCACCTTCGATTTGCCGACGATATTGTGGTCATAGCAAAGTCGATGGAAGAGCTCAGCACGATGCTCCCAACAGGTAGGCCATAAAATGAACATGGACAGGACGAAAATCATGTCGAATGTCCATGTCGTGCCTGCCCCAGTTATGGCTGAGAACTCGGCTCTTGAAGTTGTCGACGCGTACGTGTACCTAGGACAAACAGTCCAATTAGGTAGGTCCAACATTGAGAAAGAGGTCAATCGTCGAATCCAACTCGGATGGGCAGCGTTTGGGAAACTTCGCAACGTCTTTTAAGTCATAAAGTCTACAATCAGTGTGTTACCAGTGATGACATATGGAACCGAGACATGGTCCTTCACTATTGGCCTTATGAATAAGTTCAGAGTCGCTCAACCAGTTATGGAGAGGGCTATGCTCGAGGTTTCTCTACGGCATCGAATCAGAAATGAGGAGATACGTAGAAGAACTCGGGTCACCGACATAGCCAAACGGATTAGCACGTTGAAGTGGCGATGGGCAGGCCATATAGCGCGATGGGGCCGCAAAGTTCTCGAATGGACGCCACGGACCAGCAAGCGCAGCGTAGGACGTCCACCTACAAGATGGGCAGACGACTTGGTGAGAACCGCTGGTCGGCGGTGGATGCAGACGGCCTCCAACCGCAGTACTTGGAGATCAATGACGGAGGCCCTTGTCCAGCAGTGGACGTCCTACGGCTGATATGATGATGACGATGATTCTGGCCGAAAGGTGTCTTGTTTAGGAAGTTCATCGGCTTCCTGACACAAGACACCGCGTGCACGTCATCACATCGGACGCGATAAAAGTGATGTGCTAATTATAAGTATATTTAGGTGCTTTTGTTTTTTATAAACTGTATCCATTTTATTGTATCAATAGTATTATATACATGTATGTACAACCTTTGTAACATATTTTTATATGTGCATGAAGTAGGATAGATACCTTGCCTTGCCGTAACAAGTTTAACTAGCACGGGAGGTAAGGTCTTGATAATTACGGTAATATGTTATTTTTGTTAAAGTTTTAATAAATAAATGACTGAAAAAAATGATTGCAATTAACACAAAGTGAACTAAAATTCGAATAGCTATAATTATAAACCCGCTAACAATCAATTATCACCGCGAATTATGATATGGAGTGTACCTAAGTGGAAAAAAACACGCTATTTGGCAATCGCGTAAGAAAAGCGTGTAAATAAATAAATAATGCTAGACAATATTCGCACAGCATCATCTAGCCCCAAGCTAAGCAGAGCTTATGTTATGGGTAGTAGATGACTGATATACTTAATACATTATACTACATGGATACATATTTTTTATCATATAATATAGAAAAATCCAGAACACCCTGAACATATATGTATCTGCAGATTGTACCTACAGGCATTTGTCCCGAGGTGGGAATCGAACCCAGGCGCCACAGAGCTCGGCAAGTGGAAGAACTGAAAACTGAACTCAGGATACAAAGAATCACAATAGGTTGGCAATCCTTTCTATTTCTTTCCCTGCGTAATTTACCAGAATCACCTTTCATTGCCGTGAGGTGCCTTCATCTGCATCTTTGACAAACATCCATCGGTTCCTTTGTCTTTACTGTCGACAACATGGTAACAGGTTTGTTGTCATTCCACTTCGTTATCGCAATGGAATCGTCTTCACTAACGATTGTGTGAAGGGCGCCTCTACCACGTCTCGTTAATACTTTATCTTCAATTAAAACTAGGCGTGCTATTAAAACTGGCACTCTGTTCTTTTGTATTGTACCGGTGCATCTAATACCTCGTTTTTCAGTTCTTTTGCCAGCTTAACTGTTGTAAAAAACCGGTCGCAATACAAAATATGACCGGTACTAAAAAATCGGCTAACGAAAGCACAGCTTTTTCCCCAAGACCAAAATTAGTATTCTAGTTGTGGATTTCTAGTTGAATTAAAAAAAATCTCAAACATCTGTTCATTTATTTTAATTAACAAATCCAGAGACAAATTTTCTTAAACCTTCCTCCAATAGTTACAGGGTAACAGCATTCATTGCCTTTGAACATACAAAACATCTGCTTCGCAAATCTAAAATTCTCACCTTCACACCTTCAAAGAAATAAATTAAAAATTCTAACACGTTTCTTATTAAGTACTCACAGTTTTTTTACACTTCTCTTACGGTTACAGAGTAAAAACATTGTCTTTGAATAGACAAATCATCAGTTTTAACAATCTTAATCCCAAATCTTAAACCCTTTAAAGAATTCATTTAAAAATTGGGTTAACACGCGTTTCTTTATTTGTACTCAAAATATTTAATACTTCTATACAAACTTAACCACCCCTTAGGGGTTGAATATTGAAAAATCCCTTCTTTGAGAGTGGTTTTGCTGTAGGTATAAAAAACCCGCATTCCAAATTTCAGCTTTTCCTCTTCAGCGGTTTGGGCTGTACCTTGATTATCTATATTAGGTCATTCACTTTTGTATAAAGATAGATAATTACCTGTACAATATTTAACAGAGGTCTTTGAACTTTTGAGCGTGCATTCAAGTTACGTCAAAAAGCCCTTGGAAGACACCTAGAAAGCTGTTACTTTGTATGGGCATACAAAAAATTACTCCAAGATATCGCTACAGAAAATGCTGGAAGTCATAAATTTAGGGAAGATCCCGTACACGTAGAGTTAGTAAATATAATAATAAACTTTATTTTCTTGATTTACCCATTGTGTAAGGTATCCTTGAATAGGTATTTAACCAATCAGCGCTTGCAAACACAATTTAACGACTACGGTTTCCATTTGCGAAATATTAAAGTTTTAAACTTTTTTCGAGCGTCTTTCCTCTCTAAAATCTAAACTGCTGGTTGTACAAATCTGAAAAAATCAATGTTGTTTTATTTAACTATGAAATTTCTAGTAAAACTATAACGGACAAACTAGTTTTTTAAGTTTCGGAGAAATTGTCGCTCACGTAATTAATGCGGTTTACCAAATATAGCGTAATACTTTAAACCGAAAACTTTATAAATACCGGTTAATATGTTTTGGTACACGAAAAAAACACACACCAACTAACTTCTAACGACATTTCATTTTCAAGTTTACGGGTAACTTAACTACCCGGGTAGGTACCCTAAATATCACGCACTTGGCCTAATTTATTTAATAGTAAGGAGTTATTCATGGATACCATGTTGAGTTAACCAAACTTGAAAAGAAAATTCCAAGAAAATTAAAAACCTTATCGGTCTTATTACAAAAAACGACTTACGTTGTTTGAGTCAACACTTGTCATTTCCTAAATTGAAGGACTGGAAATACTTAAACCAACTAAGCTGCGGAACTTTCAAGGGCCGAATCGAAATTCTTGATAAAATCATATCGATTGAGCATCGATTATACGCAACAATCGTTCTCCTACGACCAGTAGCGTGAAATTCATATTTTGCATCAAAAACAGCCACCGAATAAACGCTTTTTGACTTTTGAGTATTTATTAAATAGATAAATAATAATAATCTCTAACTTTTAAATGCTGATTGACGAATTGACTATGTTGACAGTTTCACAGATTTATTTATGAAAATATTGTCAAATAAAATGGAAACATCTAGAATAGTATGTCTTAATTCCATATCATTTTATAGAGCACCTTTCTTTATAGTTCGGATGCCACCATTCCCGAAAGTTCTCATAGACAGTGGTCTCCTTAATTCGTTCGTCGTTCATCGCGGTGCAAAGATTGCAGACGTTGGCTTTGGTACTGGGATCGCTGTAGGTCAGTCGGCTCTTCCAGCGAAAGAAGTTTTGGTACAGCTTAGGAGAGCTGATGACGCGGTCCATCGTGGCTGCGAGCTCGGAAGCGGTGTGGAGCGACGCATCGATGTAGGAGTCGGGAGGCAGGAACCTGGAAAAACATTGTTATGATTGAAGATCGGAGAATCGTCATCATCATCGGCAGGGTCATTATAATGAAATGAAATAATGAAATAGTGTCTACTGGAGTCCCTCAAGTCATAGTTATAGCCCTTAATTAACGGTTGTTTAAGTAATTATGTACTAACTAAATTATACAATGTTTCGATTGTTTAAATATAATAATTGTTTAAATATTTCGATAAGGTTTGACCAATCTCTACGTTTAAAGGACACAAGACAAGAAAACGAGACTTGTGATTGGTCAAATTTAACCCCGCTCCGCGTCAGTGTATGCATGCATGTTGAGTATATTTCTCACTACTTGGTAGGTACAGTGTTAGATTACGAGATTAACTACTAACTACTTATTCAACACTGCACTGGCGCGCGGCGTAATGGTTTTTTTGTGTCAGTTTCCGTTTTCACTTTCCAGGCGTACGTTTTAGTTTTAATCGTATAGGCTTGCGTTTGACCACGTGAAGGTAACACTAGTTGTACGGAATGTAACTCAATCCAGCCTTTTGTTCCAATCAAACCAACTGGTTGGTCAATAACATATTTTGGTAAACTATTGTTACTTAGGAACCAACTAAATATGTGTGGATTCATCGAGTTCCATTCTGCTTAACTAGTTGATCCGTTTCAGTTGGCCCATTTAGTGGTAAAGAATAAATTTTGCCTGGTATTCCAACCAGGCAAAATTTATTCTTTACCAGCAAGCTGATTACGTATCTCGCGACAGGTTTGCAACTGGCGTAAATATCGCTGTAAACGTCAATTGCTTACTGTTATCAATACAAAATTGGCCATTGACAGCTATGATCGCGAGATTTACGCCTGTGGATCAGCCTGCGGTTGTTTCTTCTACCTACAGTCAATCAAGTAGTTTTGTTACTGTAACGCTGTTGTTTGATAAATGACGCAGTGGACAATAATACAATTGTTTCTCATTTCATTTCAATAACCCATTGTTTCGAACTTCAAGTATTATGAGTGTGGAATTCTGGCCTAAAGGAGTCGAATTCCGACGGTTCATCGGACGCCTGCGAGCGGACACCGTGAAACGTCGCTGTCAGACAGGAATGCGTCAAGTTTATAATTATAATAATATGTAAGTTAGTTTTAGCCTGAAAATAAATATTATTGTATTATATTGTAATGTAAATATGCCCATATGTTTTCCTAAAATACTTCAGGAGTTTCCTCGATTTCACATGGATTCTATCATTAGTTCTGAAAGTGGACTAGTAACAATATAACTTTAACTAGAAACTACATTAAACAATCAATAAGTTTTTCTAAATTATAAGAAATGTGTTCTAAAGGTAAATATTTGTTTTATCAAATATTTTAAAAGTACTTTCCAGCCTCTAAACACGTGGCGAGTTCTCGTATCGGAGGCCAAGATTCACTTTGGGTCCCTGAGCCAATGGAGTAAGTAAGTCCGCCGCATACACCTTGTTACATGCCTGCTCGAACACTGAAAGCGCATCTTCCAGCGACGAAAATGGAATCTTATTTAACAGATTTTTTCAGGAGTAGGCAGGATTTTTTAGACGGATGAATTAAAACTGAAGGTAACTTGAAGTTACATATTTAACCTTCAGTTGTTGCAAGAAGTCTAATTTTGAATATAAATTATCTACAAAATTATAATCTATATAGTTGACATGCGCAATTTTGCTAAATTTAGCACACACTTTTTGTTGAATTTTATTATTTTTTTAATTATAAACTAAATTCATGTATTTAAAAATAAGTTATTATAGATATTTAATGACAGCTGATTAATTACTATGTAGCAAGTTTTATTATAATCTAGCTGGCAATATTAAATGAACATGTCAAGTTGGACCACTGCCCCGAAACGAACATGCGCAACTTTGCATTTGCCGCCACTTTCACATAGCACATAAAGTTTTGCGTGAACTCTAAGAAAACACAGACAACTTACACCCATACGAGAAAATTCAGACAGTTTGTTTGCATTTTCATATACTCCTTTGCATAAACGTCGATTAACAGATACTTCTATCACACCTACAGTCTACTGCGGGATGAGATGGCTTATTAATGGCTCGCTCGAATGACATTTCTATCATTGTTTTAAAAAAATACTATGAACACCAGCAACGTGCAAGTCATGAATGAGCTATTGAGACGGCTCGACATCGCATCTCGACAGCCCCCTTTACACAAAGTGTCATTTAATGCCTTGTTCATTTAGAAGCCACATTGATAACCCTAACCATCAACGCTTGATATTATTCACCGACATGATCAAAGCTTAATTTGTTTGAATGGTCAACGTTATCATATCACAGATTGGCTCCATCTCATTTATGAATTATGCGACTCAGTGGCTTATTCTAGGATTTCGACTTACCTGGAATAATTAGCGCCGCCGTAAACAACGGGCACAGCGTCATGCTGCAGTGCCGTCAACAGCTTCTCCGTCACGTAATCCTCAGCAAAAGAATTCTCCAGCGACAGATAGAAGTAATAGTCTCTCTCTATCAACACATCACACGCACCCTTCCTATTCCGAGGACAATCCAATGGCCCACATTTTCCGTAAACATCTACCTTGTGTTTGTAAATCTCTAACGCCTTCTCTAATCTTCTCACCATGTCTTGTCTTCCACTCCTGCTCTTACAAGACGAAACGAACCAGGCGGCTGCTTTTGTTTTATTACCCAATTTATCTGCGTACGCTTCACTCACTTCGGAAAAGTTCGGCCATGCCACATTCTTCTTAGGCGCTATAACCTCCCCTTTCTTATTCTTTACCATGATGTAAGGATATGGTATATCAGAATCTAATCTGTACGTCGAGGTCCAGTTGAAAAAGCCGTCAAACTTTTCATTGCAAACAGGGAAATTCTCGGATGATTCCATGTTGAAGTATATAAATTTTTGATGCTCTGAGCGCTGTTCCGGCAGGTCTTCATTGAGATTTCTGCCATTAAAAGCGATCGCATCAAACTGCGTCGTATGGTCGAAGAACTTTCTATCGCTGGTAACGTAGCAGTTTATCATTGAGCAATTCTTCTCAATAAAGGCCTTCTGCCCATGCCCGAAGTAATAGAAGGGTGCATAATCGGTGTCCGTCCAAAGTAGAATGTACTTCAGCTCTTTGGAAAGACGACTTGCTTTCCTGTAGACCTCTGAATACCGGGCGTCTCTTTCTGCATTCGCGATGGCTTCTTGAATGAGATTGTCTGTGATCGGTTGTTCTGGAGAGGTCGCGTCGGGGAATTGTATCCAGATGAGTGCGAGGAAGGCTATGCAGGCGATGGGGAGGAGTAACCTGCGTATCAACATTCTTTTCAGGAGTATTTGAAGGCAGGAGGCCGGACCAGGGCGCCGTGGCATCGCTCCGGTATCACGCGTGGCTCTTCAGACATTTGAGCGTTTTTAGGGCAGCACTACTCGGAATGGAACCTGCAACAAACGTACGCCATATAAGCACACATAGAAGACTACATTATCAACTCAGGATGGACAAGTGTGTAAGGGAGGAAGCCATTGCCCTGTAGTGAAACTATACAGGGTCTTAATATTCAAATTATTAGGTACCTAATGTTTCATCATCATCATTTTAGCCGTAAGACGTCCACTACTGAACACAGGCCTCTCTCATGGATCTCCATGATATATGGTAGGGGTAGTTGTCATACTCACCACGCTTGGCAGGCGGGTTGCCGAGTGCAGTACGGGATTTTAATACATGAAAAGACGCTCCTGCCCATCTTCCGAAGGTATCCTTTAGCAGGCTCTTACTGCATCCACGGGTATGAGAGGAAGGGCAATATTCTACTGCCGGCACCTCACGGCTGTACAAATTATCTATAATAATAGATGTAGAGGCCTATACCCAGCAGTGGGTGTCAACGGGCTGATATGATGATGATGAATACATAGATGTAAAAGGCCAAATTTAGTATATAAAAGATTTGAAAAAACTAGAACCAACTACGAAAAAAAATTACAGTTCAAATTATTTAACAATCTTCCCAATGAGATTAAAGAAACATTAACTATAAAAAATATATAAATAAACTGAGGAGTGATTACATATTATACCTCTAATTCACAATGAAATACATAGATTAGTAATAATAATTTATACAGGCTCTCAACTTACTCCTAAATTTAAGTGCGTTTGGCCCAGAGGCTATAATAATAATAACATTTAAGATAATCTTAAATCTATTGTACCGTCCCGTACAGCAGATTACCAGTTGCTGAGAGAAAGATTTGAAAAAACTAGATCCAATGTAATGAAAAAAAAAACAAAGGTAAGCCTAATCCATCTAACAATGTCCCTAGGCGCTGTAGCGTCCTGACCAGCATAAATACCAGTGGCTGACGATGTGTAAATCATCATAATCATAATCATTTATTTCGTAGAATACAAGATTTACACGTCGTGTAATTAATAAATTAAGTCAAAGTTAATTAAGGAAATAGTCACATGCATGGAATTTCAAATACAATTAATAATTAGACTTAAAAAACGACTTTCAATGAATCAGAACATATTAAATTACAGTAAATCAAACAAATAAAATTAAAAATAACACCTAATAATTTAAATACATATAACTAGAGTAGGATGATGTCAGCTACAATGATTAAACGCTATGAATTCCTCATAGCTGTAAAAGTACATCTATAATGGATGGATGTAAAAACGCGTTCAAGGAAATGAAAATGAAATTAAATTAAATGCTATTAAAAATGTGCTCCACCGGAATCGTAAATTTTGATAAGGTTTTTATTTCATCTGTTCTGTTGTATTCACATTGCAATTGCATTTATTAAGTTCCTTTACATCCAGCTTAAATATTTCACCATACCTCAATGTATCGCCCACCTGATTCGTCAAATAACATGGTTAACCAGCTATTTATTATTTAATAAATAAATGATTGATTGATCCGGAATCCAAGAACTTCTAAATATCCACCAACATGTTTGGATTATCGTTACGTAAAACTGAACCACTCTATTTATTTTTATTTATTTATTTAGAAAGTCACACCAACAAAATGAACACTTAAAAAACAACTTAGGCTAAATACAATTAAATACAAGTAAAGTGACATTTTAATTAAAGGTGTAAGCCACATGCAAAATAAAACAATTTCAACAAACATACATTATGATTAAAAAAAAAATTAAAAAAGAATTATGATTTGATACAAAAAAACAAATTGAACATAAGAATTTCTAAATATTACTATATTTAACTCTATTTTATACATATATTTTTTTTTTATTAATTGTGGATACTATGATTAAAATAACGTCAATCCAACATTTCTTTTAAAATTATGAAGCGACCTGAAAAAACATCAACTTCAGTGTTGATTCCCAGATCACCGTCCTCATCAACAATATTTTTTACAAAGTTAGGTTTGATATTGTGAATCCCATTATAAAATATAAATATCCTGTTCAGGGGAGAAAAATGTCCTATATTTGTACGGGCAGTTTGTCTTGCAAATGGAGCGTATTTGTTCCTTCTAGGTAGAGTCCTAGGAACAGAAAAGTTGACTCGTGATAGTAAATAAGAAGCATCCGTCAAACCGTTTACTAATCTAAATAGAAACATGCTGTCCAGCAGTGATCTTCGATTACACAGAGATTTCATATTGAAATGACGTAGCCGATCAGTATAACTTGGTAGTTTTTTTGCTAAATTAAAGTCAAAACACAAGTGCCATAGAAATCGCTTCTGCACGCTTTCTAAGCGCTTTACATAAATGTCATAATGCGGATTCCACACGGCGCTACAATACTCGAGGGAGCTACGGACAAGCGTGTTATATAGCATGATTCTGGTGTTGGGGTTTTTAAATTCCTTGGAGTTGCGTAAAACAAAGCCCAAACTTCTAAAACTTCTCTTCACAATTATGTCAACATGAACATTGAACCGCAGTTTGCTGTCAAGAGTGATTCCAAGGTCACGAACGTGATCTAATTCGATAAGTGCTTTGCATGCTATTGAGTACGATCTATTAGTTGAGATGTTTTTTCTAGTGAAACGGATCACAAAGCACTTATCACTATTCAAACTCATGCCATTTGTACAACACCAAGTAACCAGCCTGTCCAAATCACTCTGGAGTAAAGAACTCTCCTCAGTCGAGTTAACCGGACCAAAAAACTTTAAATCATCAGCAAACATGAAGAATTTAGAGTTTTGGAAACATTTTCCAATGTCATTAATAAACAAATTAAAAAGTAAGGGGCCTAAGTGAGAACCCTGAGGGACTCCCGAATAAGCAGTAAATGGCTCGGATGAGTATCCCCCAACCACTACAACTGACTTCCTATTGGACAGATAGGAGCCACACCACTTAAGGAAAGCGCCACCTATTCCATACTGTGAAAGTTTATACAGAAGTAAAAAAGTAAGGCCTTTGCATCTATTATAGATGATTTATGCAGCGTCAGCAACTGGTAATCATGCTGTACGGGACGCTGTAGTGCCTGGGACATTGTAAGATGGATTAGGCTTGCCCAGCACCTATACCATCCTCTCAGCTTAGTCAGCTATTATTCAGAGGAAAGAACAGGTCAATACGTCTGAAGCTAACTAAGCCGCGGGTTTCCTCACGATGTTTCCTTCACCGTAAAAGCTCGTGTTAAGAGTGCACATAAATTTTTCAAGAAAGAAAAATATACGGCCGTGCACCAATGGATACAGAAGTAGATCGTGATTAACTTTGTCAAAAGCCTTGCTGAAGTCAGTGTAAATTGCATCCATTGATTGTCCTTGATCCATTCCTTCAGCAAGGTCTCCGACAAAGGACATAAGGTTAGTTGCAGTTGATCTGGCTTTCATAAAACCATGCTGTTCTTGAAGTATAATATGCTTGAAATGCCAAGACAGAATTGGGCATAGGAGAATTTCAAAAACTTTTGCAAACACCGTTAATAACGAAATAGGTCTGTAGTTTTTGACATGAGTTTTATCTCCGCTCTTAAATAAAGGTAAGACAAGAGCCTCCTTCCAAACTGACGGGAATATACCAGAGCTCAAAGATTTGTTAAATAACATGGAAAGAGGTAATGCTAACGCACTAGCACATTTTACAACAAATATTGATGGTATCTTGTCAGACCCTGCTCCTTTTGATGCATCAAGTCTTTTTAACACCCTATAGACTTCAGAACTAGTTACAGATATATTAGAGAGATTAACAGCATGATCATGAGTGGCAACAGGAAAGGGTACACTGTCCATATTGTAGACAGAAGAGAAATGAGAAGCAAAAAGCTCGCAGATGTCTAATCCCTTCGTCGCAATCTTATCTGCAGAAGACATCTGAGCAGGGTAATTGCTACTATTACCCTTTTTCTGCTTTACAAATGACCAAAATAATTTGGGATTCGATTTTAATGACAACTCCAAGCCATCCAGATACCAACTACAGTTGGAATCATGTAGTCTGGCACATCGTTCTCTTAACAATTCAAATGTAATTTTATCGCGAGGGTTTCCATATTTACGATATCTTACTCTGTAATTTTGTTTTTCCTTTAACGATCTAATCAAGGCAACGGAGAACCAAATAGGGTAATTATTATTCTTACGTGGTCTCTATCTAGGCACATGCTTAATAATAATTGATTTAATTAATTTATAAAAAACCGACACCATATCATTAACATCAACACATTTAACAAATTTATCATTCCATTGTAAATTATTTAGATCATCTAGGATTTTTTCGTAGTCTGCTTTATAAAAGTGTAATTTAAAGTCTCTTTTGGCAGCTAGTATTTCAGAACAATCCAGCATCGCGGAAAACTCTAGTGGTGGATGATGGGAATCTAGTTTAATCAAGGGGTCTGCAGAAACGGCAAGTTGTGAAACAGCCATAGAACTAAGTATGAGATCCAGAATCCTATTATTGATATTTAAGTTTGAGTTGAATTGCGATAAATTATTTAGTGCCATAAAGTCCAACAACAAACCATTCAATAAACTATGTGATGATTCTGGAACCAGTTCAGCACCTTACGTTTTATTCCAAACTAAGCTAGATAAGTTGAAGTCACCTAGAATTATTGTTTCACCACTATGGTTCACCACTATGGGGACCTTATCTGTAGGTACTGCATAGGTTATTCCTTCAGTCTTCATTAGCATGGCCAACCCGATTTGTTTCGGTAGAATTTGGTACGAAGCTACGCAAACCAGTAAACTAGAGTTGTTCCTCATCCATCACATTAGTTGATCTGTGATTTCACAAGAAACCAAAGGGTTTTTTGCTAAATCACACATTAGGTTTCTTGTTTAACATTGTTGTTAAACAACCCTTTTCACATTGTTACAGATGGTTTCGCTATGTATGTCTGCCTGCCGGCTTTACGAAGAGAGCTTAGCTTATCTGTGGAATGCCGTAATTTCGCTTTGCAAAGCAACATGTAAAATAATTTAGGCCCGGTGCGTGTCGGTCCACGCGCTATGTAGGGTTCCGTAGTTAACCGTAGACCTGTTGTTAGAAGTTGGAGTAAGTTTTTCACGTTTACCAAACCATATAAACACGAATTAATTGAGTTTTCGATTTAAGGTATTCCGGTATGCTTGGGAAACCGGCAGGGTGATTGATTACGCATCTCGCGACAGGTTTTGCAACAGGCAATTGACAGCAATATTGCTGTCAAATGTCAATTCCTTGCTGTTTTCTAATACAAAATTGTCATTTGACAGCAATATTGCTGTCAATTGCCTGTTGCAAAACATGTCGCGAGATACGTAATCACCCTGCGGATCACTTATTTGAGCGACTATTGCTCCTCAACTAAAAAAGCTAGCTTAACCTTGATGTTTTACTGGAAAGTACATGGTTAAAATTACAGTCATGTTTTTTCAGCTAGCAGTTTAGATTTTAGAAGGGGGACGCTATAAAAAAGTTTATAACTTTAATATTTGGTAAACGAAGCGCCATTATGCATGTACCTCAAATTAATTATTTTTTCAGCTTTTTTGTAGCTATATCTTGGTCTATATTACTTTTTTATATGACCATGCAAAATTACAGTGCCGCCGGATAGACAGACAGACAGAAAGGCAGACAACGCGAAACTATAAGGGTTTCTTGTTTTACTACGAAACCCTAAAAAACACACCAACTTCTAACAACCGCGTGGCTCGACACGCACTTATTTATAATGTTTTCCTTTAATTTAAGCCGCCATGTTTGTTAAGAAGATCCTTACAATTGGCCCTATTCAACATTCACCAGTTCAGCCGTAAAACGTCCACTGCTGAACACAGGCCTCCCTCATGGATCTCCATGAGGGGTAGTTGCCATACTCACCACGCTTGGCAGGCGGGTTGACACGGAAAGACGATGCTGCCCATCTTCCGGAGGTATCCCTTAGCAGGCCGGCAGTAGAATGTTACCACTCCTCTCATGTATGCAGTGGACGCCGTAAGAGCCTGCTAAGGTATACCTCCGGAAGATGGGCAGCAGCGTCTCTTTGTGTATCAACATCCGCTAGTGCACTCGCCAACCCGCCTGCCAAGCGTGGTAGTATGCCAACAACTCCTCATGATCAGTAATTGGATCTCTTAGTCCATGATGGAGGCCTATGTCCAGCAGTGGATGTCTTACGGTTGTGATGATGGTGTCACTAGCATCCGAACTGGTTTTTGTAAGCAACGTTTCTGGTGCACAAAAAATATCAATATTATTTTGGCCTAAAAAGTAGATTACATTTAGATTTAATTAATTTATTTGAAACCAAAAAAAAAAAACAAATTTTACAAAAGGAAAAAAAAACAAAATCCTTACAAACTAACTAAGCTAGTACTATAAAAAAGGAGGAGGATGTTCGACTGTATATTTTTTATAGGTATTTTCACCGATTTCTACGTCATTGTAGACCGATTTTCAAAATTATTTTTTTATTCGAAGGAGTGCACTTCCGATGTGGTCTAGTTCTGACAATGGGATCCATGAGAAAACCATATAAGCCTTAATTTCATTATTTTAAAGCAATACAATTTATCACATAATGTCGGTTTTTTTTGTTGACAAATTAAATAATTATTATACTATTTTTTTAGTTGAACGGCTCCATTTTTAAAAATAGGAGTATCCTAATGCAGGCCCATTTGATTGATGTAGGTACATAGGTATGCCTTCTGGTACTGGCAGTAGAATGTTATCCCACCTGTGCTGCCCATAGATGCAGTAAGAATCTGCCAAGGGAAACCTCCGGAAGAGGGGCGTCTTTCCGTGTATCAACATCCCGTACTGCGCTCGCCACCTCGCCTGCCAAGCGTGGTGAGTATGGCAATAACCCTCTCATGGTATTGGCTTGAAGAACCATCAGGGAGGCCCATGTCCAGCAGTGGACGTGGTCAACAGTCCTACAACTAATTAATAATTAGAGATTAATTAATGATGTGGTAGGTAAGTAGCTACCAGTTTAATTTTTATCGTTCAGTAGGTTCCTTCCTAAATAAGGTTAATACCCTTTCTTAAATACTTTAAAGAATACAGTTATTTAGTTTGCCAGGTATGTACTGAACTGTGGCCTAAAATGTTACATGGATAAAGTAAGTCTTTATTTTCTTCCGAAATTACTTACCCATTTAGTATGACTTGTTTAAAATCAAAACAAACGCACTATA
Source organism: Pasiphila rectangulata (assembly GCA_963082625.1). NCBI lineage: Eukaryota > Metazoa > Arthropoda > Insecta > Lepidoptera > Geometridae > Pasiphila > Pasiphila rectangulata. Next base: position 12,175,773 of record OY720253.1, read on the forward strand.
CAATACATACAGCGTGGAGCTGCAATGGTGACATTATTAGATTATTAAAAAAAATAAAGAAAATAATCTAAACATCAAAGTCCTTAATTGTAAATTGTGAAATAAACTATGGCCAAAATAATCACAACACAAAATCACTTTTCATGTTAAACATTTTTCCAGTTTAAAAAAACCAATGATTATTTGTCACAAACGCGACGTATCAAGTCGACGACAAAAAATCATCTAAAACGAATGAGGTAACTAATACGTATGTACGTGTGTGTATACAAACATAGGTATGTAATACGTACTATGGGCTACAAAAGTGCAGTCATAGTTTGAAAACAGAACGGGTTAGCGAGGCCGCGGTAATAACTAATAAGATAAGACATCTTTGATTTTTAAGAAGGTCCTATCAAATATAAGTCGTGTGTACTAAGCCGAAAGGAGGTGATTATACCCACCCTAAGGAACAACTTTAGTTCTACGTCTTTTCAGGATTCGGTGATTTTCATAGTGCATGCCTAATGTCCGCAGACGACCTAGAATAGTAAAGCCCATACAGTCACCTGCGGAGTGCTTCCAACTTCAACAGGATCTTAACGAAGGCTGGTGCGAAAAGAACCAAGCAGCACTAATGTGTTTAGAAATTATTATGACCTTATTTCCCCTCTATTAGATATGTGCTCGATGGGTTGTTCGGTTAACATACCAAATACGAAACTTAACGCTGCGCTCCCAGATAAAAAATGACATTGGCATGAAGTCAACCCAGCTATGCCTAAAGAACAATCTGCGAAGGTCACCAACAATTGGGTACCCGCAGGCTGATTACGTATCTCGCGACAGGTTTTCAACAGGCGTTTATCTCGCAATCATCGCTGTCAAACGTCTCACGCACGAAGGGTTCCGTACCATCGTGTGTAAATAATTATGTGAATATATTTTAAAGCCTACCTGTTGCCGTTATAAATATCAAGCTAAAAAACGGCAAAAAACGTTATTGTATTGGAGCCCCCATTAAATATTTATTTTATTTGTTGTTACAGCGGCAACAGAAATACATCATCTGTAATAATTTCAAATGTCAAAACCTATCACGGTTCCTGAGATACAGCCTGGTGACAGACAGACAGACAGACGGACAGCGCAGTCTTAGAGTCGAGCAGAGTCTTTCTTTTAATAGGGTCCCTTTTTTACCCTTTGGGTACGAAACCTTAAAAACAAGCAAGCTTCATACAAATCTGATTATCTTTAACAATGACTGCATTTTTGCCGGCAACTGTACTACATGTAGAAGAGTATTATCAGTATTACGTTGCATGTAATCATGCGTGGACACGGACATAGATAACATAATAATAAGTACGGTTTTATATACTTTATGCTGCCCGCGGCTTTGTCGCCATTTTTATTAGTTTGCTCGGAGCTGTTACAATCGCCGTTTACACTAGTAAATAAGATAATACCTTAACTCTGTAGTTCCCCTAATTAGCTAATACATTCTTTGTTATCAATAGGTTCATTCCCAAATAGTATTGTAAATAACTCATTAGTCTTAAGGACCTTATTATTGTTTACGACTATTTTCAAGTATTCTTCCACTTCACAACAACCCTTAAATTATGTTTACTTATCCCACGTTCCCATGTATAAAAGCTCTGTGTTTCATTTAACACGACACTTCTATTTCTCAACTCAAACGTGACACTCCTAGTTCACAATTCAAACTCGTCACGTCTCGTAATTCTAAATTCTCATTGTACCTATGTAAGTTTAAGTTCAAATTCGAATAAAATTATTTTTTAAAGGGATTGTGTCATTCGCCACGTAACAGAGCCTAATTGAGAGACCAAATGTTTTTATTTAATGATGATGAGGATATGATCAGGATGATGATGATGATCCCAGCTGATTGCGGCTACGGCGACATTGTTTCTGCTAAATTATATTACGTCGGTGCGCTCTAAGATGACTGGCGAAACGTGCACCATAAGGCACATTCTATGTGTCATTTCTCTCTAAACTGTTTTACCTTGTTACTAGAGGTATTTAAGCATTATTATGCCGATGGTCTTCCTAATACAAATAAATGAATAAATAAATAAATAAATACATACATACATAAATAAATAAATAAATACATAAATAAATAAATACATAAATAAATAAATAAATAAACAAATAAATAAAATGTTAAAACACCGTTAACTTAGTTTTATTTAATACTCGCATTATCCTCATCATCCACAGCCCGTAGGTACCCACTGCTGGGTGTAGGCACAGATTACAGAAACTAACTGGTGTAGGCCTCCGCTTGTGTACGCAATAAGCCGGTCCTGCTCCTGTGCTGTGCTAAGCCAGGAATATAGACTCATTTCTATATATAAGATTAACCTTTGACTGATATACTTAATACATTATACTACATAGATAGATATTTTTATTACACAGGTTGTTAAAAAACTACCCGTTAAGCCGAAAGGTGGTTGAATGACGGTTAAATACAGGGATAAATGTATTTTAGTACAATGTTATGCCTTTAATTTAAACATGGGGTTGGGTTTTTAACATTACCATTAATGTTTCCTTATCCTTAATGTTTGAATCCAGTGCTGATGGTGGGATCTACGATAAATCAAGGAAAATATTAAAATGTATTAAGCATACATATATGTACCTCTAGAGGTAGGTAGTGGTTTGCGTATTTACAGTAACATTTTAGATTTTATAATTAACTAGCGAACCGCCCCGGCTTTGCACGGGTGCAATGCTGATACTAAATATACCTACTACAGAGCCATCGCGGACTTTTTTGTAGACCTTTTTATGGTGTACAATATACTGTAGTACATTATTTTGATCTATCACGTAGGGTTCAGCCAGCGTTTGCAATGTGAGCGCAAACAAATGTGTTTATTTACGACCTCACATTAGAAACCTCCAAAATGATCAGTGTTCTCTACTATATTAAGCATGTATTACACACATAAACCTTACTCTTGAATCACTCTATCTATTGAAAAAATTCTCATAAAAATCCGTTGCGTAGTTTTAAAGATCTAAGCAAATATAGGGACAGACAGACAGCGGGAAGCGACTTTGTTTTATACGATGTATTGAAGCCGGTTTTTTCCTTAAAAAATTAAAAATTATTTACCTACGTAACTGCTTTGAAAAAGCATTACTCTTGCCGAGATGTAAAAAAGCCGTGTTGGCCGAGTGGTATGTACCCCCGACTTTCAATCCTAAGGTCGTGGGTTCGATACCGGCAATGCACCAATGGATTTTTCTTTCTTGAAAAATTTATGTGCACACTTAACACGTGCTTTAACGGTGAAGGAAACATCGTGAGGAAACCCGCGGCTTAGTTAGCTTCAGACGTATTGACCTGTTCTTTCCTCTGAATAATAACTGACTAAGCTGAGAGGATGGTATAGGTGCTGGGCAAGCCTAATCCATCTAACAATGTCCCAGGCACTGCAGCGTCCCGTACAGCATGATTACCAGTTGCTGACGCTGTATAAATCATCTTAATAGATGCAAAGGCCTTACTTTTTTGCCGAGATGTAGCTAGTTGTAGCTAATGGAGGAGTAAGGATTATTTAAATATCATTGTTTTTGGCCGCGGGGAGCCGGCAGTAGAATGTTACAACTCCTCTCATGCCCGTGGGTGCAGTAAGATACTGCTACCTACTGAACGGATTTTCATGCGGTTTTTACTAATGGCTAGAATTCAGGAGGGAGGTTTTAAGCTAAAATTTATAAAGGTTTTGGGCAAGTTCGCTAAACTATGATGATGATGATGATAGTTGAACATTTCGTAAAATTTATTGCCGACTGGGAGTTGTTTCGTAAACCAATTGAGTTAATATCAAGTGATTTATAATAATAAAATTGTTCCTCTCAAAAATGTCAGCGACAGCATATGTACTTTATGGTTAACGGATAGTAACCGTTTTTCAAAAAAATCTGATTAAAAGTATGCATTACCTATATGCGAAGTAGTTTAAACAAACTTGATGAGAATCTCTCAATATTTTATAGAGGAAAAATAAAAATAAAAAAAAAATTGTATGTTGTATTTTGTATGTTTATAACGAAGAGTCAAAAACTAAAGGATCTATTCTTAAATTTTCAAGAAAAAATCTTTTCCCATTTCAAAGCTACATTATCCCTGAGTAACTTAGGCTTTATTTTATTCCTGTATTCCCACGGGAACGGGAACTACGCGGGTGAAACTGCGAAGTATATTATATACCCAATAAAATTTATTTATCATCTTGAGTAGTTCATATAGTATAGAACATTATAATGCCCTTTAAACCATAAAGTTAGTTTAAATCAATATATTTCGAGTTATAACGAAATTAAAACTAGCGCGACTAAATAATTACAGCGCTGCGGCCGTACGTCTTAACTAAAACTAAACAGCTGGACGGACCCAAAGAACCCGGTAGATGGCGCTGCTGTCAGTATGTCTCCAAATCAGCGGGCAGGACGACCTCTGCCGGGTCCGCTAGTCTTCTCTCAATCTCTCAATATTATAAAAAGGAAAAATTTGTTTGGTTGTAACGAATAAACTCTAGACTACTATACTCGGATTCAGAAACCAAGATAATTTTTGTAAACAAAGAAATGTCATGATAATGTCACTGTCATAATTACAAGTCAGGTGTTGAATCTTTTTTTTACCGTGGATCACTAATTAGAAGTAATGGCACGCGGTTTTGCTTGTGCGATAGATACCAGCCTAAATATTTCCTAACTAAACTTCAGAACACTGAAAAGTGTTCCTTCTAAAATATCAAAGGTTCTGAGATCAAAGGCATTGTCGCGGCCTCGTTTCCCTGTGTCCATAAGGAATTACAAGTAAAACATTTTTTTTATATACAATTATATTAATATTGCTTATAAAATATATAATTATTCTGACATTTTAGATACAGAATCGGATTCTGAATCCGATTCCCTAAAATGTATAACAAACCTATTATGTACGTCATCAATGATGTGGTTTAGTAGGCACATTTCATTTTCAACTTTTTTTGTATGGCTGATGCAGTTTGCCCATACTTCGGGTGCCACCTCACTCAAACCTTTCTCTAACGTTTTTTTGCACAAGCTCCAAGTGTTCAAACTTCACCCTCTGGCCACATTTTGTAAGTATTTTTGTAAACATTCATCACCATGAGTTTTTCTGTGACACTCATATATTTCTTTGAACGTCTTTTTTGTGGCGACAGATAGTTACTTGTTGACGGTTGATGGACCCGGCATCTCTACTGCCGTGGACGGCGAGGGTTGTGGTTCCATGTTTGTTAAAATACAAACACAACAAGAACAAGGTTGCAAACTTAACACAAACTGATAACAATAACAGACAAAGATATTGTAAAAACCAAAACAAAACAAACCTCAACAATGCACGGTTGCGCACGAGCAGCGAAAAAGGAACGCATTCGACTTCGATGAGAGAGAGACGAATGAAATTACATAACAAACACGAAATAAAACCGCGTATAATGTCAAAACGCAAAAATTTGTTTTGAACTTCTGACATTCGCTCCCATTTTACTCCGATGATACCAGTGTCGTAAAATATTTTCTACTAATATTTGATATTTATGATATTTATATATTTATGAATAGCTAAAAACCATTGCTATTTACCATTCTATGGATATTGATTAGAAAATACACCCTACCATAAGTATATAGAAAAATTGAGCAATCTATATATTATTAACATACATATAACCGGGTATTTATCGCATAAATTACCTTTACTTATTATTTCCCGACGTTTCCCGGGACCATGCTTGGTGCAATCCAAGCGAAACGTCGGGAAATAATAAAGGTAATTTACGCGATAAATACCCTGTTAAGTATATGTATGTTAATAATGTGTTGTGATCGCGAAAGTTTAAAAAAGATAATCTATTTACATAAAATATATTTTTTTATATGTATATTATGTAAGTATATCATCATTATTAGTATATGTATTTTGTATATATTATGTATATGATTAATAATGTATGTATTACTTTGTATATATATTATGTAACCTTAACTTTATATCAGTTCTTATATTTATTTATGAATTCGGTTATATTGTTAGTTCTAGTTTTGTTTAGGTTATGTATCTCATAGTATCCTTTTTATGTTTAGTTCTTGTGTACACGACCCCTACGCTAAATATAATTTCTCACTAACATAGGTTTGCTGTAAGAGAACTCTCTTTAGAGTTAAGCTCGCCTTTGTACATGACTTTTCATTGTGTATTGTTATATTATTTTATTATTGTGTACAATAAAGATTAAGAATAAAATCAAAGTCCTGACTAACTCACTGACTGACTGACTGATATATCATCGCACAGCCTAAACCACTGGACTTAAAGACTTGAAATTTGGCACACATATTTCCCTATATTTCCCTACACACACATATGTATATCCCTTCTCAGTGCACCTCTAGGATACTGAAGTTGAGTATCCTAGAGGTGCACTAAGAAGGGATTTTTCGAAATTCCCACGGGATGGGGTATAAATGGGATTTATATTTTCGAATCAAAGTGGCTCTGCGTGAAAAAGGGGATTTTACGTTTTATGACTTCCACGCGGACGAAGTCGCGGGCAAAAGCTAGTCTTCTATAAATTTCTATTCCGAAACAATTTTTATAATATGGTTTACAAAAATTATCTTGGTTTCTGAATCCGAGTATAGACCGATTTTCTTTCACCATTAGAATGCTACTATCGTTATCCCCGAGTAACATAGGCTTTATTTTATCCCCGTATTCCTACGGGAACGGGAACAGCGCGTGTGAAACCGTGGAGGGCGGCTAGTATAAAAATAAACCTGTTATTTTGACATTACCAACAGACACTTCAATTCCATTTATTTGTATATACATAGATGTGTTTTTAGGTATGTTAGCATAAAATTCCGTATGTTATAAATGTTTATCTTTTACAAGTAGGTAAACGCATCTTTAACATTTTTTATTGCTACATACTTATCTGTTTTCCTTTTATCTAAAAGTGCCGTATCTTACTACGTAGACTAAAGATTTAAATCGTTAGACTGACATTATTGCCCTGACACTAAAAACTGGCATTGTGTTCTTAAGTGTGTTAACAATAATGACGACACACGCACATTAGTTTGGGTTGTCGGCGTTACGTAGCATTCTTTGTTATGCAAATTACAAATTTTTTGGGGCAGTTAGTACACTGGTTATCTGGACAGTCAACGTGAAAAGTGTTTACTATATGATAGAAACAAGTACTGAAAAATAACAAGACGTTTTCCATGATAAGACAGACCTGCTTATGATTTACTACAAACTTGTATTCTTATAATAAAAATATTAAATTAACGAATGAATGAATAAATTAGGTATTGTTTGTAGTGGTTGCTTGTCAACTTTAAGTTTTCTAGTTTTTGTTACTTTTTGAGAGACTAGGCTTGATGAGTTTTACTTGGTGCTATTCATATTTGTGCAGTTCTCTTGTGGAACACAATAAAACACTCGTTCGACAATCTAAGTTCACCTATAGAGAAGTAAATTATTATTTAATTTTTTATAGGGTGTAATTAAACTAGTCTGAGAAAAAAATGCATTCAAAATCTGTATATTTAAATAAGTGATTAGTAAGTAACAATTTTTAAATCCCACCGGAACCGTATAATTTTTGATTAATTTTTTTTTAAGGATGTTCATTTCAATATAACCACAGATTAAAGAAACTAAGTATAGTTGTTCGTCACAAACATAGAACGAGCGAGGACTTCTGCCAAGGAGCTGGATTTGAAGGACTGCATTTGAACCTCATTTACACAGCAATCTGGATTGTGTGTGATCTACCGCGTAAAATTCAAACAGATTATACTCCAACATTATCTTTTAAGTTGTCGTTGTGTGTTACCAGTGATGACATATGGAACCGAGACGTGGTCATTCACGATTGGCCTCATGAATAAGCTCAGAGTCGCTCAACGAGCTATGGAGAGGGCTATGCTCGGGGTTTCTTTACGCGATCGAATCAGAAATGAGGAGATACGTAGAAGAACTCGGGTCACCGACATAGCCAAACGGATTAGCACGTTGAAGTGGCAATGGGCAGGCCATGTAGCTCGCAGAACAGATGGCCGATGGGGCCGAAAAGTTCTCGTGACGGACCGGCAAGCGCAGCGTAGGACGTCCACCAACAAGATGGGATGATGACCTGGTGAAGACCGCAGGTCGACGGTGGATGCAGATCGCTTCCAACCGCAATAACTGGATATCCATGAGGGAGGCCTATGTCCAGCAGTGGACGTCCTACGGCTGAAATGATGATGATGATGATGATTATCTTTTAATGACATAGGGCAGGACGGAATTGGGTGTGGATGTCATATACAGCTCCGCGTTTTCGTTAGACTAACGATAAACATAACTTTTGAGACTATCATGGTTGTGAACAAGTGTTCGTTGCATTAAGTAATGCAAAATTTATGGGATATTTACCATGATTTGATCCTTTTTGAGTTTCCCGATATTTCGGTGCAGTTCCACACGCCATGATCACGGATAAACTGAAGTCTTCTGCGAATGGGTAGTCATTGGCAGACAAAACGAACTACCCTCTTTCTGCGTCTCTGACTGCGAATGATGGTCCTACTACCGGTTTCACTTTCGAACGCAACTCGATCACGGCACATAACACTGACGGTGGTATCACGATCTATAGCAGATTTCTGGGTATCGGATTATCATGGAATGCGAATACCTAGAAATCTGCGACAGCAGAACATCTTTTGAAGAAGACTGGATTGAGCTTCATAAGCAACATGACTGACTGTAATCTCTACTGAGCGACATTAACACCGAGAATGAATCAAGAAGCCATTAAGATTACCAAACACAGGAATTCAACCAAGAAGGTGGTTTTCAATTATCTGGAGCCTAGAATCATGTTGTGAAGCAATGTATCAACAGAAAAAGTGCAGTAAAAGTCCCGAGTTGCGTTCGAAAGTGACGGTTTCACTTTCGAACGCAACTCGGGACTTTTACTGCACTTTTTCTGTAGTAGGGCCATCATTCGTAGTCACTTAGAAAGAGGGTAGTGTTTTGTCTGCCAATGACACTGACTGCCAATGACTCGCAAAATACTCCAGTATACGGATAAACTCCAACGTTCCACACGCCATGATCACGGTGATCATGGCGTCGAAATATCGGGGAACTGAAAATAATCAGTAAATAGCCCGTAAATATTGCATTATAGTAACGATAGACAGGCTAAAAATATCTAATGAAAGCGGGCAAGAGCGAGTTGGACTCGCGCACCGAGGGTTCCGTGACATCATACAATACATATAGAGGTGATATATGATACTGGCGGTTTATATTTGTTGGAGAACCTTGACAGCACCGTCTCTTGTATGATAGCGGAACTTATGTAGATTTTTTACACTTTCTATGATTTTTAAAAAACTATGCAAATTAGAGAGTTCGCTATAATTTTCCCATAAACTTTACTAACACTTCTATTAACTTTAAAAGTTTCACGGGTTTATCTCTGCAAACTTCGGAGATTAAAGGGGGGGAACGGTCGTTTTTTCAACATTTTTGTTAATAAATCAAAAACCATGCAGCTTAAAGGAAAACTAAAAACTGTTTATTAATGTGCAAATTAATACCTTTCATAGCCAGGTTTTTTTTGTGTTATTTTAATTCCATATGGCCTGTTCTGGGTAAGGTTCCACAAATAAAGTGCTTAAAACTGGACATTTTTTCTAAACAAACTGAGAGTATAAGGTCTATATTATCCAACAACAACCTAGTAACTTAACTTAAACATTTTGAGATCCCCTATCCTAATAAGAATAATAAGAATATTTTTTAGCATTTTCATATTGCTATATTAGTAAAAAAGTGTTATCTTTAACCATTTCAAATTTCAAGTCGTTAGCATAGTAGTTCTCGAGATATCCACTTGTAACAGACTTACCATTTTGGACCGGAACCCTAAAAACCACATGTCTATTTTGGATTCATTGCACAAGGATTGCATGTTGGTCTTGTGACAGATCCTGCCTGCCGTACTATCATAAAGAGACAAAATTCTACAATATGCAAACATTTTGTTTCTTCTATTGAGTATTCTGGGTAGTAAGCAATTTTTTATTTAAAGTGTAAACCCACAATAAGGTATCATTATAGAAATGAAAAATGCAATCAAAATTTTGTCTCCGACGGGACTCGAACCCGTAACGTTCAGACGAACACCTTCAACGCAGGCTGCCTTAACCGTTCGGCCACGGAGCAATTAACCGTCGGGTCGAAAATCTTGACTGCCTTTATCGGTTTCGAACCGAGTGGCGACATCTAGCTGAAATTCTTAGAGATATTCTAGCCCACTGTCCGACAACAAGTAGTCAGTAGCAGTGAAGAGATGTCGCTTTAGTTAATTTTATAAGCAATTTTTTATTTAAGGTGTAAACCCACACTAAGGTATCATTATAGAAATCTGGTCCTATCTGGAAAAAAATCCGATTATCTGGTCAAGAGTAATCATATCATCGGACAAAAATTCCGGATATACACACAAACATTTCGATAGTCTACAAGAAAATACGGTGTTTGTACAATTTTAATTGGTCTTTTACGTTTTTTTTATTTAACCTATATTCTCCCACTGCTGGGCAAAGGTCTCCCCTACCATCCCGATCCTTTGCAGACTCCCACCATCCTCTGTCAAAGGTAACAAGTTCATCCCGCCAACGCTTCCTCGGTCGACCCCGACACCGCGTTCCCTCATCAGGGAGCCAAGGTGTTACACTCTGAGCCCATTTCTCTGCTGGCATTCGGCTCACGTGGCCCGCCCAGTCCCACTTCAGCGTTGCAGCCTTCTTACCGACATCTGTGATGCCAGTAAGGGAACGCAGCATGGTGTTACGAACTCGGTCGACTCGTTTAAACCCGAGAATGCTGCGTTCTATTGCCCTCTGACAAATCTTGAGTTTACTCTTCTGTAACTCAGTCAAAGACCACGTCTGGGCACCGTAGGTTAGGACGGGCAGGATACACATGTCGACGAGTTTGCGTTTTATTGATATAGGAAGGTCACTCTTCATGAACGCCTTCATGGACCAGTAGCTCTTCCAGGCATTAGCGATTCTTCGACCGATTTCTTTGTTCTGCCTGTTTTCGAAACTTGCTAACTGGCCCAAGTAGATGTATGTATTCGTCAACATATTGTATATCCTGCCCATCTACCACGACCCTAAGTCTCGTGCCATTTGTCATTATCTTGGTCTTCGACCGGTTCATTTGGAGACCAACCTCAAGACTTCAGTTGGAGCAAAAAGGACAATGTCATAAATTATAATCAACTTTATTAAAACCTCGTAATAAAATCAGTCTTATACATGGAACTAACGTTAATAGTTAAAACACAGCAATATACAATGGTTTTGTAACATTAATCGTATTAATTATAAAGTAGTATTTTAAATTTATATGTCATTTTTTTCTTAAATTTTTGTCTCACTGTTTTAAATTTTAATGTGTTATATTTTATTTGTACTATGTAATGTAATCTAATAAGGTGATAAAACCTTAGTCTGGTGGAGAGTATAGGTACGCCATAACACAGGTATTTACCTAGCTTGGGTACCTATGTTTTTCTAACATGAACTGTTTATATGCATAAAAACTTTAGATCTAAGTTATATGATTTGTAACGTTTGTAAAGAAAATAAAATTATTATTATTATTAATCAACAAAAAAGTATATAGCTCAACATTGTCAACCACTATACTCGATGCCATTTAGCGTGGCAATACAGGTCATTCACCTACCCTCACTGCGCTACCATAAAATGCAATGAAAGTGTCGCTAATTCTGTCGCTTACCATACAAACCACATAGCACGTTTTCGATAGGTTTGTATGGTAAGCGACAGAATTAGCGACACTTTCATTGCATTTTATGATAGCGTAGTGAAGGTAGGTGAATGACCTGTATTGCCACGCTAAATGGCATCGAGTATAACATCTGATATTTACTACTACCTCAGATAATATAATATACTAGTACTTCTAGGTACTTAACTAAAATCAGTCTTGTTATTAACATTTTTAATCATCCTATCAAAATAAATGGCTTCAAACATTAATCAACAATTCTTAAATTAGGTATCTGTAATACGATGCCTTCGATTTTGTTATATTTGAGGCTTTTGACAGCTTTGTAGACCTGTTTCTCGCTGTTTATAAGCTATTGGAAACATCTTAGAAATTTGGAACTCTAGTTACGAAGTTTAGTAGGTACTTCGTCTTTCAATAAGCTCATAGTGTGGTTACTCTTGTTTTACAGGTTTTCATTACTTCGTTTTTCTCGCGACTAAAACTACCTCTATAATGCTGTCTCGTTTTTATGCTTCCTTCGTATTCATTGCCGTACTGCTTTCAGGTCTCTTAAGGGTCAAACTAGGGTCAGGATTACTGACATAAGTATATTTTTATGGTGTTTTATAATCATAGTAGGTATTAATCCTTATCCAAATAATTACGTAATTCGTCATAATGCATTAAATTTATAACCAGTGAGTTCTAGTAATAATACTTCAATGTTTATAACAGAATTGCCTTATACCATTTAAATTCAAGGAATAAATCAGAAGGCAGTGATTTAGAGAAGGTACCTATCGCCAGTTTTACCACGCGCGCATTTTTATTATACGGCCTACGTAACGGACAACTTTCTCTCTTCTCTCGTGACATACTTAGGCGAAGCTAGTACGAATTAAAACTATTCCAAATTCAAATTATTTATTATTATTCACAAAAGTATGTACATTGATCATAGCAGTATTCGAAGCGTTTGCGTTATTAATTACACCATCTCTCTTTGCTTCTCGATCTGCTGTCAATTCGACCCATGCGCAAATGCGACCATGCGATCATGCATATTGGTCTAACTCGTCACGCCATCGTTTCTTCGGTCTGCCGCGGGCCGCGGCGTCTTACCGTGTCGGGATTCCACTGGGTGGTGTTCTTAGCCCACAGATCTTCGGGCATGCGGCAGACATGACCAGCCCAGTTCCATTTCAGTTTCGCAACTTTCTGAGCTACGTCGACAATTGTTTATTTAAATTGTTCAAAACCTTACTGTAAGTATACCTACCATATTAGATGTAAGGAGGAGTTCCAAGTTCCAACCCGAGATAAGTCAACATATAACTGCCCATGGGAAAAACACTGCTTTCTCAGGTCAATACCGTCCAGAGATAATATAATAGTGAGGGCAAAAGAGAACGTTTTTAAATTTAGAACTCTCAGCCTTAGAAGAGATAAATACTCTCAGCGTAAAATTGTGTGTATTTGTTACGTTTTAATTTCAGAGCGGCACTAACCGAATACCTATACTTATTAAATTAGAATAGTGAGGGCAAAAGAGAAACGTTTTTAAATTTAGAACTCTCAGCCTTAGACGAGATAAATACTCTCGCGTAAAATTGTGTGTAAGTATTTGTTACGTTTTAATTTTAGAACGGCATTAACCATATACCTAGGCAGTACCAATCTGTTAAACTTTTATCTTGAACTCAATCATACCTCTCATCATGAAGGCAGAGTTCGTAAGAAACGTTTTCGCTCAACCGTTTTTTCTCTGATTTACTTTGCAAATCCAACTACCACGAAAGTCTTAATTTTTTGGGTAAATTTATGATGACACTCACAAATACTATGGCTTTCTATTAGTAAAATAATTTTCAAAATCGGCTCAGTAGGTCCAGAGATACAACGTCACAAACTCATAAATCAGAAACTATGTATCTCTATACTCCTCTATAATTGTTATGTTAAACGGGTTTTCTGCTCACGTTAAATATTCGTTGAAATTAGGTATCCAACGTGTTCAGTTCCTCCCAGGGAAACTTTCGTCAGGGAATGGAGCTTTTTTACGCGGTACCGTCTCCTTCCCTCTCCTTACCTAATACCTACCTTATTCTCCATACCTAATTTCAACGATAATTTAACGTGAGTAGAAAACCCATTAACATAACAATGAGTAGTGTAACTCACGAGTCATTTGAAAGTGAAATAGTTTACCTCTATAATATTATAGTAGATTATAGTTTAAATAGGCAGTATAGATAATACATTATAACAAAAACCATTTTAAAAACTTTTGTCTGTTTGTTTCGGCTAATCTTCGAAACGGCTAGACCGATTTCGACAGGGCCTCACTTGAAGATAGAAAATGTTTTATGACATGACAACTAACATTTGTAATAAAAGGTATTAGGATTCCACGCAACAAAATAAGAACTATTAAACGCAGGCAAAGCCGCGGGCAGCACGTTTGCTATGCTCGCTCGGCTTTTTGTTGTTGCGAACAACCAGAACCTAACCTAGTTTTTTGTGACGTTATTTTGCTTTGGCGACAGATCAACTTTTTAAAGCAAAGATTTGATTTTAGGAACAAATACATTAGGCGAGCGCAGTATGGAATGTTATACTAGATACCTACACGGAAAGACGCTGCTGCCCATCTTTCGAAGGTTCGATCAGATTCTTACTGAATCCACGGACAAGAGAGGAGAGGCAACATTCTACTACCGGCACCCCACGGCAAAAATGGCGACCTACGACAATCAAAACAAACAGCACTAGCCATTCATAAACAAACAGCAATGCTAAGTTATATGCAATCCTATCACTTTACAATAAGATGTTTTTTATCTTACCTGTTGTCGTTTCAGCCGAAGCGAAAACACGGCCAGATTCGGAATCCACCGTGATTCAATATCACATTTCACAACGCGAACTCTTCAATTTACCCGGCCATTACACAACACATGCGCGCGCAATCGTGTCAACATGCCGAATATCGACAATTTGAATCGCGTTCTGTATTTAAAATCATTGGATAAATATTAGTTGCGTTTTTATTACGGTACTTTTGTTGAAATTGTGACTGCGTTGATCTCTGTTTGTGAAGAGTGTGATATAATAGAAGTATGAATGATTACAAAGATGGCAGAGGAAGGGCACCCGGTTAGCACGGCGCACACTCGGTAACTGCTTTCTTACTTACACAAGGTCGTTTATACGAAAATGGACGACGCGACGACTCGACTTAAGGTGAGTCACCTCTAATTTTTGGAGCTCCAAGGTCATTTCTAGGATTGACTAGACTGTGAATTTCGAGATTGATAATAAAGGTTTATCAAAAAATAATGAAATACATGCAGTCTGAAACAGACACAAAATGTATGTACCTATAATTACGAAAACATCGTCATTCAACCCAGCCAGTATGGTTCTTGTTTAAAAATTACAAGGACTTCTGGACTTAGTAATGTTATGTACAGGTACCGACTATGTTTATTTTAGGGTTCCGTAGACAAAGAACTCTTATAGTTTCGCTTTGTCTGGCTGCGGCTTTACGAAGTGACTATCTATTATTAGGTTTTGTAATCTGTAGAAAGCTGTAATTTTGCTAATAAAAAAATTACGCCCAGAATAACGTAAGTAGGTAGCTACACGTAAAATGAAATGGATTTTCCCATCGTGTGGTGTATCGTTGAGTAGGTATTACAAAATAATAAATATTAGTAAATAATATATTAGTAAATATTAATAGTAAATATGTTTTTTAATTAGGGTTCCGAGCGTCTTCCTTTTTAAAATGGAAACTGCTAAATTGTCTGAAATGGTCGCTCAAATTAGTGATTTGAACACCTGATATTACCTTTGTTTTTAGTTTTCCTTTAAGCCGTATCGTTTTCGAATTATTTAGAAAAATGTTGAAAACAATTCCTTCGTAGTTTGCAAAGATAAACCCCTGAACCTTTTATAGGTAATAGAAGTGTATGTAAAGATTACAGGAAAATTATAGCAAAGTGGGGTACCTATCATATGAAAGGGCATTGTGCTCATTTGCACAATAATAAACAGTTTTTAGTTTTGCTTTAAGCCGTATAGTTTTTGAATTATTTACAAAAACGTGGAAAAAAATACCGTTCTCTCTTCCCTTTGAAGGATGGCGGACTAGTTATTTTTAACGCACTCCTATGATATGGGTATCAAATGAAAGGCCTTGCTGAGAGTTACACGAAAAATTAAATGACATTACTCTAAATCCAACATGGCGGTATACTCAAGATGGCGGACTAGTTATTCTTAATGCGCTCCTATAATATGGGTATCAAATGAAAGGCCTTGCTGAGAGTTACTCGCTTAGAATAAAAACACTACAGAAACTAATTCCGCGCGTCCATTTTGAAGCACTTTCATTGGAGCCAGAAATAGCTCCAACCGTAGTGTTCAACGTCAATTCACGCCGGACGTGTCTCGCGCAAAAAAAATAATTTTGACGGTTTGTGCAATTCAATTGTGTCACAACACATCTGAAAAACAAACGATGTGTAACAATATCACTTTTCAGAGGTAAGCATGCAATATTTCCTAGAATTTTCTAGTTAATTAGGTCAAAATAGACAAGTTTTGTTTATGTTCTGTTTTAATGCTCAGTGTTGCCCGATTGTGGATGCATATTTTCCCATTTTAACTGACTTAATTGCTCCGGCCTCCGACTGATTAATTTGCTACTGATATTTAATTAGGTGCCGTGGGGTGCCAGCAGTATAATGTTGCCCCTCTTATCATGCCCGTGGATGCAATAAGAGCCTGCTATGGGATCCAAGACCACGACGACCCCGCAACCCACACCGGACCTACCGCGCCCTGCAGCCACCACCACACCGAAGACCCTTCAGCATGACCAGGCCCACCTGGAGGTGTTGGATGCAGCACTGCAGATCCTGCACGACGTCCTTATGGCGATCCGGCAGGGGGCCCGATCCCGCCGATTCTCAGCGGCATAGGGACGCTCGTGCAGCTGCAGCTGCGCTAAGGGGGACCTGAAAAGGACCTCCAGCCTCACCACGCCCGCGCCAACGCGGGCCTCAAGCAACAGGCTCAGCACGAGCCGACCCGAGGACCCCTTAGCATTAGCTAAGGGCGAACAAAGAACCGCAGGCAGGGGCTCACGCCCGGAACTGCTTCCCCACGTGGGCTTTGCCCATGTGAGAAGAAAACCCGGATTGGATTGATGGATTGGCTTCACTTTCGTTCCAGCCGCCGACCAGTCAAAACCTCAGCGTCTCACCTGATGATGCCTCGCGGAGAGGCCAAACACGTGTCGTTGTATATAGGTTTGGTTTGGGTATGCATGCTGCACTGACAACCTAGTTCTCCCTGTATGTGCATAATTAGCGGGTGGGAGGGCGGTGCTCCTGCATCTGAGCATAAGCGGAATTAGGTTCTTCTTCAGACGTATTTTGATTATGAAATATTTTTGCTCTTTCCAAGATAGGTTTCTAAAATGATAGTTTAGTTGTTTTCGTGGTTCTTTTGTAAACTGGCTATGGTATTTATTTTTACACATTATTCAGTATCACACCCAGGCTTGAGTTGTTATTTCATAATTCATAATTCATTTATTGTTTGTGAATCAGGTACAAATAGTTAGGTGGTAGGTGACAATACATTTCGTTCTCTAGATTCTGCCACTAGGGCATACAAACATTAACAAACACAATTCATAAGATACTTAAATTATTAGAACCAGCATGCATCAATCATTTAACTATACAATAAATATTATTAAAATGTGATATTTATTTTACATATTTTTAATTTTCTTTAGTTCTTTTCTCTGCGGCTGCGTTTTATAATACTTCTTACGTTTTCTAATCGTTATTTTTTTGTAAGATCTTACATAAGATCAGACATAGCTTCTGTTACGTTCCATTTTGTAGTTTGCAATTTCTCGATAGTCCGCCGTAGAATCACAGAATAGTAATGTATACAGTAGTTTGACTCGGCCGTATTTTTGAAATAAATACCTACAGCCGCGCGGTACGTGAACATGCGATAGGGCTGCCCGCCTCCAGCATTTTAATTTTTGCCTACTTTGTGTTTCCATTTAGTTTTGTGATTGTAAATATACTTTTTTTATATAAACAAATATAATACTTTGCGAATTGAATAGATAAATTGAAAATATAGTGTACGCAGAAGTACTATAAAATAACATAGTAATGAATTATTAGAATAACCTACAATCTGAATGATATAAGATTATAAGACCCAGTACTTTTACGTAATGTTTTAAAGTTCCAATCTTACTGATGAAAGCGTGATGTAGGTACCTACCTACCTAAAATTACGCTTAACGTAGGTATTATTTAAAAATATTATATTTTCACCTTCTACGTAAACGAAGTCGTGGGTAAGAGTTAGCGTTAGCCCAAAGAAACTATTCCACGCGGACGAAGTCGCGGGCAGAAGCTAGTTAATAATAAATAAAATACCACGTCTATACTTTGAATTATACAAACTAACAAAACGAAACACACATGCCCCGAGGTTTTTACACAAGCGTACCTACCGTATCATGAACCGCATATAACTACCTATTTCACTCGTGTCAATCACTTTCCATTACTCTTTTCACTTTATTTAAGAATCCAGACATCTTTTTTTTCGGGAGATAAAAGGAAATACTTGTCCATTAAAAAGACACACATTATGTACCTACCTACTGGGTAGTAAGTAAAATTATGTTATAGTCTTAGCTTTCAGAGTTTCCAAGTAATCTAAAAAAAGTTATCTCTGGATGCGTTCTTGAAGATTTCATGCAACCAAAAACAGCACAATATATCCTACTCGACATATTAAATACGTAGGTAGGTACTTGAACTTATTTTTTGTGAAAAAATCGCGCGGTTATTGTTAAAAAAACAACACACCTCCGTTCGTCACTGCGGCACAGTCGCGACTGTTTAGGTACCGAGCGGAGACCGAAATCGAGGCGCGTAGGTATAGCTCGCGCTTCGTCCGTTTGTATGAAGTCGGAACACTGTATACACTGTGGTAGAATGCCGCGCGCCGAAAGTCAAGCGCGCGCGGGACGCCTTATCCACTTGGACGCAACTGAACGCTCAGTATACTAACCGCGGACCTCACTTCCCCTCTGCTACATAGTAATACCAGGCGTCCGTCACTCGCTCAAGGGCACGCGTTAAATGCCTACCGCTTTGCGAGGAGTCCGCGATACGCAAGTAGTTAAGGCTGCCACACGCCCGCTTGAGCGCACGCACGTTAAATGTTAAAACGTTTCTGTAGATGCCGAGACCGCGTAACTATTGTGCAGTGGATGGATGCCAAAGTAAAAAAACTAATGAAAAATTGACATTTTTTTCTTTATTATCAAAGATATTTTAAGTCTTAAGTTTTTAGAATAATTTTTTCTCTTTCCTCTAAAAATGGTCAGAACGTAGGAAGGTACTATGTAAATATTCGTAAATAAAGGAGTTCAGCTATTAAAACAGAATTGTTTGTATAAAAAATAGCTACCTATCACACACAAAATATGCCTGTAAAACTGTGGCTTTAAAAACAACAGTCCTAAAATCAAGCCAAAAAGTAGTAGGTACCCACCGGGGAACAAAGATTCAAATCTATGCTGGCGAAGTATTTGAATACCTAGGTTATAGATAAAGTGTGGTGTTATGTCCTAGTTCGTTATGTCAAAGAATATAACTACTACCATAGTACACCTATTACTATACTGCGTACGGAGAGTAGGTAGGTCCTTACCTCCCTATACAAAGGTCGCTGCTTTTCTTAACCGACTTAAAAAAGAGGGGGTTGTAAAAATAACTGTTTTTTTCACCACATTCGTTTTATTATAAAAAATATCGTAGAAGCAACCCTAGCGACTCATTCGATGCCGCGTCACAGATTACTTGCAAGTAAGTGAGGCGGGTACACTCTTTCGCTCTGTGAACTGCTGGTATTATTAATACAATTTTGTAGGCTATTATAGCGTAGGTATTTTCGCTTTTGTATTGAAGTGATGTATCTGTTAGTTTCTGTAATCTGTGGTATTACCACAGATTACAGAAACTAACAGACCTACGCTATAATAGCCTACAAAATTGTATTAATAATACCAGCAGTTCACAGAGCGAAAGAGTGTACCCGCCTCACTTACTTGCAAGTAATCTGTGACGCGGCATCGAATGAGTCGCTAGGGTTGCTTCTACGATAATTTTTATAATAAAACGAATGTGGTAAAAAAAAACAGTTATTTTTACAACCTCCTCTTTTTTTAAGTCGGTTAAGAAAAGCAGCGACCTCTGTATAGGGAGGTAAGGACCTACCTACTCTCCGTACGCAGTATAGTAATAGGTGTACTATGGTAGTAGTTATATTCTTTGACATAACGAACTAGGACATAACACCACACTTTATCTATAACCTAGGTATTCAAATACTTCGCCAGCATAGATTTGAATCTTTGTTCTCCGGTGGGTACCTACTACTTTTTGGCTTGATTTTAGGACTGTTGTTTTTAAAGCCACAGTTTTACAGGCATATTTTGTGTGTGATAGGTAGCTATTTTTTATACAAACAATACTGTTTTAATAGCTGAACTCCTTTATTTACGAATATTTACATAGTACCTTCCTACGTTCTGACCATTTTTAGAGGAAAGAGAAAAAATGATTCTAAAAACTTAAGACTTAAAATATCTTTGATAATAAAGAAAAAAATGACAATTTTTCATTAGTTTTTTTACTTTGGCATCCATCCACTGCACAATAGTTACGCGGTCTCGGCATCTACAGAAACGTTTTAACATTTAACGTGCGTGCGCTCAAGCGGGCGTGTGGCAGCCTTAACTACTGGCGTATCGCGGACTCCTCGCAAAGCGGTAGGCATTTAACGCGTGCCCTTGAGCGAGTGACGGACGCCTGGTATTACTATGTAGCAGAGGGGAAGTGAGGTCCGCGGTTAGTATACTGAGCGTTCAGTTGCGTCCAAGTGGATAAGGCGTCCCGCGCGCGCTTGACTTTCGGCGCGCGGCATTCTACCACAGTGTATACAGTGTTCCGACTTCATACAAACGGACGAAGCGCGAGCTATACCTACGCGCCTCGATTTCGGTCTCCGCTCTGTAATCTGTGTAATACTGGTAATACCACAGTAATACTAGGTAAAAAAGGCGCTTCTGCCACTTGCGCCTGAGTATTTTTCATAAAACTAAGATGTAAAGGCATACTTAATGCAAAAGCGTCTTTTCTTCTCATGATCATATCCTTTTTGTAGACTCTTTTACATAAATACGTCTTTTTACTTAGTTTAAGTCAGAACAGTCTTACCTATTTAATAATCATCAAGATTTATTTTAGTTAAGTCTCATTTACTAGTGAAAATAATAGGGTTGTGGTACTTCTAGGAAGATAAATCATATATCAGTAATGCGTCTTTTTTTGAATATATATTTACTTAACTCATTTTCGAAAAAAAATGTGAAATAAGTCCCTTATGACGGCAGTACTGTATTGTGAATAAAAATGATTTAATTAATTAGTAATCAAGTATTTGAAAGTACTTATTTAGGTACTACTTTCAATATTTTATTAATATTTAATAAAATATTTTTATTCGTAAGCAGTCTGCACCGTGCTGTACTTACCGATTTAATTGCTGTACCGGTTTCGTGTTGTACTTAATAAATAACATTGCTATAACTACCCGATAAACTAACTGTAGTTACCGAATAAGATTGCAAGCAGCTACCGAGTGTACTTAATTAAGCTCTGCTTGCTATACTATTAAAAAGGTAAAGGAACTTAGTGGACTGAAGGCTGCTAAATCGGTCTATTTTGCATATTTTTACAGTTTAATGACATATGGCCTACTAATATGGGGAAAAGCAGCTGATACGCAAATAATTTTTATTTTACAAAAAAGGGCTGTTACTTTTTAGGACTTAAAACTAGGGAAACATGTCGTATAGCATTCAACAAATTAAATATTGCTACCTTAAGTGGAGCATAATATACTTCAATGTCTTAAATATTGTTACAAATTGCTTCACGTCGGTCGCCCTCTGTAATACTATCCATCAACGGCGTCTTTGTAACGTATTATAATGATTCTCCGAATCTGATATGTGCCGCGTAGAATAGTTTTGTTTACCTGTTGGGCGGTGCGACATAGAGCTTTGATTGTGTACTTCTGCGTAGTTATAAAGAACTATTATTTTGATTATTGAAGTAAGTAATACTTGGTGCTGAGATGTTTTAGTTATTCAGACTGTGTGTAACGCTCAAACGAAGAGCACGCCGCGCTTAAACTTTGTGACTCTGTGAATACAAGTTTGAAACTACTTAAGTTAGATTTAATTTTGTGCCACCTTGACCCACCTGTCGTTACATCTCAGAAGTGGGATACTGGGACAATGTCCGGCCCATATAAGGATGGTTTGGGCAAACGCTGCCGCACACATTCTACATCGTCGTCGACAGACGAAGAAGAAAATGATTTTTTTTTCTTTGAAAGAACAAAATACTACTATGAAGTCAACCAAGAGACTGCGGGTTACTCCGACAGAAGCGGAAGTGATACCGAAGTTTTGCCCGGATGACAAGACAAGCAACGTGACGGGTTGGTTACACAAAATTGACCAACTAGGAGATGTTTACGGATGGGACAATAAAGATCGACAATTTTTGATGCAAATCCGATTACGAGGTTCTGCGCGTAAGAGATTTGGCCTTATTGTATGATTTTAAAAATAAATATAAAGGTATATATACTGTGGCCAGAAATATAACTAACTTTTGGATACTTATTAAAACAACACTTATTTAAACGTTGTATTTTATTCGTCATTAACATCATCATCATCATTATCGTCATCATCATCATCATTATAATACTACGTTATTCAGTTACGTTACCACATTTACTAACTAAATGACTCTAAACCAAAACTTCTAAATAAGTAATTACATAATTTTACATGTTTAATAAATACCGTAAATCGTTAAGTAATTTAACTTAGCTTTGACTCCGTGATATTTGCAGAGCTCCGTTCTGTTCGACAGTTGAAACTAAAGTGGCCCCCGTCTTTTTTTTTTTTCGAAATGATAATATATGTTGTTGACCGCAGATGGCCATGACAACGTTACCGGACTATGGCGAGCGCAGAAGGCGCCCAGCCGCAAAAGTTAGGTTGGGGCAACAAGCTCAAGGGCACCACTTAGGTTCGAACCACGGCTTGGACTGTTGCCAGATTTTTGAATCTACTGAAGGTTAGCGTCTAGGTGCAAAACTGCACCTTAAGACGGAAGAATGTATTCTTCGGCCCCGCCGGCGGGACCGGTTTTTGAAAATGTGTCTAGCAGCTAATGTGGGACTGGTTGACGTCACCTCCGGGTTAGCGGCGGTGATCTCGTCAACGGGCAAGCTGAGAACGTGTCTCGGTCGACGGAGGAAAGAACTCGTGGGCAATGGCTCTATCGGGTAGTCGGAGGGTAATCCCGAGATTAGGGGATTGGAGTGTTCCGCCGCCACTTCATAAAAACGCTTTGAAGCAGTTTTAATAAAGTGTTCGATGGACTCGAGTTTGAGATCTCGGTGGATTGCGCATGTACCATGGGCAACCCGTGGCCCTGCGCAAGAAGTTGTTTTGGACTACCTGAAGGCATCTAACATGACGGGACTGGCCAAAGACGACAGAGGAATATGTCATTATTGGCCGTACAACTGTCTTGTAAAGTGTCACTTTATTTCTAAAGGACATTTTACTTTTCGAGTTGAGAAGGCTGTTTAACCGGCTAAGCACGAACTTGGCGCGATTAGTGACAGACCTTATGTGGGGATAGAAGGTAAGACGTCTATCTAGGATTACTCCTAGGTAGCGAGCTGACCTAACCCAAGGGATGGGTTTGTCGAAGAGGAGGAGAGGCTGGGGCAAGACGGGACTCCGAGAGAAGTACACTGCTGCACTTTTCGTCGGGTTCACCTCTATTGTGGCCCCCGTCGCTCTAGCGACGGCCTTTTTATAGAAGCAAGTAAACAACTACCACGTTGTCGAGTCGAACAACTTGTTATCTAGTTGTAATTTTACAAAAATACTGCAAAGTATGTGTTTAACATAATAAATACAATGAAAATATGTATATAACAAGTTCTATATACATTGATTACTTGTGTAAAACAGAGAACTAACATTAAATGTAAAACCAGCCTTACTCGTAAAAATATTACATTATTCAAGTGTTAAACCATAGATTTCAGAAGCATAAGCATAAGTTTATGATTTCTTTTATCAAAATTATCCATAAATCTAACACGCGCGAATGGTACGATGATTTGGAGAATTATGATTTGACCTGGGAAGAATGGAAGCAAGCATTGCAAACTGCATTTCCCCGATCTACCGATTATGTAAACAGACTCGAAGAAATGTGAAACGAAGACAGACTCCGAAACGATGACAAAATATTATCATGCAAAATTATCCTTACTCAAGAAATGTAACATAGATGGAGAAGGAGCTATTTCCTGTATTATTCGAGGCTTACCGACAGAATTGAGAGCTAATGCTAAGGCATACCAATGCAATCAGCCAGAAAGTTTGTATTATGGCTATTTATCGTCACTAGAAAATGTGAAAGAAAGTTGAATCTGTCAGCATGACGCGGAAGTACGAATGGAGAAGAGGCACAAATGGTAGTGATAACAACAATCCTACAACTGCTACTGCTGGCACGAGTTTCCCACCGGGTTCATCGAGACCGTTAAATCCGAAGATATGCTACGCGTGCCGAAAACCTGGTCATGAAGCCAAGGATTGCAAGAGTACGCCGCTACAACGCTGTGAGGTGTGCCATCGCTACGGGCATGCTGCCGCGAGTTGCTGGTTTGCTGCGGGTTCATCCCAGAAACAAGTAAATAAGGTCAGTAAAGTAATGTTTGTCACATATAATGTATACCAAGATCTGTATAAAAAGCAGGTACGAGTAAACGGGTGTGAACTAATGGCCTACATAGACACTGGCAGTAAATTAAACATTCTCACCGCGCTACAAGCTAAACGTTTACAATTAGAAGTTAATGCATCTACAGTGGCTATGAAAGGATTTGGTGGTGCTCACATTCATTCAAATAAGTATTCTAATAAACTGTGTGATACACGGCTATGTGATCCGTGGCTGTGTGACATAAATACAAAACTGTGTGATACACGGCTGTGTGATCCGTGGCTCTAATAAACTGTGTGATACACGGCTGTGTGATCCGTGGCTTTAATAAACTGTGTGATACACGGCTATGTGTGTGATCCGTGGCTGTGTGACATAAATACAAAACTGTGTGATACACGGCTGTGTGATCCGTGGCTCTAATAAACTGTGTGATACACGGCTGTGATCCGTGGTTGTGTGACATAAATACAAAATTGTGTGATACACGGCTGTGTGATCCGTGGCTCTAATAAACTGTGTGATACACGGCTGTGTGATCCGTGGCTCTAATAAACTGTGTGATACACGGCTATGTGATCCGTGGCTGTGTGACATAAATACAACCTTATTGCTAGGATCTGATTAACCCTACAGCCAAGTACTGCGTGTGTTTATTTGGTTGCAGATGTCAGAACTCAGAACAGAACAGCAGGGATACGCAATCCTAAGCACTGTGGGACACAGCGCGGGTGCAGGATGGCCGAGTGTTACAAATTGCTTCACGTCGGTCGCCCTCTGTAATACTATCCATCAACGGCGTCTTTGTAACGTATTATAATGATTCTCCGAATCTGATATGTGCCGCGTAGAATAGTTTTGTTTACCTGTTGGGCGGTGCGACATAGAGCTTTGATTGTGTACTTCTGCGTAGTAATAAAGAACTATTATTTTGATTTTTGAAGTAAGTAATACTTGGTGCTGAGATGTTTTAGTTATTCAGACTGTGTGTAACGCTCAAACGAAGAGCACGCCGCGCTTAAACTTTGTGACTCTGTGAATACAAGATTGAAACTACTTAAGTGAGATTTCATTTTGTGCCACCCTGACCCACCTGTCATTACATCATAGATCTATGTTGTTGTTCAATTCAATTATTTATTAACAATTTGACATGCAAAATGTATTAGAAAATTATACAATGCCTCTTTACAGCAGCTATCTTAGACATCATATTATTATTATTTTTTCCTTATTATATCTTAGCATTTTATGTTAGCATATTATTTATAATGTAAGTTTTATTTGACAATGCCCCTTTACAGCAGATTTTTTATTTTATTTAGAAAGTAAGTCTTACTTCATTCTGATATGATACTATGCTTGCCTTGTCTGTTTTTGGACTGGCTTTTAAATGAATTTTGTATTTTAGTTTTTAATTTGTTGTGTTGTAACTTTGACGTATCCAGGTGTTCTTAGGTGAAAAAATGAGTATAAGTGAACCTGTTGTAGTAACACAATAAATTGACTGAGAAAACAGAGTAACATTGCAGCAGCAGCCGAGTTAACCAGTTGTAGTTACAATGTAACACTGATGTTATATGCCCAGTAAGCTTGCTGTAGTTAAGTAAGTTGATGGACTGTGATGAATAAGCTCCGTGGTGACATTTCTCAGGTTACATAGTAAAATTGGCTAAACGCAGCCAACTTTACTGTGTTGCTACTAATGAAGGCAACTGTGTTACTAATACTGAAATATTTTAACCAATTGTAAAGGTTAATATAATATTTAACAAGCAATGATAGCAAAGTTGACTTTTTATTTTTAGCTACAAACTTTGCAGGTGCTATTTTGACAAACATGCTGGGTTATTTTCTACAGTATTTTGTTTATTTTTAAACCCACACGTTTTTTCAGTGTACATATCTATGTTTTTAAGATGTATTACAGGTCCATTCATCGCCGCATCTACCTACCTTACATCATCATCATCCTAATTGGGCTCATTGAACTCCGTTATTTAAGTTGACAAATTAAAGCAGGTAGTATTTTGTGTGTAAAAACGAGAATCCAGACGAGAGACTATGGCAGCTATGGAGAAACCCAAGTTTCAAGTGTCGGCCATTTCGGTGGGGTCGTAAGACGAGGCTGTTCACACCCAGTCAGTCTTAAAATCTCACCAATAAGGTGGGCATGAAGTCTTCATCTTCAACATCAGACAAACTCCCTTCAAGTGCAGCATTTCCATCATCCAAGTTTGCTGACATCGAGGACCTCGCATTTACTTGTATATACCTACCGTGCATTAATGATACGTTGAATGAGATGAACATACTGAGAAACCTATCCAGTAATTAACTAAAAAGTAAAAAATAAAGGTAAAGAAACTTTTTAACAAACAAGCTTATTTGAATTCTAAGCTATCAAGTTATTTAATTTACTTATGTATGTACACAGGTAAATCTCGCGACAAGCTTTTATATCACATATAAATTGTGTCAAGACGTTTTATGTTGACATAAAACTTTAATGGAAAATGTTTATTTTATTGTTTTTAGTACGTTTAAATAAAAGCTTGTTTGTTAAAAAGTTTTTGACTTTTATATTATTTTTCTATGAATTAATCATTTTAATGGTAGTTAGGGAACACTAAAAACAAACACAATAAATTAAAATTATAAATTTATATTCAGAAAAAAAGCTTTATAATCTAGCTAGAACATTTTCATTTAAGACAACGTCAATAGGTAAATTTATAAACCGAGTAAGTATTCTAATTAATAGTACTGCTTAATCAAGATTATCAATATGTTATTATTTTTATAAACTCTGTAAGGGACTTAGCATAGCTTTGGTAATACGCGATAAAAGTCCCGGAAAAATTAATGTGTTGATTGCGAAAGTTAACAAGGTACATCTTCAGCTGACGTAAGGATTATAAATAGCTTATTAAATAATTAACTTAATACAAACATGTCATTTGTATAATTTGTAATTTTTAACAGCTGAATTTTATGTAGAATGTTTGTAAACAAAATCTAATTGCTTCTCAAGGGTTGGTTTTATGACCGAGTTAAAAGTAATTTATAATGAAGGGAAGGGTCACTAATCCCCAATAAATGAGAAATATAGTATAAAAACCAACAGGAAGAAGATTATTTGTAGGTGAAGTATGGTATTAAGTAAGTAAGCAACATGGTTACATTAAACAATTTAATAAATATAATACGGCTTACACCACGTACCTAACTTATTATCATCTTGCTGACGTTTCGTAGACCGTTTAGAGGCCCTTCTTCATGAGCACCGTTCGTGGCCGTCTCCGAGGGCCGCGAGACGAGACTAAACGGTCTACGAAACGTCAGCAAGATGATAATAAGTTAGGTACGTGGTGTAAGCCGTATTATATTTATTAAATGATGTCTAGCCACGATAATTTCAATTCAGTGATTAAACAATTTGATCTGATTTGTATTGACAATTCGACAGTGTGTTTACAAACATTCTACATCGAAGTATATGAAGGGCACAGGAAAAAAAGGAGCTCATTAACATTTCTACCTTTTTTGAATTAACTGTACCATTTACTTCATAATTCTATGGCCAATCAGAGCACTTTATTTTAAACATGATAAAAGGGGCTCATTATACATAAAAGTTCATTTTAAAAAATCCAAGTTTAGAATAAAACGAGCCCATTGCATTCCATTCTTAGTAAAAAGGTGCCCATTGTCTATGAAACCACGCTAGAAGGGGCTGATCGCAACGTTTGTAACAAAGAACGCGCTCATAGTCCGCCATCTTAATTATTGTGTCATACAAGTGTCAGCTGTCAGTTACGCGTCCTTGCAGAAATTTTACGTCGTGGTACATTGTGCGCTATATTTTTGGTTGTTTATCTCAGAATGAGCAATAATAATAGTGATTGTGATGAAAATTACGTTTAAAAGACTACCAAAAAGAGAAAATCACACGGTCGTATGTCTGAAGTGTTGAAAAAGTTACATTTGTCGAGTCATGAACCTGGTCCACCCTGTGGTTGCAGATTGGGATGTTTCGATAAGATTCCCATGGAATCAAGAACCCAAATTCTCCAGAATTTCAATATTTTACTAGCATCACATGATGCCCAAAATAGCTATTTGAGTGGATTAATCTCAGTTCTCCCAGTTAATAGGCCGTCCAAGAAAGAAGGAGTATTACATTATGATGCTGTGTACAAGTACAGAGTACTTGCTATGATTGATTCGGAAATAAAAGAAATGACTATATGCAAAAAGGCTTTCCTGTCGATACATGGAATAACTAGAAAAAAAGTAGAATATTTAGTAGCAAGTTTGAAGAAAACTGGATGTGCTGCAGTTGATAAGAGAGGAAAACATAACAGTCATGTAAAACTCAATGATGATGTCAAAAGTTTAATTAGAGCGCATATTAATTCATTTAAAGGTAATGTATAATTTTTATAGAACTATAATAGTTACAATTTTTTGTACATTTATTTCTATAAGTAAAATAATATTTTTATCTTTTGTTTTAGGTCGTTCCAGTCATTATAGTCTACATGATTCAAGTAAAACATATTTGCCTGAAGACTTGAATGTAAAAAAAATGCATACAATGTTCCTTCAAGATAATCAAGGTGTATCTGTATCTTACGAAACTTATAGAAATATTTTTTGCACTGACTTTAACATTGCTTTTGGCTATCCTCGTACAGATACATGCAGCATTTGTGATGAATTTATAGCAAAAACAAAAGCATTGGAGGCTAAGAAGAAGACATGCGCAGATACAATTGCCAAATCCACATTGGATCGGGAAATTTTGAATCTTTTTAATCAAAATAAACTACATAAGCTACAAGCAAGCACCTTTTACTACAGAAAACGGATGGCAAGATTACAAAGCAGAGAAGCAGGCAGCTCAATGGAGGCAATATGTTTTGATTATGGTAAAAATCTTTGTGCTCCTAACATACAAACAAATGATACTTATTATAAACGACAGCTATCTGTCTTTGCTTTCAATGTGCATGTTTTGTCTTCATCAAAAAGCATCTTTTACTTGTATCCAGAAACAGAAGGTAAAAAAGGGAGTGATGATGTATGCTCGCTTGTCCATCACTTTGTTTATAACTACATGAAGCCTACCACAACTCACCTTCAAATATTTTGTGACTCATGCGGAGGGCAAAATAAAAATTTTACTATGTTTCGTTTCCTGCATCACTTAGTACATCATGAGAAAAAGCTAGAAAAAATTACTATGACATTTCCAGTGAGAGGCCACTCATATATGGAGTGTGACAAAAATATGGGTCTGGTGAAATCTAAGACAAGAGCAGAACTTCCATCGGATTGGATAGAAATTTTCCAAAATGCCCGCTGTAAGCCAAGTCCATTTGAAGTCGTAGAGGTAGATACATCTTATTTTCGATCATGGACTAGCCACTTAGATACAATTTACGCCAAAAAATCATCTTTTCCTTCACGTCCTATAAAAGTTCTCAAAATTGACAAGCTGAGTACTAAAGTAGGTTTCCGCTCTACATACAATGGGCCCTGGGAATCTGCTTGCATCAGTGGAAGAAAGAAGAAAACCAGTGAGGTGAATACTGTACAAAACAATGAGTTCACTTTGCCTGGAAGGTTGTATACAGACATCTTGCCAATTTCTGCTGAAAAATATAGTGACCTTCAGGACTTAAAAAAGTTTTGTTCCCCGGAAAGTATAACATATTACACAAATTTACCTCATAAATAAAATACTGTGCTAAATAATATGTATTTTATTTCATAACTGAATAAACAGGAAAAACAGCTATGTAACATAAACATTGTTTATCATCACCATTTCAGTTGTAAAATGTAAAAAGGAGCTCATTGTGACAATGAGCACCTTCTTTTCAATTACATTTTGGAGTTAGAAAGTTAAAGTTCAAATTATAATTTATTTACCAACCCTATGTCATAAAATTACTATCTATTATGTTAAATATACACTGTTCCTTTATTAGATAGGTACAAATCAAATTCCAGTTGAGGTGTAAGTGCAGAAACTGAAATTTTAGATTTAATTCTATGATTACTTGAAACAATGAAAATGTTAATGAGCTCCTTCTTTTCCTGTGCCCTTCATATGTGAAACATTTCAAGGAAATGAAAAAGTTCAATTGTTTTTTGAGTTAAGTGGGCGTCCACGTCGTTGGTCCAATTCATACTGGACCCTTCCTAAAGCCGGGAGTGCTATAAGAACCTACGGGACACGAAAACTGTTTGATAAGGTTTTTCATTGCCTTGAAATGTTTTATGTACTTATTATTAAATTAAATTTATAAAATCAATAGAAATAAGCTGTTGACGCCCCGAAGACGCCCCGATAAACAGGAACTTAGGTTAAATGAACTTCAGTGAGACAAGGGCATAACAATATTCATGTAATTAAACAACCAATAACTTTTTTTTATAAAATAAGGGCCTTAAATTAAATCGTATTCTAATTAAACTGAACTGCATTCTTGTATGGAAGCATACACTACTAAAACTACTCACTTTTGTTCTTGTCACAAATAAACATCACAAATAAACATCACAAAAGTTGCAAAACGTTACAGTTATCACAAAAGTTGCAAAACGTTACAGTTACGACCTCAGGCTGAAACGCAGCGAGTTGCAGGTTCATACAACAGGACAAAATATTACTGTTTGTCAACATTTGTAACCTTGTCCACATGTGGCGGTAGTCGAGCTCCTGCGTATCAGCCGGGTCTTAGACCAACTTGTTTGTGTTCTATTCCATCTGCGATTAGTCTTTAACTATAAACAGGTATGTTAGACCAACTGAGCACGAAGTGTGAGCAGAAGTGAATCAGTAAACATTCCGCCCGCATACTTAAACAGGGTTATCATATTATAAAACCTTATTATCAGGACATTTAAATCTATTTGATAGGTATCCGCTTAAAATACCTATCTGTTTGTCCTAAAAATAAGGTTTTGATATTTGTTGAATATGCATTATCATCGATGAAGATGATTAAAATCATTATTTGATATAATATCGAAGCGTTTTTATGAAAGCATTAGATAAAATATCCATATAATAGGAGTTACACTCATTATTCTTTTTCAAACTTTCGCGATCACAACACATTGTTACTATATTATTATTTGATTCATCATTTCAGCCATAAAATGTCCACTAATGAACACAGGCCTCCCCCCTCATGGATCTCCATGAGGGGTAGTTGCCATACTCACCACCCTTGACAGGCAGGCGGGTTGGTGAGCGCAGTATGGGATGTTGATACACGGAAAGATGCTGCTGCCCATCTTCCGAAGGAATCCCTTAGCAGACTCTTACTGCATCCGTGGGCATGAGAGGATGGGTAACATTCTATTGCCGGCACCCCACGGCCATTAATACACATTATTATATCCTTACCTTCGTACGAACGTACACCGTTACAAGTTTAGATATGGTATTAACAAATGATTCCGAAATGGATGGAGGAGACTAGTTATAAGTAGCCTAGGTGAACCTTACCTTGCCGACGGGCGCCGGCAGTAGTAGAATGTTACCCCTCCTCTCATGCCCATGGATGCAGTAAGAGCCTACTAAGGGATACCTCCAGAAGATAATCTTTTGGTGCATCAACATCCCGTACTGCGCTCGCCAACCCGCCTGCCAAGCGTGGCGAGCATGGCAATTACACCCCATGGAGACCCACGTTTTACGGTTTTACTGAAATGATGATGATGAACTGTTTATCAATGCGTCACCTTAAATTACGATGTGGCTATTGATTCTACTGAAGTATTGACTTGACCATTCTTCGATGGCGATGCATATTCATTCAAATATCTAACCTTATTTTTTGCACATCAGGACTTTATTGCTTGGGGGGCTCGTCCACCCATCTTAGTTTGTACTTCTCTTCAAAGCTGTTACGAGAGTGACTATATGCCATAACCTCTCTCAGAAAGTACAGTTTGTTACTTTCTTTGTCCTTACTATCCTGCAGCCTCAAGTTGAGCAAGACAAACTCTCTTGTGAAATAAGGGTCACTCATATTTAACCATACTCCATTCTGCAAAAAAGTAAGAATTACGTTAATGTTTTTAGGGTTCCGTACCCAAGGGGTAAAAACGCTATTACTAAGACTCCGCTGTCCGTCTGTCTCTCAGGTTACATCTCATGAACTATGTGCTATATAAACACACCATTACACACTACCTGTGCTATATTACACACCATTTCAATGACCCACTTACTGATGATAATTTTCATTAATGTTTCCCACTAATATTATGACGCCGAAAGTTTGTTTGGAGGTTTGTTACCTCTTCACGCAAAAAGTACCCAACGGATTGAGCTGAAATTTTGCACACGTATAGATGTGGACCAGGATTAACACATAGGCTACTACTTTTTATCCGGGTACAACGCATGCGAAGCGGCGGGCACAAGCTAGTAGGGATATAATTATCTTAACCACCTTTCGATGTCGTCACTCGTGAATTTTGTAATATTGAAAAGTTGCGACAACCATCTGTGGTCTACTTCATCAGTTCCACTTCACCAAATCATACTTTTGAATGCAAGTACATGATCTTTAGCGTAAATATGCCAAAATCGCTTTATATTTATCTACAATTTTTGAGGAGTTCCCTCAATTCCTCGAGGGTCCCACCCATCATCAGAACTGATTTAAAGTGTATTTATTCAAACTCAAAAAATATTTTAAAATCGGTTTTAAAATGACGGAGTTCAGAGAACAACTAGGAAAACAATATTTTGAAGTTTGTTAAAAAAAGGACAGAACTACATACCAACTCTTTGCAATTACACCTAGACCTTTAATGGGTGAATCAACTTTTAAGGCACTCCTTTTGTGTCCCTGTCATGAAAAAACGATAAAATCTGTAATTCCGTTTAAAATATGATTGTTTCAATATTAACGTAAACTTAGATTGTCTGCTTACAAGGTAGTTTATAGGTTTTGTAGTTTATAGCAATATTTTTGATTTTTTTATGGTAACTTAGCGGAGCATAGGCATTCTCCATACAAATAAAACCGGGCAAGAGCGAGTCGGACTCGCGCACCGAGGGTTCCGTGCCATCATACAATATTATATATGCCAAGGCGGTTTTATATTTGTTGGAGAACCTTGACAGCGCCATCTCGTCTGATAGCGGAACTACGCTATTTTTTTCAGCATTTTTGTAAATAACTCAAAAACGATACGACTTAAAGGAAAACTAAAAACTGTTTATTAATGTTCAAATGAATACCTTTCATTATGATACCCCACATCACCTAGTAACTTTCCAAACATTTTTAAAACCCCCCTTCCACCCCCATGGTCTAAAAAACAATGCAAATTAGAGAGTTCGCTATAAGTTTCCTATAAAGTTTACATACACTTCTATAAGCTATGAAAGTATCACGGGTTTATCTCTGCAAACTTCTGAGATAAGGGGGGGGTCGTTTTTTTCAACATTTTTGTAAATAACTCAAAAACGATACGGTTTAAAGGAAAAATTAAAACTAACATATGAGAGGTATTTATTTGCACATTAAATGTTCATATGATACCCCACACGGTCTATTGAGGAGGACATTGCAGGAGGGCGGATTGGGGATCTTTTAAGTTATTAAAAGATCCCCAATCCGCCCTCCTGCAATCAAAATAAGAATATTTTTTAACATTTTCATATGTGCTATATTAGTAAAAAAGTGTTGTCTTTTACCATTTCAAAGGACAATGCTCATGGATATATGGAATCCCGTACCAAGCTGCATCAAAACCAAACTTGGTTTTATAAAGTCTATACTTATCATATTAACTCCTATAAAAGTTGTTTTTGTAAACAAACTGGGGTTTCGGAGTAATTTTATGAAATCGAAAATAACCTCAAAATCAGACAAGTACCTTTGCCGGGTGATCCCACGACTCGACATATTTGCACAATGAAATACACAGAAAAAAGTTCACAAAATATAAACAAGTTCTACTTCTCAACTCGCAATACAAAAATAATGATTACGATATGATTATCATTAATCTAAACACTAAAACACAGACTCATGAGCGCCGGTTAGATCTGACATCTATCTAATGTCAGTTGTCAGTAATGTGCCCGCTAAGATTTAGGGATGCGATCGATAAATTGAAATCTTTAGTAAGAAAATCGATTTTATGTCAATTAGCAATACTAAATCGATTTGGTGTACTGGATTTACTTAATTGTCACTATTATTCAACGAGAAGATAGCAAAGGTTAAATATATATCATCCGGAAATTGTTTTTGAAGCAAACGTTAAGATATTTATTATAAAAGAAACGATTGGAATGACTGTTTAGTCGAGTCATCATATTGTTTCTAATAATGCACTACATCCCTATAACCGGTTGTGTGAACCCCACGTAAAGGAATTAAAAACAATTTAAATACTTTTATACTTTATATTAAATTCCGTAGTATTCGAGATATCCATTTGTGTCAGACAGACAGACAGAGTGATTCTATAAGGGTTCCTTTTTACCATTTTGGTCCGGAACCCTAAAAACATTGTGTCCCCAGGCCTAGGCAAAAAAACAATGTAGGTATGATGTTTCTTAAAAAAAATATATGAATACCTACACTGCATTTTCACACATTTTTACAATTAAGAAAATGTTAGGCTTACGTTTTAGGTAAAAATTAGTTTGACTAATATTATGTATTTTACATAAATCCAAACTTTTGTCCTAAGCTTTAATTAAATCATCCATCACTCATCCATCAGCTATACGGAGTTACCGATAAAAGTTCGGAGCAATATCGAGATGGTATCTAACTTAGTGTCATTATAGGCGACACTTATCTAATATTTCGATGGTATGGTCTGACAAGGCCTACCTAGCTTTACCCGCCCCTCAGACCGCGGTAAGCTCTTAACTGGTGCGCGTAGGTTTATTGTCGCTCTACAGCGTTACGGCGGGAACCTTGGTAAGTTTTTAAAATATTAGAATTTTATTAGGTCAGCATGTTGCCTATGATGTCTGATTTCAAGGTCATGACTTTTAATTGAAATTTTCCTTAGTGTTACCGATAACGCTAGGGAAATTTTATCTAGTGTTACTGGTAACGCCAGAGAATGTAAGACTAAAAACGTTGTTAGTTAGCATTATTGGATACTGTAGATGTTGTGCTACATCATAATGAGGATTCTAAGCTATCAGTACAAATTAACTTTACAATTAGTATAATTTGTTTAAGATTTAGGCAACATAATCTAAAATGCCATCTAGTGCAGCAGAAAAACCGAGACGCTATTTATAAAAAAACAATGGAATAATAGAGAAAAGTACGAAGAAGCTAAGAAAACAACTAGCTCGATACCATAAAACTTAAAGATTAGGTAGCTAAAGTTTTCATCAAAAAAATATAACGAAAACGACAGTCAGAGAAACAAAACCATGCTGTTTAGAGATTGTATATAATGAATCATCGCCTAGAACCGACTCCAGTATAGGACATTTTTGGAACTGTACCACCATAGGACATTTTTGGAACTGCACCACCAACGCCTTCACATGCTACTTCTCCACCAGATACGTCTCCGCGGGCAAGGGATACGTCATTGCAAACAAAAGACTCGCCACTGTGATCAAGAAACGTAACGCCACGGTCAAGATGTGGTCCAAACTAAACACTAAAGATTAATAAAACAACCACAACGACCAATAAAACCAAATAAATGGTCAAGAGACTAACCATCTAAACCACTTAACCCCTACGAGCAAGCAATAACTACGCTACCAAGAGCAGCAGCTACTCCTTTAGCAAAAGCGGCCCGGAAGAAAGTAAAAACGGATAGTGGGTGTACAGAGAAAACGAAATACATAAGCAAATTATTTGACGAATTGAAATACTTATATAATAAAGATGAATTTGATGGTGAAAATAATATTCCTAGGAACCCTTAAAGTTCACCAAGTTTATTAGTTAAACTGATTAAAAAATCTCAGGCGTTACTACTTTTCTTTGGCGTTACCCATAATGTCCCTTGATTTTTATTATGTATTTTGAAGACACCTCTAATTGTATTTATTTTGTGTCAAAGTAATTTTAAGTTAAAAGTTGCCAAGACTCGTGTCTATGGATAATATTAGAAATGAATGTTTAATTATACTTAACACTTCGGAGATAAAGGGGGGGAACGGTCGTTTTCTCAACATTTTTGATTTTCAAACTCTGAAATAATAAAGTTTAAAGGAAAAATAAAATCTGTTTATTTATGTGCAAATAAATACCCCACACGACCAAGTAACTTCACATAAAAATTTTGAGATCCCCTATCCGCCCCCTGCAATCATAATAAAAATATTTTTTTACATTTACATATGCTATATTAGTAAAAAGTTATATATTTAACCATTTCGAATTTCAAGTCGATAGCATCAGTAGTTCTCGAGATATCCATTTGTGACAGACATACAAAGTGATACCATAAGAGTTCCTTTTTGCCATTTTGGTCCGGAACCCCAAAACTACATACTTAGGTTGGTATGGTAGGGACCTAACATCTTAACATAAGCTCGTTTGCTGATTTGGTTAATTTAGATAGAAAATGAAGGGTCCACTGCAATAACGCTGAATGTCTAAAATTTTACCAATTCAAACCAAGTATGCCATTCGATTCCTTGATTTGCATAGTACATTTTCGCACTTTCAAACTGTTAAATAACGCAGGCAGTCCCGAGTAAATCGATTTTTAAAAAATGGCTACAGACTAGAACGATGGATGTCACAGGCGTTCAGAACTATAATGATAAATGTCCATTTATTTCACCTCATATTCCATGGAAATGGATACCCAGGTCAAAACTTTGACCATTTTTTGTGACTCGTGTTGTGGCCAGAACAAAAATTATGCGATTTTCAGATTCCTACACTATATTGTACACCTGCTGTAATCGCCTGGATTCTGTCACAGTGATTTTCCCAATCCGAGGGCACTCCTATATATGGAATGCGATCGAATTATGGCGTTTATGAAGGCAGATGGAGAATTCAAGCTACCTGATGCAGCATATACGAGCAAGCTGCCTATATCATCTGCAAAGTACAACGATCTGCAGTTCCTGAAAAAGTTCTGCGGGCCTGATACAAAAGATTATTACGATCAGCTTTCGCATGCTGCAAATGTAGCAAAACGAATGGATTAATACGACGTAAGATTTTGGACAACCATCATTTTAGACCGTGTAAAAGTGTGGACATTCATCATTATAGTGCAGAATTTTTAGTTTTTTTTTAATAAACATTAAAAAATAATACTCAGATCTGTATACTAAAAGTTCATAAATCCATTTTTTTTATTCCTATTACTGGAGTTTTGTATTATCCAATTAAAACCTTTAAACTCAAATATCTCAAAACTAGATTGCAATGACATTCAGCATTATTGCAGTGGACCCTTCAAATGCTTAGACGACAATTGGCGGTTTATGTATATGGCGGATTGGCGGACAAGTGGCGGCAATTAGCTATAAGACCGCTAGTTGTCATCTAAGGGGTTTAAAGATGTGTGAAAGGTTTTACGAAGTTTTTCAAATATACCATCCATCCATCTCAGCCGAAGAACTGCTGTTCGCGGCCACTGCTGCACATAGGCCTTCCCCATGGATCTACAAGATTATGGAGGATTGTTGCCATACTCGCCACGCTTGCCAATACGTCTGCCAAATGTGTGAATATAGTTAAGATTATAAATAGGCACTCGTCCCATTTTACTTTCACAAGCATTCTACATTTATGGACAAACTACTCGTAGGTTCTGCCGCCGGCGGTATCAGTTCAAAAAGTTAATAGTTTTCTTGTATAATCTCGTTCATTTAAAGAAACTCCCAATCATTTTCTTCTTACCGGAAATCGTCTATCTTCACCAAATGGACATTGAAATGCATAAAAATTACTGAACAAACTCTGACACGTGCTGTCTAATTTTAACTTATCAATAAGATTTTCAACTTTCGCCCACATTGTATTTATGAACAGGTCATGCGATTCATTCCAATTGACATATCCATATGTACGGGCAGTACTTGCACCACCATTATCCACTTTACAGATCGTTGTGTCCAGTGGGATGACAGTGTGTTCTTGTCTATTCATTTGATCGAGTTTGTTGACAGCTGTTGTCAGCTGCTCCATCTGTTGTTGTATTTGTTTCTGTCCATTCATCTGATTGTTTACAGCTGTTGTCAGCTGCTCCATCTGTTTTTGCATTTGTTCTTGTCCATTCATTTGATTATTGACAGCTGTTGTCAGTTTCTCCATCTGTTTTTGTATTTGTTCTTGTTCGTTCATTTGATCGGAGAGTTTGTTGACATCGGCATCTGTTGTTAACTGCTCTATCTGTTGTTGCATTTCTCTGAAAGTAATTTTGAAAACGTATTGGTTTATTTAAGAAATATGACGGTACTAACTTACAATCAATACATAGCACGGTCGGTATCGAACCCACGACCTTCGGATCGAAAGTCGGGGGTACATATCACTCGGCCAACACGGCTTTTAAATCTGTAAACAAACAGGCGAAGTTTCTAGATAAACCGGTTTCGAGAACAATGGCGTGGGTTGTAAAAACATTATTGCTGTCCTATTTCTGAAAGCTTCTGCGACTCAATCTTCTTTATGTGCGATATAAATACGCGGATGTGTTTGCCGAGTGGACAGTCTTGATTTGGCTACGAAAGTGAACAGTGCGATATATCGCAGCGACAGTGAAGTGAATACAGTGATTGTGTACAAGTGCTAGTGTTCAGTGAATAGTGAACAAGTGTTATAGTGGCGATCAGTGTTGTTCAGTGAAGAAGTGTTTTAGTGAGAATCTGCTGAGAGATTCTTATTGGTGTGATCTGTGAATAAAGTGTTAATTTTGGTTTCATGGGACTACATTATTTAATCGCTTACCCCCAGCTCGTAACAATACAAAATACTTTATTGCACACCTTAAGAAATAACAGAAAAAAAACTTAAAATAAAATTGGTACAATGGGTGGTCTTATCGCTTAGAAGCGATTTCTTCCAGACAACCTTTGGATGGAGAGAAATATGGAAGCAAGAGAGGCAGGGGTGTACTGTACGTGTACGTACAATAAATACCTACGAAAAAATATAAACCTATATAGAATAAAATAAATATGACATTCATAGCAAAAAAAATATATATATATACAGGGTGAATTTTTGAGACGGGACAGTAAGGGCAGGTACCTTAACCGTTATAGTTACAGGAAAACGTTTTAAGAAGACTATCCATAAATTTTTAAGATATTCTGAACTGCATTTACAGATTTTGGAAAAAATGTACAGTCAGCAAGAAAATGGTCATTTTACACAAAAACTTTTTTTGATGCCAATCGATCCTCTTTCTTATTAGGATCAAAAGTCTCTACTGGACCGACTGAGGTTTGAGTACTAGAAATGTCAGAAATTGCGAAAAACTTTTCCAATACTTACATTTGTACGGAAATACAGGGGTATAAGATAATTACAGTTTTTGTCAAGCTGGCCTCGTGGCTCACTGTACCTAGAAGCAAAAGCGCCTACCTAAGTAGAAAATCATCATAGGTGCATCGATAATCCTCTGTATTAGAACTAAAAGAAATAATAACAAAATAAATCATTTTAATGTGTATTTTAGACACAGACCAAAATAACTTACATTAATATGATCTACAAAATAAATGGCTCAAAAACCGCTGTTTTCACGAACACATAAGTTCACTCAAAAGGTTTTTAATTACCTTTCTTGATGGTACTTGTCGCAATGGGTACTAATTCGTGTACCACACCAATGCAGATTCCGTGTTCCAATTATTTACAAAATACGCTTCAATTAAGTCCAAACGTTTGCGATTAAAAGACATTTTTTAACAAGAAGTTTAATCTAGAATTTTCTCAGCACAAACATAAGAATGATCAGAAATAACCCAAGAATTCGAATCGAATTCGAAATTTGAAACTTACTTTCTTCAGCCAGTCTTCTTAATAGCGGATTATAGCGGATCTACCCATAACAAAAAGTTTGGCTAATTTAGAACTTTGATTCTTTTACCGAAATGTATGGAAAAAGTTTTTCGCAATTTCTGACATTTCTAGTACTCAAACCTCAGTCGGTCCAGTAGAGACTTTTGATCCTTATAAGAAAGAGCAAGAAAATGGTCATTTTACACAAAAACTTTTTTTGATGCCAATCGATGGCATCAAAAAAAGTTTTTGTGTAAAATGACCATTTTCTTGCTGACTGTACATTTTTTCCAAAATCTGTAAATGCAGTTCAGAATATCTTAAAAATTTATGGATAGTCTTCTAACAAAGTTTTCCTGTAACTATAACGGTTAAGGTACCTGCCCTTACTGTCCCGTCTCAAAAATTCACCCTGTATATATCACTACAAGATATAAGACCGCCCATTGTGTATTTCTGTTGTTTTTGTAGTTTAAGTTAATTTTAGTTATTTTTGTTGTTATTTTCTGTATGATTTGCACAATAAAGAGTTTATCTATCTATCTATCTACATAGTATAAAACACAGTCGCTTTCCGCTGTCTATCCCTATATTTTCTTAAATCTTTAAAACTACGCAACAGGTTTTGATGCGGTTTTTTTTAATATATAGGGTAATTCAAGAGGAAGGTTTTTATGTATAATAAAGATAAAGAAACGTTTATTTTGTCACATTTTTACAATCAAATAAGAAAAATCATCAATTCGGTTTTAAAACTAGTGACAAAAATGGTCACTACTAAGCATGTGCTGTGGCACAACGAGTCGTACCACAGCGCTGGTCTTCCGTAGTAACCATGATGTGCGGTTGGTGCTACCGCAATGCACGGTAATTGTATATTTATTAGGTACACATTAAAATCGAATGAAAAAGAAATACAAAATAAATAAATATAACAGTTTCACAAAAAGGAATATAAAATTACATGGATAATGTAAGACACAAAATAATTAAACAAGAACAATTTGCATGCAATATAATATACAAAAAATAAAAAAGATATCACGGATCTATACTAAATATGAAAACTAAAGGTAAGGCACAAAACGACTACTTATTTTGTTCTATCTTTTGAGTATGTAAAAGGTACTTCTTTAATGAATTTTTAAAAGACCAAATTGAAGAGGAGTTCCTAATTGGAGGTGGCAAGTTGTTCCAACATTTCGTGGCATCGTACCTGAAACTGCCACGAAAAGCAGTCGTTTTGTGCTTGGGGCACATAAGTCGAGTGGCGAATCTTACGTGGCGATCCGAAAACTGAAGCTTCTCATACAAATAACGCGGTAATTTATTATTAATAATCCCAAAAAGTAATGTTGCAAAATGAAGCGACCTTCGTGAAGTCATGTTAAGCAAGCCATGGTGATTAATATAAGGTGTTATGTGAGCTCGTCGCGGGATGGGGAAGCAAAATCTAACGCATGCATTTTGCACACGTTGTACGAGTCTTTTTGAACGAGCCAAGAGACATTCACCAATTACATTGTCGACGTAATTAAGTTTCGATAAAACAAGAGAATCACAGAGTTGTATTCTCAGTTCTGTACTCAAGTAATTTCGTACTCGATACAGTACTGATAACCTATAAAAACAATTGCGAACAGTTTGCGTAACGTGATTTTCAAATTTAAGTCTGCCATCCATGAGAACTCCGAGATTTCGAGTCTCATTTATCCGGTCAATTGCGGCTCTCCCCACGGTAACATCTAAATTATTTGATAAAATATTAGAAATCATAATTTTCGATCCAAGCACCATAAATTTAGATTTATCTGGATTTAAAACTATAAACAATTTGCTTTTGACCATTGAAATATTCGATTCAAGTCTTTGTTTAAACGCGAGACAGCTACATCTACATCGCATGGTTTGAAAGAAATCAACAGTTGTAGGTCGTCGGCATATAAATAATAGTTGCAATATTCTATGTTTCTTACTAATATCTGCACAGTAGAGTGTAAAAAGTATAGGACCTAAAATGGAACCTTGAGGTACCTACCCCACGCTTTACAGCCAGTCTTAGAGACAACACGGGAACCGTCCTCTTGACGTATCTCAACGAACTGTGAGCGGTTACTGAGATAACTACTAAACCATTTTATTGCGGATTCAGTAAAGCCGTAGTAAGACAACTTGGAAAGTAAGAGTGTGACATTAATTGTATCAAAAGCACGAGAAAAATCAAGCAAGGTCAATAATGTACCTTCCCAAAAAGCTACTAGATTTTTTAAACATTCTTGGACTTAAATCAGTACATTGATTCACCGACCCATTTTACGAGCTACAGCGAAACTCTTATTGATTTACTGTGTGCTAATATTAGTATTCGAGATATTGTAGTGGACCACATACCCGATCTCAGTAACCATTGTTTTATATCGTGTAAACTAAAAATAAAACGAGAAAAACCTCCACCTAGGTGGTTAGTTTATCGTCCAATCAAAAATATTGATTTGAATAGCTTCTACCTAGATCTTGATAATATACCATGGAATAGTTTCATCACTCATGACGTAGACAGAATGGTTGCTATATTTACTTCTACTATACATGATTTGTTTGATAAGCATGCTCCTACGAAAAAAACTTTAATAAGAGAACGGTCATATCCCTGGATTACCTAACATAAGAGAAATGATTAACACGCGTGATAAGGCCTTTAAAAGATACCGTAAGTCAAATATTGATACCCACAACAGCTACTACAAAAACCTGAAATCGATTGTGAACAGTGCGCTCCATGCTGAAAAAATTGCATATTTCAAGATTAATATTAATTCAAATTTTAACAACCCTCGTGTTATGTGGAAGAATATTAAGCAAACCGTAGCTAATTTTAAGCCTAAATGTTCAATTTTCTTCCAACACATCTTAATGAGCCAAACAGTATTAACGACCACTTTTTATTATTACCTGGTAATGACAGCATTAGAATATCAGATCTAACCTATTACGAATTCCATAGATACAGCTCAGCAGTGTTTAAGTTACACACAGTTGACGAAGGAGAAGTAGGTAAGGTTATTAAATATATCACTTCTAATGAAATGGGTACTGAACTGATGACATCTCTATAGAAATGATAATATTAACACTACCTCAAACGCTTGGCGTTATAACAGCTACCTCTATAGTGAATGCATCCATAGAGACAGGTACCTTCCCTGCTTCGTGGAAAACGGCTATCGTAAGACCTATTCCTAAAATTGACAACCCCGTACTATTAAAAGACCTGCGCCCGATATGTATTTTACCATTTCTGTCTAAAATTGTGGAAAAGATTATCTGTACACAGCTCATAATATTTTTAACACAAAACAACATCTTACCGGAAAAACAGTCTGGGTTTCGAAAAGGTCACAGCATAACGACTGCTCTAATGGATGTTGTAGATAACATCTTGTCGGCACACAATACATGCATAATATAGTAGAGATACACAGATAATTTTATAGGTATCTAATGTGATGTCGTAAATAAACACATTTTTTGCGCTTATATGTATTGCAACCGATCTCTCTCGCT
Organism: Pasiphila rectangulata; assembly: GCA_963082625.1. Classification (NCBI taxonomy): domain Eukaryota; kingdom Metazoa; phylum Arthropoda; class Insecta; order Lepidoptera; family Geometridae; genus Pasiphila; species Pasiphila rectangulata. The sequence goes on from OY720253.1 coordinate 12,220,187, forward strand.
TATATTGCAAACAATCTCTCTCGCTCTCGCTTTTAGTAAATATCTCCTGTGAATCTGTGCGGCCTTTTCATAAGAAAATAAATATAAAAACTCAGCTTCGTGCAACTTACTGCAAATCATCACATGCACTGGGAACCAAGGAATCACTGGAATAAATTCATACAACTTAGGTGAGCTTACAAAACTCATTTCTACACTGTAAGTACATAGTTGTAAAAGCCGTTAGGTACCGGCAGGGGGAGTCAACTTAGAACGCGTGAAATGCCAACAGCATAGCATATATGGGGATAAAAAATCAGGTGAGAGGACGCTATACGCCAGACAGAGACTAAAAATTTTATGCTCAAGATCTTGGTGACATTAAAATGTCCCCGTAACATTTCAACTCCGGCGGTACTTGCGGTGCTGGCAGCCATTTTGTATAATTAATTTCTGTCCTCACTTGAGTTTTCTTTATTTTGAAACTTTTGAAAGTTACAATGTCTTCCAAGTACAGAAAGTGCGCTAAATGTCGTAGTACCAACAAAGACGACAATACCAACTTGCGTTTTCATAGATTTCCACTGCCTGGAAGGTATGGGAAAACTGGTCCACTGAAGATTCATTGAAAAGCTTGCAAAATCAGCCTAAATTGCTATGCAGTGATCACTTTCAAGACAGTGAATATACCGACATGTCTAGGACTCTATTAAAATGCCTTATGTGTCGAGTGCCATAATGTTGAGGCTACGAGAGGAGCAAAGTTCAACATCAGTAAAAACATCAACATAGCGGCGATACAAGTAAGTTTATTTTTATCCAAAGAAATAAAAATGTATGCCTACATCTTATCATATTGTGTCGCTTTCAGCATTCTGCTAAACTACACAATTGACCTAACCCACAAAAATACAATTTTCAAAAAACATGATAGATAAAGTGTAAACATTTACCTATGTACCTTGTAAGTGAAGCCACCATAGGTAGCAGGGCCACTAGTTAATTTAAAGGTATAAATCATGATTATAAAATAATGAGCCTCAGCTGTGTAGACCTGTGAGAAACTTTATTGATTTTAGTTTTTCTGTTTTTAGGAAACTCCGGAAGGAAATGTTTAAGAAGCAACTGCCAAAGATGTATCAAAACCTGTTGATTTACTGGCAGGTAGATTGGTGTATGGAGGCCATGAACCGGTAAGCATAGTGTAGCATGTCCACCTAATAGATGGGCAGATGACTTGGAGATCAATGATGGAGGCCTTTGGCAATGATGGAGGCCTTTTGGCCTTTGTCCAGCTGTGGACATCCTACGGCTGATAAGATGGTTATGATGATGAGATTGGTGTTTAGTCTACCTAGGCAAATACAATGTACATACTTAAAGATTTACTCAGCATCGGGAACATGATATAAATTCAAAAGATTGTTTTATTTCGAGGCACCAGCGGAAGATATTGAACATTCACTTCAGAATCAGCTCCAAAAGATGTCACAAGACCAGTTATTGTGAAGGTGTGTAAATAATTTAAAGCTCCTGGGTGTGGTTAGCTAAAGCTATGGCCTTGTATGTCTTTTCTACATGGCCTTACATAGGGTGACCATGCCAATGATTTTGAATCCAAAGGCATCATCAACAAAATTGTAAACATTCCTTTTTTTATCTTAATTTTTCTTTTTTCAGGTACCAAAGGCTGGAATTTTAAGTGATTTGAGTGGAGTAGAAACGACCCCAAAAAAACGCAAGCTGTAAGCAATTGCTGTAGAAAGAACTTAAGTGAAATACTAAGACTGAGACAAAAGATCAAGAATAATCATCTTTCAGTCTTAAAAAAGCTAACTTCAAATGAAAATGTGAAAGAACTGTTGGACCAAAACATATCGGGATCATTTGCCTTGCTGCTACAAAGTCAGTTAAAAAATACTAAGAGAAAGCTGGCTGGCTTGCTTTTTACTTTACCGGTGATTGTGTTACTGCTGATATCCGCACTTGAAGGGTACAGGGGCAAAACAAGGAATGTCACTAAAACAAGTTTTTGTGTAATTAACATTTTAATGTTTGAAATTTAATATCTTTGTCTTACATATTAATTGTTTAGAAACCACTAATAGGAACTTTAGTTTATCTCACATAGATCAGCTGTAGATACAAATAAACTTTTGGCAAATATTAACAAACATGTAAAATTAGAAAAATGAATGTAATTAACTATTATAAAGTACTAAAACATGAAATGTCCTTTAGAACCCAAACAGGGAATGTCCAAATCTAGTACTATGTATGGATAATGCCTTCAAAATAGGCTTGTGCTTCAGCAGAACAAAATCTTTTTAACTCCATAAGGTCCTTGTGCTTCTCTGCACTAATTGGTAAGTAATCTGGGTAGGCAAATCCAGGCAATTCAAATTCATTGCTACATTCCAGTTGATTCGCTCTTTGCTTATGCAATATGGGTGACTTCTCCCATGAACCATTATAGTTGCTGCAATGAAGAGTGAACCTTGGATGTTCTCGCACACTCATTATTTCTCTTTGGGCCTGGATTGGAAAAGAGCATTTTTTCATGTACTGATTCTGAAAAAAATCTGTAAATTTCCTTATAATTTCACCCTTACCCACTTCAATAACTTCAAAGGGTTTGGGTCTTTGGCGACTTATTTTTAGCTGGTCATACCATTGATATGAGACTTCCATGTGATTTTTTAAATTGATCAGGCCCATATTCTTGTCGCATTCTAAATATGAATGTCCTCTGATGGGGTATGTTATTTTAATGGAGTCCAAAATTTTCATTACATGGACCAGAAAATGAATGAACAGTTTTGTCACAGTATAGTTCTTGTTTTGTCCTCCTGCAGTCACAAAATATTTATATTTTTCTTTATGTTTATGTTTCTTTTACTAAATTCTAATTAATATATTCATCGCTTTCACTCATTTTTTTCACAAATTGACTGAAAAATGTAAATCTAAACCTTTCTAAACTCGCAATCACAACAACATAACCTCTCTTTAACTGACGTTGACAGTTGGACATTCCATGTTATGTTCCGTTTCACTAGTGGACGATTTTATTTGCTAAACAAATCCACTTTCATTACTGTTGTAACTGGTGTATGGAATTTATTTTTATTTGATTGTTATGACTTTATCCATATTTGTAATGAATTTGAATTTTGTCATGATTTAACATTTTATTTTTTATATTATTTTATTCAATTATTTAATTCAGTGATTTTGACTATTATTATTTTGTATTGTGTATGAATGTTATTATTAAACAGACCTGTAAACATATATTTACCAATAAAATTGATTATTCTGATTATTATTCTGATTATTCTAGGGACATTCCCAGTTTTGCACCTGTACAGGGTTTTGAAATATTGAAGATAGGAAGGACTATGATTGTTTTTATGCTTTTTACACAATGCTACATAAAAATACTCGCGAAAACCCAAGTGCTGCCATACTTAATTTATATTTGAATTTTTTGTGACATTCCTTGTTTTGCCCCTGTATCCTTCACTTATGAAAGAGGTTTGTTTCTTACCTTGAACGGAAGTATACTTTTATAAGATATTGTTCTCATGTAAGTTTTATGTTTGTCTGAATTTCATAATAAATTTCTTAAACCTAAAACCTTGGATTTTCACTTAGTAGATACCGAATTAGGTGCCTTACTAAAATCTTTTCCTATGTTGAATTATATTGTGTCCAATTAACATCGCTCATTTTGTGCAATATCGACGAATTCACACTTTTTGTCAAAATTAAGTTAAGTGTGTTGAAAACACAACTTTTTGACACACTTAACTCAATTTTGACAAAAAGTGTAAATTCGTCGTTAATGCATTAAATGAGCGATATTTTTATTTGGATGCACAATTTAAAATTGAGCGCTCAATTAAATTTTACTCATTTGAAACACCCACCATACGCCGCCATCTTGAATGAAAGTTGCCTTAGTCATACATTGGCGCGCTAGTGTGCTCTACTGTTGGCATTTTTGTTGTATGGAGTCTTACTTCTTTCCGTAGGATATTAGTGTGCTGTGGGTACCGGCCATAGAAACTGTCCACCTCAAGCCCAAATCACTCGAAACAGACAATAATCAAGCTAAAAATCAACGAAAGCAAATTTAGAAAAACCTAGAAAAACAAAGCAATCTGACTGCTTATAATTCCACTTTGTCAAACCAGGGGGTGTCAATTGACAGCAATCATATGACGTGACGCTGACACTTGACGTTAACATTGTGTCAAATTGAATTGTTACTGCACCATACCATAAAAAGAAGAAGAAATGTTACTGCTGTTCTGACCAATAGCGACATCTATCTTGTGTATACATTTAGTAAGTGTAAGAGTCCTAAGGAGAAACCTCACTACCATACGATACGAAAATTCGCACATTAACACATCGGTCCCGTAGCTGGTTGGATAAGCACACCGACTCTGACTTGAAGACGCCGAGTTCGAATCCGCGCACTGGAAACATATTTTGCTTTCTTATTTTGTAAATCATGTCCAGCACGCCCAAGCAAACTTCTTGTGAAAAAAGCAAGATGGACTTATCGACTACAAAAGAAAAACTAATACGCAGTTGTTGTGAAAGCGTACATGATATATCCTGCGCAAATATAACCAGCAAAACTTTTAAAGCAATGACCAGAGCACGTAGATTTGGAAATGCACGCAGTGTGTTAGCAAAATAAATTCGCCTTGTGTTTCAGTTGTTGAAAGTAAAAAAAATAAAACTGTGACAACATCATCAACGACAAAACCTCTTAAGAATCATATTATGTTAACTCGGAAAACATCATCAAAAATTACCTAAAATAAATCCATTGAAGATATTAGCATTTTAAGTGACGAACAGGAAAACAGTTCACGATGATTAGCTCCCAAAGCCTGCCTAATATATCTACGATCGAGTACTCTCAAATAACTAATCTGAGAAAAGAGAGAAACTCTTTCACTCGACCTATTGAGTGCTTATACTGAAATTGACAAATTAAATATGGAAGTTACAAATCTGAAAAAAAAGGTAATAGATCAACAAAATAAAATTGATTTATACAAAAGTCTACTGAGAACAAACGAATGCAGCTCTAGGAAATCTACACCGAACAAACTACGTAGTAAAAGTAACCTGCCTCTTCAAAACTTAGAACAACCACCAAAAGTAATTAAAGACAGTCAAACATGTTCGTCGACAGTCAAACAGCCATCGAAGTAAACAGAAGTAATATAAAAAAACAAGAAGAAAATAGAGATAAAGCGCTAATAGCTGTAGAAAACAAATTAGAAGAAACGGAGGAAAGTACAATTCATGTCATCGGTGGAAACCAGTGTCGTAATCTTGCGTCAAGTATTGCTTCTTTGCGCACTGATAGTTTTTATAAAAAATACTGTGTAAGTGGTTTTTTGAAACCAGGTGCACATACGGAAGCTTTGCTGGATTGTTGTATAAACTTTAATTTATGAAACCATGACAAATTGGTTTTAAGTGTTGTTGAAGAGGATTGTGACCCTGTTAAGCTATCATTGGAACTATACACGACTTTGAAGACAAATCCTCTAAAATTATAATTTTAAGTGTATTAAAAAATAAATACCTGAATGAACGCAAACTTAACACGGCCATAAAACATGTATGTAGTAAACTAGATATTTGTATATTTTTAGATATTTATAACAAATGTGGAAATGAATTAAATAATAAGTATAAAATGTATGTGCTATGCAGAGAAATAAATTTGCTTATTGATTCATGTGACTATAATACAAAATTTATACCTAAACGAAGCATGACGTTAAAACAGAAAATAAATCATGAGAAATTAGGCAAAAAAACTTGTAAATTAAATATTAAGGGTACTATACCATATTACTTTAACAAAATGAAAGCTGATCTTCAATTAAAGCGAAAGGACTCAACAAAGATTAAAAAGACACTTTTGGACTATTATCCAATCATAACAAAAAACAACCAAAAACGAAAAAATGTTGATTCTGCAGTTTTTTCGAGTATAAATTTGTGAATATAATATATCAGAATATTGATGGTCTGATTGGGAAATTAACCCCTTATTGTACAATTAGAAGAATTTAAAGAGCTAGGAAAACCTGTAGATATTATTTGTATTAACGAGCATAACATGATATCAGGTGATGAGAAATTTCCAAATTATCGATTAGCAGATTGCTATTATAGACAAAAAAGAAGTGGTGGCTCTTGTATCATACATAATTAACGAACATCATGAATTTAAAATAATAAAGGATGTTTCTAATGCATCAATACCATGTCAAAAAGAATGATGTGCAATCGAATTAATAAAACATGATATTATTGTGATTGCAGTTTATAGAGCACCAAATTATAATAATATTATAACATTTTATGAGATTATGCAAAATATTTTAAGCATTGTATGTAGAAAATCAAATAAAAAGATACTACTATGCGAAGATTTTAACATTAATTTATTAAAGCCTAACAAACAAGTATCTACTTTCAAAGAGCTTATATCCAGATTCAATTTAAAATTCTCAGTTAATTCTCTAACAAGACATAGTAGCAAGACATGTATTGACAATGTATACACAATATACGGTCAGGAAAATGTGAAATTGTTGAATTAGCATTATCTGACTATTGCGGACTTTTATTTAATAGCCCTGTAAAACCAACTATCAGGCTTAGTTCATGGTCTGTACAGTGCAGAGACTATAGTAACGAAAATATGTGTAAATTTTCAAGATGCCTTAAGAGCTTAAGTTTTTCAGAAATATATAAAGCCACAGACCCAAATAAATCATTTGATTTTTTTTTTGTAAACATACAAGCTCTTTTATGATCTCTGTTTCCCAAAAATAAAAAAAAATATTCGTAGCCGTAATAAAAATAAATGGGTATCAAAAGGGATTAATATATGTAGCGTTGGTAAAAGAAAACTATTGTGGAAATACAGATTGAACTCAAATGAAACAACAAGAAATGACTTTAAAACATACTCAAAATTGTACAAAAAAATATAAAATTGACAAAAAAATCTCAAAACAATTACCTAATCAAATCATCATTGAATAAATCTAAAACTATATGGCAAATTATAAATAAAAATAAAATGTTTTCAAGGAGTACATTTATAAACTAAAATATGACGATAACATTTTAAATAATCCATTTGATATTGTAAATACTTTTAAGGACTATTTTATTGACCATATTAAATCAAATCTATTGGCATTATCGAACTATCACTCTACACTATATAATTTAAATAGCACATGCTCATCAATGTTTTTATCACCAACTACCCCATTGGAAGTGTTTAAGATAATATGCAATTTAAAAAATACAAAAAGTTTAGGGTTTGACGAAATATCGACGATGACACTAACACATGTTGCTGAAACAGTATGTTTTCCCTTAAGCTATATATTTAACCGCTTTATAGAATGTGGTTTATACCCGATGGCTCTAAAAACGTCAGTAATCAAGCCACTTTTTAAAAATGGTGATAAGGATATAATAATTTCAAATTATAGACCAATAGCTCTCATCCCAATTATCTACAAAATATTTGAAAAGATTATTTATAATGGACTTTATGACTATTTGGAAAAGGAGAACATACTTCTTCTTATCTTGTAAGATCATATTTATCAGACCGAGTTCAGTACACTGAGATAGCACATATTAACACCAATAAGTGATCCGAAGAAAAATACTGCTCTAGACCCCGCTATTGTTCTTATGTTACATTAACGATTTACCTAGTTATGTGAGACATCCAATGACACTTTGCGGATTATAGTACCGTTAATACATAAAAAAATGATACCGACTATGAAAATGATATAAATGTGACATTAAGAGATATTATAGATTGGTTAAATAATAATAATAAATAAATAATGCTGGACAAATCACACAGCATCATCTAGCCCCAAGCTAAGCAGAGCTTGTGTTAGGGGTACTAGATGACCGATATACTTAATACATTATACTACATGGATAGATATTTTTATTATATATAGAAAAACACCCAGAATACCCTGAACAAATATCTGCAGATCGTACAGACATTTGTCCCGAGGCGGGAATCGAACCCGCAACCCCTGCGTCGCAGGCGGACCTTCGCCCGCTGCGCCACAGAGCTCGAAATGGAAATAATCTAAACGTAAACAAAAAAACGACAATAATGCATTTCAATAAGGGAATAAATTGAATAATTTAAATGTACATTATGAGAATAATACAATAAATGCATCTTTCGCGACAAAATTTTTAGGACTTAATATAGACAGTAATAGGGCCCGAGAGGCCGCAACTTTATTTATTCTGTGGGCTGTAGCTTGCAAGCTCAGAAAGTGTATTTTAAACAAGATTAAGTAAAAATAAAACCAGGCAAGAGCGAGTAGGACTCGCGCACCGAGGGTTCCATGCCATCATACAATATAATAATGATAAAAGCAATTTAAGGAGAACCTTGACAGCGCCATCTCTTGTCTGATAGCGGAACGTATGTAGATTTTTTACTTTCGATAATTTTTAAAAAAACATGCAATAGAGGGTTCGTTATAATTTTCCTGTAATCTTTACATACACTGCTGTTTGCAATAAAAGTTTCAGGGGTTTATCTATGCACACTTCGGTGATAAGGGGGGGGGACGCAATTTTTTTCAACCATTTTGTTAATAAAGTCGAAAACTATACGGCTACGGCTTAAAGCAAAACTAAGAACTGTTTATTTTTGTTCAAATGAATACCTTTCATTTGATACCCCACGTAACCTAGTAACTTCACAAAAAAATTTAAAACGCCCCCCTTCCACGACAAGGGGGTTGTCTAAAAAACTATGCAAATTAGAGAGTTCGCTATAACTTTCCTATAAAATTTACACACTCCTATTAGCTGTAAAAGTTTCACGGTTATATCTCTGCAAACTTCGGAGATATAAATAAGGGTAGGAATAGTCGTTTTTTTCAACATTTTTGACTCAAAAACGTAAACGGCTTAAAAGAAAACTAAAAACTGATTTTTAATGTGCAAATTTTTATAGCCTTACCTTTCATAATGATACCCCACACAGCCTAGTAACTTCACTTTAAAATTTTGAGAGGGGATTTCAAAATCCCCCCTGCAATCATGATAAGAATATTTTTTAACATTTTCATAAGTATTATGCTATATCAGTATAAAAGTGATATCTTATTCTATAACAATAACTATTCCCAATTTCAAGTCGATAGCATCAGTTCTCGAGATATCCATTTGTGACAGACAGACAGACAGACAAGAGTGATACTATAAGGGTTCCTTTTTACTATTTTGGTCCGGAACCCTAATTATAAATATCACATTTCTATAATAAACGTGGCGAGTATAGGTTGCCATACTCGCGACGTTTGGCAGGCGGGTTGGCGAATGCAGTACGGGATATTGATACACGGAAGGACGCTGCTGCCCATCTTTCGGAGGTAGGTATCCCTTAGCAGGCTCTTACTGCGTCCACTTCACGGGCATGAAAGAAGGGATAACATTCTACTGACGGCACCCCACTTCCACATATTATACAATATAAGCGTAGTAAGGCCTTTGCATCTATTAAGATGATTTATCTGTATAGGTATATATTATCTGACGCTGTCGTCAGCAACTGACAATCATGCTGTACTGGACGCTGCAGTGCCTGGGACATTGTTAGATGGATTAGGCTTGCCCAGCACCTATACCATCCACTCAGCTTAGTCAGCTATTAGTCAGAGGAAAGAACAGGTCAATAAGTCTGAAGCTAACTAGGCCGCGGGTTTCCTCACGATGTTTCCTTCGCCGTGCACGTGTTTGTGCACATAAGTACATTTTTTAAGAAAGAAAAATCCATTGGCGCACGGCCCGTATCGAACCCACGACCTTCGGATTGAAACTTGAAATTCGGCGGGTACATACTACTCGGCCAACACGGCTTTTTTTACACAAATAATGAAATACCTACACCTAATTTTAAACTTTTATACCTAACTTATTATAACCGTGGGGTACAGGTTGGGTACCGTGACGGCAGTAGAATGTTGCCCCTTCTCTTGCCCGTGGCTGCAGTAAGAATCTGCCAAGGGGTACCTCCACTATCAACACCCTGTGCGGTGAGTGTGGCAACAGCCCCATCATCTTTACTTGAAGATCCTAATACCTCCCTCAAGGGTCCAGCAGTGGACTGAGATGATGATCTTTTCCCGAAATACATAATATGTAGTCAAGAAACGAGCGTGACCACGCACGAGGTCTGCAATGCTCTCGAAACGTCGGAAAAAAACTAAGGTAGGTAAGTAAGTAGGTCTGCGGAAGATTGAGCAAGCGTATACCCGTAGTCTCGGCAAGACTGCACGTTTAAGGAAACATGGTGGTTACCCGGTAAGAGTCCGGCATAATCATGTTTCTCCCATGAATGATACCCCACCACAAAGAAAGGTACCTAAGTAGGTAGGTACGCGTTCTGTTGAAACAGTTTAATGTCTCTGCAGATTGCGAAAGTTTCCAGAAAACTATGAACTCACCTGTTTGTAGATCTTCGTCAAATCGACAGAAAACAGAGGAATTATTTATTTAAGCAATTATTTATGTCTTAGAAAAACCTGCTCTTGTTCACAGGCTCACACACTCACACTCAGCACAGCAAGCAAATAATTTAGAATGAAGAAATAAATTAACCGACTAACCGTATGCATGCAGAACGAACAGGCAGCAGCGAGCGCAGCACATTCATTATGTTTCATTCATTTCAATCCATTCATTCACGAGAAAGAATGAGAAAATGTGTTGCCAACAGTGTGTTTTGTAATCGCCTAATGTCGAAGTTATATCAGGTCAGTTTCACATTGAATTATTATTAATAAGGTTTATTAAGGCAATGTCAACTACTTCAATACTATAAATAATCTATTCTTTGAAACAGACATAAAAACATCCCTATTATTTACATTAATTAATCTGACTAATAATAGACTAAGCTGAGAGGATGGTGTAGGTGCTGGGCAAGCATAATCCATCTAACAATGTCCCAGGCACTGCACCGTCCAGTTGATGTTGAGACCTATGGACTCTTTTGGATGTGTTTACGTAATCACCGGTCCTTTTTGGAACTTTCGCTAACTTACTAGTTTGCGTTTGCGCGTGGCGCAACACTGCCCCCTCCTAAGACATACTCGTCCCGAGTATTGTTAGATCCGTAATATCGCGCGAGTTGATCAACATGAACAACCTTCGGCGCTCCTCGCGGGTCCTTCCGAATCCTGTACGTGACATCGTTTATTTTAGTGACAACTCGGTATGGTCCGTCCCATTTGATCCGAGGTTGTTTAGTTTCCGGTGATAGCGGCTTTTCATCTTCTCAGACATGTTCTGCCCCGATCGTCTGACATGCTCGTACACGTCATTCATCCTGTTGCGCAAGTCACTCGCATATTCTGTTATGCAGCGCGGAGGCTCTGGTGGGATACCGGTTAACAGGTCTGCAGGCAACCGCAGTTCTCGTCCAAAATTCGCGAAGGCAGGAGTGACGGTTGTACTTTCATGAACTGCACTTCGGTAAGACAGGAGAAACGGCTGTATGTGCTTGTCCCAGTCTTATTGCCAGCTTTCCACCACTTTAGCCAGTTATCTTTCAATGTCTGATTGAAACGTTCCACCATTCCATCCGATTGTGGGTGATACGAGGTGGTTCTGGTCTTATGGGTGCCCATTACTCGGCACATCTCCTGAAATAACTGGGACTCAAAGTTTCTGCCTTGGTCGCTATGAATCTCCAAGGGCACTCCAGATCGACAACTTGTGTACTAAATTTATCTTTTGACAAGCCGTTGATGACCACTTCTTGATTCGGAATGGCGAAGACTTCCGGCCATTTCGTAAAATAATCCATGACGACCATGAAGTACTTGTTCCCATCAATCACTCACAGGAAATGGTCCCGCAATATCCAGTGCTATGCGTTCCCATGGAGCTCCAATGTTATAGACTTTCAATGCCCCTCTGCTTCGTGTTTGCGGTCCTTTCACAGCGGCACAACTGGCGCATTTACGGCACCAATCTTCCACGTCGTCTCGGCAAAAAAAAAATCTAGTAAATTGGCTAAAAAAGTTTGATTATGAAGGTATTGAAAAAACTCTTTCAGTATTATAGTTTATTATTAGTTTGTTTAGGTACCTACTTATTACATTATATTATGTTAATATATAAATATTATACATATAATATAATATATTAATTACTTAGATATATAGTATTTTCAGTGGTTAATTATTTTAATTTTTTTAATATATACTTGTTTTCTTTTACTGTTCATAACTTTAAAATTTCTTACATTCTTTAGATTAGTTTTTTAAATCCTTGTAATTATTTACACAATAATATTTATTATTATTATTTATTAAGAGCCTGTACTGTCCCACTGCAGGGCAAAGGCCTCCCTTCCTTCCTTCCACCTTTCTCTGTCTTGAGCTATTGTGGTCCAGTCTTCCAAGTATGCGTCGAGTTCGTCTTTCCATCGACGTCTCGGTCTGCCGCGAGGTCGTTTCCTGTCTTGTGGGATCCATTCTAATTAGTGATTATTATAAGGTGTGTATAGTGATTATTTGCGGCACAATACACCTTCGTAGATAGCCAGACTGTCCCATTGTGCCCATCTTTCGTCGTTGTACTTAGTGCTGCAACGTCACTCCACTTAGGTTTGGGTGTAACAGCCTTAATCCACTCAAGTATTGGCTTAATGTCAGCATCGTCTTGCTGTGCATTCAGCAAGGTTTCCTTCCACTCGTCGCTGAAGTTTGTTATCAGCATCCTTATGGGTGCCACCTCCTTGGCCTCCTGTCTGACACAACGTTTGCACTCCGCAGAACAGGGTCTTCTTGATAATGCATCCGCATTTCCATAAGTTTTCCACTGCGATGCTCGGTTTCAAAGTCGAACTCCTGTAGTCATGCAATCCATCTTGCCACTTATCCTTCAGGATTCTTGAAACGCAATAGCCACTTTAATGCAGCATGATCAGTTCGCAGACGAAATTTGCGTCCCAGCTGTAGATATTTACAGAAATGCCGCAATGTCTTCACTACTGCGAGCAGTTCCCTTCTGGTGACACAGTAGTTCCTTTCCGGTTTGGGTAATGATTTGCTGTAGTAAACTATCACAACCTCTTGATCTCCTTTTCGTTGGGACAACACGCCGCCAATACTGGTGTTACTTGCGTCAGTGTCGATGATGAACTCATTCTCGGTGTCAGGATAGCCGAGAATGGGTGTTTCGCACAGACGCTTATTCAACTGATGGAAAACGATGTCACAGTTCTCATCCCAACAGAACTTTCTCTTATCTTCTGTGAGCTTGTGCAAAGGTAGCTATATCAGCAAAATTCTTCACAAACCGTCGGTAATAGGAGCACAGCCCCAAGAATGCTCGGACTTGTATTTTGTCTTTTGTAACTGGCCAATCCTGGACAGCGACGATCTTACTAGGATCTGTTTGTACGCCTTCTTGTGAAACTACGTGGCCCAGGAAGCCCACTTGTTTTCTGAAGAATGAACACTTCTTCGGGTTCAGCTTAAGGTTAGCGGATCTAATTTTCGCTAGCACAAGTTCCAGGTTTATAAGGTGATCTTCAAACGTACGTCCCACGATAACGATGTCATCTAAATAGACGAAGCAGGCGTCACCAACAAGTACCAGCTCCATCAGTCTTTCAAAAGTAGCCGGGGCGTGGCACAATCCAAATGGCATCACATTAAATTGCCATAGCCCCTTTCCCGTAGAAAATGTTTTGTCCTTGTCCTTAGGGTCTATTTCCACTTGCCAGTAGCCACTCTTCAGGTCCAAAGTGGAGAATCACTTCATTCCCGTCAACGTGTCCAGGGTATCGTCAATCCTCGGTAGTGGATAACTGTCCTTTTTCGTCACGTCATTGAGTCGTCGATAGTCCACGCAAAAACGCATGCTGCCGTCCTTTTTTTTCACCAGCACTACCGGAGAACACCATGGACTGGATGAAGGTTCTATCGACGTAAAGACGCTGCTACCTACCTATAAAAGTAATCCTTTGGAAGATTTATACTGCATCCACGTGCAAAAGAGACAACGTTCAACTGCCGGCAACCCACGGTAATCTGTAACTTAGTTAAATAATTAATATTCCAGTGGTTTGAATGGTTTTGTGTGTAGGATTTATTATGAATTTATAAGTTTGTGCGATGCGTAACTCGCAGGAGTTTTGTCCCGCGAGTTTTGAATATTTTCCAAGCTGATTGTACCAATAAAGTCTGATATAATCATGGGCCAAAGTTATGATATTCGTTCATGTTACGAATAAGTAGGACTACTTCTTTATTCACTCATCAAGATATTTGTCAACGATTGAAAACAGAAGGTTTTCAGTCTCAATATATATGTACGAGTATCTCTTTGTCTTTAGTACATCAGACCAGAACTCCAACTAAGAACTGTTTTGGAAAAAATTGGATTAATTGGATTTTTCAACCTAAAAATCTTTTACAATAATTGAGGGGTATAGAATCAAAGACAGCTAAGTGCATTGGTGAATTTTTTTGGAAAACCCCTCAATTATAAAATTTTCTCAACCGTATTATCTCAGTGTAATAGTTATCAGAAAAAAACATTTACTGTGGTTTAAAACAGATCAAAAGAAAACGATTGAGCCCTGTTAAGGCGAAACACTTGTAACTACGATACAGTGACTAGAATACAGTGTATTGTATGTAGTACCTTCAATATCAAGTTTCTAGTGATAAGTCGCCACATTTAGCGCAGTAGAATAAACGATGGCAACACAGCTGTAACCGAATACAAAACGCGGGAAAGCCCCGAAACATGTAGAAATTAATGTTTTCTAGGAACGAAAGCGCAGTAGAATAAACGACGATGGCAACACAGCTGTAACCACAGAATATTTATCTATACAGTTTTGTAACTCGGCCGTATTTTTGAAATAAATACCTACAGCCGCGCGGTACGTAGACATGGGCTGCCTGCCTCCAGCATTTTAATTACCTACATTTGCCTTCTTTGCGTTTCCATTTAGTTTTGTGATTGTAAATATACTTTTTTTATATTAACAAATAAAATAATTTGTGAATTGAATAGGAAGTTTTTAATAAAAATGTGTGTTGTTTTTTGATTGGTAGATTTAATTATAAAACCATGTTTATGTTTGAATAACAAATTGGTCTTATAAACTTGCGACAGAAAAATATTTGCGCCTCGACTAAAGAAATATCCTGGGAATATTTCATGAGTCTAGCTAATTGTTGTTGTTGTTAATACCGAAAGATTTAAATGGTTTTTAGTGGTATGTGTGGTTTGTTATAGCAGCAGCATAAATACTTAATCTGAGAAAATTTCAACTATCTAGTGTGACAGACAGACGGTCAAATTTATTTTTTCTAGTATTATTCATACATACAGTACAATAAACAACTATTATTAATAATAAAATACCACGTCTTTACTTTGAATTATACAAATTAACAAAACAAAACACACATGCCCCGAGGTTTTAACACAAGCGTACCTACCGTACCATGATTCATGAACCGCCTCTAACTACCTATTTCACTCGTGTCAATCACTTTCCTTTACTCTATTCACTTTATTTATTAATATCCAGTCATCTTTTTTTTCGGGAGATAAAAGGAAATACTTTTCAATTAAAAATCAATAATAAAGTATATCAAGAAGTGTATCAAGAATAAAGTATCTAAATTGTTTTTTAGCCGTGAAGGCCACTTATTGGTTTGTCTGTTGTCTGTTTAAATTAGATTAATGTTTAGTCAAACTAGTATTTAGTATCTGTAGCTTGTGTAAAAAATAACTTTATTTTCTGCTTTTGTATAAGCTGTAGGCCTTCCTTTATAAGTAATTAAATAAATAAAAAGAACACAATACATTATGTACCTACCTACTAGTAAGTAAAATTATTTTATAGTCTTACCTTTCAGAGTTTCCAGGTAATCTAAAAAAGTTATCTCTGGAAGCGTTAAATGCACCTATAAATGTCATATTAACGCCGTTAATATATCCTACTCCTCATATTAAATATGTACTTGAACCTAGTTTTACTGAAAAAATCGCGCGGTTATTGTTAAAAAAAACTAACACCATCCGTTCGTTACTGCGGTACAGTCGCGACTGTCTGCTTGCCGAGCGCATGCCGAGATCGAGGCGCGTAGGTATAGCTAGCGCTTCGTCCGTTTGTATGAAGTTGGAATACTGTATAGATAAATATTCTGTGTTGTAACCGAATACAAACCGCGGGAAAGCCCCGAAACATGTACAAATGAATGTTTTCTAGGAACGAATGGATTGGCAAATACTTAGAAATAGTGTGGTAACTTTTTTATCGATGCGTAAGCACTGCCTTACGCCGACGCCTTAGCGAAGATTCGTTTATATCGAAGTTTGCGATACGGACAGCTATAATAAAATTTGAAGTGTTTTGAGTAACTTTAAGTCGGCGCCACACAATCAATAAACAATAATCACTTTAAATGTATGGTAAAAGAAAATGAAAATGAAATATGTATATATTTCCAAAAACCTTATCTATTTACATTGACTCCCTGAATCCTGGAGAAGCAAACGCTGTGGCCCAGGAGACAAAGCTCTTGCTTAGGGTCCTATTTACACGTAATAATGATATGGCCATTTTGTTATAAACAGTATTAAAAAAATATATCCTTTGATTTACACAAATGAAATCTCCAGCGATATACAATAACATACCTACCAAAACAAGCATTTGGTACGCGGGTACCAGAATAGGGGGCGAAGGCCTGAAAAGGCCACCAAGGGTCAAAAATAGCATTTTTGGGTTTTTGGACGTTTTTGGACATTTGAAGACTTATTTTTTTTGAGGTCACCATAACTTCGGCCCCTGTGACCCTAGGGTCACCAAAATAAATCAGTACCCTTCTCTCATTATGACGGTGCTAACAAAAAAAAGGTTTTATCTAAATCGGTCAACGCGTTCAGCTGTAATCGTCTCATGCACAGACAGACAGACAGCACTATACATTTTAGGGGGCGAACTCGCAACGCCGACGGCGACTCAAATTACTTAAGTATACTATACATTACTTTAATAACTTAGGTAGTTTGAAAGGTTAAATAACAACGGTTTAATAATTTTTGCTCTTCAGTATTTTCCGTTAAATTTTTTTGTTAAAAAGTTTTTACATACCACGTACCTATACCGATACGCCAATATTGTAATACACACTTACGAGTACCTACCGGATTTCGGATACACATAGCTTTCTTGTTATATTTATCCATAGAATACAGAATTTCATCGATACTGATTGTTCCATCCCTAGAATGGATTCAAAACGAATGGTTCCATGGTTAATACAATAGTTAGTAGGGGCCTAGGGGGCGCAGTTCGCAACCCTTGATTATTTACCTGTCTATAGCCTGTATTACATTACACGATACTCAGGGACACTTACCCTAACTAAGAGTGGTGTAATAAGAGTTAGAGCGTAAGGGACCCTAACTAGGGCGACCGGTCGGACCCGGCAAGCCTTGCTTGGTAGTTAGGGCGATTAGGGCGCCCTAACTACCGGGCCCTGAATGCCGTGTAGTGTAATACAGGCTAATCAAAGTTCGCAACGTACGTCCCGATCTCTGACATATTTTTTAGGGTCCCGTACGCAAAGGGTAAAAACGGCACCCTCTTACTAAGGCTCCGCTGTCCGTCTGTCTGTCCGTCTTACTGTGTCTGTCACCAGACTATCTTATGAACCGTGATAGCTAGATAGTTGAAATTACAGATGATGTAGTTCAGTTGCCGATATAACAACAGATACTAAAAATAGAATATAATAAATATTTAAGGGGGTCCCAAACAACAAAGGTGATTTTTTGCCGTTTTTCGCTCGATATGAATAACGGCAACAGTAAACGCTTGAAATATTCACAGAATATTTAATTGTATATTCGCTTTAAAAACTAATAATTAAATTAAAACAAAACAAATATTTGAGGGGAGCTCCCATACTACGAACGTGATTTTTTTGATCGATATTAATAACGGCAATAGGTAGACGCTTGAATATTCACAAACTAATGGTACGTGGCACCCGCCGTAGGGTGCCGGCAGGACAATGATACCCCTCCTCTCATGCCCATGGATGCAGTAAGAGCCTGTTAAGGGATACCTCCGGAAGATGGGCAGCAGCGTCTATCCGTGTATCAACATCCCATACTGCGCTCGCCAACCCGCCTGCCAAGCGTGGTGAGCATGGCAACTACTCCTCATGGAGATCCATGAGTTAGGCCTGTGTTCAGTTGTGGACGTTTTATGGCTGAAATGATGATTGTACTTCAAACATTCTCCCACACCAAAATGAATGTTGACCAGGATTAGCACATAGGCTACATTTTATCCGGGTACAACGGCGGGTATGCGGCGGGCGTAACCTATACTACCTCTAGTATCGTCATATTTTCAAAATCGGCTAAGCCCTATTTGTGTCACTTGGCGTATGTCGCGAGCAAGCTAAGTTTTACAAACTATTAATCACTGCAACCGTCACTCATACCTAGCCGGAACTAATAACTCTTATTTGAGAGGCTTCGGTACAGAAGCCGGGCGAACGTTGCCGCTGCTGAAAATTGTAGGAAGTGCCACAAGGACGGCAGTGGCAGATTAAGGACGAATCACATGGGCATAATATGCCCTGTAGAACCCTAAGGGAGCAGATATATTATAGCTGTTAGGGTTCTACAGCCCAATGGTTAAATTACATAAGATAAATATTTATTTCAAAAAGGTTCACAAAGCACAGTTCTAAGGTACCTACGCAAGTTAGGTAAGATTGGGACGGAATCTGCTCCAACTCCGTCAAACGTAACATAAGACAAAATAAAATTGTTAAATGATGACTATAACGACCGAGTTAGGTTCTTCTGTTCACTTCTTTTTCTAACTCGCGTGTCATCTGAAGTGAACAGATTCAATTATGTGCTTTATTCTATTTATTTGTGTTGTTTTATTTTGTAATTTGTGACGCGTCAATAAGGTCCATGCGGCCGCACTAAATAAAGTATTTTTTGATTCTTGAGTTATTTTTTTATGAAGCCTACCACTTAATGAAGAGACAAGCCGATGGCCAACCTGAAGTAAAACGGTAACTTCTTATTACAACTGCAATACCGCGGTGATCACGGTTAAGGATGAACGAGTCGCCCATCTTTCCATACAAACGTGGAAGGGTAACTACTCCACTGTTTGACGTTGACCATCCAACACTAAGGATTATATAAATTTATCTCGTCATAATCTATGTTTGTATACACCCTAAACCGTAAAAAAAGTATTTATTTCAAAAATACAAGCTTCTAAACTTTCGTATTTCAACACTGTTTTTAGCCCAACTTTGGACGAAATTAAATAATATACCGGAGAAAGAAAACTCAAAAATAACCGTTCCGACATAGTTTAGTTATTGAAAAGTTGAAATAAATGTTATTTTGAAAAGCATGTGTCTTGCCTATGTGACCAACGCTGCATTACATTGCGCCCGTCACCCTGACATAGAACTGTAAGGTCTCATGTGCCCGTGGTTTCACCGGCCCCCATACCCTTCAAACCGGAATGCAATGCAGACAGCTTGGCGGGTAATAGTAACAGGTATGGTGGTAGTACTTCGCCGGATGAACTTTTCACAAAAAGTTCAGTAGAACTTTTTGTGGCGTTTTAGTAGTAGATAGTAACCTACTACTAAAACGCCACCTCACCTGGCATAGAATCCAGCATCCAGCCCAATTTCTCTAAGACTTGTAGGTATTGTAACAATAGCTGACAGTTTGGACTTTAGATCGATGCTGATGTTGGATTTCTGATTGGCTGGAACTCGTAGTTCCAGCTTAGAGATGAATGCCAACTACCTGCAAAGGTAATGATCTCGACTGATCTTCACTATCTGTATAGGTACATAACCGATTGAATGTAAAAAACTCAATTGGGTAGCACGACAAAACCACAGAATAGTAATGTATTACTATTCTGTGACAAAACTGTTGTACCTACCATAGAGTTATAAAATATCCTCAAATCCAACCTACAAGCATTCAGGCAAAAAACTTTTTACAAAATTTATTAATTTTTATTTTAAAATAAACCGACGAGGTTTCTCAATTCGACCGTATATACATATAATATACTAGCCGCACTCTACACCCACCCAGTTTCACCCGCGTAGTTCCCGTTCCCGTGGGAATACGGGGATAAAATATAGCCTATGGTTTTCGGGGGAATATGTCGCATTTTAAAAATGCGTGAAAGAATTTCGAAAATCGGTCCAGTAGTTTTTGAGTTTATTCGTTACAAACATAACAGCAACATACAAAATCTTTTCTTTATAATATTGAGAGATGAGAGGTACATATATTGTTATCAAGATTTGAAATGAAATAATTTTATTCACAAAAACTAGAGTACCTACTACAGATCTTACAAAGATCATAAAAAATATGATATGATTAAGTGCTTTTTACAAAAAAATAAACAGACGAATATAAACAAAAAAAATTGTACGCAACAGTACCTACTATTATTTGATAATTTTTTTGTTAATTTTTAATAAAAAGCACATATTTTATTTTCATTTTTAAAGACCCCCTTTATAAAGTCCTGAATACGGCACTGTTTATGGTAGTCGGTTTAACAGGGCTCTTACAAATCCGCTTTAGGCGGTTTTGAGCTGTTGAATGAAATTGGTCTTTATTAACTTTACGAGTGAAACCGTCGACTCAAGATAGTTAACAAATAATAATGGTGACATTCTGTTGGCACACGTCCTCACTAAAAATTCATAAAATGCCATAAGTAACTATTCCGTTGGTGTCGTTCTAAAATTAAGTCTGACTGAACAATTTAAATTAATTTTATAAGAAACGTCAAATCTATAAGTATAGAATTAGTTTTAGTAAGTGGAACAACCAGAATCGATACCACTTCGTACTGTAACTATGTTATGTTACCATGGCAAGTCATTGCTAACTATGTATAGAATATTTTTATAGATAAATATTCTGTGCTAATTCGTAATACAGCACTGCGCTCCAAAACTAAAATTATCGACGTAGCTCAAAAAGTTGCAAAACTTAAATGGAGCTGGGCTGGTATTGTTTGCCGAATGCCCGAAGACCTTGCAAAGATCACCATTCAGTGGAGCCCCAACATGGTGAAGCGCCGCGGCAGACCGAAGAAGCGATGGCGTGACGAGTTAGACCGGCATAACAGCGCATGGGTCGAAATGACGGCGGATCGGGATGCATGGAGAGTTGGAGGGGAGGCCTTTGCCCAGCAGTGGGACACTTATGGCTAATTGTAATTGTAATTCTGTGCTATGTAGTTAGCAAATCTATGCAAAATTATGTAGTTAGTAAAAATCGTCCAAAGCCCGCGCAAAATAGCAGATTCAAGTTTTAAAATGTTATTTTTATATTATTTTACACATTTCCAAGACAGTTTTATTTTTTTTTTGTTTTAAGAATTCAAATGAAATAGAAAAAAAATATTGAATATTTTATTGTTGTACTTAAAGATCTTAAATGATTTTGGAAACTAACATGGTTGTGAACACTTTATGCAATATTTACGGGATTATTACCCAAGCTTTGAATGAGAGATTATGGGGAAACTCAAAATGAATCATACACTGCGTTTTTTGTGGCATAAACGGTCGTATCTTTTTTCAGGTTAACTTAGATAGAATATTGATTTTTACCTAGTCTAATGAGGCTGTAGATTTGAGTAGTACCTAAATGGTTTTAATTTCAACTCATCATCATCATTTTTCATCATCATCATCATCATTTCAGCCGTAGGACGTCCACTGCTGTACATAGAAGTTCAACTCGATACCTCTTAACGTTCTCGAGATAAAGGGTCTTGACTTGACAGACCAACGGACGGACAGACAGACTGACAGAGATATAGTCGGAAAATTTTAATTTAAAGGAATAATTCGCTGAATCTATAGAGACAAACAAACTAGTTTATCTAGCTAATAAAGATGTAATAGACCCTTGAAGAATCAGAACAAACCGTTGCTCGAACGATATGTTTACAAGGGTTCCGTGCCATCACACAATATGACAAAGGCGGATTTATATGTATTTGTTGGAGAACCTTGACATGTCTTGTCTGATAGCGAAACTTATGTAGATTTTTTACACTTTCGATGATTTCTAAAAAAGTATGCTAATTAGAGAGTTTGTAATAAATTTCCTGTAATCTTTACATACACTTCTAAAAGCAATAAAAGTTTCAGAGGTATGTATGTATGTATATCTCCGCAAACTTCGGAGATAAGGGCGGGGAACGCTATTTTTTTCAACGTTTTTGTGAATAAGTCGAAAACTATACGGCTTAAAGCAAAACTAAAACCTGTTTATTAATGTGCAAATGAATACCTTTTATATGATATTCCACATAACCTAGTAACTTAAAAAAAAAATTGGAAACCCCCCTTCCACCCCCCTTGTCTAAAAGACGATGGAAATCAGAGAGTTCGCTATAACTTTCCTATAAATTTTACATATATGTACTTCTGACAGCTATTAAATTTTTACGGGTATATCTCTGTAAACTTCGGAGATAAGCCCCCCCCCCCCTTATCTGTCCCCCCTTAACGGTCGTTTTTTCAACATTTTTGTAAATAACTCAAAAACGATAAGGCTTAAAGTAAAAATAAAAACTGTTTAATAACGTGCAAATAAACCCTTTACCTTTCATATGATAGCCCATACAACCTAGTAACTTCACAAAGATTTTGAAAACCCCCCCTTCCATCCCCCTTGTCTAAAAAACTATGCAAAGTAGAGAGTTCGCTATAATTTTCCTATAAGTTTACATACACTTCTATTAGCTATAAAAGTTTCACGGGTTTATCTGCAAACTTCAGGGGGGCGGCGGTCGTTTTTTCAACATTTTTGTTAATAACTCAAAAATTTGTACATTTTAAAGGAAAAATAAAAACTGTCTAATAATATGCAACATTTTCATTTTCATTTCATTTATGCTATATTGGTAAAAAAGTGTTATCTTTAACCATTTCAAATATCAAGTCGTTAGCATCAGTAGTTCTCGAGATATCCACTTGTGACGGACAGACAGACAGACAGAGTGATTCTATAAGGGTTCCTTTTTACCATTTTGGTCCGGAAACCTAAAAACTGACACCAAGTACTCAACCACTTATTCCCTGCGTCGCCGATAAGCGTTGGGACAACCTATTAAGTATGATAATTGATGAGGTATCGAGAAAAATCCGGTTGGAACCTTAGTTTCGTAATAAGTGCAAAATTTAGTTTCTACCTAGGAACCTTAATATCCTAATAATATCATACGAAGGATTGTGCGTTTGTTACTCAATCACGTGAAAACGGCTAAACCGATTTTTACGAAATTTTGCACTTATACCACTTAAAAGTGCAAAATTTCGTGAAAAACAATGAGTGGTAACAAACCTTCGTATGATATTATTGGGATACTTAGGTTTCAACCGGCTTTTTCTCAATAACCTCATCATACTAATAGTTGTCCCATCACTATCGGTTACATCACAGGACCTGAGGGAGGCCTTTGTTCATTAGTGGACGTTTTTATGGCTGAAAATAAATCATCATCATCATTTCAGCCGTAAAACGTCCACTACTGAACTAAGGCCTCCCTCATGGATCTCCTTGAGGGGTAGTTGCCATACTCACCACGCTTGGCAGGCGGGTTGGTGAGAGCAGTACGGGATGTTGATATACGGAAAGACGCTGCTGCCCATCTTCCGGAGGTGTCCCTTAGCAGGCTCTTACTGCATCCACGGGTAGGAGAGGAGGGGTAACATTCTACTGCCGGCACCCCACGGCTAATATACGGCGAAAATAAATGATAAACACAAACTATACACATGTTTGTACATTAACTCGAGCCCCTTTTTTGCAACGCGATATGATTGTACCTCTATGAATCTACGAGGTCGAAGAAACTGGATGGTAAAGTTTTAAAACTTACGGTTCCGGAGTATGTAGCGAGCGGGAGCGGGATCGCCCTCTAATTTACGAAAAATATCTGAAAAATATGAGATCAATATTGTTATTAATACTTACCTACATACTGCACGCTTAGTACTTAACTAACCTAGATTCTCACTACAATTTTTTTTTAATATGTAACTATCTACTTATAATAATACCTAGCGGACCAGGCAGCGGTCGTCCTGCCGCTAATTTGGTGACACACCGACAGCAGCGCCATCTACCGGGTCCAACTGTGTTTTAAAACCATCCAGGAATCCATTGAATATACTGAGTATACACATAAAATTTCATCCAAATCGGTCCAGCCGTTGAGGAGGAGTTAGAGTAGAGTGACAAACACGTAGGTACAGAAGAATTATGTATGCTAAGATTAATTGTTATAAACATTTGCCCGTGGCGGGAATCGAACACGCACCTTCCGTAACATGATAAGGTTAGTTAGTAGGTACCTAATCTTTCATGAAAGCTTGCTATATTTACTTAGTTCAGTTTAGTATTTGACGAGCTCTGTGGCGCAGCGGGCGAAGGTCCGCCTGCGACGCAAGGGGTTGCGGGTTCGATTCCCGCCTCGGGACAAATGTCTGTACGATCTGCAGATATTTGTTCAGGGTGTTCTGGGTGTTTTTCTATATATAATAAAAATATCTATCTATGTAGTATAATGTATTAAGTATATCAGTCATCTAGTACCCATAACACAAGCTCTGCTTAGCTTGGGGCTAGATGATGCTGTGTGATTTGTCCAGCATTATTTATTTATTTATTTATTATTTATTTGTAATAGTGCTTTAATTTATTATTAATTATCTGTGGAATGAGTCGTCATTCTAATTTTTTATCTGTGCTAGAATCGGCAGCCGTCACTGGCGCCGATAACTTGTTTATAGTATATCTATGGTTGGGACTTTCTTCTCGGGTTTCCCTCTCTTGGAAGGAGGATAAGGGTGCTCTCGGTGTTTGCATCCCTACTGGGAATGGCTGCGTATTTGTAAAACTATAAAACAATACATTTTATGACTATTCTCGAGTTTTTATCAAGCTCCACGCCCCAGCGAGTTTTCATTCATTAGGTTCCCTCATAACTTTTGTCAGTTAAATGTTAGTGTCAAGCTGTTCCGTAAACCAATAGCCATTAGGCACATGTTTATTACTATTAGTCTCGAAACAACATGATCCGTCGTCAGCCTATCCATTGTTCGCGCGCTGCGTAGGTACCTACGCAGCGCGCGAACAATGGATAGGCTACTACACAACAAGTTCTTGGAAACGGCCGGATGTTTTAAAAAATATTACCTAATAACAAATACTCCACTTGTTGATGTACCGGGACTCCGGGAGTACATTGCAGTGCTTAAATATTCCTACGTCCTCGTCATCAAATAAATGTTTTGTATTAGGTGATAGGTGGGCATTTTTTTAAAAAAACGTCCATGTAGATTTTTAGGTGTCCCACAAGTTGATTAATAATTTTCTTTGAAACCAGTCTATTTCTAGATATTAACAAAGTTTTTTTTAGGTTTATAGATTTCATTACGTTAAAAAAACTGTTTATTTTGACTATTTTTAAACAACAAATTGTAAAATAAGACTAAACTAGCTTTCGACACCCCTTAAAAATGTTTGTCCTACATAGTTAAATTTTATAGTAAATTTTTACCTGTCTTGAAAGAAGGCCAAAACTGAATTATTTATATTTAAATACCTCAAGGCCATCTTATTTAAACGTAATAAGCGGGACCACACAAAATAATAACTTTTTATCAATTAAATTGTGTGAAAAAAGTTACAAAATGGAAACCTGAACAACTTTCTGACTCTAAAAAAGGTAAAAATCTTTTGGAAATGAAATTTGTTTGTTATTTTGCCGCTATGTTATACATCTCTGAGGAATAGCGAATCATTTGAAATAATTTAGATAATATTAAAAAAAAAAAAATTTTCATTCCATTTTGTAACCAACACACATTGGACAAATTTCTTTGAAAATGCCCAGGTACAATATTTTTAAGAATTCTTATCTGTAGCCTGCATAATGGTGTTTAAGTAAGTTTTATAAGTACGTCCGTAACTGCTGAGACCATATTGAATATATAAGATTCGGCAAGTGCGTTGTACAACTTGTATATCACTAAGTAGTTTTACTATAAAGGGGATACGGTTTTTTAATATGATAGATAATGTTGGCCAAGAATTGTTATTGTCTTACTTTGTTGCAAACACCCTCAATGGCTCCAGTTAAAATGATTATACATTATCGTCAATCCAAGAATAGGTATGTTTGCCATTTAACATTTTGAACCGTTGGACATTTGCAATTCATTACATTACTAGTGTGCAAGCAGCTATTGGTCATGGGAATGTAGGTTCTGGTTCGGCACTGGTGTATTTAATATAAGGCGATTAAGTCCCTTGTATTAACTGACGAGTAATTTCGTCTTATTTGAATTAAATACTAACCCAGCATCATGCCACCATCTTGTTAAGGCATCAAAGTCTAGTTGTAGGAAGGAGTTTTAGTGCATACTGAGGGTCTTTATTAGCTACAAGGCAGGTATCGTCTGCGAACTGATAGCAGCTGCTGTTAAAAATGTTGTCACTCAGTTACGCATTATATTGACATAGGACAAGAAATGAAGGGGACTTATAAGGATTACAGAAGGTACAGGGCGTACCTTCTGTAACTACTTTAGAGTCACTGAGGCTATTGTCAAAGTTAAAATATGTGGTGCGGCAAGGTAAGATCTCTCAATATACCTTAATATACAACTAAATATTTTGTGAATATTTCAAGCTTGTTGCCGTTATTAATATTGAGGAAAAAATCACGTTTTTCGTATGGGAGCCCCGTAAAATACAGGGTGTAAAAGGAAGGACAACTACCGAAAACTTCGGGATATATAATATTATTAGCTTCAAAAGCAGGAATAAAATAAAAAAAAAGACAATTTTTACAAACTTAAATTATTTACTTCAAAATTAATTACATAACCCAAACAGCCGTTAATTTAGGTCACATGGCACGGACACGGAATCACAATGAAATTAAAACTTAAACGGACGTACTGCAAATCGCACCGACCACCGACAACCTTTCGGATCGAGCGACAGCGTTCAAAAGACGGGAGCTTTTTTTTTTTTTTTTTTTCGAAATGACAATATATGTTGTTGACCGCAGATGGCCATGACAACGTTACCGGACTATGGCGAGCGCACAAGGCGCCCAGCCGCAAAAGTTAGGTTGGGGCAACAAGCTCAAGGGCACCACTTAGGTTCGAACCACGGCTTGGACTGTTGCCAGAATTTTTGAATCTACTGAAGGATAGCGTCTAGGTGCAAAACTGCACCTTTAGACGGAAGAATGTATTCTTCGGCCCCGCCGGCGGGACCGGTTTTTGAAAATGTGTCTAACAGCTAGTGTGGGACGGGTTGACGTCACCTCCGGGTTAGCGGCGGTGAGCTCGTCAACGGGCAAGCCGAGAACGTGTCTCGGTCGACGGAGGAAAGAAGACGGGAGCGCGCTGCACGCGCGCTATTTATGCAGGCTGTCGGGCGGTCGCTGCGACTCACAGCATATCTAAGTTGTTTTCTGCTTATAATATATATAATATAATATGTGTACTAAACCGAAATGAGGTGATTCTGACCACCCCATGAAACAACTTTAGTTTTACGACTTTCCAGATTTTTTATATAAGAAAGTTAAGTACTTAGGTACATTGTTATAATGACAACCTGAACTCCAGCTGACTGACAGAGTCATTAACTTCTGCAAAGAGTTGCCGTACAAATAAAAATAAATAGGTACCTAATTCGTACGAAATTATCATTAAAAAAACTTAGTATGAATCGAGATCATCTCCACACCACATCAACTAGTAAAAATAAAAAAAACATTAAAAACTAATAATTTCCGATTGCCCTCCAAAACTAGGTATGTACTTGTTTCTATGGGCTCAAACCCTTGTGGGTTAGTACATAATATTTATTAAATCATGGGCTAACTAAGGCAACTGCCCGATATACAAAGAAGTGCCCACATCAATCGAACAGGATTACAGACGTTATCTGGGTAGGATGTCCATAATCTGCAAAAGTGCGGTCGCTGCTGACTCTGCAAGAACTGTGTTGCCTGCTCCCAGGATCGACTCGGGTTAGGATCAGACTTCCTTTTCTGTACTAATACTAGTTTTTGCCGGCGACTTCGGCCGCGTGGAAGTCATAAAACGTAAAATCCCCTTTTTCACGCAGAGCCACTTTGATTTGAAAATATAAATCCCATTTATTCCCTTTTCCGTGGGAATTTCGAAAAATCCCTTCATAAGTGTACCTCTAGGATACTCAAGGTATATGTGTGCCAAATTTCAAGTCTTTAGGTCCAGTGGTTTAGGCTGTGCGTTGATATATCAGTTGTATATCAGTCAGTCAGTGAGTCAGTCAGGACTTTGAATTATATACCTATATAATAATAGATAAATTATAAAGAGGAAAGGTTTGTATTTTGTATGTTTGTAACAAATAAACTCAAGGTTGCCTGAAAGAGATAGCTCATAGCGATAAGGCCGCCCTTTGTACTCCTGTGTTGTTTTTTACCTTATTTCTAAATTTTTTATGTTCTTTTAATGTGGTGTGCAATAAAGAGTTTTCTATCTATCTATCTAAACTCAAAAACCACTGGAGCGATTTTCAATATTCTTTCACCATTAGAATGCTACATTATCCCTGAGTAGGTAACAGTATTTTTCTCTAGTTCACGAGTATTTTTTTCCAGTTTTCCCACGGGAACGGAAACTACGCGGAGTGCGGCTAGTAGTTATTAAATATAATACGGCTTTCACCACGTACCTAACTTATTATCATCTTGCTGACTGTTCTTTTTGGCATGTTTATTTACATAACTAACTATTGTTATTTGGAAATATAAATGCCGATTCGGGCAAGGCGGACTTTAGGGGCATAAATGTTCTGCCATGAAGGCCCCTAGGCTTGGAGTACCCCTAGGCCCGGGCCTTGTGGGCCTAGGGTCTAATCCGGGCCTGGTCGAAGGATACACCGGACGCCGCGGCCGGCGCCGTAGTTTCGTAGACCATTTAGAGACCCTTCTTCATGAGCAGCGTTCGTGGCCGCCTCCGAGGGCGCGAGGCGAGAACTGTTTCCTATAGTTTTCTATTTCATCATCATCATAAGGCCGTAGAACGCCATACTCACCACGCTTGGCAGGCGGGTTAGCAAGCGCAGTACGAAATGTTACCTGGAGACGCTACTGCCCACCTTCCGGAGGTAATCCTTAGCAGATTCTGCATCGACGGGCAAGAGAGGAGAGGCAACATTCTACTGCCGGCACCCCCCGCCATACCTACTAAAAGTGATAGATCTCTCAGCATTTGTTAAGAGCTGGCATCCCTGGCGGACACGACAATAAATCTGAGCATAATCCGCACTGGGCAGAATCGACTCTGTACCAGTGACGTCACAATTATATCTATCACGTAGGGTTAGGCTCAGCGCAGACAGAACGGAGCGCAGCGGAGAGGATTTTAATAACGCACTTGAAGATAAACTTTAAAATTATTACAATAAAGTGCATAAATGCTTGAACCTGACAAAAAATGCTCGCGCGTCCTCGAAGATACGCGGGAATCCCCGCGCGGCGTTTTGCACTTTATTTTAATAATTTAAAAGTTTATTTTCAAGTGCGTTAATAAAATCCTCTCCGCTGCGCTCCGTTCTGTCTGCGCTAACCCTTAGTCCTCACTCTATGCATACAATTTGTTTACAATTCAAATAAGTAATAATAACCAGACGATTTAAATCTTTGTACAAACCCGTTGTCGTCTAAGGTTCAAATATTTTTATTTTATTTTATATATGTATTTTGGACTTCCAACATAAGATACGCATGTTTTTTTATACGACGAAATGACGAGACAAGCCAAAGGCCCACCTGATATAAAGTGGTGACCTATCACAATTGTTAAACCGCGCGCGGTTACCTCTTTTACTAAGCACGTGACCAACACAGTATTGCATTGCGTCCGTCAGGGGTGACGGGCGTAACAGATTAGTAGTTTCTGATATAGAAATTATGTGGAAATCAATATAGGAATTGACTTTTTTATGTAAACTTTATACGAATTTAGAACGGCTAATTTATAATACTCATATCAATACAATCTGGCTTTTATTTAGTCGTTTAATTAAAACTATGTTTTTTTATTTCCCCCAAAAGTTATGAAAGCGATATCGAACAATGAAGAAAATATAACGAATATCTTACCAACGAGTTATTGCACGAGGTATTAGATAAATAAATGAAATTAATTTCTGTATAAAATATATCTTAACCTTAGAGGGCACAGCGAGTTTGTTTTTCCTTCTAGTAGGTATTTTCTTCTTTGATTCAAATAGAGCTTCCATAAGGCTACAAAACTATACTATGTATTACGTGCGTATTTTGCTGCTTCCGGTACGGAGACAGCGCGCGCCGGAAGTGGCATGCAGACCACATCCCGCGCCACTATCGCCATGCCGCTTCCGGCCGGTTCGACCCATGATCGACACAGAGGTATAATGTCAACCGCAGTTTGTTTAAACTCAAATCTGACAAATTAAAAATATATATTAAAAAACCAAAGATTTAAATCGTTAGATAGGCCCGCCCGCACGCACACTGATTTTGCCAATAAACCATTTTTTTTGTTAAGTACCTACCTTTATTAAGCAATCGTAGTGCTTTCACTATCGTCAAAAAAAAAACACTTACCACGTCTGGTTAACACTGATTCCAAATGAGCGAACTATCTCATTTCGTGTGGAAACAAAACGAGCGGCGCACTCTCATAACGGTAAGGCCTTTTCGACGATTTAAATCTTAGCGCAAAACCACAAAAAAGCAGCAACACACTAAAATATTAACTTGCAAAAAAAATAACTTACGCTTGTCGTAGGAAGGTAAGACGATACAACAGAATCGGTAATTGTTACTAAGAGAAAAAATATAATCTATATTAATATTATGAGTTTGATACAGATAAAGATAAAAAAATGTTTTATTTTGTCACAGAAATTGTTTAATTAATATTCTTAAAACATTGTTTGGTTAAACGCGCTAATCTCAGAATCTCAGAAACTACCAGAGAGAGTTGAAAAATTAATTCGGTGTTGGATAGGCCAAGTATCGATAGGCTATATATACAACCACGCTAACACCAAAAAGAGCGGTACATCATTGAAAAATGTTGCATAAACGGGAAAAAATATTCCTTCAGAGGTCTTCCGTTGCGTGAACGGTTAAAGTTACGCAGCCTGAACGGAATTGTTTTCCTGATAACGGAATTGTTTCCCTTACAAAAGTTCTAAAAAAGTCTGCGATAGCGATAATGTCTTATCATTTAAGTTTGAATATAACCATTTTCAAGGTAATAAAACTAGTTCTAAAATAATGTATTATTTGCAAAGGTTTTTTATAAACATAGTATCAATCCTTATCCAAATAATTACGTACGAACACAGGCCTCCCTGATGAAACTCCATGTGGGGTAGTTGCCATACTCACCACGCTTGGCAGGTGGGTTGGCGAGCGCAGTACGGGTTGTTGATACACGGAAAACGCTGCTAACCATCTTCCGGAGGTATCCTTTAGGCTTTAACAGGCACCTACAGCATCCACATGCATGAGAGGAAGTAGTTAGTTCTGTAGCTTATGCAGTCAGAACAATAAGATCTATTACTGACGAAGCTAGAGCTAGACTGGTTTATTTTAGCGCTTTGGGGAAGGGAGCCAATCTTTGTCCTTCAAAAAAGGGCGATACGTGCTATTTACAAAACGAAACCTCGCGATTCATTTAGGGAACGATTTAAGAAAATTAACATTTTAACTGTTATATCGCAATACATTTATGAAAACTTACTGTATGCACACAAAAATAGAAATAATTTTATCAAGATGTGATTTGCATAGCATAAATACAAGAAATAAAAATAAATTGCACATCCTTAAATTTAGACAAGAAACTGTGTACGCTATATATAATAACTTAATAAGCTTCCATCTGAGGCGACTGAACTATAGATTCATAGGTTTGCTTTATTTTTATTTATTTCATAGCTTTTCATAAAACAAAGTCTCAAAGACAAAGCTTATTATTCCATAGATGATTATTTGAATGATATTGACCCTTGGCCGAGTGTTGCTCGGTTTAAACACGATAAGAAATAATGTTGCAAGATGATATTATTTCTTATCGTGGTTGAATCGAGCATATCCAAAGTATCCAATATCCTTTCCAACATTAAATTAAGCATAATAAGAGAGAAATTATAACAATGAATAAAAGTAAAAGAGTGAGGTTTCTTGTTGGCTTCTTTCCCTCACTTGGAAAAAATATATCTGAAGCGAACGAAATCAATTATGTGCTTTATTCAGTGAGTTGTAAATAGTTAGAGTAGCTATACCAAACAAAAAACGTGTCGCAACTTGATGACAGCGGGGGTGCCTGCGCGGGGCGCGCTCGCCCCCGCACACAAGTATTCGCTGCAGCGCTACACGATTAGAATGTCGTCTATCCATACCATCAATACATGCAGCGCTAGATCGCTAATAGAGAATAGTTTTCTCGCGACCAAAACGTCGTAAGCGCCGTGAATTTCGTGGCGCTTACACGTTTCGTTCAACATAGTGTAACAACATGTCGCTCTAATAGATTTTTTTCACCGCAGAAGGGACACTATTAATGCAGTAATGTTAATGCAGTAGGTACCTATGAATATTATATTTCAAAACGTAAAAATATTTAAGTACATTAAATTAAAACGAATCGTTAAGCGTTTAAAGTCATTTTTTTTTAAATAAATTGGTATTTTATCCAACAAGTACGTACATAGGTAGGTAGGTACTTACACTAACTAGACCCCACACTTAATTTCACTCTGCCCCTCCTCTCAGGCCCGTGGATGCAGTAAGAGCCTGCTAAGGGATACCTCCGAAAGATGGGCAGCAGCGTCTTTCCATATACCAACATCCCGTACTGCGCTCGCCAACCCGCCCGCCAAGCGTGGTGAGTATGGCAACTACCCCTCATGGAGACCCATGAGGGAGGCCTTTGTTCATTAGTGGACGTTTTTTGGCTGAAATGATGATGATTATCTAGCCCAAAACTAAGCAGAGCTCTTGTTATGGCTACTAGATAACTGATATAATAAATACAATACATAAATACCTATTTATTTATTATTATACGTAGAAAATGACCTGAACACCCAGAACAAATATCTGCAGCGATCACTAAACATTTGTCCCAAGGCGGGAATCGAACCCACCTCCTGCATCGCAGGCGAACCTTCGCCCACCACGCCACAGAGGTCGACAATTTATTACATTAAGAATTTGTTCAGACAACAATATAGGTATAATACAGCTTCAGTTTATAAGTAATGACGATTGCAAAAGATACCTACAGTAGGTACCTAGAGTACCTACTGTTACTGATCAGACAGACGGCATAGGGCGAGTAATATGAGTTAAAAATAATCAGTTAAACCTTTGTCGCCAACCCTTAGTAGGTACCTACACATCCCATCTGTACGAATCACTTTTCATAATCTATGATTTTCAAACCAAATGTCAGTACAATAGAAAATAATGTACAAAAATTAATTTTAGTTGGTTTTAGTTGATATTCTGTTTACTTTCCGATGATAAGTCACGCCACTATCTTTTTTCTTCGCAGTTGATTGATTAATTACACGTTTTTGACACGCAAGACGGCATTTTTAATTTGGGTTTATTCGCATGCGGTCGCGATGGCCGTCGACGAACGACTAAATGAGTTGTTGCCGGTCGGCAACAACTCATGGCGCAAACTTGTTGTTCGCGGGTGTCAATTCTATACGCTAGTAATAATACTTCAATGGCTTTATTCAATTTAAATGAGTCATGTTCTTCTTTTGTAAATTGATTATTCTGAGTAGCGTTTTGCTCAATTGACTAAACACTTATTGACTTTGAATAGTGACATTCTACTGCCGGCACCCCACGGCACGCTGTACATCATAACATAAGTGTGAGCAGAATAGCCTTTTACACCAATTGAATTCAAGGAATATCTTAGAAGAAATCAGAGTATTACAGTTTCTGTAATCTGTGGTATAACCGCGCGCGGTGTCTGCGACCCGCAGGGTGATTACGTATCTCGCGACAGGTTTTGCAACAAGCAATTGACAGCAATATTGCTGTCAAACGTTAATTTTGTATTAGAGAACAGAAAGGAATTGACATTTGACAGCAATATTGCTGTCAATTGCCTGTTGCAAAATCTGTCGCGAGATACGTAATCCCCCTGCCGCTATCTCTCTCATGTGACGCAGAAGGGTTTCCCAGTCACGTGACCTCCTAGAACAGGGAGAGGAGGAAAACCAACGAAAAAGACAACCTCTTAAAAACGACACCAGCCTGAAAGGCAATAATTATCAAAGGACCCAGGGGTAGTAGCCCCTGGAGTTGAAGCCGGGGCAAGGTTTAACCTCGAGGCCCCACCCGGAGACTCCCGAAGGGGTCCGGAAGATAAGAGTGATGATGCAGACGGATTTACGCGGGACAGCAGTTAGTCTCATCTCTCAATATTAGATTCAGAATCATTTTATTAGTATACACATTACACTTCAAACATTTCGGTAAACAATCATAAAAAATAATTAATAAATAAAAAAAAATATTTTATTAAGCACAATGCTAGTCACTAAGTCTGACAATTTACATAAGTACTTAAGTATTATATAGTTTGTAACCATTGAAGTATTATTACTAGCGTATAGAATTGACACCCGCGAACAACAAGTTTGCGCCATGAGTTGTTGCCGGCCGGCAACAACTCATTTAGTCGTTCGTCGACGCCCATCGCGACCGCATGCGAATAAACCCAAATTAAAAATGCCGTCTTGCGTGTCAAAAACGTGTAATTAATCAATCAACTGCGAAGAAAAAAGATAGTGGCGTGACTTATCATCGGAAAGTAAACAGAATATCAACTAAAACTAACTAAAATTAATTTTTGTACATTATTTTCTATTGTACTGACATTTTGTTTGAAAATCATAGATAATGAAAAGTGATTCGTACAGATGGGATGTGTAGGTACCTACTAAGGGTTGGCGACAAAGGTTTAACTGATTATTTTTAACTCATATTACTCGCCCTATGCCGTCTGTCTGATCAGTAACAGTAGGTACTCTAGGTACCTACTGTAGGTATCTTTTGCAATCGTCATTACTTATAAACTGAAGCTGTATTATACCTATATTGTTGTCTGAACAAATTCTTAATGTAATAGATTGACGACCTCTGTGGCGTGGTGGGCGAAGGTTCGCCTGCGATGCAGGAGGTGGGTTCGATTCCCGCCTTGGGACAAATGTTTAGTGATCGCTGCAGATATTTGTTCTGGGTGTTCAGGTCATTTTCTACGTATAATAATAAATAAATAGGTATTTATGTATTGTATTGTATTTATTATATCAGTTATCTAGTAGCCATAACAAGAGCTCTGCTTAGTTTTGGGCTAGATAATCATCATCATTTCAGCCAAAAAACGTCCACTAATGAACAAAGGCCTCCCTCATGGGTCTCCATGAGGGGTAGTTGCCATACTCACCACGCTTGGCAGGCAGGTTGGCGAGCGCAGTACGGGATGTTGGTATATGGAAAGACACTGCTGCCCATCTTTCGGAGGTATCCCTTAGCAGGCTCTTACTGCATCCACGGGCATGAGAGGAGGGGCAGAGTGAAATAAAGTGTGGGGTCTAGTTAGTGTAAGTACCTACCTACCTATGTACGCACTTGTTGGATAAAATATCAATTTATTTAAAAAAAAATGACTTTAAACGCTTAACGATTCGTTTTAATTTAATGTACTTAAATATTTTTACGTTTTGAAATATAATATTCATAGGTACCTACTGCATTAATAGCTGTCTGAAGTGTCCCTTCTGCGGTGAAAAAAATCTATTAGAGCGACATGTTGTTACACTATGTTGAACGAAACGTGTAAGCGCCACGAAATTCACGGCGCTTACGACGTTTTGGTCGCGAGAAAACTATTCTCTATTAGCGATCTAGCGCTGCATGTATTGATGGTATGGATAGACGACATTCTAATCGTGTAGCGCTGCAGCGAATACTTGTGTGCGGGAGCGAGCGCGCCCCGCGCAGGCACCCCCGCTGTCATCAAGTTGCGACACGTTTTTTGTTTGGTATAGCTACTCTAACTATTTACAACTCACTGTTTGTAACGAATAAAGTCAAAAACTACTAAACCGATTTTCAAAATGAATTTTGTTAGAAAGCTACATTATCCCTGAGTAACATAGGCTATACTTTATCCCTGTATTCCCATTTAGCACAATGCTAGTCACTAAGTCTGACAATTTACATAAGTACTTAAGTATTATATAGTTTGTAACGAATAAAGTCAAAAACTACTAAACCGATTTTCAAAATGAATTTTGTTAGAAAGCTACATTATCCCTGAGTAACATAGGCTATACTTTATCCCTGTATTCCCACGGGAACGGGAACTACGCGGGTGAAACCGCGGAGAGTGGCTAGCTTTAAATAAATGTACCTACCACAAATGAACTTAACTATTAGAAATGTAACTATTTAATGTATAGATAGTGTGTGTAAGTAAAAAGTTAATTAGGTAGGTACTTATTTCATATTGTAGCATTTAGCGAAATACAGAAATAGCGTTAGGTACACTGATTTTCAAATTAGTTCTCAGTAGGTACCTACTGAGGGAAACGGATTTATTAAAATGTAAATAAAAATAACAATTATGACCTCAGGATCAATATTTTCACATCATTCCAACTTGTGAAATTGTAAATAAATACTATATTAAGAAAAAACAATTAAAAATCGAATTTCCGATTTTTTCCCTTCCAGAATATTGAACCAGATCGAACCCAAACTCAGCCAGTGTCAGGGCTTATCTAACGCTTTAAATCTTTGAATATATAAACAATACACGAAAAGACGATGCTGCCCATCTTCCGGAGGTACTTATCCGTTGGCAGATTCTTTCTGCATCCACGGGCAAGAGAGAAGGGGCAACATTCTACTGCCGACACCCCACGGCATTTGTAGCTAACAGCAAGGAAAACGTTTAAAAACGATGATCCCGAGATTTACGCCTGTTGCCTCCCTGTTGCAAACCAGTCGCGAGATACGCAATCAGTCTGCCGGCCGTCTGTGGTATGTATGTGTCTACCATGAGTTGCCACTGTTAGATTGCCCGCCACTTAGAATAATTAGTTATCTTTAATTATTCTGTGCCTGCCGTTACTACAGTCGTAATAGTAGGTACGTTACTATGACATCTGTCAGATTTGTAACTCATGGTAGGTACTAAATTCTAAGCAGATGAAGCCTAAACTACAGTCGCTGTAAGTATAGTTTACTGCGTATTTAAGTACCAAACTATCAAATAGAAGCGCTGTACAAGTTTTCATATATTTTTTAACTACAGTCGCTAGCGAGTACAGATTGTGAAAACCCATGGTACACCTACTGAGCACAGAAGCAGAACACAAATAGAATAGTCAGCTCTGTGGTTCTGAGGCGCGCCCCGTCGCGTCGTTTTGCCTCTACTCGGGTATTCCCTAGCGCAACGAATTCTTACTACCAAGAGCGACAAAGATGCAAGAACGGAAGCGAGACAATGCATAATGTCACGTGACAACGAAATAAGACACGTTTAGGGACTTCACCGAGTTTCGTCATCGGCTATGCCTGTGTTGCCCTCGCTTATGAAATTGCGCCAATTGTGACGAACTATCAATATTTTTTAAAATCAAGAACCTCTAAAGATTTATTTACCTTGAAATTAGTTCTTAAATGAATAAATAAATAAATAATGCTCGACAAATCACACAAGCCAGCCCCAAGCTAAGCAAAGCTTGTGTTATGGGTACTAGATGACTGATATACTTAATACATTATACTACATAGATAGATATTTTTATTATATATAGAAAAACACTCAAAACACCCTGAACAAATATCTGCAGATCGTACAGACATTTGTCCCGAGGCGGGAATCGAACCCGCAACCTCTTGCGTCGCAGGCGGACCTTGGCACGCTGCGCCACAGAGGTCGTCTGAAAATTCGAATGAAAATTCGTTATTTTTAGCACCAAAAAATCGAACCGAAAAATAGTGACCGAACAAAATGCAAAAACAAATATGCTATTGGTATAGTCCTCATCTGTCTGTACATTGTCTTTTTTATTATGTGTAAAATATTATACAGGGTGGGCCAAAAATTTTTGCACATTTGAAACATGTATATAAATAAAACTACAAATGTTATTTTGTTGGTAATTTATATAACATTATAATAATTTAATGAAATTTATTTTAAAAAAATGACATCGTCCAAATGTGCGCCTTTTCGTTGTTGGCACTCCTGCAATCGTCTACGCAAACTTTGGAAAACTCGCTGATACACGCTGCGGGGGATCGCGGCTATCTCCTCGTGGATGTTTTGTTTTAATTGGGATATTGTCGTCGGTTTATTAAGGAACACTCGACTTTTCAGGTATCCCCACAAGGAAAAATCGCATGGTGTTAGGTCCGGGCTTCTCGGAGACAATGGGATATCACCTCTGCGAGAAATCAATTTGTTCGGAAACATTTCTTTGACTACCGGTAAACTCACATTTGACGTGTGGCATGTTGCTCCATCTTTTTGCATCCAGGTCCTGCTGTTGTACCCTGGAAATTCATGCAACTGCGGCGTCAAAAAGTCTTGCAACATCTTGACGTATTCCGCTGAATTCACAGTTACATTATTTCCTTGATTATTTTTGAACTCTCGAATGTTCTCATCGCTTCTTCTTGAACGTGGCCGCCCTGTTTGTTTAATATTCGTTGTTGATCCCATTTGCTCGAACTTCTCGACCCAAGCTTTGATCAAATCAACACTTGGACATTCACTTACACGGCGTCATCCGTATTCAATTCTAAACAGGCGTCGTACGTTACGTAAGAAT
Source organism: Pasiphila rectangulata (assembly GCA_963082625.1). NCBI lineage: Eukaryota > Metazoa > Arthropoda > Insecta > Lepidoptera > Geometridae > Pasiphila > Pasiphila rectangulata. The sequence continues at coordinate 12,259,325 of OY720253.1, forward strand.
CATTGTTTTTGTAAAATTGTTTTACACAAAAAGCACGCTGTTGTCCCGTGAAGCGCTCCATCGTCATTAAAATTGCATGAAGTGACGCATTGTTTCCCGCCAACCGCGCGCCGCTTCCTTGAACGGTTCTCAAAAAAATCTAGTGTTGCTATTTGCAAAAATTTTTGGCCCACCCTGTATAAGTAAAGGTTATTATGACTTCTGTGTATTAGGGATAGTATTGCAACATTGCCGTGGGGTGCAAGCAGTTGAATATTACCCCTCCTCTCGTGCATACCTGAATGCAGTAAGATCCTGCTAAGGGATACCTTCGGAAGATGGGCAGCAGCGTCTTTCCGTGTATCAACATCCCGAACTGCGCTCGCCAACCCAACTGCCATGCGTGTGGTAACTACCTCTCATAAAGTTACATGAGGGAGGCCTGCGTACAGTAGTGAACGTTTTACGGCTGAAATGATGATGATGATGATGATTGCAACATGCGTCTCTAACAAATTACCAACATTGTTCGTGTTGCTGCGTTTTCATAAAAAAGTTAAAACTTCGAACATACTGCCCTAGAACCTTACAGATAGCGTTAGTTTTCTTTCACTGGTAGGAAACACACTAGATCAGTTAGGTACATCAATTGTGATTAATCACAAACTTGCTTTCTCCGCTTGGCAGCTCCATCTATTAGGTTTAGTAGAAAACGCTTGTTTTCTCTTTTACTGTAAACAGCTATTTATTAACTTCAGGTTTACTCGTCTAAGGTCTAAAACAGACAAAACTTAACTTGACATTTGGCGTTAACAAAATACACTGTTGGCAACACTCTTTTCTTGGGTGACCGGCCGGACAGACAAAGTAGTAGTATTTAATTTATTACTTGCTCTGTGGACGTCGTGACGTGAGAAGGTCCGAGTTTATTCTGTTTAATGAGCGTTGAAATATTCTTGAAACCGGTTTATTTTGGTATCCAATTTGAACAAGTTAGAAAGGGATTAAACTTTTATTTGTTTTTACGAAGAACTTGTCAACGGGTGAGTCTTTGATTTGCATTTGCCATTTTTGTGTCATCCGCCAGTCCATTCTATGTACCTACTAGTGTACCTAGGTACTAGATTATCTGTGGTACCTACCTACTTTACTTACCATAATAACAGTGCATACAATGTACCTACTGGACGAGCTAGAGAGGAGAGGAAACATTCTACTGTTGGCACCCTACAGCTACTTAATTTTTTTTTATAAATACATAGGTAGGTACATGGAAACTTCGGAAACAACTAAACAAAACATAGCTTTCCTCATAATGATGTACATACTTCAGTAATAATTCTGTGATGTACCTATGTGTATTTCGTTGTAAGAGGTACAAGCACAGAATAGTAATTGGTACAAGTGCACCTATAAGATTTTAGCTACTATTGTAAGCTTTTGGCAGCAACCTGTGTCGTAACCGCTCTAGTTAACCTCAAATTCGTCATCATCATTTCAGCTGTAAAACGTCCACTACTGAACCCAAACCTCCCTCATGGATCTTCATAAGGGACAGTTGCCATACCACGCTTGGCAGGCGGGTTGGCGAACGCAGTATGGGATGTTGATACGGAAAGACTCATGTCTGTCTGTCTGTCTGTCCGTCACGAGTGGATGGATATCTCGAGAACTTACTGATGCTAACGACTTCAAATTTGAAATGGTTAAAGATAACTAATAATAAGACTTGAAATTTGGCACACATATACCTTGAGTATCCTAGAGGTGCATAAGAAGGGAATTTTCGAAATTCTCATGGGATAGGGACTAAATGGGATTTATATTTTCGAATCCAGTGGCTCTAAGTGAAAAAGGGTAGGTATTTTACGTTTTATGACTTCCACGCGGACGAATTCGCGGGCAAAAGCTAGTTTAGTATAATAATACAAATAGGTACAAAAACTGTTTCCTGCGTTAATATATTATAATTTTAATGTATCATGTATGTCAATCATCTAGTACCCATTACACAAGCTCTGCTTAGCTTGGGGCTAGATGATTCTGCGTTATTTGTCCAGCATATTTATTTATTTATTTATTAAATGAGCTGTGTAAAATATGTAAAAATGTAGGAATAGGAAAAGTAGGACAAAATTGGCCGTGGGGTGCCGGCAGAAGAATGTTGCTCCTCCTCTCTTACCCGTGGATGCAGTAAGAATCTGCCAAGTGATACCTCGGGAAGATGGGCAGCAGCGTCTTTCCATGTGTTAACATCCCGTGCGCGCTCGCCAACCCGCCTGCCAAATAAATAAATATAATTATACTTGACGCACTCCGCGGTTTCACCCGCGTAGTTCCCGTTCCCGTAGGAATACGGGTATAAAATATAGCAGTGACGTTAGTATTAATGTTTTAAAAAGATGACGAATGTAAAGTGCAAGACTTGAACAAACAGGTTTACTCAAGCAAAATCAATGCTTGAGAGAAAGGAGGTAGTTGTGTTATGTTATGAGGAATCAGAGTGGTTTCAGAGTTCCCTACGACTCAACCAGATGGGCATAGTAGTTGTGCCGAGGGTTCGGGTTGAGTCGTTGGTAACTCAGTTGTGTAGAAGGGAATCGAAAATATCCACGGCACAGCCGGTTGAGCACAGTTGTTTGTGCCTTGGGCCCGGAAGGAGGCTACGTCACTCTGGGATAATGTGGCATTCTAACGGCGAAAGAATTTTTCAAATCGGTCCAGTATTTTCGGAGCTTATTCAATGCATACAAACAAACAAATCTTTCCTCATTATGTTTAGTGTAGATGTAGATAGATATATACAATTTACATGTTTCTAAATTCCCTTTCAGAAGTGGCGAGCAATGGCAGATGCGTTAGAAGCACTGCAACAGCAGATGGAACAACTGACGTCAGCTGTCAAGAAACTCACTGTTCAAATGAATGGCGTAGATCGAGCTCAGATGCCGTGTTTGGAGAGCATCTGTCCCAGTGCAGTCGATAACGGCGCGAAGGCTGCCCGAGCATTTGGATACGTCAACTGGGATGACTCACTCGACATTTTCAAAACTAAAGATTGGGTAAACGTGACGGAAATGATAGAACTTATGAATAGTGGTCGCTCTTTGTTAAGAAATCCGGATAAATTGAATAGTCAAAAACAAATTATTGTTGGCGAAGAAACTCGATTCCCAGAGGTAAGAAAATACGATTGTGAGCTAGCAACATATGTAGGTCTATATTTCACCGGGACACCATGGCGGCGCAACCAGTCGCCGCTACCAACAAAATGTATACAGCTCTATAGAGAGTTACTCACCTGGTGTCCGTTTGGTTGCGCAACCAATTTGGCGGCGCGACCAACTCGGACGCATGCATAGAATGTTACTGGTCGCGCCACCACTGATTACTATAGCGCTGTATGGTGTCTCACTCACTGCCGCCAGTCCGGCCGCCACGCCAGTGACGCCCCCACCTCATTACATGCAACACGTGTGCACTGTTGTTTTGTTGGTTATTTTAATTAGTTGTTTGTTAATTGTCATCAAAGGACCTCACGGACATCGTCACATAGCTAAAACACTTATCCAGATATCTTCTTAGATCGTCGTATATGTTGACAAATTGTCCTTTCGTAGAGCGATCGGCTAAATAAGGATGATACCACCACTGTTTCTTTTTTCTCTTGCATACAGCAAGACATTTCCTACGTACATACTAGTGCTATCTCTTCGAGGTCCATTTTGATACTGCTTCAGTGTGGTGTGTACTCTGGTGTCTGTATGGTGTCTAGTTTGGTAGCTTACGGACACCACGGTGGCGCGACTGGTTGCGCCGCCTTGGTGTCCCGGTGAAATATAGCCCTTAGGGTGGCAACCCATTGTTTTCTCCATGTAAATGCTCATTTGCCGTGCAAGAGAGAATCACAATAGCAAGTGGCATTTTTATACATCACGCGCAGTGCCGGCTGTATGAAGCAGCCTATCCTCTTACCACGCAATAAGAATCTGCCGAGGTATACCTCCGGAAGATATACTGTCCAATAACTGCCCGTATTGGCCAGCAGCGTCTTTCCTGTATCAACATGTCGCACTGCGCTCGTCTACCCGCCTGCTACGCGTGGGAAGTATGGTGACCAGACAACCCCTCAACCTGTTGGAGATCCATGAGGAAAGGCCTGTATCCATCAGTGGACGTGGACAGCTGTCCTATGGCTGGCATGATGATGAAATTCTTATTTATATTTACTTGTACCTTGAAATACCTCTTTGATAAGTTACTATTGCCGTGGGGTGCCGGCAGTAGAATGATACCCCTCCTCTCATGCCCATGGATGCAGTAAGCCTGCTAAGGGATACCTCCGGAAGATGGGCAGCAGCGTCTATCCATGTATCAACATCCCATACTGCGCTCACCAACCCGCCTGCCAAGCGTGGTAAGTATGGCAACTACCCCTCATGGAGATCCATGAGGGAGGCCTGTGTTCATCAGTGGACGTTTTATGGCTGAAATGATGAAGTTAATATAAATGTTTATGTAAGTACCCTACATGACACATATTACATCATAAAAATAAGTTTTTGTTTTCATTAGATCAATGTCAATGTAAAATTAAGAAATCCATTAAGAACTTTAAAGGCCGCTCTACATTCTCACGAGAATCTCGCGAGAACGCGAGAAACATGCGAGAAACGTGAATGTGGAAGCGATTCGCGTATTCTTCTCATCGCTTCCACATTCACGTTTCTCGCATGTTTCTCGCGTTCTCGCGAGATTCTCGTGAGAATGTAGAGCGGCCTTAAGGCTCGAGCAGACCGGATGCGTATGCGTAGACGTAAGCGTAGACGTGCACGTACCACTGAGTTGTAATGTATGGAACTGTATGAGACAGGACACACCGCTTGCGTAACGTAGACGTGCGCGTCGTAGTCAGTTCCGTACATTACAACTCAGTGGTACGTGCACGTCTACGCATACGCATCCGGTCTGCTCGAGCCTGTGAAAAGAAACTGTCTCCTGATACACAGCTAAGGCTAGCTCGGGAGCCAGGGCTTCATACTAAACTGTACCAATGATTTGATCAATAAAGAAATTAACCTTGGTTGAAATTATTTGCATTATTTATAATCATATGAATCATTATCAAAGTCAAGCAATTTTACCAAAGTTGTAGGACAAATATCATGTCAGTCCACGCCCACTGGTGGACACAGGCCTTTCCTCGTGGATCTCCAACAGGTTGAGGGGCTGTTACCGTACTCGCCACGCATAGCTGGCGGCTTGGCGAGCGCAGTACGGGATGTTGATACACGGAAAGACGCTGCTGCCCAAAACTGCCCATCTTTCGGAGGTATACCTTGGCAACATTCTACTACCGGCACTGTGCGTGATTTATAAAATTGTGTCTTGTTATTATGTTCCACAATGTAGGTAACTACGGTTCAATTCATGGGACACTAAACTCTTAAGCCGCTTTTATGAACTGTAGATAAAAAAACAACAGAATTAGGTCATTTAGTTTTAAGAGATTAGGTCATTGCAACAGCATTTTAGCTGACCCCGTCTCGGAGGCAGCTAGAAAGACGCTGCTGCCCATCATCCCGCCTCTGCAGATTCTTATTGCATCCTCGAGTGAGAGAAGAGGCAATATTCTACTGCCGGCACTGTGCGTGATTTATAAAAATGCCACTTGTTATTGTGTTCCACAATGTATCTTCGGTTCAATTCATGGGACACAGCTTTTAAGAACTGTATTTAAGAAGATCTTTTAAATTAAAACTTTTAATCTTATGTCATACCTATAATATTATCTTCATTGTTTGCAGAACCAAACATTTCTGAAAATAAGCGAACCTGGCGTTATTCTCGAATGCGACTTCGTCGCCGTAGGCGAACTAACTGAGGATGAAGTAAATAAGGAAATAAAGAACGCTCTAAAGTGTGTTAAAAATTATATGTATACTCGTAGCAGCTTTGAAGAAAAATTTAAACTGAAATGGGTGGAGTCTCAAGACATAACTCCACGAGTTCAAGACACTGACTCTAAAATAACTGAAGATGTCCTAACGCGCGACTCGGCTACCGGAACTACAAGTAATTCCGATCCGATCAATATGTTAGGTAAAGTAAGTCAATATAAGTTAGACCACCTGGATGCATTAGTCACAAATGAAGATTTTTTGTCCAATCTAAGTCCCAATCAAGATTCTGCTTTGAAAGAAAATAGCTTGGACTCAAAGCACGTGGCGGATGATGGAGAAATATTTGATAAACTCGCAATAACATTAAGCTCAGATAATAAACATTCAGTTGATGTGATGATTGAATTACCTCAAAATAATGTTCTTTCTGATTCCATGAATAATTTTCTTTCCGAACAGGATAGTCCAGCCTCCTTGACATCTGAAGACACTGAAATCAAAGAAGAAAAATTGTCTAAAATTGAAATTGCTTCAAGTTGTGAGGATTCTAATGAGGAAGATTTCATATCGCTAGAGCTATATGAGAAGTTACCTGAAATGTTGGACCAAATTACCCAAAGTAAGTTCGAGAATTTAGTACCGGAATTAAGTGCTCTTAATTTTCCTGACCATAAAATATTGCAAATTGCCGTCGAGATATTTATTGACAACTTTCCGGAGATAGTAAATGATTTATTAAAGAAAAAGTTCGAACTGTTTTTGGACGAAATAAAAACATTAAATATTTCCACTGAAAAACATTTTGAAATAATTGTGGATCTACTCTGGGAGAGAGCCATAGAAGAACCTGATTTATCTTTTAACTTAGTAATTGTATTGAAAGAACTTATATTAATGAATTTGAAATCTTTACGTCTGAGAATGATGTGGCAGTCGATGATAAGGAAGATGAGTCAGGTATGAAGAATAGCATTGGAATTGGTAGTTTTCTTGGTAGGCTTTACAATGAAAGTTTAATTACTACCAAGATTATGGATTACTGTTTAGTGACGTTAATTAAAAAGACCAATGAAAACCATCTAGACTGTGTTTGCGCTTTACTGGGTGTTAGTGGCAGCACCATGAAGCGTGCTGGATCATCTAACCTAAACATAACATTGAAAAAGATGGACGAGATCGGCAGTTCAGAATCTGACTTAATCTCAAGCCGTGTCCAACTATTGATTCAAGGTATCATAAATCTCAGTAAGAGAAATTGGATTGCTGTTCCCCAACCAAAGTCCTTGGATTATATCCAGAGAAGAGGAAATCGAAACTCACTTCTCATAAGTATGTTGACTGAACAAAACGAGAGGGAATCAATTCAAGGCAAAAAGACGCAAACTTTTTGCCACCATCAAATACAAAACTTCAATAACAATGCACTGCGTAATTCATACTCCGTAAAAACGTTAAAGAAATACTGCATAACTCAAGAAAGTCTTAACTACATAAAGGAACCCCCAACGTGTTTTGAAAGCTTCAAGTACCTTGATGGTATACTTGAGAAGTTTCGAGCAGATCCGGTTACCCATGGAGACATGATTATTTCTTATCAAGACAAAACACTGACAGCTGACAACTCGGATGATAATAACAGTAGTTAGCTCGACAACTCAGATAATATAAGAGTAAGAGTAGACTTATAAATGGTTGGTGACCAAATAACCGACTCAAGCTTTAAGCTATTAAACTAAGTTGGTTTATTACTAAACCAACCACTGTGTCGATTTTAATAAAATCATTATGGTTTAGTAACTTACCCTGAGCCTACACCATATTGATTGTAAAAGATACAAGACAGTACAATACATGATACCAGTGATTTCCATGGCACAAAAAAGGGTAATTTTTGATAATGTTTTTAATATCTATATATCTTATCCTAATGCTTCCATAAAAACGCTTCGATATTATATTAAGATTTTAACGCTGTTTCCTCATGGACCCACTAATTTGACCCACTGGTGGGACCACGAGGGAGACTTATTTCTCGTAGACCCACTAGTTGAAAGGTACAGTACGGTAAATGTTCTGTATTCTGAGCAAATATCAAAACATTATTTTCAGGACTTTACCAAAATATCTTTCAAACAGATAGTAGGTACTTTAACCGGGACCTACATATCATCAAATAGATATACATATATTTACATGTCCTGATAATAAGGTTTTATATTATAATAGGGTGTTAAGTATGCTGGCGGAATGTTAACTGAAACTTAAGTTAGGCACTTATTAGACCCCCTTCGTGTTCAGTTGGTCTAAGACCTGTTTATAGTCAAAGACTAATCGCAGATGGAATAGAACACATAAAAGTTGGTCTAAGACCCGGCTGATACGCAGGAGCTCGACTACCGCCACATGTTGACAAGGTTACAAATGTTTACAAAACCAGTAATATTTTGTCCTGTTGTATGAACCCGCAACTTCCTGCGTTTCAGCCGGCCAGAGCGACTGCGCCACGGAGGTCGTAACTGTAGCGTTTGCAACTTTTGTAATGTTTATTTGTGACAAGAACCAAAGTGAGTAGTTTTAGAAGTGTATGCTTCTATACAAGAATTCAGTTCAGTTTAATTAATTTCCTTAAATTATTTTCATATTATATCTTTCTGTGAGTCTTAGGCGGCGTCGACTGTGTTCATCTCATTAGAATTATTAATTTTAACTTACCTAATTTTATAAGAACAGTTAAGAAAACTCTTATTAAACTTTTACTCCTCGATGTCTATGTAAAGAAGTGAAATATTATTTTAGATCAAGGAAACAGTAAATTTAATTTATATAACAATACGATTACCTAAATAGGTACAATAATTTTGGATTTGTGTAATTACATTTAAGCTATGTAGATAAAGAAAGTGTATCTCTTGTTGATTGTTTTGCTGTCCAACTATTAATCTGTAACTTAATCAGAAACACTATCATGAACCGTAGTTAAAATTATATTTTAATATTATGAATGATTTCCACCAAACAGTAAAATAACTAGAAACAAACTGTTTATTGTCATAATACCCACTAGGGACTGTTCCCAACCAGTAGGGATCTTGACAATTTTCAGATAAGTTTTTGCGTGGTGCTTGTTAAAAACAATATTTTTTGTCATAATCCCCACCAACCAGGATTTAAAGTAACGCCAAATACTTTTTAAAAATTTTCAAAATCCTTATGTACTGGTGGGACTAGTTAGTGGGGATTATGTCAATAAAGCGAAATATGCTTGTCGTACTATCGTTTTAAAGTGTATGTGCTAGATTATAATTATTTTCCTGAATACAAATTATTAATTTACGTACTTAAACATGTTTTTTATTTTTTTTTATTTTTATCTAGCAGCACTCCGCCGTTTCACTCGCATAGTTCTCGTTCCCGTGGGCATAAAATATAGCCTGTGTGCGTTACTGGGGCGGCATGTCAACTCGGATCAAGTTGAAAATTGTAGAAAAATTAGAGCGCTACCTATTTATTACCCTGTTAATGTGCCCTAAAAATAAAATAAGTGCCTATTAAGGTTTCAGAGTTATTCGAAAAAATAAAATGCCGCTGCAGTCGCGCCTGAAAACGTTACTGCAGCGGCATTATTTTTTTCTATTAGCCTTAGCCAAATTTAAAGTAGCCTAAAAGGTAGCTTATAAATGTGCATGTCCTTGGCCGGCCAGCGGCATTTGTGCGTCCTGTGGTTTTTCGGTAATTACAATTGCCGCTGCAGTAATGTTTGGCAGATTTCCATATCTCCGGAACGGCTGGACAAACAGACATGATTTTTCGTGGGCAGGTACGCTGTAATATGTGCCAATTGGTGCCCTAGTAGTTTTTCCAAAAAAATGCATGGTATAGGAATTAGACGAGTTTTTCTGAAAATCGAAAATAGCCTCTATCTCCTGAACTACTTAAGAAAGGATGTCCGTAAGGATTGAGGAGCCACATCAGATTTTTAAAATCTGATGTTACCATTATTTAGCAGCAATGTAGCTGATTTTGCAGCACGAATTCTAGATTTAGCAGCAAAATATATCACTAGTTATATTTAATGAAAAAGTGGTGATTTAATGCAAAGTGGCTCCTCAATCTAAACGTCTGAATTGAGGAGCCACTTGGAACTCGTTAGTAGATAAATATTTTTAAAATTTTGTAAACATTTAGCAGCAATGTAGCTGATTTTTCAGCAAAATATATCACGAGTTATATTTAATGCAAAAGTGGCTCCTCAATTCAGACGTTTAGATTGAGGAGCCACTTTGCATTAAATATAACTAGTGATATATTTTGCTGCTAATCTAGAATTCGTCCTGCAAAATCAGCTACATTGCTGCTAAATAATGGTGAGATCAGATTTAAAAATCTTATGTGGCTCCTCAATCCTTACGGACATAAGAAAGGCGCTCTGCAATTGCACTGACTGATGCCTATTAAAAATATGTATCTCCTGGCAAAATTGTGAAACCTTACATTAATTTTCGAAGAAATATATCAGTTTGAGTACCTACTCCAAAGTGGTTTACTTATTACGAGTCTCAAATAAGGGAATTTTAACAAGATAACAACTTGACACACTGTCGATGGTTAATGAGTGATTTGGACAATGTTGTTAATGAGTGACTTGTGAACGAGAAACCCGACACCACCTTGGGACTGTTGGTCGCTCACCCGGTAGTACAATAGGTTACTGGACTTAAGGGATATCGTGTCCTCGCCCTCTACGGACTTTGGTACCCGTCCGTCTCCCGGGGATTCTTAGCACCCCTAGCTCTGCGCCCCTAGCCCTGCCGTTACCGTGACTGCTACCGTAGCCAGGATAAGCGGGGCCGCCGGGGACTCGGGGCCTGGTTTTTGGTTGTATTGTCATAAGGGGTTGATGCCATACTCGCCACGCTTGGCAGGCGGGTTGGTGAGCGCAGTATAGGGTAGTGAAAAACACGGAAAGATGCAACTTTGTTTTATACTATGTATTACAAGTGAAGCTAAAAAAAGCGTGTGTTGATAAAAACACACACCTCTAACCTCCTCTAACCTTAATAATTACAGCCATCAAAAAAACCAAACAAGATAAAATAAAATACAATATCTAAATACAATGTATAAATTAAATACAATATAAATTCGGCTTCACTCGTCATTTTTTATCTTGTATATAAAAGAGTGGTTAGTTACACTACTTCTCAAGAACGGCTTAACCGATTTGGCTGAAAACTGGTGGGGAGGTAGCTTGGAACCAGGAGACGGACATAGGCTACTTTTCGTTGCGTAAATTAAATCAGAAGAGGTTAAAATGGGGGATGAAAGTTTGAACGGAAATCGTTATTTATCACCTAAAAAACTTAAAGATTTTGCATATAAATATATAAGTCGTTGAAACTTAATGAACCTGTGTATCAGGATTCCTCAAAAATCATCCCCTAAGTGAAAATATAGGGGATGAAAATTTGTAGGGGAATATTTTTTTCACTTGATTTACCTGAAATTTCACATAAATAGTTACTTAACTGCCATAATTATTAAACACAATCATATTTCAGCGTTATTGATTTGATTTGGATTGTTGCAATACTCGCCACGCCAGTATGGGATGTTGAGACACTGCAGCCCTAAAATATTTTTCTAAAATATCTGAAATGATAGGTTCTATTTATTATTGTTACGAGCTGAGGGTTCGGGATTAAATAATGTAGTCCAATTTTACCAAAATTAACACTTTAATCACAGATCTCACCAATAAGAATCTCACAGCAGATTCACACAGGAACACTTCTTCGCTGTACAACACTGAACACTACTAAAACACTTGTTCACTATAGCACTTGTACACTGGACACTGATCACTGTATTCACTTCACTGTCGCTCCGATATATCGCACTGTTCGCTTCCGTAGCCAAATAAAGACTGTCCGCTCGGTAAACACATCCGCGTATTTATATCCCACATAAAGACGATTCTCGAAGCCGATGTTTCTAGATTGACCCAGAATAGAGACAGGACAACAAAAAAACAAGTAAACAATTTTTTATAACTTTTTATAACTTTGTTTACTACCCGAACCATTGTCTCAAAACCGGTTTTTCTAGAAACTTCACTTGTTTGTGTTCAAAACAAAGGAGAGTGACCTTGGACTCTTTCAGCCGCACAAACACCGGTCCTTTCTGGATCTTTCGCGAACTTACTTGTTTACGTTTGCGCTCGGCGCAACACTGCCCCCTCCTAAGACATACTCGTCCCGAGTATTGTTAGATCCGTAATATCGCGCGAGTCGATCAACATGAACAACCTTTGGCGCTCCTCGCGGGTCCTTCCGAATCCTGTACGTGACATCGTTTATTCTAGTCACAACTCGGTATGGTCCGTCCCATTTCGGTTGCAATTTAGGAGACTTTCCTTTGCTGCGCACTGGGTTATGAAGCCACACCAGCGAACCTTCGTCAAATCTAAGGTTGTTTAGTTTCCGGTCATAGCGGGTCTTCATCTTCTCAGACATGTTCTGCCCCGATCGTCTGACATGCTCGTACACGTCATTCATCCTGTTGCGCAAGTCACTCGCATATTCTGTTATGCAGCGCGGGGGCTCTGGTGGGATACCGGTTAACAGGTCTGCAGGCAACCGCAGTTCTCGTCCAAAATTCGCCAAGGCAGGGGTGACAGTGGTACTTTCGTGAACTGCACTTCGGTACGACAGGAGAAACGGCTGTATGTGCTTGTCCCAGTCTTTTTGCCTGCTTTCCACCACTTTAGCCAGATATCTTTCCAATGTCTGATTGAATCGTTCCACCATTCCATCTGATTGTGGGTGATACGAGGTGGTTCTGGTCTTATGGGTGCCCATTACTCGGCACGTCTCCTGAAATAACTGGGACTCAAAGTTTCTACCTTGGTCGCTGTGGATCTCCAAGGGCACGCCGAATCGACAGAAGACTTCGTGTACTAATTTATCTGCAACCGTTGATGCTTCTTGATTCGGAATGGCGAAGACTTCCGGCCACTTCGTAAAATAATCCATGACGACCATGAAGTACTTGTTCCCATCATCACTTACAGGAAATGGTCCCGCAATATCCAGTGCTATGCGTTCCCATGGAGCTCCAACGTTATAGACTTTCAATGCCCCTCTGCTTCGTGTTTGCGGTCCTTTCACAGCGGCACAACTGGTGCATTTACGGCACCAGTCTTCCACGTCGTCTCGGCAATGGATCCAGTAAAAGCGCTCTCGGATCTTTAACAAAGTCCTCTTTACCCCCATATGCCCTCCGGAACTACCGTCGTGATAGAGCTTCAAGATTTCCGACACCTTGATCTTAGGGACAACCATTTGCAGATGACAGTGGTCTCCTCGCGCATTTTCCCATTTGCGGCACAATACGCCTTCGTAGATAGCCAGACTGTCCCATTGTGCCCAATAGCCTTTCGTCGTTGTACTTAGTGCTGCAACGTCACTCCACTTAGGTTTGGGTGCACCAGCCTTAATCCACTCAAGTATTGGCTTAATGTCAGCATCGTCTTGCTGTGCTCGCGTCATGGTTTGCTCATGGCTTTTGGTCATGGCTGTGGCTAGGGGTTATTGACCGTTTAGCACAACCAGGTCACGTGTAAGGTGTCGAGGGTATTGCCTACGGACGCGGTCAACATCGACCCTATAAATATTTGCATAGTTAAAATATCTTCGGTAAGACGAGGTCATGAGTAGGTATACTTTTTTTGTTATTGGCAAATGCCTTCGGCATTCGGTGTGACAAGGGCTTAATGACAAGCAAAAAGTGCCATTATGCCCTCATCTCACCGAATGTGCCATATGTGTTCTAGTTGAAGAACCACGCGGAAGCAACAAAAAAAATCGGGATCGAGATTAAGATTGAATCGAGCGTCTAGAATTGCCCACTGTACCATCGAGCACTGTCCAGTTGTCAGACAGAGGCAATAACTAACGGTACGTACTCGTAGGGCCACTTTATTTATGCACGCGCCCTCAGACTCAGGTATCACCTTACAGAACTGATTGAATTCGCCGGTTACGGGCTGAGTTATGAGCGCAGCGGCTAGCGGAACGGGCAGCGTGTAGCTTTATAAGGGAAGCTGTAAATAAAGTAATGCGGATTTTATATCTATAAGGAATATACGATTAAGGTACAAACCATTGATATTCATGCTGCTGTCAGACGCTGCCAAATAATGTACTAGGCTTTCCCGTGTAGGTGACCATCTTCCGGAGGTAACCCTTAGCAGGCTCTTACTGCATCCACACGCATGAGAGGAGGAGTAAAATTGTGCTGCCGCCACCCCAGGGCAAATTTTACCAGAATTCAAAATGAGAAGTAGCTATATAAAAAATCATTCGCAAAATCGCCAAATATGATATTAAAAATTAAGAAACTGCCGAACTAATCATGTTTAATTTTTCATATATTCATCAAGAATTACGAAATTGCTGATAATCTGCAAAATCTGCATGCAAACATGTCTAAGATAAAAAAGTAAGGCCTTTTCCATCTATTATAGATGATTTATACAGCGTCAGCAACTGGTAATCATGCTGATCGGGACGCTGCAGTGCCTGGGACATTGTTAGATGGATTAGGCTTGCCCAGCACCTATACCATCCTCTCAGCTTAGTCAGCTATTATTCAGAGGAAAGAACAGGTCAATACGTCTGAAGCTAACTAAGCCGCGGGTTTCCTCACGATGTTTCCTTCGCCGTCAAAGCACGTGTTAAGTGTGCACATATATTTTTCAAGAAAGAAAAATCCATTGGTGCCTGTCTAAGATAAGAACAATCATAATGCAACCAGCATTGAAACAAATTAACCAAATAATATCGGTCGCAAAGAATAATAACACTATAAAAACCAAGTCCGCGCGTCCATTTTGAAGCACTTTCATTGGAGCCATAAATGGTTTGTGCAATTTAAATTGTGTCACAACACATCTGAAAAATAAAGAAGTGTTAACAAAATCACTTTTCACAGGTAAGCATGCAATATTTCATAGAATTTTCTAGTTAATTAGGTCAAAATAGACACATTTTGTTTATGTTTTGTTTCAATGCCCGATTGCGGATGGAAATATTTTCCCATTTTAACTGACTTGTTTGTATACCTCTACTGATTCTACTGATTGTTAATACCAAAAATATTCATTTTAGACAACAGTCTATGTTGTAAACTTATTTACCATACTTTTCTTTAGAATGGAAATGTTCCCAAAAACATGAAAGAAGGTGTTTGTGAAACTTCAAATACAAATTTGGTTATTGAATGTTCTTCGCAGCCTGTAAGTAATTATATCTCATAATTATATTCCTTTACATTAAATAGTATACTTACATTAATACTTATTTATGTCTCATCTTCAATTAATATGTATTTACCTTTAATTCTATCCATCACTCTCAAACCTTAATGCCTAAAATCCATCTCATGACGCCATCACAACCAGAATACCAGAGCGATAATGGGTTGGGTAGTCGTCGTGGGGTGCCGGCAGTAGAATGATACCCCTCCTCTCATGCCCATAGATGCAGTAAGAGCCTGCTAAGGGATACCTCCGGAAGATGGGCAGCAGCGTCTATCCGTGTATCAACATCCCATACTGCGCTCACCAACCCGCCTGCCAAGCGTGGTGAGAATGGCAGCTACCCCTCATGGAGATCCATGAGGGAGGCCTATGTTCATCAGTGGACGTTTTATGGCTGAAATGATGATGATGAATGGGTTGCGACCTGGTTGACCTGTGTTGTTACTCTAACTTCCTACTTCATCCAATCCATACTAATATTAAAAAAGTTTGTTTGTCTGTTACGCTTTCACTGGTAAACCGTAGATAGTGTTATTATTAAGATCGGTCGTTGTATTTTAGGGGGCCACGATGACACAGACAGATGTTTTTAGATATATCGCCAAGAAAAAGGCCCAGCTGTTTTTTCCTGTACTGAGGTTTGAATCTTTAGCATTTAACAAGAAACGATCACAAATTAAACTTTTAAATCTAGGATATGGAGTTCAATTTCAAATGAAACCAACGACGTTTATGTCATACTATCCGAAAATGCAGACAGAGACATGTCTAGAGAATCCATCAATGCTGAGGATTTGATGAAGACCATTGTGCAATAAGAACGCAATAAAACTTGAATTTGATTTACACAGCGTCGGCAACTGGTAGGTACTCATGCTGTTCGGGATGCTGCTGTGCCTGGGACATTGTTAAATGGATCAAGGCTTGCCAATACCATTGTTAGCTGAGTTGGCTATATTCAGAGGAAAAACATGTCAATACTTTTTAAGTAAGTCGCGGATTGCCTAACGATTTTTTCCTTCACCGTGAAAGCAAGGAATTATGCGGTCGAATTACGAATAGGAAAAATAGCGTTCATGTAATCGATCGCAAAATTCAAGCTAGCTATCCTATCACAAACGCTTTAACTTACTTAATGACTAAACAATAAATTCCTATAAATATCTATTAAATGAGAATTTATTATCATTTAGTTTATTTCAGCTTTCGCTGAGAATGGACTATAAGATGCGTCTGTAAGCCGCCGCGGACGGACGCGGCTTGTTTTTACTAGATAGCACAAAATATACTAAGCTCTGGCCGGCCGGATTATAACTCCAAGAGGAGAGATGCTCGCGGACAGCCATGCAAACTCCTCAGCTGCGTCCGTTAGCCGCGATTTAGAGAGTGCCACAGGGGCGATGTACAGACATCGCCCCTGTGGCACTCTCTAAATCGCGGCATTGAGTTAGCGCTGCGTCGACTGAGCGCTGATTTTTGTTTTTTTTTTTTCGAATTGACAATATATGTTATTGACCGCAGATGGCCATGACAACGTTACCGGACTGGCGAGCGCAGAAGGCGCCCAGCCGCAAAAGTTAGGTTGGGGCAACAAGCTTAAGGGCACCACTTAGGTTCGAACCACGGCTTGGACTGTTGCCAGATTTTTGAATGTACTGATGGTTAACGTCCAGGTGCAAAACTGCACCTTAAGACGAAAGAGTGTATTCTTCGGCCCCGCCGGCGGGACCGGTTATTGAATATGTGCCTAGCAGCTAATGTGGGACGAGTTGACGTCACCTCCGGGTTAGCGGCGGTGAGCTCGTCAACGGGCAAGCCGAGAACATGTCTCGGTCGACGGAGGAAAACTGAGCGCTGACGCTCCGTCGTTCTACATATAAATCTGAACCACATGCCACACGATGCGTTGTAATGACGGAGGGCGACGCAGCGCACGCGCCGCTCACAAGGGGAGGAGGGAGACGAGGTGGGGAAAGGAGCTTCGTTGAAACGACGGCGACGGAGCGGCAGCGACTGAGACATCCTACACCAACACTGCGAAGTCGGAGATAGCTTTGTTGACGCAGCGCTCGTGTGGCATTCACCGCGTTAAAATCATTGCATTGCGACGACGCAGCGCTGCTGCAACGCCCGTGTGGCATTTTTCTACGGACGCATCTAAAAGTTTGTTCCCAGCTTTAAAATAACAGAGGACAAATCCGCTACAGCTTATGAGCCCGCCCGCAGCCTACCATAGTGTGGGGGTTGTACATTATTCAGTTGCCCTACAAGCCTCTTACTTTCGTAGGATCCTCGTTATTACCCTCGCGTAGTGAGATGAAGTGCAGGAACAATCGGGTTAGACAAACTGTTTTGATAACAAACTTATTGGAATTAAATGTTTATATCAAGAAAATTTAAAATTTTCGCGATCCCAATACATATTAAATATCAAAAACACAGGAATTTATCGCATTATCATCATCATCATCATTAGGACTTCAGCCGTAGGACGTCCACTACTGGACATAGGCCTCCCTCATTGATCTCCAAGTACTGAGCATGAGGGATTGTTGCCATACTCGCCCCACTTGGCAGGCGGGTTGGCGAGCGCAGTACGGGACTTTGATACACGGAAAGACGCTGCTGCCTATTTTCAGCAGGCTTTTACTGCATCCACGGGTATGAGTGGAGGGGTAACATTCTACTGGCACCTCACGGCAATTAACAATTTGGAATATGAATGTCTAACAAGGCCTATTAGGCCCTAAAGGCCTATTGTAGCTTTATGTTTCAATAGTTGTTATTTTTTTTAAGCTGGTGGTTTAACGAAATAAAATAAATATGAGTAATAAGTAATAACTTCATGTTAACATCTGCATACCGTATAGTTCCGTCAAGTGTGTGATATCCAACAATAAGCATACAAATATCTGTGTAAAACTAACTTGAGGTAAATAAATTATTTAATTTTATTTCAAATAATTAACGTGGCCATATTGTGGAGACTCCGTGCATTCTCACAGCTAGTGACATCACATCCGACTCGTGTATCCCGCGCTCTATCAAGAAGGCGTGAGCTGTTCTCCTGCGATCATTCGTCTGGCCTTACAGACAATTTGGAGGTAATACCAGTAACACTGCTTGACGGGCTCTGATTTACGTGCTTGGCTGCTTCTTAGATACAGTCGACTTTAGTAGGTCTAACCATGAGTTTTCACAATCTATACTCGCTAGCGACTGTAGTTGAAAAATGTATGAAAACTTATACAGCGCCTCTAGCGGATAGTTTGGTACTAAAATACGCAGTAAACTATACTGCAGCGGCTGTAGTTTGGGCTTCATTTGCTTAGAATTTTGTATTAAATATGAGTTACAAATCTGACAGAATAGTCATAAAAGTAATTTTAAAAACATTATTGCCGTGGGGTGCCGGCAGTAGAATGTTACCCCTTCTCTCCTACCCGTGGATGCAGTAAGAGCCTGCTAAGGGATGAAGATGGGCAGCAGCGTCTTTCCGTATATCAACATCCCGTACTGCGCTCACCAACCCGCCTGCCAAGCGTGGTGGGTATGGCAACTACCCCTCATGGAGATCCATGAGGGAGACCTTAGTTCAGTAGTGGACGTTTTACGGCTGAAATGATGATGATGAAACAATACCGGGTGTTAGTGTAAACAGTCTTATCCTTGAAACCACAGACTAGGTATCAGGAACAGAGTCCAAAACCGATGAAAAAATAATAATTTATTTTTACATAATTTTTGCAAAGAAAATCCTCATAGATCATGAATGCGTTTCACCCTACACACACTACGATTTCTGAGGCTACGAAACACGTGCGTAGGTGCAATGCGCCTTCTCTCTCTCTTAAACGTGCCGCCCGCCGCCTTTCGGCAACTCGCCGTTTCTTTGAAGCGCCGACAAAAACACCCGCCAAGGTCCCGCGGCCAGACCCACGCGAGCGCCCGCGCCGCCACTTCGCCAGTCGCGTGCAATCTCGTGAGGTCGATACATCGCGACCCTTATGTGTGCCGATTCGCGGTAAAATGTAAACTAATGTAACTTATCTGTGCTGTGACAATGTCGTACACAAGCGAACAGTGGACTGAAAAGGTGCGGCTTTATGCCATAGCTGGTGGGTGACCTTGGCACGTAGGATGTACACAGAGCGGTTTCCAGGACATCGTGTGCCAAGCCGGGAAACTATCCTAGCGGCTACACAAAGGCTACGTATGTAAATAAGACTTGTTTGTTAATGAACTTTTTGGTTGGGCGGGCGACGTACGGCTGTAATTAGGGTGTCCAAAAAATCACGTTCCTTAGATTAGAAATGAATTATCAAAATGTAACGAAACTAATTGACTATTATTTTTAATTATTACTTATATCAATTCATTTTAGGGTTATACATTCGTGGTTTAAGTGATAAGTGTGTTCACACTAACACACTATAAGTCACAATAAAATTGGTTTTATACGTGGTTACCAATACCACAAATGACAAAATTAATAACGCAAACATGTCAATAATAATTAAAAAAAGCATGTCAACAAGAAAGTCCTATGGAATATTGGTAAAATTACCTCTACAATAATAAACAAATGTAAAATAATAAATAAAAAAATAATGAAAGAAATTTGTCAATTTCGGTTGGTAATAAAAATGTCATAATGGTCAATCTATCCCACTAATATTATAAAGCCGAATGTTTGTATGGAGGTTTGTTACCTATTCACGCAAAAACTAGCTTACGTATCGAGCTGAAATTTTGCAAACATACCTACCTAAGTATAGATGTTGACTAGGATCTACTAGTGTATTATACTATTATCTGTGCTAGGATTAACACATAGGCTACTTTTTATCCGGGTATAACGCATGTGAAGCGGTGGGCACAAGCTAGTTTATTATAAGTAGGTACAGTCAAGGTCAAAAATATGTATACACCACAGAGTGACAAAAAGCGTAGTCATCTGAATGGTCATAAATTCGGCAAAATAAAAATGTACCTAAATTTGTATACATACTTTGAGAGATAACTATGTAAACAACAGTTGCAATAATATGTCCTCATTTATTTAATCATAAACTTAGATACACCATAAAGTTCAAAAATATATACATATATACACTATAATGTGTCACTTTTGAATTTTTAATTTCATTTGACTTCCCGTATCATTGTGTAGGTGAAAATGTATCGCATTAGCGATCATTTAAAACACAGGATTGTTGCCTTCTGCGAGGAGGGTGTATCCGTGTCTGATATAGCTGACGAATTGGGCATCACGGTAAGAAAAATGTTATGTAATTAGAACTTACCGCCGAAAATGTCACTTTCTTTTAGCTTTAGAATACTTCGTCATAGATAATACGAATAATTTTCCATTTCAGAGAAAAACAGTTTATATATGGAAGCAAAGATGCGGGTATATAGACATATTAGATCAGGTACTCCTTCCAACAGGTCATACATACTTTGGAAATTGACATATCAAATTCGTCCATACATAATGCGATACTAGTGCAGCAGTGGATTAACTAGCATGAGGACCTTCATTTAATAAAGATGCCCCCAAAAAGTCCGGACATAAACCCAATTGAAAACTTGTGGGGTCTAATGGTTCAAAACTGGGACTCTTCAGTTGTGAGAACCACTGAAAATTTAAGAAATCACGCAAAGGAGATTTGGGATTTGTTTATAGGTACAAATAGTATATGTTTAAACATGGTAAACTCAATGAGAGACCGACTAGACGCGGTTATTGAAGCTGACGGAGGATATACTCGCTATTGAGTAATTTTTGTTTCAAAATGGAGGACAAATATTAGAATTATTATTTTCCACTTAAGTTTAAGGAGCTACTTTTTTAGTTATTTATTACAGTTATTTTAATTAAATATTTGCCTTTTATTAAAAATACGTAAAAAAACAGAAAATAGGGTAAGTCGCCAATTACTGGCCACCTTTCATAACTGGCCCCATCGTACTAATAATACAATCTGTTCACGTACCTACAGAATTCATTTTCAGTTTAAGGTGTTATTGACTGGCCACCCTTCAATAACTGTCGAAACCAAGTTATACGAGAATAAAACGAGTAGGTGCACATAGTTCATGTTTAGTATGACGTCACGCCAATAACGTCGTGACAGGTCAAAACATGAGACAAACATATGCAATGACAAGTCTGCACTGTTTTCGTGAATTGTCAAAACATTCTATTCAAATTTGTTTCGTGTGACAAGACCGTAAAGTTGATTTTCGCTGATTTATATTTTGTATACATATTTTCGTAGCAGTTAGTGAATCTATCTTTAATGACATAAATATGACTACAATATTTTGCATCATTTGCAGGATACTTATTATGTAATTTTGATTGCATACAAGTTTTTGAACTTGCCTTATACATATTTATGTGGCCATTGCAGTTTGCATATTTATTAGTGTTTGGAGGAGTACATATCTTTTGAATTTTTTATGATTACTTTATTTTTACAACATTACTTGCATATATATCTTTGACCTTGACTGTACGTAAATGTCAAACAATTATCTGAAAAAAATATAAAATGATACAACTGAGTATGGCAACTATCCCCTCATGATCACTACTTGTACATCCCTGAGCTTATGCCCAACAGTGGACGTCCTACGGCTGAGATGATAATGACTAAAATACTATCCAAAATCCAACCTTTTGAGAAATCCACTATGCCTTACCTTTCACAAAATCCAATAAAAGTATACGGTCAGAACCGACTACTCCGTAAACTACGGCACCAAATAACCACTTGACCAAAGATTAAAATCGTTAGATGTGCCCTGACACCAAAAACTGTGGTCATTGTCTTTGTATGTGTGTTTACAATAATGCCGACGCACGCACACTGGTTTTGCCAACAAACCAAACTCATTGTTACCATTAGGCGGTTCACACACTGCCACGCACCACGCTGCTGCACCATGTTGCGTGAATGCGTCTTCTGACGTTGCTTGTAAGTATCTCCGTTTGTATAGAAAACACGCACAGTCCAACACACTGAAAATTCAACTACGCGCATTCATGCACATCACGCGCTCAAGCGCGGAGTAACATTCATCACCGCGCGTAGGTGCGGGGCGAGACGCATGGTATGGCACATCGAGTTCCGCAGTCTAGCGAACAGCTTTGAATGAAATGAGTCAGAGCCGCCGTGATCCACAAAACGCAACTACGCGCGTAAGCTCGTGAAAAACCAGCACGATGATGCAGATCTGCACTCCCGCCAGTACGTGCGTAGGTGCGTCGACACGCAACATGTAGCGTGGTGCGTGGCAGTGTGATAACCGCCTTATTGTGCAATCATATTGCACGAACTATCGTGAAGAAAAAACATACCGCGTCCCGCTAACATTAGAGGTACCTATACTGATTCCAAATGAGCGAGCTACTTCATTTCGTTTGGGAACAACATTACACGTCGCGCGCGGTCACATCAGGGTAAGTGCGTATCTAACAATTTAAATCTGTGTATCTAAGATGTATCATGGGTCCATTCATCGTCGTACCTACCTACTCATCATCATCATCCTAATCAGGCTCATGGAACTCTTGTTATTTTTGTTGAATAATTAAGAATTAAGTATTTTGTGTGTACCTACTTAGTAAATGAAGTTCCAAATCATCAGGGTCACTGAACTTGGTTATTTAAGTTGACAAATTAAAGTATTATTTTGTGTGTAAAACCAGTAAAACAGAGAATCCTCAAGACTATGGCAGCTATGGAGAAACCCAAGTTTCAAGTGTCGGCCATTTCGGTGGGGTCGTAAGGCGAGGCTGTTCACACCCAGTCAGTCTTAAAATCTCACCAATAAGGTCGGCATGAAGTCTTCGTCTTCAACATCAGACAAACTCCCTTCAAGTGCAGCATTTCCATCATCCAAGTTTGCTGACATCGAGGACCTCGCATTTACTTGTATGTACCTACCGTGTTCGGAACGTGTAGGTACAGGTAAATCATCATCATCATTTCAGCCGTAGGACGTCCACAAGGACATAGGCCTCCCTCATGGATTTCCAGTTATTGCGGTTGGAAGCGATCAGTATCCACCGTCAACCTGCGGTCTTCACCAGGTCATCAGCCCATCTTGTTGGTGGACGTCCTACGCTGCGCTTGCCGGTCCGTGGCCTCCACTCGAGAACCTTTCGGTCCCATCGGCCATCTGTTCTGCGAGCTACATGACCTGCCCATTGCCACTTCAACGTGCTAATCCGTTTGGCTATGTCGGTGACCCGAGTTCTTCTACGTATCTCCTCATTTCTGATTCGATCGCGTAAAGAAACCCCGAGCATAGCCCTCTCCACACATAGCTCGTTGAGCGACTCTGAGCTTATTCGAGTGAATGACCACGGCTCGGTTCCATATGTCATCACTGGTAACACAGGTAAATACATTCACGATAATTTTATCAAAAATCTTGTGTATAGTTAGTATATGCTGTTACTAAGACTGCGCTGTCCGTCTATCTGTCAGTTACCAGGCTGTATTACATGAACCGTGATAGCTAGACAGTTGAAATCATTGTTTTACTGACAATGTATTTCTGTAGCCGCTATAACAACGAATAGTTACTAAAAACAGATTAAAATAAATATTTAATATCTCATAGACAACAAACGTGACTTTTTTGCTCGATATTAATATAACGGCAACAGGTAGGCTTTTTTATATACTACTAAATGACAAGAAAACGTACGGTACGTAGAGTAAATTTTTAGAAGGGCTACATAGAGAAGAGCTAGACTGTTCCAAATTAACCGGCAAACGACCTTGCATTAATGATACGTTGAATGAGATGAACATACTGAGAAACCTGTCCAGTGATAACTAAAAAGTAAAAAATAAAGTAAAAGTAAAAACTTTTTAAACAAGCTTATTTAGAAATGAAAAATGCAATCAAAATGTTGTCTCCGACGGGACTCGAGGGGACTTTGGATTTTCGACCCGACGGTTAATTGCTCCGTAGCCGAATGGTAAAGGCAGCCTGCGTTAAAGATGTTCGTCTGTACGTTATGGGTTCGAGAC
Source organism: Pasiphila rectangulata (assembly GCA_963082625.1). Lineage (NCBI taxonomy): Eukaryota > Metazoa > Arthropoda > Insecta > Lepidoptera > Geometridae > Pasiphila > Pasiphila rectangulata. Next base: position 12,283,582 of record OY720253.1, read on the forward strand.
CCGTCGGAGACAAAAAAAAAATATTGCATTTTTCATTTCTATAAATGATACCTTAATGTGGGTTTACACTTTAAATACAAAAATAGTTTATAAAAGCTTATTTAGGTTCTAAGCTATCAAGTTATTTAATTTACTCATTTATGTACACAGGTAAATCTCGCGACAAGCTTTTATATCACATAAATTGTGTAAAGACGTTTTGAGTTGACATTAAACTTTTATGAAAAATGTTTATTTGTTAAAAAGTTTTTTTTTACTTTAAATTTATTATTCTATGAATTAATCTTTCTAATGGTAGTAAGTAATAAAGGAACACTAAAAACAAACACATTAAATAAAAATTATAAATTATATTCAGAAAAAAAGCTTTTGAACTTTCTAATCTAGCAAGAACATAACATTTTCATTTAAGACAACGCCGATAGGTATACATATGTATAAACCGAGTAAGTATTCTAATTAATAGTACTGCTTAATCAAGATTATCAATATGTTATTATTTTTATAAACTGTAAGGGACTTAGCATAGCTTTTTGGTATTAAGTGATAAAGTCCCGGAAAAATTATGTGTTAATTGCGAAAGTTAACAAGGTACATAGAATGCTAATTCATTAATATAAGGATTAAAAATAGCTTATTAAATAATCAAACATGTCATTTGTTTATTTTCTAATTTTTATCAGCCGAATTTAATGTTTGTAAACAAAATCTAATTGCTTCCTTTGGATTGGTTTTTTGACAGAGTTAATTATTATTTAGTAATTTATAGTGAAGGGAGTGGTCACAAATCCCCGATAAATAAGAAATATAATATAAAAACCAACAGGAAGAAAATTATTTGTAGGTGAAGTATTGACAGCGTGTTTACAACATCCTGCACCGAAGTATATGTGGAACATCTCAAGGAAATGAAAAAGTTCAATTGTTTTTCGAGTTAAGTGGCCTTCGAACCCACATTGGTCCAATTGATACTGGACCCTTCCTAAAGCCGGGAGTGCTATAAGAACCTACGGGACCCCAAAACTGTTTATAGGGTTTTTCATTGCCTTGAAGACACGCCGATAAACAGGAACCTAGGTTAAGCGAACTTCTGTGAGACAAGGGCATAACAATACTCAGGTAATTAAACAATCAATAACTTTTTTTTATGAAATAAGGGCCTAAATTAAAATGTATTTTAATTAAACTGAACTGAATTCTTGTATAGAAGCATGCACTAGGTACTAAAACTACTCACTTTGGTTCTTTTCACAAATAAACTTATCAAAACGTTACACATCATTGGTTACAGCTACGACCTCCGTGGCGCAGTTGCTCTGGCCGGCTAGCCCGGGGGGGTCCACCCATCTTAGTTTGTATTTCTGTTCAAAGCTGCTACGAGTGTGAAGATGTTTGATAGTCTGTTTGATAATATCTTTCAGAAAGTTCAGTTTGTCAGTTTCTTTGTCCCTACTACTCCGCAGCTTAAATTGGAGCAAGAAAACCTCTGCAGCGAAATAAGGGTGACTTAGATCATAACATGGTTGATTCTGCGAAAAAGTAAGGATTAGATGTTTTTAGGGTTCCGTACCCAAAGGGTAAAAACGGAATCCTATTACTAAGACTCCGCTGTCCGTCTGTCTGTCACCAGGTTGTATCTCATGAACTGTGATAGCTAGATAGTTGAAATGTTCACAGATTATGAATTTCTGTTGCCGTTGTATAACAGCTAAAAACAGAATAAAATAAATATTTATGGGGGGCTCCCATGCAACAAACGTGATTTTGATTTAATAATGATACGGAACCCTATGTGCGCGAGTCCGACTCGCACTTAGCCGATGATTTTTTATTTTATTTTGACGACCTCCGTGGCTTTGTTGGTTTACTAGCTGTCTGATAAATAATAAATAAATAAATAAATAATGCTGAACAAATCACACAGTATCATCTAGCCCCAAGCTAAGCAGAGCTTGTGTTATGGGTACTAGATGACTGATATACTTAATACATTATACTACATAGATAGATATTTTTATTATAAATAGAAAAACACCCAGAACACCCTGAACAAATATCTACAGATCGTACAGACATTTGTCCCGAGGCGGGAATCGAACCCGCAACCCCATGCGTCGCAGACGGACCTTCGCCCGCTGCGCCACAGGGCTCGTCGAGCTGATACAGATGAGCTTGCGGGTTCGATTCCTGCCGAGTGACAAATGTTTGCCTTTTTGCATTTCTGATATTTGTATCGGGTCTGGGTATTTTTAAACCCCCGACAAAAAACAGGGTTGTTATATTTGAATGTATTTGTATAAGTTTGACCGCTGTGTGTGTGTCTGTCAATGGCCGTAGCTCTAACACGAGTGGACCGAGCATGCAGTTTTTGTTATTTAAAAGCAAATTTTCTAACGAACATGTTTTATCAAAGTCGTTTAAGAGGTTTACAAGACATGGGGAGTGCAGTAGGGATGAACAATCGAATCTTTCCAAATATAACCGAGTTTGGTATTAAATTATAGGAAATGATGTGTAGACCAGTATCCCTGCAATCATGATAAGAATATTTTTTAACATTTTTATATACTTATGCTATATTAGTAAAAAGTATTATCTTTAACCATTTCAAATTTGAAGTCAATAGCATCAGTAGTTCTCGAGATATCCATTTGTGACAGACATACAGACAAAGTGATACCATAACCATTTACCATTTTCTAAAAATACATATGTACTTAGGTTGGTATGGTAGGGACCTAATATTCTAACATGATCAAGCTCGCTTGCTGATTTGGTTAATTTAGATAGATAGATAGAAAATGCTTAGATGACAATTTTGGCGGTTTTTAGCGATAAGACCGCTAGTTGTCATCTAAGGGGTTTAAAGATACATGAAAGATTTTACGAAGTTTTTCAAATATACCATCCATCCATCTCAGCCGAAGGATTGCTGTTCACGGCCACTGCTAGATATAGGCCTCCCTCATGGATCCACAGAATCATGAAGGGTTGTTGCCATACTCGCCACGCTTGCCAATACGTCTGCCAAATATGTGAATGTGTGAGTTTAGTTAAGATTATAAATAGGACTTGTTCCATTTTACTTTCACAAGCATTCTGCATTTATGGACAAACTATTCGTAGGTTCTGCCGCCGGCGGTATCAGTTCAATAAGCTAATAGTTTTCTTGTTTAATCTCGGTCATATAAAGAAACTCAAATCATTTTGTTCTTACCGGAAATCGAGTTTTTTCACTTATTAGACAATAAACGTGAGGATCAAATATGCTATCGTAAATATTTTCTAACAAGGAAGTTAGGTTAAGATGGCTTAGCTGTGATGCAAATGATACAGCTTTCGTCCACTTTTTACCAGTGAGCAGGTCATGCGATTCATTCCAATTGACATATCCATATGTACGGGCAGTACTTGCACCACCATTTTCCACTTTACGGATCGTTGTGTCCAGTGGGATGACAGTGTGTTCTTGTCTATTCATTTGATTGGTGAGTTTGTTGACAGCTGTTGTCAGCTGCTCCATTTGTTGTTGCATTTGTTTCTGTCCATTTATTTGATCAGTGAGATTCTTGCCAACGTTTGTCAGTTGCTCCATCTGTTGTTGAATTTGTTTCTGTCCATTCATTTGATTGTTTACAGCTGTTGTTAGCTGCTCCATCTGTTTTTGCAGTTGCTCTTGTTCATTCATTTGATTGTTTACAGCTGTTGTTAGCTGCTCTATCTGTTTTTGCAGTTGTTCTTGTTCATTCATTTGATTGTTTACAGCTGTTGTCAGCTGCTCCATCTGTTTTTGTATTTGTTCTTGTTCATTCATTTGACGGGAGAGTTTGTTGACATCCGTTGTCAATTGCTCTATCTGTTGTTGCATTTCTTCTACGACACCTGACATCTGGCCACTTCTGAAAGTAATTTTGAAAACGTATTGTTTTATTTACGAAATAAGGAAGGTAACTTACAAATACCTATGATCCAGCCACTTTCGATTTAGATAGATAGATAGATAACACTTTATTGATCACCACATGTAACAAAAAATATACCGAGGTATAAAAACAAGCAAAATGAATGTTCAGTAGAATGTATGTATGTCAACAAACTGTCAATGCTTAACCTAAAAATAACTTCCTTTCTGTTGGTTTGTTTAAAGATTTCTTAATTATTCAGGATTTGTTACCCTTCAATATAAATTACTATTAATTCGGCCTATCCAGAAACAATTCAATTTTAAGTGTGACGGTTTGTTGTCCCTCCTCTCATGCCCCTGGATGCAGAGCCTGCTAAAGCATACCTCCGGAAGATGGGCAGCAGCGTCTTTCCGTGTATCAACATCCCATACTGCGCTCACCAACCCGCCTGTCAAGCGTGGTGAGGAGATCCATGAGGGAGGCCTGTGTTCATCAGTGGATGTTTTATGGCTGAAATGATGAATGATGATGATGATTCTACATGGAAAGTGGCTGGAGTATAAGTACCTATATCCTTTGTGGTTAGCCAACAGGTATCGTCCTTGTTACTAGGTTACGAATATCTTGATAGGTAAATTATAAATATCCCTACTAATAATATAAAAGAAAAAGTGTGGATTTATGCATTGTTTCCCTTTTCACGTCAAAACAGCTGAACCGATTTGGATGAATTTTAATACCTAAGAGTAGATTAGATGGAGACGAACATAGGCTACTTTCCGTTGCGTAAATTAAACCAAAAGGGGTTAAACAGGGGATGAAAGTTTGTATGGAATAATCGTTATTTTAATAATATAAAAGAAAAAGTGTGGATGTATGCATTGTTTCCCTTTTCACGTCAAAACAGCTGAACCGATTTGGATGAATTTTAATACCTAAGAGTAGATTAGATGGAGACGAACATAGGCTACTTTCCGTTGCGTAAATTAAACCAAAAGGGGTTAAACAGGGGATGAAAGTTTGTATGGAATAATCGTTATTTTTTCACTTGATTTACTTTAAATTTCACATAAATAATTAGATACCAAAATTATTAAACACATTTCAGCGATTAGAATAAAATTTTAGGTAAAAAAAACTTTTTAACAAACAAGCTTTTATTTAAACGTACCCACTAAAAATAATAAAATAAACATTTTCCATTAAAGTTTAATGTCAACTTAAAACGTCTTGTAATAAAAAAGGCTTGTCGCGAGATTAACCTGTGTGCTTAGAATAAAAACATTACAGAAACCAAGTCCGCGCGACGTAGTGTTCAATGTCAAATCACGCCGAACGTGTCTCGCGCAAAAAAAAATATTATGACGGTTTGTGCAATTAAATTGTGTCACAACACCTGAAAAACAAAAGAAGTGTAACAATTAACCTAATTAAATATCAGTAACATAAACAAAGTGTCTATTTTGACCTAATTAACTAGAAAATTCTATGAAATATTGCAGGCTTACTTGTGAAAACTGATATTGTTACACTTCTTTTGTTTTTCAGATGTGTTGTGACACAATTTAATTGCACAAACCGTCATATTTTTTTTTTGCGCGAGACGTTCGGCGTGATTTGACATTGAACACTACGGCGCGGCTCGGCGATTGGAGCCATAAGTGCTTCAAAATGGACGCGCGGACTTGGTTTCTGTAGTGTTTTTATTCTGTTACATACATACATACATACATACAGACAGGGCAAGCTAAATAAAAGCTTGTAAAAACACTTAGTGTTTTTATTCTAAGTTTTCAGCGTTTCTCAAAAATCAGCCCCTGAGTGGTAACTTAGGGGGATGAAAGTTAGAAATTCGTAGTTTTTTTACTTGATTTACAAGAAATTTTGCATAAATATTGGGACATAAAAATAATCAAACGAATATTGTAACATCACATACAACATAGATCCGTACCTCTCAGGGTTTACGTTTAACAGAACAAGACGTTGCTACTAGAAAAATTAGGACGCGCTATCGAAGCGTTTCACCAATTTACTTAGATCTCGGGTCTTACTTATTATGATCCGTCAAAGCGGCTTATATGTGTTGTGGGGATCTTTCCCATATTTTATTATTTATTTAAGTAAGTATATTCTTATTTTCAGTCTATCTTATATATACACTACTTATATCTATCTTGCTTTTATATGCTATTTATTACACGATATTACTCTAAACATTAACACCGCACATAATATTATTTATAATATGAACGAACGGCATGTCAGAATGATGATGAGTATGAGGCGCGTGACGTCACACGCGCTCGGCTTGTCCACCGGAGCCGAGCGCGCCCGAAGTACACCCGCGCGCGCGCATGCCCCGTATCGGCCCAGCCGCGCTAGCCGTCGGGAATCTTCGGGTGGCGGCCAACGGCCCGCTATGCACGCGCCAGTCGGATGAAGCCTGAGCTAACGATCGCTAACGTATTACCTTACTTTTCCCGCCTATTTCGCGAAACTACGCAATTACGGTTTGTCGTGTGTTTATGTGCTATCTTCTATCTATCCTATTGACTGTGCCTTCTAACTTTCTCCTTCTATCTCTGTACTGTGAACTGTGTTGTGTGTGTACCTCTGTACGAACAATTGTATTATACGTGAGGAGCTTGATACAAGCGTGTTTATATTTATTGCGCTTGTACCCCGAGACGCAGCACCCCATCACCTACAACTGGTGACCCCGTTTTGGAATACACCCAGAAGGTACAATTTCAAATATTAAAATGAGTGATAGTGGCGAATCCAGTACCGCCAAGTCGAATCAAGATGGCGTTACCCAAAGATGCACGGCGCGGAAACTAAAAATACGCAAATTCACGGAGCGTGACGCAGATAGCTACAGGATACAAATAAAAATACCTCCGTTTTGGCCAGAAGACCCGGAAATTTGGTTTGCGCAAATTGAAGGACAATTCGTCGTGTCGAATATCACGGACGACACGACAAAGTTCTATTACGTAACGAGTCATCTAGATCCGCAATACTCGAAGGAAGTAAAGGACATAATTACCTGCCCGCCCGCCACCAACAAGTTCGGCAAGCTAAAGGAGGAGTTAATAAAACGCCTTTCAGCATCACGTGAGCGGAACATTCAACAGCTGCTTATGCACGAGGAATTGGGAAACCGTAAGCCATCCCAGTTCCTGCGACATCTTAAAAGCCTCGCTGGAACTACAGTGCCCGACGAGTTCATACGCAGTATTTGGTGCAGCCGACTCCCCAGCAACCTGCAGACACTGATCGCTTCGCAACCCTCTACCTCACTCGAAGCCTCAGCCGACCTCGCAGACAGGGTACACGACATCGTAACACCCACTGCGCAGGTAGCAGCAGCGTCGTCGACCCCTATCCCCGGTTCCATGCAGTCCATGGCCAGCGAGATCGCGGAATTGAAGGAGGCCGTCAAGAACCTGACCATGCAGCTCAACAACCCGCAACCACGTTCCCGCCCTAATAACCGGCGGAACAACCAGCAACGCAAGCGCTCGAGATCCCGGTCCCAGGCCAGCTACCGCCGTTTCCCTATCTGCTGGTACCACGACCGACACGGCAGCAACGCGACTCAGTGTGTGAAACCCTGTGATTACGAGAAGTCGGGAAACGCTCAGGGCAGTCGATAAATGCGACTGACGATTGCCCCGCTTCTCCTGGTCGCCTCTTCGTGACTGACCGCCGATCCAGCACCACCTTCCTCGTGGACACCGGAAGCGACGTCTGCGTCTTCCCTCTCTCTGCACTTCGGGAACGTCGAGCGAAGACCAGCTACGAGTTGACAGCTGCCAACGGCAGCGTCATACACACCTTCGGCTCACATCCGCTTAATTTAGATATAGGACTTAGGCGCGACTTTCCTTGGAGCTTCATTGTTGCCGACGTAACTAAAGCTATAATCGGAGTTGATTTTTTAAGTCATTATAGTCTTATTGTAGATGTCCGCAATAAGCGTATAGGTCGCATAGTAGATAACGTAACTTCATTGTCAACTAAAGCTTTCTTTGTTAATGCTCCTGATAATGTTTGTTCAGTTAAGGTTCCATCCGGTAATTCTCGCTTTCACAAAATTTTATCTGAATTTCCTGAAATCACTAAACCGGCTGGCATGCCTTTCATCCATAAACATAACACTGTACACCACATACGCACCACACCTGGTCCCCCCATTTCATGTTCCCCTCGCAGGTTAGCTCCGGATAAGCTCAAGTTGGCGAAACAAGAGTTCGACTTGATGCTGAGTAACGGTACGGCACGTCCATCCGAGAGTCCGTGGTCTTCTCCTCTGCATTTGGCCCCCAAGAAGGATAACAGCTGGCGCCCTTGCGGAGATTACCGACTACTGAACGCTCGGACTATCGCTGACAGGTACCCTATCAAACATATCCAGGATTTTTCCCACAACATTTCTGGTTGTAATGTTTTTTCAACCATTGATTTAGTTAAAGCCTACAACCAGATCCCGGTAAACGAGGAGGACATCCAAAAGGCCGCCATAACCTGTCCTTTTGGATTATTTGAATTTCCTTTTATGAGTTTCGGACTACGGAACGCCGGACAGACCTTCCAGAGGTTTGTAGACGAGGTAACTCGAGGGCTGGAGTTCTGCTACTGTTACCTGGACGATTTTTTAATTTTTAGTCACTCCGAAGCAGAGCACGAGAGTCACCTCCGCCAGCTATTCGAGCGCATGCAGAAATACGGCATCGTGGTGAACACATCCAAATGTGTGTTCGGCGCCACAGAGGTAGAGTTTCTAGGTTACCACATATCCAGCGCCGGTACTAAGCCTCTCGATAGCAAAGTCCAGGCTATCAAAGAATTCCCTGCACCGAAAACTATCAGGCAACTCAGACGATTTTTGGGGATGTTGAATTTTTACAGGCGATTTATCCCTGACGCTGCAAAAATTCAGGCCCCATTAAACGCCCTGTTAGCCGGATCGGTAAAGGCTTCTGATCCTGTAGACCTGGCAGGTGAGTCTCTCGCGGCTTTCGAACTCACCAAGGAAAGCCTCTGCAATGCTGCTTTACTTGCACACCCCGATTGCCAAGCAAAGTTAGCGTTGGTCACTGACGCTAGTGACCTAGCATTGGGTGCAGTAATCCAGCAGTTCAAGGATGAGGAATGGCAACCACTGGCATTTTTCTCACGGAAACTTAGCCCTTGTCAGCAGAAATACTCTCCTTACGACCGCGAGTTACTTGCCATCTACGAGGGCATTAAGTACTTCCGGCATATGCTCGAAGCCAGAGACTTCACGGTCTATACAGACCATAAGCCAATATGTCACGCCTTCAGCGAACGCAAAAATACTTGCTCGCCACGTCAATTCAGGCATCTGGATTTTATCTCCCAATTCACTAGCGATATCCGGCACATATCCGGTAAAGATAATGTGGTGGCCGATACGCTTTCGCGAATTGAAGAATTGCAGAGTCCAGTTGACCTTGTTGTGCTTGCACAGTCCCAACTCGCTGATGCTGAGCTATCTTCTTTTCTCTATGACGAACCAACATCACTTCGCTTAGAGAAAATTACAGATACTGGCAGCAACGTGGACATATACTGTGACGTGAGTACTGGCATACCAAGACCCTTCGTGACCAAATCACTGCGTAAGCAAGTTTTCGACAGCCTCCACTGCTTAAGTCACCCTGGCGCAAACGCTACTGCTAAACTTGTAGCACAGCGTTATGTTTGGCCAGAAGTCAGAAAGGACTGTCGGGAATGGTCACGAACTTGCTTGGATTGCCAGCGCTCCAAGATCAACCGTCACGTATCCGCTCCGCTAGGCACGTTTGACTTACCTAAAGCCAGATTTGCTTATGTGCACATCGACCTGATCGGCCCCATGCCAATTTCAAATGGCTTCCGCTATTGTCTTACTGCCGTAGACCGCTTTACCAGATGGCCAGAGGCCATCCCTCTGGTGGACATTACGGCGGAAACGGTTGCCAAGGCATTGCTATCAGGTTGGATTGCCCGGTTTGGTTGCCCAACCGATATAGTGACTGATCGAGGACGGCAGTTTGAATCGGCACTATTTCAATTTCTCGCGAAGCTTGCCGGTTTCAAACACCGTAAGACTACTGCGTACCACCCCGCCTGCAACGGGCTAGTGGAGCGATTCCACCGCCAGCTAAAGACAGCAATAACTTGCCACGCTGACAGTAACTGGACCGAATCGCTGCCATTAGTCCTACTAGGCATAAGGAGTGCAGTGAAGGAAGACCTAAAGTCGTCGTCCGCCGAACTGGTGTATGGTGAGCCATTACGACTCCCTGACGAATTCTTCCATAACACCATCGCCGGTACGACGGATCTCACCGACTTCACCGCTAGGCTGCGCTCAATAGCTAGTCGACTTAAACCTGCACCTGCGTCTCGTCATAATGTAAATAAAACGTTTGTTTACAAGGACCTGAACTCCTCGTCTCATGTATTCCTTCGGGAAGAAATGAAACTTGGAGCATTTGAACCTTCGTACTCCGGTCCCCACAAAGTTATAAGGCGTGGAGACAAAATATTCAGGATATTGTTTAAGGGTAAGGAGGTAAATGTCTCGATAGACCGCCTAAAACCGGCATATATCTTGTCGAGCCCAGCGCAACCTAAGCATATCCCAGATCAGGAGACCAGACCTGAGGAAACCACTCCTCCGGTTCGAACTACGCGTTCCGGTAGAAGGGTACATTTCCCTGATTATTATCGCCCGTAGTGACGGTCTTCGAAGGGGAGTGATGTGGGGATCTTTCCCATATTTTATTATTTATTTAAGTAAGTATATTCTTATTTTCAGTCTATCTTATATATACACTACTTATATCTATCTTGCTTTTATATGCTATTTATTACACGATATTACTCTAAACATTAACACCGCACATAATATTATTTATAATATGAACGAACGGCATGTCAGAATGATGATGAGTATGAGGCGCGTGACGTCACACGCGCTCGGCTTGTCCACCGGAGCCGAGCGCGCCCGAAGTACACCCGCGCGCGCGCATGCCCCGTATCGGCCCAGCCGCGCTAGCCGTCGGGAATCTTCGGGTGGCGGCCAACGGCCCGCTATGCACGCGCCAGTCGGATGAAGCCTGAGCTAACGATCGCTAACGTATTACCTTACTTTTCCCGCCTATTTCGCGAAACTACGCAATTACGGTTTGTCGTGTGTTTATGTGCTATCTTCTATCTATCCTATTGACTGTGCCTTCTAACTTTCTCCTTCTATCTCTGTACTGTGAACTGTGTTGTGTGTGTACCTCTGTACGAACAATTGTATTATACGTGAGGAGCTTGATACAAGCGTGTTTATATTTATTGCGCTTGTACCCCGAGACGCAGCACCCCATCACCTACAAGGATTAGCTTCATCCTTTGTTTTGATTTGACTAGTGAATTGAAGGCTGAGATACCCTCTTGAATAAATGTTCTTTAATCCACCTTCACGCTCTTTTGAGGCTTGGAATTTGGATTAGGCTTGCCCAGCACCTATAACATACTCTTCTCAGTTTAGTCAACTATTAGTCAGAGGAAAGAACAGTCATTAAGTCTGAAGCTAACTAAGCCGCGGGTTTACTCACGATGTTTCCTTCACCGCTTGCTTTAGCACGTGTTGAGTATGCACATACATTTTTCAAGAAAGAAAAATCCTTTGGCGCTCAACCCGTATCGAGCCCATCCTTCGGATCCTTCCGGATACCTTCGGATCGTTCGACTCGTCCAACTCGGCATTTTTTTACACAAATAATGAACACAGGAACACATGTAATTTTAAACTGTTTAACGGGATATTAAACCGTGGGGTGACGGCAGTAGAATGTTGCCCCTCCTATCTTGCCCGTCGTTGCAGTAAGAATCTGCCAAGGGGTACCTACCTCCACTATCAACACCCAGTATTATCAAGCGCGATGAGTATGGCATCAACCCCATCATCTCCACTAGTAGATCCTACCTATACCTCCCTCAAGGGTCCAGCAGTGGAGTGAGATGACTATTTTTTCCCGAAATAGTCTAAGTCTATTCGAGCGTGACCACGCACGAGGTCTGCAATGCTCTCGAAACGTCGGGAAAAAAACTAAGGTAGATAAGTAAGTAGGTCTGCGGAAGGTTGAGCAAGCGTACCTATACCCGTAGTCTCGGCAAGACTGCACGTTTAAGGAAACATGGTGGTTATGTTTAGCCGTAAGTAAGTAGGTACGCGTCCTGTTGAAACAGTTTGTGTCTACAGATTGCGAAAGTTTACAGAAAACTATAAACTCACCTGTTTGCAGATGTTCGTCAAATCGGCACACAATACACAGAGGAATTCTTTGAACAATTATTTATGTCTTAAAAAAACCTGTTCTAGTTCACCGGTTCACAGGAAGGCAAAATATGAGAACAGAAATAACCGTGCGGTATATTATAATAACCAAAACGAACAGGCAGCACAGCTCTTGGTTCATTCATTTCATTCAATTCATTCACGAGAAAGATTGAGAAAATGTGTTGCCAACAGTGCGTTTTGTAATCGCCTATGTCAAAAAAAAATCTAAATCAATAAGTTTATTCAATAGAGCAAAACGCTACTTAGTATATAGTCGGTTTACAAAATAAGAACAAAACACATTTAAAATGAATAAAGCACATAATTGAATTCATTCGCTTCAGAAAACTGTTTTTTTCCAAGTGAGGGAAAGAAGCGAACCTCACTCTTTCACTTCTATTCTATGTTACAATATTTGTCTTAATAATAAGCTTAATTTAATGTCCGCAAGGATATTGGATGATTAGGATATTTCAATCTTACCTTTCAGCGTTTCCAGGTAATCTAAAAAAGTTATCTCTGGAAGCGTTAAATGCACCTATAAATGTCATATTAACGCCGTTAATATATCCTACTCCTCATATTAAATATGTACTTGAACCTAGTTTTACTGAAAAAATCGCGCGGTTATTGTTAAAAAAAACAAACACCATCCGTTCGTTACTGCGGTACAGTCGCGACTGTCTGCTTGCCGAGCGCATGCCGAGATCGAGGCGCGTAGGTATAGCTAGCGCTTCGTCCGTTTGTATGAAGTTGGAATACTGTATAGATAAATATTCTGTGCTGTAACCGAATACAAACCGCGGGAAAGCCCCAAAACATGTACAAATGAATGTTTTCTAGGAACGAATGGATTGGCAAATACTTAGAAATAGTGTGGTAACTTTTTTACCGATGCGCAAGCAGTGCCTTACGCCGACGCCTTAGCGAAGATTCGTTTATATCGAAGTTTGCGACACGGACAGCTATAATAAAATTTGAAGTGTTTTGAGTAACTTTAAGTCGGCGCCACACAATCAATAAACAATAATCACTTTAAATGTATGGTAAAAGAAAATGAAAATGAAATATGTATATATTTCCAAAAACCTTATTTATTTACATTGACTCCCTGAATCCTGGAGAAGCAAACGCTGTGGCCCAGGAGACAAAGCTCTTCCTTAGGGTCCTATTTACACGTAATAATGGTATGGCCATTTTGTTACAAACAGTATTAAAAAAAATATATCCTTTGATTTACACAAAAGAAATCTCCAGCGATATACATACAATAACATACCAAAACAAGCATTTGGTACGCGGGTACCAGAAAAGGGGGCGAAGGCCTGAAAAGGCCACCAAGGGTCAAAAATAGCATTTTTGGGTTTTTGGACATTTGAAGACTTATTTTTTTTGAGGTCACTATAACTTCGGCCCCTGTGACCCTAGGGTCACCAAAATAAATCAGTACCCTTCTCTCATTATGACGTTGCTAACAAAAAAAAGGCTTCATCTAAATCGGTCAACGCGTTCGGCTGTAATCGTCTCATGCACAGACAGACAGACAGAAAGACAGCACTATGCATTTTAGGGGGCGAACTCGCAACGCCGACGGCGACTCAAATTACTTAGGTATACTATACATTACTTTAATAACTTAGGTAGTTTGAAAGGTTAAATAACAACGGTTTAATAATTTTTGCTCTTCAGTATTTTCCGTTAAATTTTTTTGTTAAAAAGTTTTTACATACCACGTACCTATACCGATACGCCAATATTGTAATACGCACTTACGAGTACCTACCGGATTTCGGATACACATAGCTTACTTGATATATTTATCCATAGAATACAGAATCTTTTATCGATACTGATTGTTCCATCCCTAGAATGGATTCAAAACGAATGGTTCCATGGTTAATACAATAGTTAGTAGGGGCCTAGGGGGCGCAGTTCGCAACCCTTGATTATTTACCTGTCTATAGCCTGTACTACATTACACGATATTTAGGGACACTTACCCTAACTAAGAGTGGTGTAATAAGAGTTAGAGCGTAAGGGACCACGTAACTAGGGCGACCGGTCGGACCCGGCAAGCCTTGCTTGGCCCTGAATACCGTGTAGTGTAATACAGGCTAATCAAAGTTCGCAACGTACGTCCCGATCTCTGACATATTTTTTAGGGTCCCGTACGCAAAGGGTAAAAACGGCACCCTACTACTAAGGCTCCGCTGTCCGTCTGTCTGTCCGTCTTACTGTCTGTCTGTCACCAGACTATCTCATGAACCGTGATAGCTAGATAGTTGAAATTACAGATGATGTAAGTAGTTGCCACTATAACAACAGATACTAAAAATAGAATATAATAAATATTTAAGGGGGTCCCAAACAACAAAGGTGATTTTTTGCTGTTTTTCGCTCGATATGAATAACGGCAACAGTAAACGCTTGAAATATTCACAGAATATTTAATTGTATATTCGCTTTAAAAACTAATAATTAAATTAAAACAAAACAAATATTTGAGGGGAGCTCCCATACTACGAACGTGATTTTTTTGATCGATATTAATAACGGCAATAGGTAGACGCTTGAATATTCACAGACTAATGATACGGAACCCTTCGGCGGCGAATCCGACGCGTCCTTGGCCGATTTTTTCAAAAAAGCTCGGTAGTTGTCATCGCGCTACTAAGGTGGTGCAAGACATGATGAGAATTTAAGTCCGAAGTAGAATTTAACTCAGAGTTATCCGTGTTAACCTAGTCTGGCACAAGTGGGCCTAAGTATATTCCGTAAACTTAGCTTGATCGGTGCGACAGCTGTCATCAAAATCCGGCTAATCACTGAATTTTGTCACGGTTTAATAATCTGGGCTACGTCATACTTTATAGGTGAGGACTGCACGAATTGTGATCGATACTGTGTGTAAACTGTGCTAGGCTGTAGACGCACCAACCTTCTTAGTGGGCTGGCTAAAATAAATGATGTACCTACATACTTGTTTCAAAAGCCATCCGAGTCGTTTCTATTAACATAAGCCATAATCCTAATTTCCTATAATGTGCGATGCCGATGTAACCAACATAATCCTAATATAATAGTCTCTCATCTCTCAATATTATAGAGGCAAGATTTGTTTGTTGTATTTAGTATGTTTGAAACGAATAAACTCAGAAACAACGCGACCGATTTTCAAAATTATTTTACCGTTAGAATGCTAGGTACATTATTATTAAGTAATATAGGCTATATTTTACCCCCGTATTCCCACGGGAACGGGAACTACGCGGGTAAAAATGCGGAATGCTGCTATTTCTCATTTCACATTTCTCAATATTGGCAGAATGTTAAATGTAAACATGTATCAATATCATTAAGTTAAATTATCTTAGTCAATCTGCCGTGGGGTGCCTGCCGGCGGTAGAATGTTGCCCCTCCTCTTATGCCCGTGGATGCAGTAACAGCCTGCTAAGGGATCCCTCCGGAAGATGGGCAGCAGCGTCTTTCCGTGTATCAACATCCCGTCCTGCGCTCGCCAACCCGCCTGCCAAGCGTGGTGAGCATGGCAACTACTCCTCATGGAGATCCATGAGGGAGGCCTGTGTTCAGTTGTGGACATTTTACGGCTGAAATGATGATTTTGTTTGTATAACGAACAAACTAAAAAATTACTGGACCGATTTTCATAATTCTTTTACCATTAGAGTGTTACCTGAGTTGAGTAACATAGACTATTCATATTTTATCCCCGTATTCCCACGGGAACGAGAACTACGCGGCTGAAACCAAAATACAAATCTTTCCTCATTATAAGTTTCATGATGATGATTGGGAGATGTGAGATGAGAGATAAACGCGACAGTTTGTGAGTATGTATTTATTTATTTATTTATTTATTGAAACAAAATCCACAGTCCTTAATCTACATTATTCTAAATTACATATAAATAATAATAACAAATATACATACTATATACAATATAAACTATAAGAAATATATTTGTATGAATGTATGGATGTTTGTTACTCTCTCACGCAAAAACTAGCCGACGGATTATGCTGACATTTTGCACACGTACAGAATGTTGACCAGGATTAACACATAGGCTAAATTTTATCCGGGTACAACGGCGGGTATGCGGCGGGCGTAACCTATACTAGTACCGTCATATTTTCAAAATCGGCCCAGCCCTATTTGTGTCACTTGGCGTATGTCGCGATCAAGCTAAGTTTTACAAACTATTAATCACTGCAACCGTCACTCATACCTAGCCGGAACTAATAACTCTTATTTGAGAGGCTTCGGTACAGAAGCCGGGCGAACGTTGCCGCTGCTGAAAATTGTAGGAAGTGCCACAAGGACGGCAGTGGCAGATTAAGGACGAGTCACATGGGCATAATATGCCCTGTAGGGGCTGTAGAACCCTAACAGATATATTATATCTGTTAGGGTTCTACAGCCCAATGGTTAAATTACATAAGATAAATATTTATTTCAAAAAGGTTCACAAAGCACAGTTCTAAGGTACCTACGCAAGTTATTTTTTTATGAAGCCTACCACTTAATGAAGAGACAAGCCGATGGCCAACCTGAAGTAAAACGGTAACTTCTTATTACAACTGCAATACCGCGGTGATCACGGTTAAGGATGAACGAGTCGCCCATCTTTCCATACAAACGTGGAAGGGTAACTACTCCACTGTTTGACGTTGACCATCCAACACTAAGGATTATATAAATTTATCTCGTCATAATCTATGTTTGTATACACCCTAAATCGTAAAAAAAGTATTTATTTCAAAAATACAAGCTTCTAAACTTTCGTATTTCAACACTGTTTTTAGCCCAACTTTGGACGAAATTAAATAATATACGGAGAAAGAAAACTCAAAAATAACCGTTCCGACATAGTTTAGTTATTGAAAAGTTGAAATAAATGTTATTTTGAAAAGCATGTGTCTTGCCTGTGTGACCAACGCTGCATTGCATTGCGCCCGTCACCCTGACACAGAACTGTAAGGTCTCATGTGCCCGTGGTTTCACCGGCCCCCATACCCTTCAAACCGGAATGCAATGCAGACTGCTTGGCGGGTAATGGTAACAGGTATGGTGGTAGTACTTCGCCGAATGAACTTTTCACAAAAAGTTCTACTACCTACTACTAAAACGCCACCTCACCTGGCATAGAATCCAGCATCCAGCCCAATTTCACTAAGACTTGTAGGTATTGTAACAATAACTGACAGTTTGGACTTTAGATCGATGCTGATGTTGGATTTCTGATTGGCTGGAACTCGTAGTTCCAGCTTAGAGATGAATGCCAACTACCTGCAAAGGTAATGATCTCGACTGATCTTCACTATCTGTATAGGTACATAACCGATTGAATGTAAAAAACTCAATTGGGTAGCACGACAAAACCACAGAGTAGTAATGTATTACTATTCTGTGACAAAACTGTTGTACCTACCATAGAGTTATAAAATATCCTCAAATCCAACCTGCAACGCATTCAGGCAAAAAACTTTTTACAAAATTTATTAATTTTTATTTTAAAATAAACCGACGAGGTTTCTCAATTCGACCGTATATACATATAATATACTAGCCGCACTCCACACCCACCCAGTTTCACCCACGTAGTTCCCGTTCCCGTGGGAATACGGGGATAGCCTATGGTTTTCGGGGGAATATGTCACATTTTAAAAATGCGTGAAAGAATTTCGAAAAACGGTCCAGTAGTTTTTGAGTTTATTCGTTACAAACATAACAACATACAAAATCTTTTCTTTATAATATTGAGAGATGAGAGGTATATTGTTATCAAGATTTGAAATAAAATAATTTTATTCACAAAAACTAGAGTACCTACTACAGATCTTATAAAAATCATAAAAAATATGATATGATTAAGTGCTTTTTACAAAAAAAGTAAACCGACGAATATAAACAAAAAAAAAAAAAATTGTACACAACAGTACTTACGTACAATTATTTGATATTTTTTTTGTAAATTTTTAATAAAAAGCACATATTTTAATTTCATTTTTAAAGACCTCCTTTATAAAGTCCTGAATACCACGCTGTTTATGGTAGTCGGTTTAACAGGGCTCTTACAAATCCGCTTTAGGCGGTTTTGAGCTGTTGAATGAAATTGGTCTTTATTGACTTTACGAGTGAAACCGTCGACTCAAGATAGTTAACAAATAATAATGGTGACATTCTGTTGGCACACGTCCTCATTAAAATTGCTAAAATTTCATAAAATGACATAAGTAACTATTCCGTTGGTGTCGTTCTAAAATTAAGTCTGAACAATTTAAATTAATTTTATAAGAAGTATAGAATTAGTTTTAGTAAGTGGAACTACCAGAATCGATACCACTTCGTACTGTAACTATGTTATGTTACCATGGCAAGTCATTGCTAACTATGTATAGAATATTTTATTTTATAGATAAATATTTTATAGATAAATATTCTGTGCTATGTAGCAATATCCTAATAATATCATACGAAGGTTTGTGCGTTTGTTACTCAATCACGTGAAAACGGCTAAACCGATTTTTACGAAATTTTGCACTTATACCACTTAAAAGTGCAAAATTTCGTGAAAAACAAAGAGTAGGTAACAAACCTTCGTATGATATTATTGGGATACTTAGGTTTCAACCGGCTTTTTCTCAATAACCTCATCATACTAATAGTTGTCCCATCACTATCGGTTACATCACAGGACCTGAGGGAGGCCTTTGTTCATTAGTGGACGTTTTTATGGCTGAAAATAAATCATCATCATCATCATCATTTTAGTTGTAAAACGTCCACTACTGAACTAAGGCCTCCCTCATGGATCTCCATGAGGGGTAGTTGCCATACTCACCACGCTTGGCAGGCGGGTTGGTGAGAGCAGTACGGGATGTTGATATACGGAAAGACGCTGCTGCCCATCTTCCGGAGGTGTCCCTTAGCAGGCTCTTACTGCATCCACGGGTAGGAGAGGAGGGGTAACATTCTACTGCCGGCACCCCACGGCTAATATACGGCGAAAATAAATACACATGTTTAAACACAAACTATACACATGTTTGTACATTAACTCGAGCCCCTTTTTTGCAACGCGATATGATTGTACCTCTATGAATCTACGAGGTCGAAGAAACTGGATGGTAAAAAGTTTTAAAACTTACGGTTCCGGAGTATGTAGCGAGCGGGAGCGGGATCGCTCTCTAATTTACGGAAAATATCTGAAAAAGATGAGATCAATATTGTTATTAATACTTACCTACATACATACTGCATGCACGCTTAGTACTTAACTAACCTAGATTCTCACTACAATTTTTTTTTAATATGTAACTATCTACTTATAATAATACCTAGCGGACCAGGCAGCGGTCGTCCGGCCGCTGATTTGGTGACACACCGACAGCAGCGCCATCTACCGGGTCCAACTGTGTTTTAAAACCATCCAGGAATCCATTGAATATACTGAGTATACACATAAAATTTCATCCAAATCGGTCCAGCCGTTAAGGAGGAGTTAGAGTAGAGTGACAAACACGTAGGTACAGAAGAATTATGTATGCTAAGATTAATTGTTATAAACATTTGCCCGTGGCGGGAATCGAACACGCACCTTCCGTAACATGATAAGGTTAGTTAGTAGGTACCTAATCTTTCATGAAAGCTTGCCATATTTACTTAGTTCAGTTTAGTATTTGACGAGCTCTGTGGCGCAGCGGGCGAAGGTCCGCCTGCGACGCAAGGGGTTGCGGGTTCGATTCCCGCCTCGGGACAAATGTCTGTACGATCTGCAGATATTTGTTCAGGGTGTTCTGGGTGTTTTTCTATATATAATAAAAATATCTATCTATGTAGTATAATGTATTAAGTATATCAGTCATCTAGTACCCATAACACAAGCTCTGCTTAGCTTGGGGCTAGATGATGCTGTGTGATTTGTCCAGCATTATTTATTTATTTATTTATTATTTATTTGTAATAGTGCTTTAATTTATTATTAATTATCTGTGGAATGAGTCGTCATTCTAATTTTTAATCTGTGCTAGAATCGGCAGCCGTCACTGGCGCCGATAACTTGTTTATAGTATATCTATGGTTGGGACTTTCTTCTCGGGTTTCCCTCTCTTGGAAGGAGGATAAGGGTGCTCTCGGTGTTTGCATCCCTACTGGGAATGGCTGCGTATTTGTAAAACTATAAAACAATACATTTTATGACTATTCTCGAGTTTTTATCAAGCTCCACGCCCCAGCGAGTTTTCATTCATTAGGTTCCCTCATAACTTTTGTCAGTTAAATGTTAGTTAGTGTGAAGCTGTTCCGTAAACCAATAGCCATTAGGCACATGTTTATTACTATTAGTCTCGAAACAACATGATCCGTCGTCAGTAATAATACTTCAATGGTCGTCAGCCTATCCATTGTTCGCGCGCTGCGTAGGTACCTACACAACAAGTTCTTGGAAACGGCCGGATGTTTTAAAAATATTAATAACAAATACTCCACTTGTTGATGTACCGGGCGGGAGTACATTGCAGTGCTTAAATATTCCTACGTCCTCGTCATCAAATAAATGTTTTGTATTAGGTGATAGGTGGGCATTTTTTTTAAAAAACGTCCATGTAGATTTTTAGGTGTCCCACAAGTTGATTAATAATTTCTTGTTTCTTTGAAACCAGTCTATTTCTAGATATTAACAAAGTTTTTTTTAGGTTTATAGATTTCATTACGTTAAAAAAACTGTTTATTTTGACTATTTTTAAACAACAAATTGTAAAATAAGACTAAACTAGCTTTCGACACCTCTTAAAAATGTTTGTCCTACATAGTTAAATTTTATAGTAAATTTTTACCTGCCTTAAAAGAAGGCCAAAACTGAATTATTTATTTTTAAATACCTCAAGACCATCTTATTTAAACGTAATAAGCGGGACCTTTAACACAAAATAATAACTTTTTATCAATTAAATGGTGTGAAAAAAGTTACAAAATGGAAACCTGAACAACTTTCTGACTCTAAAAAAGGTAAAAATCTTTTGGAAATGAAATTTGTTTGTTATTTTGCCGCTATGTTATACATCTCTGAGGAATAGCGAATCATTTGAAATAATTTAGATAATATTAAAAAAAAAAAATTTTTCATTCCATTTTGTAACCAACACACATTGGACAAATTTCTTTGAAAATGCCCAGGTACAATATTTTTAAGAATTCTTATCTGTAGCCTGCATAATGGTGTTTAAGTAAGTTTTATAAGTACGTCCGTAACTGCTGAGACCATATTGAATATATAAGATTCGGCAAGTGCGTTGTACAACTTGTATATCACTAAGTAGTTTTACTATAAAGGGGATACGGTTTTTTAATATGATAGATAATGTTGGCCAAGAATTGTTATTGTCTTACTTTGTTGCAAACACCCTCAATGGCTCCAGTTAAAATGATTATACATTATCGTCAATCCAAGAATAGGTATGTTTGCCATTTAACATTTTGAACCGTTGGACATTTGCAATTCATTACATTACTAGTGTGCAAGCAGCTATTGGTCATGGGAATGTAGGTTCTGGTTCGGCACTGGTGTATTTAATATAAGGCGATTAAGTCCCTTGTATTAACTGACGAGTAATTTCGTCTTATTTGAATTAAATACTAACCCAGCATCATGCCACCATCTTGTTAAGGCATCAAAGTCTAGTTGTAGGAAGGAGTTTTAGTGCATACTGAGGGTCTTTATTAGCTACAAGGCAGGTATCGTCTGCGAACTGATAGCAGCTGCTGTTAAAAATGTTGTCACTCAGTTACGCATTATATTGACATAGGACAAGAAATGAAGGGGACTTATAAGGATTACAGAAGGTACAGGGCGTACCTTCTGTAACTACTTTAGAGTCACTGAGGCTATTGTCAAAGTTAAAATATGTGGTGCGGCAAGGTAAGATCTCTCAATATACCTTAATATACAACTAAATATTTTGTGAATATTTCAAGCTTGTTGCCGTTATTAATATTGAGGAAAAAATCACGTTTTTCGTATGGGAGCCCCGTAAAATACAGGGTGTAAAAGGAAGGACAACTACCGAAAACTTCGGGATATATAATATTATTAGCTTCAAAAGCAGGAATAAAATAAAAAAAAAGACAATTTTTACAAACTTAAATTATTTACTTCAAAATTAATTACATAACCCAAACAGCCGTTAATTTAGGTCACATGGCACGGACACGGAATCACAATGAAATTAAAACTTAAACGGACGTACTGCAAATCGCACCGACCACCGACAACCTTTCGGATCGAGCGACAGCGTTCAAAAGACGGGAGCTTTTTTTTTTTTTTTTTTTCGAAATGACAATATATGTTGTTGACCGCAGATGGCCATGACAACGTTACCGGACTATGGCGAGCGCACAAGGCGCCCAGCCGCAAAAGTTAGGTTGGGGCAACAAGCTCAAGGGCACCACTTAGGTTCGAACCACGGCTTGGACTGTTGCCAGAATTTTTGAATCTACTGAAGGATAGCGTCTAGGTGCAAAACTGCACCTTTAGACGGAAGAATGTATTCTTCGGCCCCGCCGGCGGGACCGGTTTTTGAAAATGTGTCTAACAGCTAGTGTGGGACGGGTTGACGTCACCTCCGGGTTAGCGGCGGTGAGCTCGTCAACGGGCAAGCCGAGAACGTGTCTCGGTCGACGGAGGAAAGAAGACGGGAGCGCGCTGCACGCGCGCTATTTATGCAGGCTGTCGGGCGGTCGCTGCGACTCACAGCATATCTAAGTTGTTTTCTGCTTATAATATATATAATATAATATGTGTACTAAACCGAAATGAGGTGATTCTGACCACCCCATGAAACAACTTTAGTTTTACGACTTTCCAGATTTTTTATATAAGAAAGTTAAGTACTTAGGTACATTGTTATAATGACAACCTGAACTCCAGCTGACTGACAGAGTCATTAACTTCTGCAAAGAGTTGCCGTACAAATAAAAATAAATAGGTACCTAATTCGTACGAAATTATCATTAAAAAAACTTAGTATGAATCGAGATCATCTCCACACCACATCAACTAGTAAAAATAAAAAAAACATTAAAAACTAATAATTTCCGATTGCCCTCCAAAACTAGGTATGTACTTGTTTCTATGGGCTCAAACCCTTGTGGGTTAGTACATAATATTTATTAAATCATGGGCTAACTAAGGCAACTGCCCGATATACAAAGAAGTGCCCACATCAATCGAACAGGATTACAGACGTTATCTGGGTAGGATGTCCATAATCTGCAAAAGTGCGGTCGCTGCTGACTCTGCAAGAACTGTGTTGCCTGCTCCCAGGATCGACTCGGGTTAGGATCAGACTTCCTTTTCTGTACTAATACTAGTTTTTGCCGGCGACTTCGGCCGCGTGGAAGTCATAAAACGTAAAATCCCCTTTTTCACGCAGAGCCACTTTGATTTGAAAATATAAATCCCATTTATTCCCTTTTCCGTGGGAATTTCGAAAAATCCCTTCATAAGTGTACCTCTAGGATACTCAAGGTATATGTGTGCCAAATTTCAAGTCTTTAGGTCCAGTGGTTTAGGCTGTGCGTTGATATATCAGTTGTATATCAGTCAGTCAGTGAGTCAGTCAGGACTTTGAATTATATACCTATATAATAATAGATAAATTATAAAGAGGAAAGGTTTGTATTTTGTATGTTTGTAACAAATAAACTCAAGGTTGCCTGAAAGAGATAGCTCATAGCGATAAGGCCGCCCTTTGTACTCCTGTGTTGTTTTTTACCTTATTTCTAAATTTTTTATGTTCTTTTAATGTGGTGTGCAATAAAGAGTTTTCTATCTATCTATCTAAACTCAAAAACCACTGGAGCGATTTTCAATATTCTTTCACCATTAGAATGCTACATTATCCCTGAGTAGGTAACAGTATTTTTCTCTAGTTCACGAGTATTTTTTTCCAGTTTTCCCACGGGAACGGAAACTACGCGGAGTGCGGCTAGTAGTTATTAAATATAATACGGCTTTCACCACGTACCTAACTTATTATCATCTTGCTGACTGTTCTTTTTGGCATGTTTATTTACATAACTAACTATTGTTATTTGGAAATATAAATGCCGATTCGGGCAAGGCGGACTTTAGGGGCATAAATGTTCTGCCATGAAGGCCCCTAGGCTTGGAGTACCCCTAGGCCCGGGCCTTGTGGGCCTAGGGTCTAATCCGGGCCTGGTCGAAGGATACACCGGACGCCGCGGCCGGCGCCGTAGTTTCGTAGACCATTTAGAGACCCTTCTTCATGAGCAGCGTTCGTGGCCGCCTCCGAGGGCGCGAGGCGAGAACTGTTTCCTATAGTTTTCTATTTCATCATCATCATAAGGCCGTAGAACGCCATACTCACCACGCTTGGCAGGCGGGTTAGCAAGCGCAGTACGAAATGTTACCTGGAGACGCTACTGCCCACCTTCCGGAGGTAATCCTTAGCAGATTCTGCATCGACGGGCAAGAGAGGAGAGGCAACATTCTACTGCCGGCACCCCCCGCCATACCTACTAAAAGTGATAGATCTCTCAGCATTTGTTAAGAGCTGGCATCCCTGGCGGACACGACAATAAATCTGAGCATAATCCGCACTGGGCAGAATCGACTCTGTACCAGTGACGTCACAATTATATCTATCACGTAGGGTTAGGCTCAGCGCAGACAGAACGGAGCGCAGCGGAGAGGATTTTAATAACGCACTTGAAGATAAACTTTAAAATTATTACAATAAAGTGCATAAATGCTTGAACCTGACAAAAAATGCTCGCGCGTCCTCGAAGATACGCGGGAATCCCCGCGCGGCGTTTTGCACTTTATTTTAATAATTTAAAAGTTTATTTTCAAGTGCGTTAATAAAATCCTCTCCGCTGCGCTCCGTTCTGTCTGCGCTAACCCTTAGTCCTCACTCTATGCATACAATTTGTTTACAATTCAAATAAGTAATAATAACCAGACGATTTAAATCTTTGTACAAACCCGTTGTCGTCTAAGGTTCAAATATTTTTATTTTATTTTATATATGTATTTTGGACTTCCAACATAAGATACGCATGTTTTTTTATACGACGAAATGACGAGACAAGCCAAAGGCCCACCTGATATAAAGTGGTGACCTATCACAATTGTTAAACCGCGCGCGGTTACCTCTTTTACTAAGCACGTGACCAACACAGTATTGCATTGCGTCCGTCAGGGGTGACGGGCGTAACAGATTAGTAGTTTCTGATATAGAAATTATGTGGAAATCAATATAGGAATTGACTTTTTTATGTAAACTTTATACGAATTTAGAACGGCTAATTTATAATACTCATATCAATACAATCTGGCTTTTATTTAGTCGTTTAATTAAAACTATGTTTTTTTATTTCCCCCAAAAGTTATGAAAGCGATATCGAACAATGAAGAAAATATAACGAATATCTTACCAACGAGTTATTGCACGAGGTATTAGATAAATAAATGAAATTAATTTCTGTATAAAATATATCTTAACCTTAGAGGGCACAGCGAGTTTGTTTTTCCTTCTAGTAGGTATTTTCTTCTTTGATTCAAATAGAGCTTCCATAAGGCTACAAAACTATACTATGTATTACGTGCGTATTTTGCTGCTTCCGGTACGGAGACAGCGCGCGCCGGAAGTGGCATGCAGACCACATCCCGCGCCACTATCGCCATGCCGCTTCCGGCCGGTTCGACCCATGATCGACACAGAGGTATAATGTCAACCGCAGTTTGTTTAAACTCAAATCTGACAAATTAAAAATATATATTAAAAAACCAAAGATTTAAATCGTTAGATAGGCCCGCCCGCACGCACACTGATTTTGCCAATAAACCATTTTTTTTGTTAAGTACCTACCTTTATTAAGCAATCGTATTGCTTTCACTATCGTCAAAAAAAAAACACTTACCACGTCTGGTTAACACTGATTCCAAATGAGCGAACTATCTCATTTCGTGTGGAAACAAAACGAGCGGCGCACTCTCATAACGGTAAGGCCTTTTCGACGATTTAAATCTTAGCGCAAAACCACAAAAAAGCAGCAACACACTAAAATATTAACTTGCAAAAAAAATAACTTACGCTTGTCGTAGGAAGGTAAGACGATACAACAGAATCGGTAATTGTTACTAAGAGAAAAAATATAATCTATATTAATATTATGAGTTTGATACAGATAAAGATAAAAAAATGTTTTATTTTGTCACAGAAATTGTTTAATTAATATTCTTAAAACATTGTTTGGTTAAACGCGCTAATCTCAGAATCTCAGAAACTACCAGAGCGAGTTGAAAAATTAATTCGGTGTTGGATAGGCCAAGTATCGATAGGCTATATATACAACCACGCTAACACCAAAAAGAGCGGTACATCATTGAAAAATGTTGCATAAACGGGAAAAAATATTCCTTCAGAGGTCTTCCGTTGCGTGAACGGTTAAAGTTACGCAGCCTGAACGGAATTGTTTTCCTGATAACGGAATTGTTTCCCTTACAAAAGTTCTAAAAAAGTCTGCGATAGCGATAATGTCTTATCATTTAAGTTTGAATATAACCATTTTCAAGGTAATAAAACTAGTTCTAAAATAATGTATTATTTGCAAAGGTTTTTTATAAACATAGTATCAATCCTTATCCAAATAATTACGTACGAACACAGGCCTCCCTGATGAAACTCCATGTGGGGTAGTTGCCATACTCACCACGCTTGGCAGGTGGGTTGGCGAGCGCAGTACGGGTTGTTGATACACGGAAAACGCTGCTAACCATCTTCCGGAGGTATCCTTTAGGCTTTAACAGGCACCTACAGCATCCACATGCATGAGAGGAAGTAGTTAGTTCTGTAGCTTATGCAGTCAGAACAATAAGATCTATTACTGACGAAGCTAGAGCTAGACTGGTTTATTTTAGCGCTTTGGGGAAGGGAGCCAATCTTTGTCCTTCAAAAAAGGGCGATACGTGCTATTTACAAAACGAAACCTCGCGATTCATTTAGGGAACGATTTAAGAAAATTAACATTTTAACTGTTATATCGCAATACATTTATGAAAACTTACTGTATGCACACAAAAATAGAAATAATTTTATCAAGATGTGATTTGCATAGCATAAATACAAGAAATAAAAATAAATTGCACATCCTTAAATTTAGACAAGAAACTGTGTACGCTATATATAATAACTTAATAAGCTTCCATCTGAGGCGACTGAACTATAGATTCATAGGTTTGCTTTATTTTTATTTATTTCATAGCTTTTCATAAAACAAAGTCTCAAAGACAAAGCTTATTATTCCATAGATGATTATTTGAATGATATTGACCCTTGGCCGAGTGTTGCTCGGTTTAAACACGATAAGAAATAATGTTGCAAGATGATATTATTTCTTATCGTGGTTGAATCGAGCATATCCAAAGTATCCAATATCCTTTCCAACATTAAATTAAGCATAATAAGAGAGAAATTATAACAATGAATAAAAGTAAAAGAGTGAGGTTTCTTGTTGGCTTCTTTCCCTCACTTGGAAAAAATATATCTGAAGCGAACGAAATCAATTATGTGCTTTATTCAGTGAGTTGTAAATAGTTAGAGTAGCTATACCAAACAAAAAACGTGTCGCAACTTGATGACAGCGGGGGTGCCTGCGCGGGGCGCGCTCGCCCCCGCACACAAGTATTCGCTGCAGCGCTACACGATTAGAATGTCGTCTATCCATACCATCAATACATGCAGCGCTAGATCGCTAATAGAGAATAGTTTTCTCGCGACCAAAACGTCGTAAGCGCCGTGAATTTCGTGGCGCTTACACGTTTCGTTCAACATAGTGTAACAACATGTCGCTCTAATAGATTTTTTTCACCGCAGAAGGGACACTATTAATGCAGTAATGTTAATGCAGTAGGTACCTATGAATATTATATTTCAAAACGTAAAAATATTTAAGTACATTAAATTAAAACGAATCGTTAAGCGTTTAAAGTCATTTTTTTTTAAATAAATTGGTATTTTATCCAACAAGTACGTACATAGGTAGGTAGGTACTTACACTAACTAGACCCCACACTTAATTTCACTCTGCCCCTCCTCTCAGGCCCGTGGATGCAGTAAGAGCCTGCTAAGGGATACCTCCGAAAGATGGGCAGCAGCGTCTTTCCATATACCAACATCCCGTACTGCGCTCGCCAACCCGCCCGCCAAGCGTGGTGAGTATGGCAACTACCCCTCATGGAGACCCATGAGGGAGGCCTTTGTTCATTAGTGGACGTTTTTTGGCTGAAATGATGATGATTATCTAGCCCAAAACTAAGCAGAGCTCTTGTTATGGCTACTAGATAACTGATATAATAAATACAATACATAAATACCTATTTATTTATTATTATACGTAGAAAATGACCTGAACACCCAGAACAAATATCTGCAGCGATCACTAAACATTTGTCCCAAGGCGGGAATCGAACCCACCTCCTGCATCGCAGGCGAACCTTCGCCCACCACGCCACAGAGGTCGACAATTTATTACATTAAGAATTTGTTCAGACAACAATATAGGTATAATACAGCTTCAGTTTATAAGTAATGACGATTGCAAAAGATACCTACAGTAGGTACCTAGAGTACCTACTGTTACTGATCAGACAGACGGCATAGGGCGAGTAATATGAGTTAAAAATAATCAGTTAAACCTTTGTCGCCAACCCTTAGTAGGTACCTACACATCCCATCTGTACGAATCACTTTTCATAATCTATGATTTTCAAACCAAATGTCAGTACAATAGAAAATAATGTACAAAAATTAATTTTAGTTGGTTTTAGTTGATATTCTGTTTACTTTCCGATGATAAGTCACGCCACTATCTTTTTTCTTCGCAGTTGATTGATTAATTACACGTTTTTGACACGCAAGACGGCATTTTTAATTTGGGTTTATTCGCATGCGGTCGCGATGGCCGTCGACGAACGACTAAATGAGTTGTTGCCGGTCGGCAACAACTCATGGCGCAAACTTGTTGTTCGCGGGTGTCAATTCTATACGCTAGTAATAATACTTCAATGGCTTTATTCAATTTAAATGAGTCATGTTCTTCTTTTGTAAATTGATTATTCTGAGTAGCGTTTTGCTCAATTGACTAAACACTTATTGACTTTGAATAGTGACATTCTACTGCCGGCACCCCACGGCACGCTGTACATCATAACATAAGTGTGAGCAGAATAGCCTTTTACACCAATTGAATTCAAGGAATATCTTAAAAGAAATCAGAGTATTACAGTTTCTGTAATCTGTGGTATAACCGCGCGCGGTGTCTGCGACCCGCAGGGTGATTACGTATCTCGCGACAGGTTTTGCAACAAGCAATTGACAGCAATATTGCTGTCAAACGTTAATTTTGTATTAGAGAACAGAAAGGAATTGACATTTGACAGCAATATTGCTGTCAATTGCCTGTTGCAAAATCTGTCGCGAGATACGTAATCCCCCTGCCGCTATCTCTCTCATGTGACGCAGAAGGGTTTCCCAGTCACGTGACCTCCTAGAACAGGGAGAGGAGGAAAACCAACGAAAAAGACAACCTCTTAAAAACGACACCAGCCTGAAAGGCAATAATTATCAAAGGACCCAGGGGTAGTAGCCCCTGGAGTTGAAGCCGGGGCAAGGTTTAACCTCGAGGCCCCACCCGGAGACTCCCGAAGGGGTCCGGAAGATAAGAGTGATGATGCAGACGGATTTACGCGGGACAGCAGTTAGTCTCATCTCTCAATATTAGATTCAGAATCATTTTATTAGTATACACATTACACTTCAAACATTTCGGTAAACAATCATAAAAAATAATTAATAAATAAAAAAAAATATTTTATTAAGCACAATGCTAGTCACTAAGTCTGACAATTTACATAAGTACTTAAGTATTATATAGTTTGTAACCATTGAAGTATTATTACTAGCGTATAGAATTGACACCCGCGAACAACAAGTTTGCGCCATGAGTTGTTGCCGGCCGGCAACAACTCATTTAGTCGTTCGTCGACGCCCATCGCGACCGCATGCGAATAAACCCAAATTAAAAATGCCGTCTTGCGTGTCAAAAACGTGTAATTAATCAATCAACTGCGAAGAAAAAAGATAGTGGCGTGACTTATCATCGGAAAGTAAACAGAATATCAACTAAAACTAACTAAAATTAATTTTTGTACATTATTTTCTATTGTACTGACATTTTGTTTGAAAATCATAGATAATGAAAAGTGATTCGTACAGATGGGATGTGTAGGTACCTACTAAGGGTTGGCGACAAAGGTTTAACTGATTATTTTTAACTCATATTACTCGCCCTATGCCGTCTGTCTGATCAGTAACAGTAGGTACTCTAGGTACCTACTGTAGGTATCTTTTGCAATCGTCATTACTTATAAACTGAAGCTGTATTATACCTATATTGTTGTCTGAACAAATTCTTAATGTAATAGATTGACGACCTCTGTGGCGTGGTGGGCGAAGGTTCGCCTGCGATGCAGGAGGTGGGTTCGATTCCCGCCTTGGGACAAATGTTTAGTGATCGCTGCAGATATTTGTTCTGGGTGTTCAGGTCATTTTCTACGTATAATAATAAATAAATAGGTATTTATGTATTGTATTGTATTTATTATATCAGTTATCTAGTAGCCATAACAAGAGCTCTGCTTAGTTTTGGGCTAGATAATCATCATCATTTCAGCCAAAAAACGTCCACTAATGAACAAAGGCCTCCCTCATGGGTCTCCATGAGGGGTAGTTGCCATACTCACCACGCTTGGCAGGCAGGTTGGCGAGCGCAGTACGGGATGTTGGTATATGGAAAGACACTGCTGCCCATCTTTCGGAGGTATCCCTTAGCAGGCTCTTACTGCATCCACGGGCATGAGAGGAGGGGCAGAGTGAAATAAAGTGTGGGGTCTAGTTAGTGTAAGTACCTACCTACCTATGTACGCACTTGTTGGATAAAATATCAATTTATTTAAAAAAAAATGACTTTAAACGCTTAACGATTCGTTTTAATTTAATGTACTTAAATATTTTTACGTTTTGAAATATAATATTCATAGGTACCTACTGCATTAATAGCTGTCTGAAGTGTCCCTTCTGCGGTGAAAAAAATCTATTAGAGCGACATGTTGTTACACTATGTTGAACGAAACGTGTAAGCGCCACGAAATTCACGGCGCTTACGACGTTTTGGTCGCGAGAAAACTATTCTCTATTAGCGATCTAGCGCTGCATGTATTGATGGTATGGATAGACGACATTCTAATCGTGTAGCGCTGCAGCGAATACTTGTGTGCGGGAGCGAGCGCGCCCCGCGCAGGCACCCCCGCTGTCATCAAGTTGCGACACGTTTTTTGTTTGGTATAGCTACTCTAACTATTTACAACTCACTGTTTGTAACGAATAAAGTCAAAAACTACTAAACCGATTTTCAAAATGAATTTTGTTAGAAAGCTACATTATCCCTGAGTAACATAGGCTATACTTTATCCCTGTATTCCCATTTAGCACAATGCTAGTCACTAAGTCTGACAATTTACATAAGTACTTAAGTATTATATAGTTTGTAACGAATAAAGTCAAAAACTACTAAACCGATTTTCAAAATGAATTTTGTTAGAAAGCTACATTATCCCTGAGTAACATAGGCTATACTTTATCCCTGTATTCCCACGGGAACGGGAACTACGCGGGTGAAACCGCGGAGAGTGGCTAGCTTTAAATAAATGTACCTACCACAAATGAACTTAACTATTAGAAATGTAACTATTTAATGTATAGATAGTGTGTGTAAGTAAAAAGTTAATTAGGTAGGTACTTATTTCATATTGTAGCATTTAGCGAAATACAGAAATAGCGTTAGGTACACTGATTTTCAAATTAGTTCTCAGTAGGTACCTACTGAGGGAAACGGATTTATTAAAATGTAAATAAAAATAACAATTATGACCTCAGGATCAATATTTTCACATCATTCCAACTTGTGAAATTGTAAATAAATACTATATTAAGAAAAAACAATTAAAAATCGAATTTCCGATTTTTTCCCTTCCAGAATATTGAACCAGATCGAACCCAAACTCAGCCAGTGTCAGGGCTTATCTAACGCTTTAAATCTTTGAATATATAAACAATACACGAAAAGACGATGCTGCCCATCTTCCGGAGGTACTTATCCGTTGGCAGATTCTTTCTGCATCCACGGGCAAGAGAGAAGGGGCAACATTCTACTGCCGACACCCCACGGCATTTGTAGCTAACAGCAAGGAAAACGTTTAAAAACGATGATCCCGAGATTTACGCCTGTTGCCTCCCTGTTGCAAACCAGTCGCGAGATACGCAATCAGTCTGCCGGCCGTCTGTGGTATGTATGTGTCTACCATGAGTTGCCACTGTTAGATTGCCCGCCACTTAGAATAATTAGTTATCTTTAATTATTCTGTGCCTGCCGTTACTACAGTCGTAATAGTAGGTACGTTACTATGACATCTGTCAGATTTGTAACTCATGGTAGGTACTAAATTCTAAGCAGATGAAGCCTAAACTACAGTCGCTGTAAGTATAGTTTACTGCGTATTTAAGTACCAAACTATCAAATAGAAGCGCTGTACAAGTTTTCATATATTTTTTAACTACAGTCGCTAGCGAGTACAGATTGTGAAAACCCATGGTACACCTACTGAGCACAGAAGCAGAACACAAATAGAATAGTCAGCTCTGTGGTTCTGAGGCGCGCCCCGTCGCGTCGTTTTGCCTCTACTCGGGTATTCCCTAGCGCAACGAATTCTTACTACCAAGAGCGACAAAGATGCAAGAACGGAAGCGAGACAATGCATAATGTCACGTGACAACGAAATAAGACACGTTTAGGGACTTCACCGAGTTTCGTCATCGGCTATGCCTGTGTTGCCCTCGCTTATGAAATTGCGCCAATTGTGACGAACTATCAATATTTTTTAAAATCAAGAACCTCTAAAGATTTATTTACCTTGAAATTAGTTCTTAAATGAATAAATAAATAAATAATGCTCGACAAATCACACAAGCCAGCCCCAAGCTAAGCAAAGCTTGTGTTATGGGTACTAGATGACTGATATACTTAATACATTATACTACATAGATAGATATTTTTATTATATATAGAAAAACACTCAAAACACCCTGAACAAATATCTGCAGATCGTACAGACATTTGTCCCGAGGCGGGAATCGAACCCGCAACCTCTTGCGTCGCAGGCGGACCTTGGCACGCTGCGCCACAGAGGTCGTCTGAAAATTCGAATGAAAATTCGTTATTTTTAGCACCAAAAAATCGAACCGAAAAATAGTGACCGAACAAAATGCAAAAACAAATATGCTATTGGTATAGTCCTCATCTGTCTGTACATTGTCTTTTTTATTATGTGTAAAATATTATACAGGGTGGGCCAAAAATTTTTGCACATTTGAAACATGTATATAAATAAAACTACAAATGTTATTTTGTTGGTAATTTATATAACATTATAATAATTTAATGAAATTTATTTTAAAAAAATGACATCGTCCAAATGTGCGCCTTTTCGTTGTTGGCACTCCTGCAATCGTCTACGCAAACTTTGGAAAACTCGCTGATACACGCTGCGGGGGATCGCGGCTATCTCCTCGTGGATGTTTTGTTTTAATTGGGATATTGTCGTCGGTTTATTAAGGAACACTCGACTTTTCAGGTATCCCCACAAGGAAAAATCGCATGGTGTTAGGTCCGGGCTTCTCGGAGACAATGGGATATCACCTCTGCGAGAAATCAATTTGTTCGGAAACATTTCTTTGACTACCGGTAAACTCACATTTGACGTGTGGCATGTTGCTCCATCTTTTTGCATCCAGGTCCTGCTGTTGTACCCTGGAAATTCATGCAACTGCGGCGTCAAAAAGTCTTGCAACATCTTGACGTATTCCGCTGAATTCACAGTTACATTATTTCCTTGATTATTTTTGAACTCTCGAATGTTCTCATCGCTTCTTCTTGAACGTGGCCGCCCTGTTTGTTTAATATTCGTTGTTGATCCCATTTGCTCGAACTTCTCGACCCAAGCTTTGATCAAATCAACACTTGGACATTCACTTACACGGCGTCATCCGTATTCAATTCTAAACAGGCGTCGTACGTTACGTAAGAATCATTGTTTTTGTAAAATTGTTTTACACAAAAAGCACGCTGTTGTCCCGTGAAGCGCTCCATCGTCATTAAAATTGCATGAAGTGACGCATTGTTTCCCGCCAACCGCGCGCCGCTTCCTTGAACGGTTCTCAAAAAAATCTAGTGTTGCTATTTGCAAAAATTTTTGGCCCACCCTGTATAAGTAAAGGTTATTATGACTTCTGTGTATTAGGGATAGTATTGCAACATTGCCGTGGGGTGCAAGCAGTTGAATATTACCCCTCCTCTCGTGCATACCTGAATGCAGTAAGATCCTGCTAAGGGATACCTTCGGAAGATGGGCAGCAGCGTCTTTCCGTGTATCAACATCCCGAACTGCGCTCGCCAACCCAACTGCCATGCGTGTGGTAACTACCTCTCATAAAGTTACATGAGGGAGGCCTGCGTACAGTAGTGAACGTTTTACGGCTGAAATGATGATGATGATGATGATTGCAACATGCGTCTCTAACAAATTACCAACATTGTTCGTGTTGCTGCGTTTTCATAAAAAAGTTAAAACTTCGAACATACTGCCCTAGAACCTTACAGATAGCGTTAGTTTTCTTTCACTGGTAGGAAACACACTAGATCAGTTAGGTACATCAATTGTGATTAATCACAAACTTGCTTTCTCCGCTTGGCAGCTCCATCTATTAGGTTTAGTAGAAAACGCTTGTTTTCTCTTTTACTGTAAACAGCTATTTATTAACTTCAGGTTTACTCGTCTAAGGTCTAAAACAGACAAAACTTAACTTGACATTTGGCGTTAACAAAATACACTGTTGGCAACACTCTTTTCTTGGGTGACCGGCCGGACAGACAAAGTAGTAGTATTTAATTTATTACTTGCTCTGTGGACGTCGTGACGTGAGAAGGTCCGAGTTTATTCTGTTTATGAGCGTTGAAATATTCTTGAAACCGGTTTATTTTGGTATCCAATTTGAACAAGTTAGAAAGGGATTAAACTTTTATTTGTTTTTACGAAGAACTTGTCAACGGGTGAGTCTTTGATTTGCATTTGCCATTTTTGTGTCATCCGCCAGTCCATTCTATGTACCTACTAGTGTACCTATATAGGTACTAGATTATCTGTGGTACCTACCTACTTTACTTACCATAATAACAGTGCATACAATGTACCTACTGGACGAGCTAGAGAGCACCCTACAGCTACTTAATTTTTTTTTATAAATACATAGGTAGGTACATGGAAACTTCGGAAACAACTAAACAAAACATAGCTTTCCTCATAATGATGTACATACTTCAGTAATAATTCTGTGATGTACCTATGTGTATTTCGTTGTAAGAGGTACAAGCACAGAATAGTAATTGGTACAAGTGCACCTATAAGATTTTAGCTACTATTGTAAGCTTTTGGCAGCAACCTGTGTCGTAACCGCTCTAGTTAACCTCAAATTCGTCATCATCATTTCAGCTGTAAAACGTCCACTACTGAACCCAAACCTCCCTCATGGATCTTCATAAGGGACAGTTGCCATACCACGCTTGGCAGGCGGGTTGGCGAACGCAGTATGGGATGTTGATACGGAAAGACTCATGTCTGTCTGTCTGTCTGTCCGTCACGAGTGGATGGATATCTCGAGAACTTACTGATGCTAACGACTTCAAATTTGAAATGGTTAAAGATAACTAATAATAAGACTTGAAATTTGGCACACATATACCTTGAGTATCCTAGAGGTGCATAAGAAGGGAATTTTCGAAATTCTCATGGGATAGGGACTAAATGGGATTTATATTTTCGAATCCAGTGGCTCTAAGTGAAAAAGGGTAGGTATTTTACGTTTTATGACTTCCACGCGGACGAAGTCGCGGGCAAAAGCTAGTTTAATATAATAATACAAATAGGTACAAAAACTGTTTCCTGCGTTAATATATTATTACCTTGAGTATCCTAGAGGTGCATAAGAAGGGAATTTTCGAAATTCTCATGGGATAGGGACTAAATGGGATTTATATTTTCGAATCCAGTGGCTCTAAGTGAAAAAGGGTAGGTATTTTACGTTTTATGACTTCCACGCGGACGAAGTCGCGGGCAAAAGCTAGTTTAGTATAATAATACAAATAGGTACAAAAACTGTTTCCTGCGTTAATATATTATAATTTTAATGTATCATGTATGTCAATCATCTAGTACCCATTACACAAGCTCTGCTTAGCTTGGGGCTAGATGATTCTGCGTTATTTGTCCAGCATATTTATTTATTAAATGAGCTGTGTAAAATATGTAAAAATGTAGGAATAGGAAAAGTAGGACAAAATTGGCCGTGGGGTGCCGGCAGAAGAATGTTGCTCCTCCTCTCTTACCCGTGGATGCAGTAAGAATCTGCCAAGTGATACCTCGGGAAGATGGGCAGCAGCGTCTTTCCATGTGTTAACATCCCGTGCGCGCTCGCCAACCCGCCTGCCAAATAAATAAATATAATTATACTTGACGCACTCCGCGGTTTCACCCGCGTAGTTCCCGTTCCCGTAGGAATACGGGTATAAAATATAGCAGTGACGTTAGTATTAATGTTTTAAAAAGATGACGAATGTAAAGTGCAAGACTTGAACAAACAGGTTTACTCAAGCAAAATCAGTGCTTGAGAGAAAGGAGGTAGTTGTGTTATGTTATGGGGAATCAGAGTGGTTTCAGAGCTCCCTACGACTCAACCAGATGGGCATAGTACCTAGTTGTGCCGAGGGTTCGGGTTGAGTCGTTGGTAACTCAGTTGTGTAGAAGGGAATCGAAAATATCCACGGCACAGCCGGTTGAGCACAGAGTTGTTTGTGCCTTGGGCCCGGAAGGAGGCTACGTCACTCTGGGATAATGTGGCATTCTAATGGTGAAAGAATTTTTCAAATCGGTCCAGTATTTTTGGAGCTTATTCAATGCATACAAACAAACAAATCTTTCCTCATTATGTTTAGTGTAGATGTAGATATATAAAATTTACATGTTTCTTAATTCCCTTTCAGAAGTGGCGAGCAATGGCAGATGCGTTAGAAGCACTGCAACAGCAGATGGAACAACTGACGTCAGCTGTCAAGAAACTCACTGTTCAAATAAATGGCGTAGATCGAGCTCAGATGCCGTGTTTGGAGAGCATCTGTCCCAGTGCAGTCGATAACGGCGCGAAGGCTGCCCGAGCATTTGGATACGTCAACTGGGATGACTCACTCGACATTTTCAAAACTAAAGATTGGGTAAACGTGACGGAAATGATAGAACTTATGAATAGTGGTCGCTCTTTGTTAAGAAATCCGGATAAATTGAATAGTCTAAAACAAATTATTGTTGGCGAAGAAACTCGATTCCCAGAGGTAAGAAAATACGATTGTGAGCTAGCAACTTAGGGCTATATTTCACCGGGACACCATGGCGGCGCAACCAGTCGCCGCTACCAACAAAATGTATACAGCTCTATAGAGAGTTACTCACCTGGTGTCCGTTTGGTTGCGCAACCAATTTGGCGGCGCGACCAGCTCGGACGCATGCATAGAATGTTACTGGTCGCGCCGCCACGCTGGTCGCGCCACCACTGATTACTATAGCGCTGTATGGTGTCTCACTCACTGCCGCCAGTCCGGCCGCCACGCCAGTGACGCCCCCACCTCATTACATGCAACACGTGTGCACTGTTGTTTTGTTGGTTATTTTAATTAGTTGTTTGTTAATTGTCATCAAAGGACCTCACGGACATCGTCACATAGCTAAAACACTTATCCAGATATCTTCTTAGATCGTCGTATATGTTGACAAATTGTCCTTTCGTAGAGCGATCGGCTAAATAAGGATGATACCACCACTGTTTCTTTTTTCTCTTGCATACAGCAAGACATTTCCTACGTACATACTAGTGCTATCTCTTCGAGGTCCATTTTGATACTGCTTCAGTGTGGTGTGTACTCTGGTGTCTGTATGGTGTCTAGTTTGGTAGCTTACGGACACCACGGTGGCGCGACTGGTTGCGCCGCCTTGGTGTCCCGGTGAAATATAGCCCTTAGGGTGGCAACCCATTGTTTTCTCCATGTAAATGCTCATTTGCCGTGCAAGAGAGAATCACAATAGCAAGTGGCATTTTTATACATCACGCGCAGTGCCGGCTGTATGAAGCAGCCTATCCTCTTACCACGCAATAAGAATCTGCCGAGGTATACCTCCGGAAGATATACTGTCCAATAACTGCCCGTATTGGCCAGCAGCGTCTTTCCTGTATCAACATGTCGCACTGCGCTCGTCTACCCGCCTGCTACGCGTGGGAAGTATGGTGACCAGACAACCCCTCAACCTGTTGGAGATCCATGAGGAAAGGCCTGTATCCATCAGTGGACGTGGACAGCTGTCCTATGGCTGGCATGATGATGAAATTCTTATTTATATTTACTTGTACCTTGAAATACCTCTTTGATAAGTTACTATTGCCGTGGGGTGCCGGCAGTAGAATGATACCCCTCCTCTCATGCCCATGGATGCAGTAAGCCTGCTAAGGGATACCTCCGGAAGATGGGCAGCAGCGTCTATCCATGTATCAACATCCCATACTGCGCTCACCAACCCGCCTGCCAAGCGTGGTAAGTATGGCAACTACCCCTCATGGAGATCCATGAGGGAGGCCTGTGTTCATCAGTGGACGTTTTATGGCTGAAATGATGAAGTTAATATAAATGTTTATGTAAGTACCCTACATGACACATATTACATCATAAAAATAAGTTTTTGTTTTCATTAGATCAATGTCAATGTAAAATTAAGAAATCCATTAAGAACTTTGGCTCGAGCAGACCGGATGCGTATGCGTAGACGTAAGCGTAGACGTGCACGTACCACTGAGTTGTAATGTATGGAACTGTATGAGACAGGACACACCGCTTGTGTAACGTAGACGTGCGCGTCGTAGTCAGTTCCGTACATTACAACTCAGTGGTACGTGCACGTCTACGCATACGCATCCGGTCTGCTCGAGCCTGTGAAAAGAAACTGTCTCCTGATACACAGCTAAGGCTAGCTCGGGAGCCAGGGCTTCATACTAAACTGTACCAATGATTTGATCAATAAAGAAATTAACCTTGGTTGAAATTATTTGCATTATGTATAATCATATGAATCATTATCAAAGTCAAGCAATTTTACCAAAGTTGTAGGACAAATATCATGTCAGTCCACGCCCACTGGTGGACACAGGCCTTTCCTCGTGGATCTCCAACAGGTTGAGGGGCTGTTACCGTACTCGCCACGCATAGCTGGCGGCTTGGCGAGCGCAGTACGGGATGTTGATACACGGAAAGACGCTGCTGCCCAAAACTGCCCATCTTTCGGAGGTATACCTTGGCAACATTCTACTGCCGGCACTGTGCGTGATTTATAAAATTGTGTCTTGTTATTATGTTCCACAATGTAGGTAACTACGGTTCAATTCATGGGACACTAAACTCTTAAGCCGCTTTTATGAACTGTAGATAAAAAAACAACAGAATTAGGTCATTTAGTTTTAAGAGATTAGGTCATTGCAACAGCATTTTAGCTGACCCCGTCTCGGAGGCAGCTAGAAAGACGCTGCTGCCCATCATCCCGCCTCTGCAGATTCTTATTGCATCCTCGAGTGAGAGAAGAGGCAATATTCTACTGCCGGCACTGTGCGTGATTTATAAAAATGCCACTTGTTATTGTGTTCCACAATGTATCTTCGGTTCAATTCATGGGACACAGCTTTTAAGAACTGTATTTAAGAAGATCTTTTAAATTAAAACTTTTAATCTTATGTCATACCTATAATATTATCTTCATTGTTTGCAGAACCAAACATTTCTGAAAATAAGCGAACCTGGCGTTATTCTCGAATGCGACTTCGTCGCCGTAGGCGAACTAACTGAGGATGAAGTAAATAAGGAAATAAAGAACGCTCTAAAGTGTGTTAAAAATTATATGTATACTCGTAGCAGCTTTGAAGAAAAATTTAAACTGAAATGGGTGGAGTCTCAAGACATAACTCCACGAGTTCAAGACACTGACTCTAAAATAACTGAAGATGTCATAACGCGCGACTCGGCTACCGGAACTACAAGTAATTCCGATCCGATCAATATGTTAGGTAAAGTAAGTCAATATAAGTTAGACCACCTGGATGCATTAGTCACAAATGAAGATTTTTTGTCCAATCTAAGTCCCAATCAAGATTCTGCTTTGAAAGAAAATAGCTTGGACTCAAAGCACGTGGCGGATGATGGAGAAATATTTGATAAACTCGCAATAACATTAAGCTCAGATAATAAACATTCAGTTGATGTGATGATTGAATTACCTCAAAATAATGTTCTTTCTGATTCCATGAATAATTTTCTTTCCGAACAGGATAGTCCAGCCTCCTTGACATCTGAAGACACTGAAATCAAAGAAGAAAAATTGTCTAAAATTGAAATTGCTTCAAGTTGTGAGGATTCTAATGAGGAAGATTTCATATCGCTAGAGCTATATGAGAAGTTACCTGAAATGTTGGACCAAATTACCCAAAGTAAGTTCGAGAATTTAGTACCGGAATTAAGTGCTCTTAATTTTCCTGACCATAAAATATTGCAAATTGCCGTCGAGATATTTATTGACAACTTTCCGGAGATAGTAAATGATTTATTAAAGAAAAAGTTCGAACTGTTTTTGGACGAAATAAAAACATTAAATATTTCCACTGAAAAACATTTTGAAATAATTGTGGATCTACTCTGGGAGAGAGCCATAGAAGAACCTGATTTATCTTTTAACTTAGTAATTGTATTGAAAGAACTTATATTTTATGCACTTACAAAAGAACCCAACTTAAAAACTCGATTTCGCGGGATACTATTACGTAAATGTCAAAATGAATTTGAAATCTTTACGTCTGAGAATTATGTGGCAGTCGATGATAAGGAAGATGAGTCAAGTATGAAGAATAGCATTGGAATTGGTAGTTTTCTTGGTAGGCTTTACAATGAAAGTTTAATTACTACCAAGATTATGGATTACTGTTTAGTGACGTTAATTAAAAAGACCAATGAAAACCATCTAGACTGTGTTTGCGCTTTACTGGGTGTTAGTGGCAGCACCATGAAGCGTGCTGGATCATCTAACCTAAACATAACATTGAAAAAGATGGACGAGATCGGCAGTTCAGAATCTGACTTAATCTCAAGCCGTGTCCAACTATTGATTCAAGGTATCATAAATCTCAGTAAGAGAAATTGGATTGCTGTTCCCCAACCAAAGTCCTTGGATTATATCCAGAGAAGAGGAAATCGAAACTCACTTCTCATAAGTATGTTGACTGAACAAAACGAGAGGGAATCAATTCAAGGCAAAAAGACGCAAACTTTTTGCCACCATCAAATACAAAACTTCAATAACAATGCACTGCGTAATTCATACTCCGTAAAAACGTTAAAGAAATACTGCATAACTCAAGAAAGTCTTAACTACATAAAGGAACCCCCAACGTGTTTTGAAAGCTTCAAGTACCTTGATGGTATACTTGAGAAGTTTCGAGCAGATCCGGTTACCCATGGAGACATGATTATTTCTTATCAAGACAAAACACTGACAGCTGACAACTCGGATGATAATAACAGTAGTTAGCTCGACAACTCAGATAATATAAGAGTAAGAGTAGACTTATAAATGGTTGGTGACCAAATAACCGACTCAAGCTTTAAGCTATTAAACTAAGTTGGTTTATTACTAAACCAACCACTGTGTCGATTTTAATAAAATCATTATGGTTTAGTAACTTACCCTGAGCCTACACCATATTGATTGTAAAAGATACAAGACAGTACAATACATGATACCAGTGATTTCCATGGCACAAAAAAGGGTAATTTTTGATAATGTTTTTAATATCTATATATCTTATCCTAATGCTTCCATAAAAACGCTTCGATATTATATTAAGATTTTAACGCTGTTTCCTCATGGACCCACTAATTTGACCCACTGGTGGGACCACGAGGGAGACTTATTTCTCGTAGACCCACTAGTTGAAAGGTACAGTACGGTAAATGTTCTGTATTCTGAGCAAATATCAAAACATTATTTTCAGGACTTTACCAAAATATCTTTCAAACAGATAGTAGGTACTTTAACCGGGACCTACATATCATCAAATAGATATACATATATTTACATGTCCTGATAATAAGGTTTTATATTATAATAGGGTGTTAAGTATGCTGGCGGAATGTTAACTGAAACTTAAGTTAGGCACTTATTAGACCCCCTTCGTGTTCAGTTGGTCTAAGACCTGTTTATAGTCAAAGACTAATCGCAGATGGAATAGAACACATAAAAGTTGGTCTAAGACCCGGCTGATACGCAGGAGCTCGACTACCGCCACATGTTAACAAGGTTACAAATGTTTACAAAACCAGTAATATTTTGTCCTGTTGTATGAACCCGCAACTTCCTGCGTTTCAGCCGGCCAGAGCGACTGCGCCACGGAGGTCGTAACTGTAGCGTTTGCAACTTTTGTAATGTTTATTTGTGACAAGAACCAAAGTGAGTAGTTTTAGAAGTGTATGCTTCTATACAAGAATTCAGTTCAGTTTAATTAATTTCCTTAAATTATTTTCATATTATATCTTTCTGTGAGTCTTAGGCGGCGTCGACTGTGTTCATCTCATTAGAATTATTAATTTTAACTTACCTAATTTTATAAGAACAGTTAAGAAAACTCTTATTAAACTTTTACTCCTCGATGTCTATGTAAAGAAGTGAAATATTATTTTAGATCAAGGAAACAGTAAATTTAATTTATATAACAATACGATTACCTAAATAGGTACAATAATTTTGGATTTGTGTAATTACATTTAAGCTATGTAGATAAAGAAAGTGTATCTCTTGTTGATTGTTTTGCTGTCCAACTATTAATCTGTAACTTAATCAGAAACACTATCATGAACCGTAGTTAAAATTATATTTTAATATTATGAATGATTTCCACCAAACAGTAAAATAACTAGAAACAAACTGTTTATTGTCATAATACCCACTAGGGACTGTTCCCAACCAGTAGGGATCTTGACAATTTTCAGATAAGTTTTTGCGTGGTGCTTGTTAAAAACAATATTTTTTGTCATAATCCCCACCAACCAGGATTCAAAGTAACGCCAAATACTTTTTAAAAATTGTCAAAATCCTTATGTACTGGTGGGACTAGTTAGTGGGGATTATGTCAATAAAGCGAAATATGCTTGTCGTACTATCGTTTTAAAGTGTATGTGCTAGATTATAATTATTTTCCTGAATACAAATTATTAATTTACGTACTTAAACATGTTTTTTATTTTTTTTTATTTTTATCTAGCAGCACTCCGCCGTTTCACTCGCATAGTTCTCGTTCCCGTGGGCATAAAATATAGCCTGTGTGCGTTACTGGGGCGGCATGTCAACTCGGATCAAGTTGAAAATTGTAGAAAAATTAGAGCGCTACCTATTTATTACCCTGTTAATGTGCCCTAAAAATAAAATAAGTGCCTATTAAGGTTTCAGAGTTATTCGAAAAAATAAAATGCCGCTGCAGTCGCGCCTGAAAACGTTACTGCAGCGGCATTATTTTTTTCTATTAGCCTTAGCCAAATTTAAAGTAGCCTAAAAGGTAGCTTATAAATGTGCATGTCCTTGGCCGGCCAGCGGCATTTGTGCGTCCTGTGGTTTTTCGGTAATTACAATTGCCGCTGCAGTAATGTTTGGCAGATTTCC
This sequence comes from Pasiphila rectangulata, assembly GCA_963082625.1. NCBI lineage: Eukaryota > Metazoa > Arthropoda > Insecta > Lepidoptera > Geometridae > Pasiphila > Pasiphila rectangulata. Next base: position 12,327,843 of record OY720253.1, read on the forward strand.
ATATCTCCGGAACGGCTGGACAAACAGACATGATTTTTCGTGGGCAGGTACGCTGTAATATGTGCCAATTGGTGCCCTAGTAGTTTTTCCAAAAAAATGCATGGTATAGGAATTAGACGAGTTTTTCTGAAAATCGAAAATAGCCTCTATCTCCTGAACTACTTAAGAAAGGATGTCCGTAAGGATTGAGGAGCCACATCAGATTTTTAAAATCTGATGTTACCATTATTTAGCAGCAATGTAGCTGATTTTGCAGCACGAATTCTAGATTTAGCAGCAAAATATATCACTAGTTATATTTAATGAAAAAGTGGTGATTTAATGCAAAGTGGCTCCTCAATCTAAACGTCTGAATTGAGGAGCCACTTGGAACTCGTTAGTAGATAAATATTTTTAAAATTTTGTAAACATTTAGCAGCAATGTAGCTGATTTTTCAGCAAAATATATCACGAGTTATATTTAATGCAAAAGTGGCTCCTCAATTCAGACGTTTAGATTGAGGAGCCACTTTGCATTAAATATAACTAGTGATATATTTTGCTGCTAATCTAGAATTCGTCCTGCAAAATCAGCTACATTGCTGCTAAATAATGGTGAGATCAGATTTAAAAATCTTATGTGGCTCCTCAATCCTTACGGACATAAGAAAGGCGCTCTGCAATTGCACTGACTGATGCCTATTAAAAATATGTATCTCCTGGCAAAATTGTGAAACCTTACATTAATTTTCGAAGAAATATATCAGTTTGAGTACCTACTCCAAAGTGGTTTACTTATTACGAGTCTCAAATAAGGGAATTTTAACAAGATAACAACTTGACACACTGTCGATGGTTAATGAGTGATTTGGACAATGTTGTTAATGAGTGACTTGTGAACGAGAAACCCGACACCACCTTGGGACTGTTGGTCGCTCACCCGGTAGTACAATAGGTTACTGGACTTAAGGGATATCGTGTCCTCGCCCTCTACGGACTTTGGTACCCGTCCGTCTCCCGGGGATTCTTAGCACCCCTAGCTCTGCGCCCCTAGCCCTGCCGTTACCGTGACTGCTACCGTAGCCAGGATAAGCGGGGCCGCCGGGGACTCGGGGCCTGGTTTTTGGTTGTATTGTCATAAGGGGTTGATGCCATACTCGCCACGCTTGGCAGGCGGGTTGGTGAGCGCAGTATAGGGTAGTGAAAAACACGGAAAGATGCAACTTTGTTTTATACTATGTATTACAAGTGAAGCTAAAAAAAGCGTGTGTTGATAAAAACACACACCTCTAACCTCCTCTAACCTTAATAATTACAGCCATCAAAAAAACCAAACAAGATAAAATAAAATACAATATCTAAATACAATGTATAAATTAAATACAATATAAATTCGGCTTCACTCGTCATTTTTTATCTTGTATATAAAAGAGTGGTTAGTTACACTACTTCTCAAGAACGGCTTAACCGATTTGGCTGAAAACTGGTGGGGAGGTAGCTTGGAACCAGGAGACGGACATAGGCTACTTTTCGTTGCGTAATTAAATCAGAAGAGGTTAAAATGGGGGATGAAAGTTTGAACGGAAATCGTTATTTATCACCTAAAAAACTTAAAGATTTTGCATATAAATATATAAGTCGTTGAAACTTAATGAACCTGTGTATCAGGATTCCTCAAAAATCATCCCCTAAGTGAAAATATAGGGGATGAAAATTTGTAGGGGAATATTTTTTTCACTTGATTTACCTGAAATTTCACATAAATAGTTACTTAACTGCCATAATTATTAAACACAATCATATTTCAGCGTTATTGATTTGATTTGGATTGTTGCAATACTCGCCACGCCAGTATGGGATGTTGAGACACTGCAGCCCTAAAATATTTTTCTAAAATATCTGAAATGATAGGTTCTATTTATTATTGTTACGAGCTGAGGGTTCGGGATTAAATAATGTAGTCCAATTTTACCAAAATTAACACTTTAATCACAGATCTCACCAATAAGAATCTCACAGCAGATTCACACAGGAACACTTCTTCGCTGTACAACACTGAACACTACTAAAACACTTGTTCACTATAGCACTTGTACACTGGACACTGATCACTGTATTCACTTCACTGTCGCTCCGATATATCGCACTGTTCGCTTCCGTAGCCAAATAAAGACTGTCCGCTCGGTAAACACATCCGCGTATTTATATCCCACATAAAGACGATTCTCGAAGCCGATGTTTCTAGATTGACCCAGAATAGAGACAGGACAACAAAAAAACAAGTAAACAATTTTTTATAACTTTGTTTACTACCCGAACCATTGTCTCAAAACCGGTTTTTCTAGAAACTTCACTTGTTTGTGTTCAAAACAAAGGAGAGTGACCTTGGACTCTTTCAGCCGCACAAACACCGGTCCTTTCTGGATCTTTCGCGAACTTACTTGTTTACGTTTGCGCTCGGCGCAACACTGCCCCCTCCTAAGACATACTCGTCCCGAGTATTGTTAGATCCGTAATATCGCGCGAGTCGATCAACATGAACAACCTTTGGCGCTCCTCGCGGGTCCTTCCGAATCCTGTACGTGACATCGTTTATTCTAGTCACAACTCGGTATGGTCCGTCCCATTTCGGTTGCAATTTAGGAGACTTTCCTTTGCTGCGCACTGGGTTATGAAGCCACACCAGCGAACCTTCGTCAAATCTAAGGTTGTTTAGTTTCCGGTCATAGCGGGTCTTCATCTTCTCAGACATGTTCTGCCCCGATCGTCTGACATGCTCGTACACGTCATTCATCCTGTTGCGCAAGTCACTCGCATATTCTGTTATGCAGCGCGGGGGCTCTGGTGGGATACCGGTTAACAGGTCTGCAGGCAACCGCAGTTCTCGTCCAAAATTCGCCAAGGCAGGGGTGACAGTGGTACTTTCGTGAACTGCACTTCGGTACGACAGGAGAAACGGCTGTATGTGCTTGTCCCAGTCTTTTTGCCTGCTTTCCACCACTTTAGCCAGATATCTTTCCAATGTCTGATTGAATCGTTCCACCATTCCATCTGATTGTGGGTGATACGAGGTGGTTCTGGTCTTATGGGTGCCCATTACTCGGCACGTCTCCTGAAATAACTGGGACTCAAAGTTTCTACCTTGGTCGCTGTGGATCTCCAAGGGCACGCCGAATCGACAGAAGACTTCGTGTACTAATTTATCTGCAACCGTTGATGCTTCTTGATTCGGAATGGCGAAGACTTCCGGCCACTTCGTAAAATAATCCATGACGACCATGAAGTACTTGTTCCCATCATCACTTACAGGAAATGGTCCCGCAATATCCAGTGCTATGCGTTCCCATGGAGCTCCAACGTTATAGACTTTCAATGCCCCTCTGCTTCGTGTTTGCGGTCCTTTCACAGCGGCACAACTGGTGCATTTACGGCACCAGTCTTCCACGTCGTCTCGGCAATGGATCCAGTAAAAGCGCTCTCGGATCTTTAACAAAGTCCTCTTTACCCCCATATGCCCTCCGGAACTACCGTCGTGATAGAGCTTCAAGATTTCCGACACCTTGATCTTAGGGACAACCATTTGCAGATGACAGTGGTCTCCTCGCGCATTTTCCCATTTGCGGCACAATACGCCTTCGTAGATAGCCAGACTGTCCCATTGTGCCCAATAGCCTTTCGTCGTTGTACTTAGTGCTGCAACGTCACTCCACTTAGGTTTGGGTGCACCAGCCTTAATCCACTCAAGTATTGGCTTAATGTCAGCATCGTCTTGCTGTGCTCGCGTCATGGTTTCCTTCCACTCGTCACTGAAGTCTGTTCTCAGCATCCTTATGGGTGTCACCTCCTTGGCCTCCTGTCAGGCACAATGTTTGCATTGTTCAGGACAGGGTCTTCTTTTTTTTTTTATAACTTGTTAAACTTTCGCGATTTGTTAACATATTTTTAGTTTTAAAATTACAGGATTTTATCACGTACCTTTTTTATTATTTTCCCGACGTTTCGAACACCTTTCAGCGTTCTTGGTCGCGGGAGGACTGGAGGGTCTTCTTGATAATGCATCCGCATTTCCATGAGTTTTCCCACTACGATGCTCGGTTTCAAAGTCGAACTCCTGTAGTTGTTCAATCCATCTTGCCACTTGTCCTTCAGGATTCTTGAAACGTAACAGCCACTTCAATGCAGCATGATCAGTTCGCAGACGAAATTTGCGTCCCAGCAGATATTTACTGAAATGCTGCAATGTCTTCACTACTGCTAGCAGTTCCCTTCTGGTGACACAGTAGTTCCTTTCCGGTTTAGACAAAGATTTGCTGTAGTAGGCTATCACAACCTCTTGATCTCCTTTTCGTTGGGACAACACGCCGCCAATACCGGTGTTACTTGCGTCAGTGTCTATTATGAATTCATTCTCGGTGTCAGGATAGCCAAGAATGGGTGTTTCGCACAGACGCCTCTTCAACTGATGGAAAGCGATGTCACAGTTCTCATCCCAACAGAACTGTCTCTTCTCTTCTGTGAGCTTGTGCAAAGGTTTAGCTATATCGGCGAAATTCTCCACAAACCGTCGGTAATACGAGCACAGCCCCAAGAATGCTCGGACTTGTGTTTTGTCTTTTGGAACTGGCCAATCCTGGACAGCGACGATCTTACTTGGATCTGTTTGTACTCCTTCTTGTGAAACTACGTGGCCCAGGAAGTTCACTTGTTGTTTGAAGAATGAACACTTCTTCGGGTTCAGCTTAAGGTTAGCGGATCGAATTTTCGCTAGCACAAGTTCCAGGTTTTTAAGATGATCTTCAAACGTACGCCCCACGATAACGATGTCATCCAAATAGACGAGGCAGGCGTCACCAACTAATCCAGCGAGTACCAGCTCCATCAGTCTTTCAAAAGTAGCCGGGGCATTGCACAATCCAAATGGCATCACATTAAAGTGCCATAGCCCCTTTCCAGTAGAAAATGCAGTTTTCTCCTTGTCCTTAGGGTCTATTTCCACTTGCCAGTAGCCACTCTTCAGGTCCAAAGTTGAGAACCACTTCATTCCTGTTAACGTGTCCAGGGTATCGTCAATCCTCGGTAGTGGATAACTGTCCTTTTTCGTCACGTCATTGAGTCGTCGATAGTCTACACAAAACCGCATGCTGCCGTCCTTCTTTTTCACCAGCACTACCGGAGAACACCATGGACTGGATGAAGGTTCTATCACACCGTCCTTCACCATACCCTCAATCATGGTCTCCACCTCCTTTTCTCGTGCAACAGGCAGCCTCCTTGGACGTTGTCGAATCGGTAACTCGCTGCCGGTATTTATCGTGTGCTGAACTAATCCAGTTTTACCGTTGTCCCCATCATTGGAAGAGAAAACATCAGCGTACCGAAGTAACATCTTCTTTGCCAGCGCAACATCCTGATCAGAAAGATCTTTTCGGCAATCTTCTAGAAGCTTCGACACGTTGTACTTGTCAGTAGGGTTATTCTCGCTGGTCGATTCTTTGCATTGTCTTATCCAGGATACTTCCTTACAGGTACCCATCGGAGTTCCTTTCTTAATTATAAATTCTTCATTACTTGGGTTCAAGATGCGCACTGCTGAATTATTTGTAGCCTTCACCAGAGTCCGTGCCATCATCCATGTTTGATCTGAATCCAATCCTTCTATGAGTGTGCAGCGATGTCCTTTTCCAGGGCTCCGTGGTAAACTTACTGGCACAATGGATTCCGATCTGGGAGGAAGAACAATTTTTTTCAAGCAGTAAACCTTCCCTGATGGTCCACCTTCCATGAAGATCTCTTCTGTGCCACATTTTATAATTCCTTGGTTTATGTCGATTGTGCAATGATGTTCTCGCATGAAGTCCAACCCAAGGATGCAATCATCGACTATATCAGCCACGATGACTTTATGCCGAAACGTCTTTTCACCCAGTTTCATCTCCACCTGCTTCTCACCTCGGACGGATATGTGCTGACCAGTTGCCGTCAAGAGCTGAATTCGCTCATATTTACAGAAAAAGTCCCCAAAAAAGCGTTTCGCAAGTCGGGAACTTACCACTGTACGAGAAGCTCCGGTATCCAATGTCAATTTACAAGGTGTTCCGTTAATTTCGCCACTGATGATCAGACTGTTCCCATCGTGGGCTTGGGAGATCGAAACTCTTGGGGCTTTTTCAAAACCAGCCAGCACCCGCCCCGCAGTCCTGGCGTTTACTCGTTTCCCTGCTGCTGCTGAGTGGTGACGTTATCCACCCTTTCATCTTCTGAACGCCTATTACGTTTTGGGCAGCTCGATCTAAGATGGCCCCGTTCTCCGCACTCATAACATCTGGGGCTGAATTTGGGCCGGCTGTCACGGTTAGATGATTCCACCGCTTCCCTGACATAGTGAGCCCGGTGGTCTTGCCTTACTGCTTCAACCTCCAAAGCGTGGGCTAAAGCGTCCTTCAGGGATTCATGGTGTCCAAGTCTCACCGCAGCTCTAACTTCCAAGTTGCGTATACCGTCGACAAATGCTTGCACCAGGATTCCGTCGATAAGCGCAGGTGAAGAACGATATGCCTTCCGGACCAGCTTTTCAATTTCCAGGGCCCACAGTTGGAGGTTCTCAGCGCTACGCTGTGTCCGATCCTTTAGCTGAGCACGAAACACGTGTTCCAGGTGTGCGTCGCCGTAGCGGGACTCCAACGCCTCAACCAGCTGCTCATAGGTCACGTCTTTTCCAAGAGCCTCAAGTATGGTCAGAGCTTGATCACGAAGTCCTAAAGTGAGTGCTGTCATGGCCTGTGCTTCGTTCCAACCGTTCGCCTTAACAACGGCCTCAAACTGTATCTTGTAGGCTGACCATGATGAGCTTCCATCGAAAGGAGGCACTTTGAAACCTCGCCCTGGAGGTGCAGTGACTACCGAAGTCGCAACTCCTTCTCCAGACTTCAGTACACCAAGAGCCTTCTTGACATCGGCGAGTTGAGTTTCAGTTTTTCCGAGGCGGTCTTCGGTCTTCCCAAGGCGGTCTTCCGTCTTCCCAAGGCGGTCTTCGGTCTCAGTAATCCGTTCCTTAACGACTTTGAGGTCCTTTCCAAAGTTGGTGTGTATTTCCTCCATGAGGCGCTCCGTCTGGCGAATCCGCTCTTCCTCTTGGCGACGAGCTTGTTCTTCGATACGGCAAACCAGCTCCTCCTGATTGCGTGCCTGCTCCTCCTGGCGGCGAGCCTGCTCCTCCTGCTGGCGAATCCGCTCCTCCTCTTGACGGCGAGCCTGCTCCTGAAGCATTGCCATTAAGGCAGCAATTTCAGATGAGGCAGGTGCTGGGGTCACAGAGACTCCTGATGGGCCAGCGGCCACCTCCATCACTGGTTGGTTCCCTCTTTGCACTGGCGGCGGTGACTCTCCAAACCTCCGTTGATCCGTTTCCTGCTGTCGTTGACTCCTGGTCCGGACTCTCTCCGTGTCGTCCTTTGGTAGCACTGGCATTACTTAATCCCACTTCTGACACCAATTTGTTACGAGCTGAGGGTTCGGGATTAAATAATGTAGTCCAATTTTACCAAAATTAACACTTTAATCACAGATCTCACCAATAAGAATCTCACAGCAGATTCACACAGGAACACTTCTTCGCTGTACAACACTGAACACTACTAAAACACTTGTTCACTATAGCACTTGTACACTGGACACTGATCACTGTATTCACTTCACTGTCGCTCCGATATATCGCACTGTTCGCTTCCGTAGCCAAATAAAGACTGTCCGCTCGGTAAACACATCCGCGTATTTATATCCCACATAAAGACGATTCTCGAAGCCGATGTTTCTAGATTGACCCACAATAGAGACAGGACAACAAAAAAACAAGTAAACAATTTTTTATAACTTTTTATAACTTTGTTTACTACCCGAACCATTGTCTCAAAACCGGTTTTTCTAGAAACTTCACTTGTTTGTGTTCAAAACAAAGGAGAGTGACCTTGGACTCTTTCAGCCGCACAAACACCGGTCCTTTCTGGATCTTTCGCGAACTTACTTGTTTACGTTTGCGCTCGGCGCAACATTATGTTTCGTATAGAGATTTTGAAATTGTTACAACTTGTTTAAATGTATACAGATTTTGAATGCAGATTTTTTCTCAGACTAGTTTCATTATAATATCTACCTATCATGGTAAATGTCTTATTATTTTTTATCAATACTTGCTTCGATCGTATAGAAAACACTTTTCACTTTGACTGTCCAGATAACCAGTGTACTAACTGCCCAAAAAATTTGCAATTTGCTTAACAAAAGAATGCACGTAATGCCGACAACCCCTCTGTCCCAGGGTGACGGGCGCAATGCAGTGAGGACACGTGCTTAGTGAACGTGATCACCGTGATATTGCACTTGTCATAGGTAGAGGTTACCGCTTAACATCAGTTGGGTCTTCGGCTTCACTCGTCATGTGGTAGTATAAAAATTCAAAATAATACTTTAGTGCCATACTTGCAGTGGGGGCGTAGAATGTTGCCCTACCTCTCTTGCTCGTGGATGCAGCAACAATGTGCCAAGTCATACATCCGGAAGATGACCAGCAGCGTCTTTTAGCATACCAACATTTTGTACTGCCCACGCTTACCTACAAGAGTGGTGAGTAAGGCAAAAACCCCCTTGATCAGTGTTTGGGAATAAATAGGGGAGGACTATGTCCACCTTTGGACGTCCTACGGTTAAGATGATCATGATGATAATAGTCTAGAGAACTGGTTTATTACCGCCGCCGGCTGTGGCTAGGGGTTATTGACCGTTTAGCACAACCAGGTCACGTGTAAGGTGTCGAGGGTATTGCCTACGGACGCGGTCAACATCGACCCTATAAATATTTGCATAGTTAAAATATCTTCGGTAAGACGAGGTCATAAGTAGGTATACTTTTTTTGTTATTGGCAAATGCCTTCGGCATTCGGTGTGACAAGGGCTTAATGACAAGCAAAAAGTGCCATTATGCCCTCATCTCACCGAATGTGCCATATATGTGTTCTGGTTGAAGAACCACGCGGAAGCAACAAAAAAAATCGGTATCGAGATTAAGATTGAATCGAGCGTCTAGAATTGCCCACTGTACCATCGAGCACTGTCCAGTTGTCAGACAGAGGCAATAACTAACGGTACGTACTCGTAGGGCCACTTTATTTATGCACGCGCCCTCAGACTCAGGTATCACCTTACAGAACTGATTGAATTCGCCGGTGACGGGCTGAGTTATGAGCGCAGCGGCTAGCGGAACGGGCAGCGTGTAGCTTTATAAGAGAAGCTGTAAATAAAGTAATGCGGATTTTATATCTATAAGGAATATACGATTAAGGTACAAACCTTTGATATTCATGCTGCTGTCAGACGCTGCCAAATAATGTACTAGGCTTTCCCGTGTAGGTGACCATCTTCCGGAGGTATCCCTTAGCAGGCTCTTACTGCATCCACACGCATGAGAGGAGGGGTAAAATTGTGCTGCCGCCACCCCAGGGCAAATTTTACCAGAATTCAAAATGAGAAGTAGCTATATAATATAATAATTCGCAAAATCACCAAATATGATATTAAAAATTAAGAAACTGCCGAAATAATCATGTTTAATTTTTCATATATTCATCAAGAATTACGAAATTGCTGATAATCTGCAAAATCTGCATGCAAACATGTCTAAGATAAAAAAGTAAGGCCTTTTGCATCTATTATAGATGATTTATACAGCGTCAGCAACTGGTAATCATGCTGTACGGGACGCTGCAGTGCCTGGGACATTGTTAGATGGATTAGGCTTGCCCAGCACCTATACCATACTCTCAGCTTAGTCAGCTATTTTTCAGAGGAAAGAACAGCTCAATACGTCTGAAGCTAACTAAGCCGCGGGTTTCCTCACGATGTTTCCTTCACCGTCAAAGCACGTGTTAAGTGTGCACATACATTTTTCAAGAAAGAAAAATCCATTGGTGCCTGTCTAAGATAAGAACAATCATAATGCAACCAGCATTGAAACAAATTAACCAAATAATATCGGTCGCAAAGAATAATAACACTATAAAAACCAAGTCCGCGCGTCCATTTTGAAGCACTTTCATTGGAGCCATAAATGGTTTGTGCAATTTAAATTGTGTCACAACACATCTGAAAAATAAAGAAGTGTTAACAAAATCACTTTTCACAGGTAAGCATGCAATATTTCATAGAATTTTCTAGTGAATTAGGTCAAAATAGACACGTTTGGTTTCAATGCCCGATTGCGGACGGAAATATTTTCCCATTTTAACTAACTTGTTTGTATACCACTACTGATTCTACTGATTGTTAATACCAAAAATATTCATTTTAGAACTGTCTAGGAATGTTGTACACTTACCTATTTACCATACTTTTCTTTAGAATGGAAATGTTCCCGAAAAAATGAAAGAATGTGTTTGTGAAACTTCAAATAAAAATTTGGTTATCGAATGTTCATCGCAGCCTGTAAGTAATTATATCTCATAATTATATTCCTGTACATTAAATAGTATACTTACATTAATACTTATTTATGTATCATCTTCAATTATTAAGTATTTACTAAGAACCACCTTTAATTCTATCCATCACTCTCAAACGGTAATGCCTAAAATCCATCTCATGACGCCATCACAACCAGAATACCAGAGCGATAATGGGTTGGGTAGTCGCCGTGGGGTGCCGGCAGTAGAATGATACCCCTCCTCTCATGCCGCTGGATGCAGTAAGAGCCTGCTAAGGGATACCTCCGGAAGATGGGCAGCAGCGTATTTCCGTGTATCAACATCCCGTACTGCGCTCGCCAACCCGCCTGCCAAGCGTGGTGAGTATGGCAACTACCCTTCAAGGAGATCCATGAGGGAGGCCTGTGTTCATCAGTGGACGTTTTATGGCTGAAATGATGATGATGATGAATGGGTTGCGACCTGGTTGACCTGCGTTGTTACTCTAACTTCCTACTTTATCCAATCCATACTAATATTAAAAAAGTTTGTTTGTCTGTTACGCTTTCACTGGTAAACCGTTAATAGTGTTATTATTAAGATCGGTCGTTAGGTATTTTAGGGGGCCACGATGACACAGACAGATGTTTTTAGATATATCGCCAAGAAAAAGGCCCAGCTGTTTTTTCCTGGACTGAGGTTTGAATCTTTAACATTTAACAAGAAACGATCACAAATTAAACTCTAAAATCTAGGATATGGAGTTCAATTTCAAATGAAACCAACGACGTTTATGCCATACTATCCGAAAATGCAGACAGATACATGTCTAGAGAATCCATCAATGCTGATGATTTGATGAAGACCATTGTTCATCGGACGCCTGCAAGCAGACACCGTGAATCGTCGCTGTGAGACAAGCGTGCGTCTTACGTCGCCGTCCTAAACGTGTGTTAGCAATAAGTTTATACTAGGTATATATAATGTTAGATTTAAGGTATATATCTATGGGCCGTAGAATAAGTTATTTAAGATCTGTGTAGGTACTTTTCTATTGTTGCCTGAGAATAAAGAAATTATTATTATTATTGTGCAATAAGAACGCAATAAAACTTTTGAATTTGATTTACACAGCGTCGGCAACTAGTACTCATGCTGTTCGGGATGCTGCTGTGCCTGGGACATTGTTAAATGGATCAAGGCTTGCCGATACCACTGTTAGCTGAGTTGGCTATATTCAGAGGAAAAACATGTCAATACTTTTTAAGCTGACAGTCGCGGATTGCCTAACGATTTTTTCCTTCACCGTGAAAGCAAGGAATTATGTGGTCGAATTACAAATAGGAAAAATAGCGTTCATGTAATCGATCGCAAAATTCTAAGCTAGCTATCCTATCACAAACGCTTTAACTTACTAAATGACTAAACAATAAATTACTATAAATATCTATTAAATGAGAATTTATTATCATTTAGTTTATTTCAGCTTTCGCTGAGAATGGACTATAAGATGCGTCTGTAAGCCGCCGCGGACGGACGCGGCTTGTTTTTACTAGATAGCACAAAATATACTAAGCTCTTGCCGGCCGGATTATAACTCCAAGAGGAGAGATGCTCGCGGACAGCCATGCAAACTCCTCAGCTGCGTCCGTTAGCCGCGATTTAGAGAGTGCCACAGGGGCGATGTCTGTGCATTGAGTTAGCGCTGCGTCGACTGAGCGCTGATTTTTTTTTTTTTTTCGAAATGACAATATATGTTGTTGACCGCAGATGGCTATGACAACGTTACCGGACTGGCGAACGCAGAAGGCGCCCAGCCGCAAAAGTTAAGTTGGGGCAACAAGCTCAAGGGCACCACTTAGGTTCGAACCACGGCTTGGACTGTTGCCAGATTTTTGAATGTACTGATGGTTAACGTCCAGGTGCAAAACTGCACCTTAAGACGGAAGAGTGTATTCTTCGGCCCCGCCGGCGGGACCGGTTATTGAATATGTGCCTAGCAGCTAATGTGGGACGGGTTGACGTTACCTCCGGGTTAGCGGCGGTGAGCTCGTCAACGGGCAAGCCGAGAACATGTCTCGGTCGACGGAGGAAAACTGAGCGCCGACGCTCCGTCGTTCTACATATAAATCTGAACCACATGCCACACGATGCGTTGTAATGACGGAGGGCGACGCAGCGCACGCGCCGCTCACAAGGGGAGGAGGGAGACGAGGTGGGGAAAGGAGCTTCGTTGAAACGACGGCGACGGAGCGGCAGCGACTGAGACATTCTACACCAACACTGCGAAGTCGGAGATAGCTTTGTTGACGCAGCGCTCGTGTGGCATTCACCGCGTTAAAATCATTGCATTGCGACGACGCAGCGCTGCTGCAACGCCCGTGTGGCACTGCTCTACGGACGCATCTAAAAGTTTGTTCCCAGCTTTAACATAACAGAGGACAAATCCGCTACAGCTTATGAGCCCGCCCGCAGCCTACCATAGTGTGGGGGTTGTACATTATTCAGTTGCCCTACAAGCTTCTTACTTTCGTAGGATCCTCGTTATTACCCTCGCGTAGTGAGATGAAGTACAGGAACAATCGGGTTAAACAAACTGTTTTGATAACAAACTTGTTGGAATTAAATGTTTATATCAAGAAAATTGAAAATTTTCGCGATCCCATTAAGTACATATTAAATATCAAAAACACAGGAATTTACCGCATTATCATCATCATCATCATTAGGTACTTCAGCCGTAGGACGTCCACTACTGAACATAGGCCTCCCTCATTGATCTCCAAGTACTGACCATGAGGGATTGTTGCCATACTCGCCCCGCTTGGCAGGCGGGTTGGCGAGCGCAGTACGGGACTTTGATACACGTAAAGACGCTGCTGCCTATTTTCAGCAGGCTTTTACTGCATCCACGGGTATGAGAGGAGGGGTAACATTCTACTGGCACCCCACGGCAATTAACAATTTGGAATATGAATGTCTAACAAGGCCTACTATTACTTTATGTTTCAAAAGTTGTTATTTTTTTTTAAAGCTGATGGTTTAACGAAATAAAATAAATATGAGTAATATCTTCATGTTAACATCTGCATGCCGTATAGTTCCGTCAAGTGTCACAAATATCTGTGTAAAACCATACTTGAGGTAAATAAATTATTTAATTTTATTTCAAAAAATTAACGTGGCCATATTGTGGAGACTCCGTGCATTCTCACAGCTAGTGACATCACATCCGGCTCGTGTATCCCGCGCTCTATCAAGAAGGCGTGAGCTGTTCTCCTGCGATCATTCGTCTGGCCTTACAGACAATTTGGAGGTAATACCAGTAACACTCCTTGACGGGCTCTGATTTACGTGCTTGGCTGCTTCTTAGATACAGTCGACTTTAGTAGGTCTAACCATGAGATTTCACAATCTATACTCGCTAGCGACTGTAGTTAAAAAATGTATGAAAACTTGTACAGCGCCTCTAGCGGCTAGTTTGGTACTAAAATACGCAGTAAACTATACTGCAGCGGTTGTAGTTTGGGCTTCATTTGCTTAGAATTTTGTATTAAATATGAGTTACAAATCTGACAGAATAGTCATAATAGTAATTTATTGATAATAAACATTATAAAAACATTATTGCCGTGGGGTGCCGGCAGTAGAATGTTACCCCTTCTCTCCTACCCGTGGATGCAGTAAGAGCCTGCTAAGGGACACCTCCGGAAGATGGGCGGCAGCGTCTTTCCGTATATCAACATCCGGTACTGCGCTCACCAACCCGCCTGCCAAGCGTGGTGAGTATGGCAACTACCCCTCATGGAGATCCATGAGGGAGACCTTAGTTCAGTAGTGGACGTTTTACGACTGAAATGATGATGATGATGATGAAACAATATATTTATAAGTCACAATAAAATTGGTGACTGTGGTATTGGTAACGTGGTTACCAATACCACAAATGACAAAATTAATAACGCACACATTTCAATAATAATTATAAAAAGCATGTCAACAAGAAGGTCCTATGGAATATTGGTAAAATTACAATAATAAACAAATGTAAAATAATAAATAAAAAATAAAGAAAGAAATATGTACATATGTCAATTTCGGTTGGTAATAAAAAATGTCATAATGGTCAATCTATCCCACTAATATTATAAAGCCGAATGTTTGTTTGTATGGAGGTTTGTTACCTCTTCACGCAAAAACTAGCTTACATATCGAGCTGAAATTTTGCAAACGTAAGTATAGATGTTGACTAGGATCTACTAGTGTATAGCAGTAAAATATGGCCCACTCTAAAACTATGTTTTTTTTGCAAAGTGGTTCATAGAAATAAAATCATTTTTAATATGGGAATACCGTATAAAATACAAAATTTCTAACACATAACATATTCATCAAAAAACGTGCAATTGGGCCTAATTATACCACTGGGGGTAATAAAGCCCCAAAAGATATTTTGGGATCATTTACATACCATGATCTATTAAAAACTTCTCAACAACAATCAAAAATGATTCATTAAAATGAACTTACCAGTTTTTTTCTTATACATTTATTTAAGAAACTTAAAATCAGCTACATCAATAACAATAGTTTTAGAAACATCGGTTTCTTTGAAAAATCTTACACCTAAAAAAAAGTCTTAATTGTTTTCTTTTGGTTCTTATTTTTCTCTATGCCTTTGAAAAAGTCTTTGGTAAACTGCTTTTCTTTGTCGTTTATGGCTTTTCGTTTCGGTAATTTCTTTATCACAGCATATTTTATTATATTTATTTATTTATATTTGAAGTTTATTCCACTTTATAAATGGTTTCTTAGCATTCGTTTTAGAATATTATACATACCGAACAGCTGCAATACGCCGTCTAAATTGGCCTCGTTGAACAGCTAACATATCACATTGAAGATTTGATTCCGTTCAAAAAGCTCTTTTGGGCCGTATGTTGTCTGCATCTGCAAAAAAATCTTTAAAATATTAGGCTACTTAACTTTATTCTCCTTAAAGAAAATAAGGCCCAGCACTTGTTTTTCTGGGCCTTATTATCCTAAAGCTAACTTCAGAAAGATACCCCAACATGTCGAAACAAACAGTTATTTATGTTAACGAGAAGTGTAATCACACTGAGGTTGACCTAACATATGATCTAAACAAGATATTTTGTACTAAAGTAGTAAAAAAACAAAGAAACTCACGGTTTTCTGCATTCAAATCTTCTAAAATCACGTTGCGCGTCTCACTTTTACAACACAAAGCTCGCCACTGACAAGATTGCGGAGTCAGTGTGAGGTTTGTTTACGCGGTGGGGGTTTATGGTCATGGAGTATGTGTGGGTGTAGAAGGAAGTTGGTTTGAGTCAGTAGTCACGCGAATTTTGAAAGTGGGCCTTATTATGCCCCGGGCTTTAATTATCTCAGGTACCTTATTATAAGTAGGTACGATGGCAACTATCCCCTCATGATCACTACTTGTACATCCATGAGCTTATGCCCAACAGTGGACGTCCTACGGCTGAGATGATGATGACTAAAATACTATCCAAGATCCAACCTTTTGCAAAAATCCACTATGCCTTACCTTTCACAAAATCCAATAAAAGTATACGGTCAGAACCGACCTGCTCCGTAAACTGCGGCACCAAATAACCACTTGACCAAAGATTTAAATCGTTAGATGTGCCCTGACAACAAAAACTGTGGCATTGTCTTTGTATGTGTGTTTACAATAATGCTGACGCACGCACACTGGTTTTGCCAATAAACCAAACTTATTGTTACTATTAAGGCGGTTCACACACTGCCACGCACCACGCTGCTGCACCATGTTGCGTGAATGCGTCTTCTAACGTTGCTTGTAAGTATCTCCGTTTGTATAGAAAACACGCACAGTCCAACACACTGAAAATTCATCTACGCGCGTTCATTCACCTCAAGCGCGGAGTAACATTCATCACCGCGCGTAGGTGCGGGGCGAGACGCAAGGTATGGCACATCGAGTTCCGCAGCCTAGCGAACAGCTTTGAATGAAATGAGTCAGAGCCGCCGTGATCCACAAAACGCAACTACGCGCGTAAGTTCGTGAAAAACCAGCACGATGATGCAGATCTGCACTCCCGCCAGTACGTGCGTAGGTGCGTCGACACGCAACATGCAGCGTGGTGCGTGGCAGTGTGATAACCGCCTTATTGTGCAATCATATTGCACGAACTATCGTGAAGAAATAACATACCGCGTCCCGCTAACAAACACTGTCTTTAGAGGTACCTATACTGATTCCAAATGAGCGAGCTACTTCATTTCGTTTGGGAACAACACGTCGCGCGCGGTCACATCAGGGTAAGGGCGTATCTAACAATTTAAATCTGTGTATCTAAGATGTATCATTAGGTCCATTCATCGTCGTACCTACCTACTCATCATCATCATGCTAATCGGGCTCATGGAACTCTTGTTATTTTTGTTGAATAATTAAGAATTAAGTATTGGTACACAGTAAATGAAGTTCCAAATCATCAGGGTCACTGAACTTGGTTATTTAAGTTGACAAATTAAAGTATTATTTTGTGTGTAAAACCAGTAAAACAGAGAATCCTCAAGACTATGGCAGCTATGGAGAAACCCAAGTTTCAAGTGTCGGCCATTTCGGTGGGGTCGTAAGGCGAGGCTGTTCACACCCAGTCAGTCTTAAAATCTCACCAATACGGTCGGCATGAAGTCTTCGTCATCAACATCAGACAAACTCCCTTCAAGTGCAGCATTTCCATCATCCAAGTTTGCTGACATCGAGGACCTCGCATTTACTTGTATGTACCTACCGTGTTCGGAACGTGTAGGTACAGGTAAATCATCATCATGATTTCAGCCGTAGGACGTCCACAAGGACATAGGCCTCCCTCATGGATTTCCAGTTATTGCGGTTGGAAGCGATCAGTATCCACCGTCAACCTGCGGTCTTCACCAGGTCATCAGCCCATCTTGTTGGTGGACGTCCTACGCTGCGCTTGCCGGTCCGTGGCCTCCACTCGAGAACCTTTCGGTCCCATCGGCCATCTGTTCTGCGAGCTACATGACCTGCCCATTGCCACTTCAACGTGCTAATCCGTTTGGCTATGTCGGTGACCCGAGTTCTTCTACGTATCTCCTCATTTCTGATTCGATCGCGTAAAGAAACCCCGAGCATAGCCCTCTCCACACATAGCTCGTTGAGCGACTCTGAGCTTATTCGAGTGAATGACCACGGCTCGGTTCCATATGTCATCACTGGTAACACAGGTAAATACATTCACGATAATTTTATCAAAAATCTTGTGTATAGTTAGTATATGCTGTTACTAAGACTGCGCTGTCCGTCTATCTGTCAGTTACCAGGCTGTATTACATGAACCGTGATAGCTAGACAGTTGAAATCATTGTTTTACTGACAATGTATTTCTGTAGCCGCTATAACAACGAATAGTTACTAAAAACAGATTAAAATAAATATTTAATATCTCATAGACAACAAACGTGACTTTTTTGCTCGATATTAATATAACGGCAACAGGTAGGCTTTTTTATATACTACTAAATGACAAGAAAACGTACGGTACGTAGAGTAAATTTTTAGAAGGGCTACTTATAGAAGAGCTAGACTGTTCCAAATTAACCGGCAAACGACCTTGCATTAATGATACGTTGAATGAGATGAACATACTGAGAAACCTGTCCAGTGATAACTAAAAAGTAAAAAATAAAGTAAAAGTAAAAACTTTTTAAACAAGCTTAGGTATTTAGAAATGAAAAATGCAATCAAAATGTTGTCTCCGACGGGACTCGAGGGGACTTTGGATTTTCGACCCGACGGTTAATTGCTCCGTAGCCGAATGGTAAAGGCAGCCTGCGTTAAAGATGTTCGTCTGTACGTTATGGGTTCGAGACCCGTCGGAGACAAAAAAAAATTATTGCATTTTTAATTTCTATAAATGATACCTTAATGTGGGTTTACACTTTAAATACAAAAATAGTTTATAAAAGCTTATTTAGGTTCTAAGCTATCAAGTTATTTAATTTACTTATTTATGTACACAGGTAAATCTCGCGACAAGCTTTTATATCACATAAATTGTGTAAAGACGTTTTGAGTTGACATTAAACTTTTATGAAAAATGTTTATTTGTTAAAAAGTTTTTTTTTACTTTAAATTTATTATTCTATGAATTAATCTTTCTAATGGTAGTAAGTAATAAAGGAACACTAAAAACAAACACATTAAATAAAAATTATAAATTATATTCAGAAAAAAAGCTTTATAACTTTCTAATCTAGCAAGAACATAACATTTTCATTTAAGACAACGCCGATAGGTATATGTTTATACCGAGTAAGTATTCTAATTAATAGTACTGCTTAATCAAGATTATCAATATGTTATTATTTTTATAAACTGTAAGGGACTTAGCATAGCTTTTTGGTATTAAGTGATAAAGTCCCGGAAAAATTATGTGTTAATTGCGAAAGTTAACAAGGTACATAGAATGCTAATTCATTAATATAAGGATTAAAAATAGCTTATTAAATAATCAAACATGTCATTTGTTTATTTTCTAATTTTTATCAGCCGAATTTAATGTTTGTAAACAAAATCTAATTGCTTCCTTTGGATTGGTTTTTTGACTGAGTTAATTATTATTTAGTAATTTATAGTGAAGGGAGTGGTCACAAATCCCCGATAAATAAGAAATATAATATAAAAACCAACAGGAAGAAAATTATTTGTAGGTGAAGTGATTTGACAGCGTGTTTAAAACATCCTGCACCGAAGTATATGTGGAACATCTCAAGGAAATGAAAAAGTTCAATTGTTTTTCGAGTTAAGTGGCCTTCGAACCCACATTGGTCCAATTGATACTGGACCCTTCCTAAAGCCGGGAGTGCTATAAGAACCTACGGGACCCCAAAACTGTTTATAAGGTTTTTCATTGCCTTGAAGACACGCCGATAAACAGGAACCTAGGTTAAGCGAACTTCAGTGAGACAAGGGCATAACAATACTCAGGTAATTAAACAATCAATAACTTTTTTTTATGAAATAAGGGCCTAAATTAAAATGTATTTTAATTAAACTGAACTGAATTCTTGTATAGAAGCATGCACTAGGTACTAAAACTACTCACTTTGGTTCTTTTCACAAATAAACTTATCAAAACGTTACACATCATTGGTTACAGCTACGACCTCCGTGGCGCAGTTGCTCTGGCCGGCTAGCCCGGGGGGGTCCACCCATCTTAGTTTGTATTTCTCTTCAAAGCTGCTACGAGTGTGAAGATGTTTGATAGTCTGTTTGATAATATCTTTCAGAAAGTTCAGTTTGTCAGTTTCTTTGTCCCTACTACTCCGCAGCTTAAATTGGAGCAAGAAAACCTCTGCAGCGAAATAAGGGTGACTTAGATCATAACATGGTTGATTCTGCGAAAAAGTAAGGATTAGATGTTTTTAGGGTTCCGTACCCAAAGGGTAAAAACGGAATCCTATTACTAAGACTCCGCTGTCCGTCTGTCTGTCACCAGGTTGTATCTCATGAACTGTGATAGCTAGATAGTTGAAATGTTCACAGATTATGAATTTCTGTTGCCGTTGTATAACAGCTAAAAACAGAATAAAATAAATATTTATGGGGGGCTCCCATGCAACAAACGTGATTTTGATTTAATAATGATACGGAACCCTATGTGCGCGAGTCCGACTCGCACTTAGCCGATGTTTTTTTATTTTATTTTGACGACCTCCGTGGCTTTGTTGGTTTACTAGCTGTCTGATAAATAATAAATAAATAAATAAATAATGCTGAACAAATCACACAGTATCATCTAGCCCCAAGCTAAGCAGAGCTTGTGTTATGGGTACTAGATGACTGATATACTTAATACATTATACTACATAGATAGATATTTTTATTATAAATAGAAAAACACCCAGAACACCCTGAACAAATATCTACAGATCGTACAGACATTTGTCCCGAGGCGGGAATCGAACCCGCAACCCCATGCGTCGCAGACGGACCTTCGCCCGCTGCGCCACAGGGCTCGTCGAGCTGATACAGATGAGCTTGCGGGTTCGATTCCTGCCGAGTGACAAATGTTTGCCTTTTTGCATTTCTGATATTTGTATCGGGTCTGGGTATTTTTAAACCCCCGACCAAAAACAGGGTTGTTATATTTGAATGTATTTGTATAAGTTTGACCGCTGTGTGTGTGTCTGTCAATGGCCGTAGCTCTAACACGAGTGGACCGAGCATGCAGTTTTTGTTATTTAAAAGCAAATTTTCTAACGAACATGTTTTATCAAAGTCGTTTAAGAGGTTTACAAGACATGGGGAGTGCAGTAGGGATGAACAATCGAATCTTTCCAAATATAACCGAGTTTGGTATTAAATTATAGGAAATGATGTGTAGACCAGTATCCCCTATCCCTGCAATCATGATAAGAATATTTTTTAACATTTTTATATACTTATGCTATATTAGTAAAAAGTATTATCTTTAACCATTTCAAATTTGAAGTCAATAGCATCAGTAGTTCTCGAGATATCCATTTGTGACAGACATACAGACAAAGTGATACCATAACCATTTACCATTTTCTAAAAATACATATGTACTTAGGTTGGTATGGTAGGGACCTAATATTCTAACATGATCAAGCTCGCTTGCTGATTTGGTTAATTTAGATAGATAGATAGAAAATGCTTAGATGACAATTTTGGCGGTTTTTAGCGATAAGACCGCTAGTTGTCATCTAAGGGGTTTAAAGATACATGAAAGATTTTACGAAGTTTTTCAAATATACCATCCATCCATCTCAGCCGAAGGACTGCTGTTCACGGCCACTGCTAGATATACTGCCCTCCTTATCATAAACGCAATAACTCTGTAGGCCCCAGAAATCGAGTTATTGCGTTTATGATAAGGAGGGCAGTATAGGCCTCCCTCATGGATCCACAGAATCATGAAGGGTTGTTGCCATACTCGCCACGCTTGCCAATACGTCTGCCAAATATGTGAATGTGTGAGTTTAGTTAAGATTATAAATAGGACTTGTTCCATTTTACTTTCACAAGCATTCTGCATTTATGGACAAACTATTCGTAGGTTCTGCCGCCGGCGGTATCAGTTCAATAAGCTAATAGTTTTCTTGTTTAATCTCGGTCATATAAAGAAACTCAAATCATTTTGTTCTTACCGGAAATCGAGTTTTTTCACTTATTAGACAATAATCGTGAGGATCAAATATGCGATCGCAAATATTTTCTAACAAGTAAGTTAGGTTAAGATGGCTTAGCTGTTTAATAAATGATACAGCTTTCGTCCACTTTGTACCAGTGAGCAGGTCATGCGATTCATTCCAATTGACATATCCATATGTACGGGCAGTACTTGCACCACCATTTTCCACTTTACGGATCGTTGTGTCCAGTGGGATGACAGTGTGTTCTTGTCTATTCATTTGATTGGTGAGTTTGTTGACAGCTGTTGTCAGCTGCTCCATTTGTTGTTGCATTTGTTTCTGTCCATTTATTTGATCAGTGAGATTCTTGCCAACGTTTGTCAGTTGCTCCATCTGTTGTTGAATTTGTTTCTGTCCATTCATTTGATTGTTTACAGCTGTTGTTAGCTGCTCCATCTGTTTTTGCAGTTGCTCTTGTTCATTCATTTGATTGTTTACAGCTGTTGTTAGCTGCTCTATCTGTTTTTGCAGTTGTTCTTGTTCATTCATTTGATTGTTTACAGCTGTTGTCAGCTGCTCCATCTGTTTTTGTATTTGTTCTTGTTCATTCATTTGACGGGAGAGTTTGTTGACATCTGTTGTCAATTGCTCTATCTGTTGTTGCATTTCTTCTACGACACCTGACATCTGGCCACTTCTGAAAGTAATTTTGAAAACGTATTGTTTTATTTACGAAATAAGGAAGGTAACTTACAAATACCTATGATCCAGCCACTTTCGATTTAGATAGATAGATAGATAACACTTTATTGATCACCACATGTAACAAAAAATATACCGAGGTATAAAAACAAGCAAAATGAATGTTCAGTAGAATGTATGTATGTCAACAAACTGTCAATGCTTAACCTAAAAATAACTTCCTTTCTGTTGGTTTGTTTAAAGATTTCTTAATTATTCAGGATTTGTTACCCTTCAATATAAATTACTATTAATTCGGCCTATCCAGAAACAATTCAATTTTAAGTGTGACGGTTTGTTGTCCCTCCTCTCATGCCCCTGGATGCAGAGCCTGCTAAAGCATACCTCCGGAAGATGGGCAGCAGCGTCTTTCCGTGTATCAACATCCCATACTGCGCTCACCAACCCGCCTGTCAAGCGTGGTGAGGAGATCCATGAGGGAGGCCTGTGTTCATCAGTGGATGTTTTATGGCTGAAATGATGAATGATGATGATGATTCTACATGGAAAGTGGCTGGAGTATAAGTACCTATATCCTTTGTGGTTAGCCAACAGGTATCGTCCTTGTTACTAGGTTACGAATATCTTGATAGGTAAATTATAAATATCCCTACTAATAATATAAAAGAAAAAGTGTGGATGTATGCATTGTTTCCCTTTTCACGTCAAAACAGCTGAACCGATTTGGATGAATTTTAATACCTAAGAGTAGATTAGATGGAGACGAACATAGGCTACTTTCCGTTGCGTAAATTAAACCAAAAGGGGTTAAACAGGGGATGAAAGTTTGTATGGAATAATCGTTATTTTAATAATATAAAAGAAAAAGTGTGGATGTATGCATTGTTTCCCTTTTCACGTCAAAACAGCTGAACCGATTTGGATGAATTTTAATACCTAAGAGTAGATTAGATGGAGACGAACATAGGCTACTTTCCGTTGCGTAAATTAAACCAAAAGGGGTTAAACAGGGGATGAAAGTTTGTATGGAATAATCGTTATTTTTTCACTTGATTTACTTTAAATTTCACATAAATAATTAGATACCAAAATTATTAAACACATTTCAGCGATTAGAATAAAATTTTAGGTAAAAAAAACTTTTTAACAAACAAGCTTTTATTTAAACGTACCCACTAAAAATAATAAAATAAACATTTTCCATTAAAGTTAAATGTCAACTTAAAACGTCTTTGTAATAAAAAGGCTTGTCGCGAGATTAACCTGTGTGCTTAGAATAAAAACATTACAGAAACCAAGTCCGCGCGACGTAGTGTTCAATGTCAAATCACGCCGAACGTGTCTCGCGCAAAAAAAAATATTATGACGGTTTGTGCAATTAAATTGTGTCACAACACATCTGAAAAACAAAAGAAGTGTAACAATTAACCTAATTAAATATCAGTAACATAAACAAAGTGTCTATTTTGACCTAATTAACTAGAAAATTCTATGAAATATTGCAGGCTTACTTGTGAAAACTGATATTGTTACACTTCTTTTGTTTTTCAGATGTGTTGTGACACAATTTAATTGCACAAACCGTCATATTTTTTTTTTGCGCGAGACGTTCGGCGTGATTTGACATTGAACACTACGGCGCGGCTCGGCGATTGGAGCCATAAGTGCTTCAAAATGGACGCGCGGACTTGGTTTCTGTAGTGTTTTTATTCTGTTACATACATACATACATACATACAGACAGGGCAAGCTAAATAAAAGCTTGTAAAAACACTTAGTGTTTTTATTCTAAGTTTTCAGCGTTTCTCAAAAATCAGCCCCTGAGTGGTAACTTAGGGGGATGAAAGTTAGAAATTCGTAGTTTTTTTACTTGATTTACAAGAAATTTTGCATAAATATTGGGACATAAAAATAATCAAACGAATATTGTAACATCACATACAACATAGATCCGTACCTCTCAGGGTTTACGTTTAACAGAACAAGACGTTGCTACTAGAAAAATTAGGACGCGCTATCGAAGCGTTTCACCAATTTACTTAGATCTCGGGTCTTACTTATTATGATCCGTCAAAGCGGCTTATATGTGTTGTGGGGATCTTTCCCATATTTTATTATTTATTTAAGTAAGTATATTCTTATTTTCAGTCTATCTTATATATACACTACTTATATCTATCTTGCTTTTATATGCTATTTATTACACGATATTACTCTAAACATTAACACCGCACATAATATTATTTATAATATGAACGAACGGCATGTCAGAATGATGATGAGTATGAGGCGCGTGACGTCACACGCGCTCGGCTTGTCCACCGGAGCCGAGCGCGCCCGAAGTACACCCGCGCGCGCGCATGCCCCGTATCGGCCCAGCCGCGCTAGCCGTCGGGAATCTTCGGGTGGCGGCCAACGGCCCGCTATGCACGCGCCAGTCGGATGAAGCCTGAGCTAACGATCGCTAACGTATTACCTTACTTTTCCCGCCTATTTCGCGAAACTACGCAATTACGGTTTGTCGTGTGTTTATGTGCTATCTTCTATCTATCCTATTGACTGTGCCTTCTAACTTTCTCCTTCTATCTCTGTACTGTGAACTGTGTTGTGTGTGTACCTCTGTACGAACAATTGTATTATACGTGAGGAGCTTGATACAAGCGTGTTTATATTTATTGCGCTTGTACCCCGAGACGCAGCACCCCATCACCTACAACTGGTGACCCCGTTTTGGAATACACCCAGAAGGTACAATTTCAAATATTAAAATGAGTGATAGTGGCGAATCCAGTACCGCCAAGTCGAATCAAGATGGCGTTACCCAAAGATGCACGGCGCGGAAACTAAAAATACGCAAATTCACGGAGCGTGACGCAGATAGCTACAGGATACAAATAAAAATACCTCCGTTTTGGCCAGAAGACCCGGAAATTTGGTTTGCGCAAATTGAAGGACAATTCGTCGTGTCGAATATCACGGACGACACGACAAAGTTCTATTACGTAACGAGTCATCTAGATCCGCAATACTCGAAGGAAGTAAAGGACATAATTACCTGCCCGCCCGCCACCAACAAGTTCGGCAAGCTAAAGGAGGAGTTAATAAAACGCCTTTCAGCATCACGTGAGCGGAACATTCAACAGCTGCTTATGCACGAGGAATTGGGAAACCGTAAGCCATCCCAGTTCCTGCGACATCTTAAAAGCCTCGCTGGAACTACAGTGCCCGACGAGTTCATACGCAGTATTTGGTGCAGCCGACTCCCCAGCAACCTGCAGACACTGATCGCTTCGCAACCCTCTACCTCACTCGAAGCCTCAGCCGACCTCGCAGACAGGGTACACGACATCGTAACACCCACTGCGCAGGTAGCAGCAGCGTCGTCGACCCCTATCCCCGGTTCCATGCAGTCCATGGCCAGCGAGATCGCGGAATTGAAGGAGGCCGTCAAGAACCTGACCATGCAGCTCAACAACCCGCAACCACGTTCCCGCCCTAATAACCGGCGGAACAACCAGCAACGCAAGCGCTCGAGATCCCGGTCCCAGGCCAGCTACCGCCGTTTCCCTATCTGCTGGTACCACGACCGACACGGCAGCAACGCGACTCAGTGTGTGAAACCCTGTGATTACGAGAAGTCGGGAAACGCTCAGGGCAGTCGATAAATGCGACTGACGATTGCCCCGCTTCTCCTGGTCGCCTCTTCGTGACTGACCGCCGATCCAGCACCACCTTCCTCGTGGACACCGGAAGCGACGTCTGCGTCTTCCCTCTCTCTGCACTTCGGGAACGTCGAGCGAAGACCAGCTACGAGTTGACAGCTGCCAACGGCAGCGTCATACACACCTTCGGCTCACATCCGCTTAATTTAGATATAGGACTTAGGCGCGACTTTCCTTGGAGCTTCATTGTTGCCGACGTAACTAAAGCTATAATCGGAGTTGATTTTTTAAGTCATTATAGTCTTATTGTAGATGTCCGCAATAAGCGTATAGGTCGCATAGTAGATAACGTAACTTCATTGTCAACTAAAGCTTTCTTTGTTAATGCTCCTGATAATGTTTGTTCAGTTAAGGTTCCATCCGGTAATTCTCGCTTTCACAAAATTTTATCTGAATTTCCTGAAATCACTAAACCGGCTGGCATGCCTTTCATCCATAAACATAACACTGTACACCACATACGCACCACACCTGGTCCCCCCATTTCATGTTCCCCTCGCAGGTTAGCTCCGGATAAGCTCAAGTTGGCGAAACAAGAGTTCGACTTGATGCTGAGTAACGGTACGGCACGTCCATCCGAGAGTCCGTGGTCTTCTCCTCTGCATTTGGCCCCCAAGAAGGATAACAGCTGGCGCCCTTGCGGAGATTACCGACTACTGAACGCTCGGACTATCGCTGACAGGTACCCTATCAAACATATCCAGGATTTTTCCCACAACATTTCTGGTTGTAATGTTTTTTCAACCATTGATTTAGTTAAAGCCTACAACCAGATCCCGGTAAACGAGGAGGACATCCAAAAGGCCGCCATAACCTGTCCTTTTGGATTATTTGAATTTCCTTTTATGAGTTTCGGACTACGGAACGCCGGACAGACCTTCCAGAGGTTTGTAGACGAGGTAACTCGAGGGCTGGAGTTCTGCTACTGTTACCTGGACGATTTTTTAATTTTTAGTCACTCCGAAGCAGAGCACGAGAGTCACCTCCGCCAGCTATTCGAGCGCATGCAGAAATACGGCATCGTGGTGAACACATCCAAATGTGTGTTCGGCGCCACAGAGGTAGAGTTTCTAGGTTACCACATATCCAGCGCCGGTACTAAGCCTCTCGATAGCAAAGTCCAGGCTATCAAAGAATTCCCTGCACCGAAAACTATCAGGCAACTCAGACGATTTTTGGGGATGTTGAATTTTTACAGGCGATTTATCCCTGACGCTGCAAAAATTCAGGCCCCATTAAACGCCCTGTTAGCCGGATCGGTAAAGGCTTCTGATCCTGTAGACCTGGCAGGTGAGTCTCTCGCGGCTTTCGAACTCACCAAGGAAAGCCTCTGCAATGCTGCTTTACTTGCACACCCCGATTGCCAAGCAAAGTTAGCGTTGGTCACTGACGCTAGTGACCTAGCATTGGGTGCAGTAATCCAGCAGTTCAAGGATGAGGAATGGCAACCACTGGCATTTTTCTCACGGAAACTTAGCCCTTGTCAGCAGAAATACTCTCCTTACGACCGCGAGTTACTTGCCATCTACGAGGGCATTAAGTACTTCCGGCATATGCTCGAAGCCAGAGACTTCACGGTCTATACAGACCATAAGCCAATATGTCACGCCTTCAGCGAACGCAAAAATACTTGCTCGCCACGTCAATTCAGGCATCTGGATTTTATCTCCCAATTCACTAGCGATATCCGGCACATATCCGGTAAAGATAATGTGGTGGCCGATACGCTTTCGCGAATTGAAGAATTGCAGAGTCCAGTTGACCTTGTTGTGCTTGCACAGTCCCAACTCGCTGATGCTGAGCTATCTTCTTTTCTCTATGACGAACCAACATCACTTCGCTTAGAGAAAATTACAGATACTGGCAGCAACGTGGACATATACTGTGACGTGAGTACTGGCATACCAAGACCCTTCGTGACCAAATCACTGCGTAAGCAAGTTTTCGACAGCCTCCACTGCTTAAGTCACCCTGGCGCAAACGCTACTGCTAAACTTGTAGCACAGCGTTATGTTTGGCCAGAAGTCAGAAAGGACTGTCGGGAATGGTCACGAACTTGCTTGGATTGCCAGCGCTCCAAGATCAACCGTCACGTATCCGCTCCGCTAGGCACGTTTGACTTACCTAAAGCCAGATTTGCTTATGTGCACATCGACCTGATCGGCCCCATGCCAATTTCAAATGGCTTCCGCTATTGTCTTACTGCCGTAGACCGCTTTACCAGATGGCCAGAGGCCATCCCTCTGGTGGACATTACGGCGGAAACGGTTGCCAAGGCATTGCTATCAGGTTGGATTGCCCGGTTTGGTTGCCCAACCGATATAGTGACTGATCGAGGACGGCAGTTTGAATCGGCACTATTTCAATTTCTCGCGAAGCTTGCCGGTTTCAAACACCGTAAGACTACTGCGTACCACCCCGCCTGCAACGGGCTAGTGGAGCGATTCCACCGCCAGCTAAAGACAGCAATAACTTGCCACGCTGACAGTAACTGGACCGAATCGCTGCCATTAGTCCTACTAGGCATAAGGAGTGCAGTGAAGGAAGACCTAAAGTCGTCGTCCGCCGAACTGGTGTATGGTGAGCCATTACGACTCCCTGACGAATTCTTCCATAACACCATCGCCGGTACGACGGATCTCACCGACTTCACCGCTAGGCTGCGCTCAATAGCTAGTCGACTTAAACCTGCACCTGCGTCTCGTCATAATGTAAATAAAACGTTTGTTTACAAGGACCTGAACTCCTCGTCTCATGTATTCCTTCGGGAAGAAATGAAACTTGGAGCATTTGAACCTTCGTACTCCGGTCCCCACAAAGTTATAAGGCGTGGAGACAAAATATTCAGGATATTGTTTAAGGGTAAGGAGGTAAATGTCTCGATAGACCGCCTAAAACCGGCATATATCTTGTCGAGCCCAGCGCAACCTAAGCATATCCCAGATCAGGAGACCAGACCTGAGGAAACCACTCCTCCGGTTCGAACTACGCGTTCCGGTAGAAGGGTACATTTCCCTGATTATTATCGCCCGTAGTGACGGTCTTCGAAGGGGAGTGATGTGGGGATCTTTCCCATATTTTATTATTTATTTAAGTAAGTATATTCTTATTTTCAGTCTATCTTATATATACACTACTTATATCTATCTTGCTTTTATATGCTATTTATTACACGATATTACTCTAAACATTAACACCGCACATAATATTATTTATAATATGAACGAACGGCATGTCAGAATGATGATGAGTATGAGGCGCGTGACGTCACACGCGCTCGGCTTGTCCACCGGAGCCGAGCGCGCCCGAAGTACACCCGCGCGCGCGCATGCCCCGTATCGGCCCAGCCGCGCTAGCCGTCGGGAATCTTCGGGTGGCGGCCAACGGCCCGCTATGCACGCGCCAGTCGGATGAAGCCTGAGCTAACGATCGCTAACGTATTACCTTACTTTTCCCGCCTATTTCGCGAAACTACGCAATTACGGTTTGTCGTGTGTTTATGTGCTATCTTCTATCTATCCTATTGACTGTGCCTTCTAACTTTCTCCTTCTATCTCTGTACTGTGAACTGTGTTGTGTGTGTACCTCTGTACGAACAATTGTATTATACGTGAGGAGCTTGATACAAGCGTGTTTATATTTATTGCGCTTGTACCCCGAGACGCAGCACCCCATCACCTACAAGGATTAGCTTCATCCTTTGTTTTGATTTGACTAGTGAATTGAAGGCTGAGATACCCTCTTGAATAAATGTTCTTTAATCCACCTTCACGCTCTTTTGAGGCTTGGAATTTGGATTAGGCTTGCCCAGCACCTATAACATACTCTTCTCAGTTTAGTCAACTATTAGTCAGAGGAAAGAACAGTCATTAAGTCTGAAGCTAACTAAGCCGCGGGTTTACTCACGATGTTTCCTTCACCGCTTGCTTTAGCACGTGTTGAGTATGCACATACATTTTTCAAGAAAGAAAAATCCTTTGGCGCTCAACCCGTATCGAGCCCATCCTTCGGATCCTTCCGGATACCTTCGGATCGTTCGACTCGTCCAACTCGGCATTTTTTTACACAAATAATGAACACAGGAACACATGTAATTTTAAACTGTTTAACGGGATATTAAACCGTGGGGTGACGGCAGTAGAATGTTGCCCCTCCTATCTTGCCCGTCGTTGCAGTAAGAATCTGCCAAGGGGTACCTACCTCCACTATCAACACCCAGTATTATCAAGCGCGATGAGTATGGCATCAACCCCATCATCTCCACTAGTAGATCCTACCTATACCTCCCTCAAGGGTCCAGCAGTGGAGTGAGATGACTATTTTTTCCCGAAATAGTCTAAGTCTATTCGAGCGTGACCACGCACGAGGTCTGCAATGCTCTCGAAACGTCGGGAAAAAAACTAAGGTAGATAAGTAAGTAGGTCTGCGGAAGGTTGAGCAAGCGTACCTATACCCGTAGTCTCGGCAAGACTGCACGTTTAAGGAAACATGGTGGTTATGTTTAGCCGTAAGTAAGTAGGTACGCGTCCTGTTGAAACAGTTTGTGTCTACAGATTGCGAAAGTTTACAGAAAACTATAAACTCACCTGTTTGCAGATGTTCGTCAAATCGGCACACAATACACAGAGGAATTCTTTGAACAATTATTTATGTCTTAAAAAAACCTGTTCTAGTTCACCGGTTCACAGGAAGGCAAAATATGAGAACAGAAATAACCGTGCGGTATATTATAATAACCAAAACGAACAGGCAGCACAGCTCTTGGTTCATTCATTTCATTCAATTCATTCACGAGAAAGATTGAGAAAATGTGTTGCCAACAGTGCGTTTTGTAATCGCCTATGTCAAAAAAAAATCTAAATCAATAAGTTTATTCAATAGAGCAAAACGCTACTTAGTATATAGTCGGTTTACAAAATAAGAACAAAACACATTTAAAATGAATAAAGCACATAATTGAATTCATTCGCTTCAGAAAACTGTTTTTTTCCAAGTGAGGGAAAGAAGCGAACCTCACTCTTTCACTTCTATTCTATGTTACAATATTTGTCTTAATAATAAGCTTAATTTAATGTCCGCAAGGATATTGGATGATTAGGATATTTCAATCTTACCTTTCAGCGTTTCCAGGTAATCTAAAAAAGTTATCTCTGGAAGCGTTAAATGCACCTATAAATGTCATATTAACGCCGTTAATATATCCTACTCCTCATATTAAATATGTACTTGAACCTAGTTTTACTGAAAAAATCGCGCGGTTATTGTTAAAAAAAACAAACACCATCCGTTCGTTACTGCGGTACAGTCGCGACTGTCTGCTTGCCGAGCGCATGCCGAGATCGAGGCGCGTAGGTATAGCTAGCGCTTCGTCCGTTTGTATGAAGTTGGAATACTGTATAGATAAATATTCTGTGCTGTAACCGAATACAAACCGCGGGAAAGCCCCAAAACATGTACAAATGAATGTTTTCTAGGAACGAATGGATTGGCAAATACTTAGAAATAGTGTGGTAACTTTTTTACCGATGCGCAAGCAGTGCCTTACGCCGACGCCTTAGCGAAGATTCGTTTATATCGAAGTTTGCGACACGGACAGCTATAATAAAATTTGAAGTGTTTTGAGTAACTTTAAGTCGGCGCCACACAATCAATAAACAATAATCACTTTAAATGTATGGTAAAAGAAAATGAAAATGAAATATGTATATATTTCCAAAAACCTTATTTATTTACATTGACTCCCTGAATCCTGGAGAAGCAAACGCTGTGGCCCAGGAGACAAAGCTCTTCCTTAGGGTCCTATTTACACGTAATAATGGTATGGCCATTTTGTTACAAACAGTATTAAAAAAAATATATCCTTTGATTTACACAAAAGAAATCTCCAGCGATATACATACAATAACATACCAAAACAAGCATTTGGTACGCGGGTACCAGAAAAGGGGGCGAAGGCCTGAAAAGGCCACCAAGGGTCAAAAATAGCATTTTTGGGTTTTTGGACATTTGAAGACTTATTTTTTTTTGAGGTCACTATAACTTCGGCCCCTGTGACCCTAGGGTCACCAAAATAAATCAGTACCCTTCTCTCATTATGACGTTGCTAACAAAATAAAGGCTTCATCTAAATCGGTCAACGCGTTCGGCTGTAATCGTCTCATGCACAGACAGACAGACAGAAAGACAGCACTATGCATTTAAGGGGGCGAACTCGCAACGCCGACGGCGTCTCAAATTACTTAGGTATACTATACATTACTTTAATAACTTAGGTAGTTTGAAAGGTTAAATAACAACGGTTTAATAATTTTTGCTCTTCAGTATTTTCCGTAAATTTTTTTTGTTAAAAAGTTTTTACATACCACGTACCTATACCGATACGCCAATATTGTAATACACACTTACGAGTACCTACCGGATTTCGGATACACATAGCTTACTTGATATATTTATCCATAGAATACAGAATCTTTTATCGATACTGATTGTTCCATCCCTAGAATGGATTCAAAACGAATGGTTCCATGGTTAATACAATAGTTAGTAGGGGCCTAGGGGGCGCAGTTCGCACGCAACCCTTGATTATTTACCTGCCTATAGCCTGTATTACATTACACGATATTCAGGGACACTTACCCTAACTAAGAGTGGTGTAATAAGAGTTAGAGCGTAAGGGACCACGTAACTAGGGCGACCGGTCGGACCCGGCAAGCCTTGCTTGGTAGTTAGGGCGATTAGGGCGCCCTAACTACCGGGCCCTGAATGCCGTGTAGTGTAATACAGGCTAATCAAAGTTCGCAACGTACGTTCCGCGATCTCTGACATATTTTTTAGGGTCCCGTACGCAAAGGGTAAAAACGGCACCCTACTACTAAGGCTCCGCTGTCCGTCTGTCTGTCCGTCTTACTGTGTCTGTCACCAGACTATCTCATGAACCGTGATAGCTAGATAGTTGAAATTACAGATGATGTAAGTAGTTTCCGCTTTATCAACAGATACTAAAAATAGAATATAATAAATATTTAAGGGGGTCCCAAACAACAAAGGTGATTTTTTGCCGTTTTTCGCTCGATATGAATAACGGCAACAGGTAAACGCTTGTAATATTCACAGAATATTTAATTGTATATTCGCTTTAAAAACTAATAATTAAATTAAAACAAAACAAATATTTGAGGGGAGCTCCCATACTACGAACGTGATTTTTTTGATCGATATTAATAACGGCAATAGGTAGACGCTTGAATATTCACAAACTAATGGTACGTGGCACCCGCCGTAGGGTGCCGGCAGGAGAATGATACCCCTCCTCTCATGCCCATGGATGCAGTAAGAGCCTGCTAAGGGATACCTCCGGAAGATGGGCAGCAGCGTCTATCCGTGTATCAACATCCCATACTGCGCTCACCAACCCGCCTGCCAAGCGTGGTGAGTAGGCAACTACCCCTCATGGAGATCCATGAGGGAGGCCTGTGTTCATCAGTGGACGCTTTATGGCTGAAATGATGATGATGAATATCTCTCATCTCTCAATATTATAGAGGCCAGATTTGTTTGTTGTATTTAGTATGTTTGAAACGAATACTAAACGAAACTCAGAAACAACGGGACCGATTTTCAAAATTATTTCACCGTTAGAATGCTAGGTACATTATTATTAAGTAATATAGGCTATATTTTACCCCCGTATTCCCACGGGAACGGGAACTACGCGGGTGAAAATGCGGAATGCTGCTATTTCTCATCTCACATTTCTCAATATTGGCGTGGGGTATTGGCAGAATGTTAAATGTAAACATGTTCAATATCATTAAGTTAAATTATCTTAATCAATCTGCCGTGGGGTGCCGGCCGGCGGTAGAATGTTGCCCCTCCTCTAATGCCCGTGGATGCAGTAAGAGCCTGCTAAGGGATACCTCCGGAAAATGGGCAGCAGCGTCTATCCGTGTATCAACATCCCATACTGCGCTCACCAACCCGCCTGCCAAGCGTGGTGAGAATGGCAACTACCCCTCATAGAGATCCATGAGGGAGGCCTGTGTTCATCAGTGGACGTTTTATGGCTGAAATGATGATTGTACTTCAAACATTCTCCCACACCAAAATGAATGTTGACCAGGATTAGCACATAGGCTACATTTTATCCGGGTACAACGGCGGGTATGCGGCGGGCGTAACCTATACTAGTATCGTCATATGTTCAAAATCGGCCCAGCCCTATTTGTGTCACTTGGCGTATGTCGCGATCAAGCTAAGTTTTACAAACTATTAATCACTGCAACCGTCACTCATACCTAGCCGGAACTAATAACTCTTATTTGAGAGGCTTCGGTACAGAAGCCGGGCGAACGTTGCCGCTGCTGAAAATTGTAGGAAGTGCCACAAGGACGGCAGTGGCAGACTAAGGACGAGTCACATGGGCATATATCTGTTAGGGTTCTACAGCCCAATGGTTAAATTACATAAGCACAGTTCTAAGGTACCTACGCAAGTTATTTTTTTATGAAGCCTACCACTTAATGAAGAGACAAGCCGATGTCCAACCTGAAGTAAAACGGTAACTTCTTATTACAACTGCAATACCGTGAACGAGTCGCCCATCTTTCCATACAAACGTGGAAGGGTAACTACTCCACTGTTTGACGTTGACCATCCAACACTGAGGATTATATCAATTTATCTCGTCATAATCTATGTTTGTATACACCCCAAACCGTAAAAAAAAGTATTTATTTCAAAAATACAAGCTTCTAAACTTTCGTATTTCAACACTGTTTTTAGCCCAACTTTGGACGAAATTAAATAATATACGGAGAAAGAAAACTCAAAAATAAACGACGTTCCGACATAGTTTAGTTATTGAAAAGTTGAAATAAATGTTATTTTGAAAAGCATGTGTCTTGCCTATGTGACCAACGCTGCATTACATTGCGCCCGTCACCCTGACACGGAACTGTAAGGTCTCATGTGCCCGTGGTTTCACCGGCCCCCATACCCTTCAAACCGGAATGCAATGCAGACTGCTTGGCGGGTAATAGTAACAGGTATGGTGGTAGTACTTCGCCGGATGAACTTTTCACAAAAAGTTCAGTAGAACTTTTTGTGGCGTTTTAGTAGTAGATAGTAACCTACTACTAAAACGCCACCTCACCTGGCATAGAATCCAGCATCCAGCCCAATTTCTCTAAGACTTGTAGGTATTGTAACAATAGCTGACAGTTTGGACTTTAGATCGATGCTGATGTTGGATTTCTGATTGGCTGGAACTCGTAGTTCCAGCTTAGAGATGAATGCCAACTACCTGCAAAGGTAATGATCTCGACTCATCTTCACTATCTGTATAGGTACATAACCGATTGAATGTAAAAAACTCAATTGGGTAGCACGACAAAACCACAGAGCAGTAATGTATTCATAATGTATTACTATTCTGTGACAAAACTGTTGTACCTACCATAGAGTTATAAAATATCCTCAAATCCAACCTGCAACGCATTCAGGCAAAAAACTTTTTACAAAATTTATAAATTTTTATTTTAAAATAAACCGACGAGGTTTCTCAATTCGACCGTATATACATATAATATACTAGCCGCACTCCACATCCACCCAGTTTCACCCACGTAGTTCCCGTTCCCGTGGGAATACGGGGATAGCCTATGGTTTTCGGGGGAATATGTCACATTTTAAAAATGCGTGAAAGAATTTCGAAAAACGGTCCAGTAGTTTTTGAGTTTATTCGTTACAAACATAACAACATACAAAATCTTTTCTTTATAATATTGAGAGATGAGAGGTATATTGTTATCAAGATTTGAAATAAAATAATTTTATTCACAAAAACTAGAGTACCTACTACAGATCTTATAAAAATCATAAAAAATATGATATGATTAAGTGCTTTTTACAAAAAAAGTAAACCGACGAATATAAACAAAAAAAAAATAATTGTACACAACAGTACGTACAATTATTTGATATTTTTTTTGTAAATTTTTAATAAAAAGCACATATTTTAATTTCATTTTTAAAGACCTCCTTTATAAAGTCCTGAATACCACGCTGTTTATGGTAGTCGGTTTAACAGGGCTCTTACAAATCCGCTTTAGGCGGTTTTGAGCTGTTGAATGAAATTGGTCTTTATTGACTTTACGAGTGAAACCGTCGACTCAAGATAGTTAACAAATAATAATGGTGACATTCTGTTGGCACACGTCCTCATTAAAATTGCTAAAATTTCATAAAATGACATAAGTAACTATTCCGTTGGTGTCGTTCTAAAATTAAGTCTGAACAATTTAAATTAATTTTATAAGAAGTATAGAATTAGTTTTAGTAAGTGGAACTACCAGAATCGATACCACTTCGTACTGTAACTATGTTATGTTACCATGGCAAGTCATTGCTAACTATGTATAGAATATTTTATTTTATAGATAAATATTTTATAGATAAATATTCTGTGCTATGTAGCAATATCCTAATAATATCATACGAAGGTTTGTGCGTTTGTTACTCAATCACGTGAAAACGGCTAAACCGATTTTTACGAAATTTTGCACTTATACCACTTAAAAGTGCAAAATTTCGTGAAAAACAAAGAGTAGGTAACAAACCTTCGTATGATATTATTGGGATACTTAGGTTTCAACCGGCTTTTTCTCAATAACCTCATCATACTAATAGTTGTCCCATCACTATCGGTTACATCACAGGACCTGAGGGAGGCCTTTGTTCATTAGTGGACGTTTTTATGGCTGAAAATAAATCATCATCATCATCATCATTTTAGTTGTAAAACGTCCACTACTGAACTAAGGCCTCCCTCATGGATCTCCATGAGGGGTAGTTGCCATACTCACCACGCTTGGCAGGCGGGTTGGTGAGAGCAGTACGGGATGTTGATATACGGAAAGACGCTGCTGCCCATCTTCCGGAGGTGTCCCTTAGCAGGCTCTTACTGCATCCACGGGTAGGAGAGGAGGGGTAACATTCTACTGCCGGCACCCCACGGCTAATATACGGCGAAAATAAATGATAAACACAAACTATACACATGTTTGTACATTAACTCAAGCCCCTTTTTTGCAACGCGATAGAGTGTACCTCTATGAATCTACGAGGTCGAAGAAACTGGATGGTAAAAAGTTTTAAAACTTACGGTTCCGGAGTATGTAGCGAGCGGGAGCGGGATCGCTCTCTAATTTACGAAAAATATCTGAAATAGATGAGATCAATATTGTTATTAGTACTTACCTACATACTGCACGCTTAGTACTTAACTAACCTAGATTCTCACTACAATTTTTTTTTAATTAGTAACTATCTACTTATAATAATACCTAGCGGACCAGGCAGCGGTCGTCCTGCCGCTAATTTGGTGACACACCGACAGCAGCGCTATCTACCGGGTCCAACTGTGTTTTAAAACCATCCAGGAATCCATTGAATATACTGAGTATACACATAAAATTTCATCCAAATCGGTCCAGCCGTTAAGGAGGAGTTAGAGTAGAGTGACAAACACGTAGGTACAGAAGAATTATGTATGCTAAGATTAATTGTTATAAACATTTGCCCGTGGCGGGAATCGAACACGCACCTTCCGTAACATGATAAGGTTAGTTAGTAGGTACCTAATCTTTCATGAAAGCTTGCCATATTTACTTAGTTCAGTTTAGTATTTGTAATAGTGCTTTAATTTATTATTAATTATCTGTGGAATGAGTCGTCATTCTAATTTTTAATCTGTGCTAGAATCGGCAGCCGTCACTGGCGCCGATAACTTGTTTATAGTATATCTATGGTTGGGACTTTCTTCTCGGGTTTCCCTCTCTTGGAAGGAGGATAAGGGTGCTCTCGGTGTTTGCATCCCTACTGGGAATGGCTGCGTATTTGTAAAACTATAAAACAATACATTTTATGACTATTCTCGAGTTTTTATCAAGCTCCACGCCCCAGCGAGTTTTCATTCATTAAGTTCCCTCGTACCTTTTTTCAGTTAAATGTTAGTTAGTGTGAAGCTGTTCCGTAAACCAATAGCCATTAGGCACATGTTTATTACTATTAGTCTCGAAACAACATGATCCGTCGTCAGCCTATCCATTGTTCGCGCGCTGCGTAGGTACCTACACAACAAGTTCTTGGAAACGGCCGGATGTTTTAAAAATATTAATAACAAATACTCCACTTGTTGATGTACCGGGCGGGAGTACATTGCAGTGCTTAAATATTCCTACGTCCTCGTCATCAAATAAATGTTTTGTATTAGGTGATAGGTGGGCATTTTTTTTAAAAAACGTCCATGTAGATTTTTAGGTGTCCCACAAGTTGATTAATAATTTTCTTTGAAACCAGTCTATTTCTAGATATTAACAAAGTTTTTTTTAGGTTTATAGATTTCATTACGTTAAAAAAACTGTTTATTTTGACTATTTTTAAACAACAAATTGTAAAATAAGACTAAACTAGCTTTCGACACCCCTTAAAAATTTTTGTCCTACATAGTTAAATTTTATAGTAAATTTTTACCTGTCTTGAAAGAAGGCCAAAACTGAATTATTTATATTTAAATACCTCAAGGCCATCTTATTTAAACGTAATAAGCGGGACCACACAAAATAATAACTTTTTATCAATTAAATTGTGTGAAAAAAGTTACAAAATGGAAACCTGAACAACTTTCTGACTCTAAAAAAGGTAAAAATCTTTTGGAAATGAAATTTGTTTGTTATTTTGCCGCTATGTTATACATCTCTGAGGAATAGCGAATCATTTGAAATAATTTAGATAATATTAAAAAAAAAAAAAAATTTCATTCCATTTTGTAACCAACACACATTGGACAAATTTCTTTGAAAATGCCCAGGTACAATATTTTTAAGAATTCTTATCTGTAGCCTGCATAATGGTGTTTAAGTAAGTTTTATAAGTACGTCCGTAACTGCTGAGACCATATTGAATATATAAGATTCGGCAAGTGCGTTGTACAACTTGTATATCACTAAGTAGTTTTACTATAAAGGGGATACGGTTTTTTAATATGATAGATAATGTTGGCCAAGAATTGTTATTGTCTTACTTTGTTGCAAACACCCTCAATGGCTCCAGTTAAAATGATTATACATTATCGTCAATCCAAGAATAGGTATGTTTGCCATTTAACATTTTGAACCGTTGGACATTTGCAATTCATTACATTACTAGTGTGCAAGCAGCTATTGGTCATGGGAATGTAGGTTCTGGTTCGGCACTGGTGTATTTAATATAAGGCGATTAAGTCCCTTGTATTAACTGACGAGTAATTTCGTCTTATTTGAATTGAATACTAACCCAGCATCATGACACCACCTTGTTATGGCATCAAAGTCTAGTTGTAGGAAGGAGTTTTAGTGCATACTGAGGGTCTTTATTAGCTATGGCAAGGCAAGTATCATCTGCGAACTGATAGCAGCTGCTGTTAAAAATGCAGTTACTCATTATATTGACATAGGACAAGAAATGAAGGGGACTTATAAGGAGCCCTGTACCTTCTGTAACTACTTTAGAGTCACTGAGGCTATTGTCAAAGTTAAAATATGTGGTGCGGCAAGGTAAGATCTCTCAAAGTACCATAATATACAACTAAATATTTTGTGAATATTTCAAGCTTGTTGCCGTTATTAATATTGAGGAAAAAAATCACGTTTTTCGTATGGAAGCCCCGTAAAATACAGGGTGTAAAAGGACAACTACCGAAAACTTCGGGATATATAATATATATAATATAATATGTGTACTAAACCGAAACGAGGTGATTCTGACCACCCCATGAAACAACTTTAGTTTTACGACTTTCCAGATTTTTTATTTAAGAAAGTTAAGTACTTAGGTACATTGTTATAATGACAACCTGAACTCCAGCTGACTGACAGAGTCATTAACTTCTGCAAAGAGTTGCCGTACAAATAAAAATAAATAGGTACCTAATTCGTACGAAATTATCATTAAAAAAACTTAGTATGAATCGAGATCATCTCCACACCACATCAACTAGTAAAAATAAAAAAAACATTAAAAACTAATAATTTCCGATTGCCCTCCAAAACTAGGTATGTTCTTGTTTCTATGGGCTCAAACCCTTGTGGGCAGTTGTGGGTTAGTACATAATATTTATTAAATCATGGGCTAACTAAGGCAACTGCCCGATATACAAAGAAGTGCCCACATCAATCGAACAGGATTACAGACGTTATCTGGGTAGGATGTCCATAATCTGCAAAAGTGCGGTCGCTGCTGACTCTGCAAGAACTGTGTTGCCTGCTCCCAGGATCGACTAGGGTTAGGATCAGACTTCCTTTTCTGTACTAATACTAGTTTTTGCCGGCGACTTCGGCCGCGTGGAAGTCATAAAACGTAAAATCCTCTTTTTCACGCAGAGCCACTTTGATTTGAAAATATAAACCCCATTTATTCCCTATTCCGTGGGAATTTCGAAAAATCCCTTCATAAGTGCACCTCTAGGATACTCAAGGCATATGTATGTGTGCCAAATTTCAAGTATTTAGGTCCAGTGGTTTAGGCTGTGCGTTGATATATCAGTTGTATATCAGTCAGTCAGTGAGTCAGTCAGGACTTTGAATTATATACCTATGTATACAGGGTGTGGCGTAATGAGTGGATAATCCTTTACCGACGGTCGCGGGACATCGCGGCTGTTCGGAAAATGACAATTTATATTCAGTAAAAGTTTCACGGTTTTCGAGTTATTGGGCATTTTTGAAAATTTGGAAAAAGTAAGACCTTTACCCACTTTTTTAAGTGCCAAATTTACAATACAAAGAATTTTTTCAGTCTGTTTTCTAGATAGCATTCCTAGATAGTGGTGCTATCAAACGTAAACTACCAATTTTGTACGATAGCCATAGTTTTTTTTTGTTTTTTTTTTTAACGCAAAATTTGTGCTTAGTTATTTTCTTTTCTCTAACTTTGGTATCTCGTGGTAAAAAAAAAATACGGTGACATGAGTGCCCAATTCATTAATTAATAGCCTATTTCATTAAGATTCCAAAATGGTATAACTTACGGTATTTCTAGCTCTGAATTTAAAAATATTGCTTTTAACATGAGTCAGGAGCATTTATTGATATTGCAAGTTCATTAAAAAATAATTTAATTTTAATAATGAATACCAATGTTACACCTAGGAACTTGTATTAGAGCGTTTAAATGAAACAAAATAGTCATCAAAACTACATTTATTGAATGTTTGAACTGCCCACCGTGAGCTTCGGCAGCGAATAAACAGGGCGGCGGAAAGCATAACTCAAGCGGGGCATGCCCGAAAAGTTAAGCGATCGTTTATTAGAAGATGCATTCAAGCTCACGGTGGGCAGTTCAAACATTCAATAAATGTAATTTTGATGACTATAATTAATTAAATATTAATAATGAATACCAATGTTACACCTAGGAACTTGTATTAGAGCGTGTAAATGAAACAAAATAGTCATCAAAATTGCATTTATTGAATGTTTGAACTGCCCACCGTGAGCTTCGGCAGCGAATAAACAGGGCGGCGGAAAGCATAACCCAGGCGGGGCATGCCCGAAAAGTTAAGCGATCGTTTATTAGAAGATGCATTCAAGCTCACGGTGGGCAGTTCAAACATTCAATAAATGTAATTTTGATGACTATAATTAATTAAATATTAATAATGAATAGTACCAATGTTACACCTAGGAACTTGTATTAGAGCGTGTTAATGAAACAAAATAGTCATCAAAATTACATTTCTTGAATGTTTGAACTGTCCACCGTGAGCTTCGGCAGCGAATAAACAGGGCGGCGGAAAGCATAACTCAAGCGGGGCATGCCCGAAAAGTTAAGCGATCATTTATTAGAAGATGCATTCAAGCTCACGGTGGGCAGTTCAAACATTCAATAAATGTAATTTTGATGACTATTTTGTTTCATTTACACGCTCTAATACAAGTTCCTAGGTGTAACATTGGTATTCATTATTAAAATTAAATTAATTTTTAATTAACTTGCAATATCAATAAATGCTCCTGACTCATGTTAAAAGCAATATTTTTAAATTCAGAGCTAGAAATACCGTAAGTTATACCATTTTGGAATTTTAATGAAATAGGCTATTAATTAATGAATTGGGCACTCATGTCACCGTAATTTTTTTGTTTACCACTAGATACCAAAGTTAGAGAAAAGAAAATAACTAAGCACAAATTTTGCGTTAAAAAAATAAAACAAAAAGAACTATAGCTATCGTACAAAATTGGTAGTTTACGTTTGATAGCACCACTATCTAGGAATGCTATCCAGAAAACAGACTGAGAATATTCTTTGTATTGTAAATTTGGCACTTAAAAAAGTGGGTAAAGGTCTTACTTTTTCCAAATTTTCAAAAATGCCCAATAACTCGAAAACCGTGACACTTTTACTGAATATAAATTGTCATTTTCCGAACAGCCGCGATGTCCCGCGACCGTCGGTAAAGGATTATCCACTCATTACGCCACACCCTGTATAATAATAGATAAATTATAAAGAGGAAAGGTTTGTATTTTGTATGTTTGTAACAAATAAACTCAAGGTTGCCTGAAAGAGCTAGCTCATAGCGATAAGGCCGCCCTTTGTACTCCTGTGTTGTTTTTTACCTTATTTCTAAATTTTTTATGTTCTTTTAATGTGGTGTGCAATAAAGAGTTTTCTATCTATCTATCTAAACTCAAAAACCACTGGAGCGATTTTCAATATTCTTTCACCATTAGAATGCTACATTATCCCTGAGTAGGTAACAGTATTTTTCTCTAGTTCACGAGTATTTTTTTCCAGTTTTCCCACGGGAACGGAAACTACGCGGAGTGCGGCTAGTAGTTATTAAATATAATACGGCTTTCACCACGTACCTAACTTATTATCATCTTGCTGACTGTTGTTTTTGGCATGTTTATTTACATAACTAACTATTGTTATTTGGAAATATAAATGCCGA
Source organism: Pasiphila rectangulata (assembly GCA_963082625.1). Classification (NCBI taxonomy): domain Eukaryota; kingdom Metazoa; phylum Arthropoda; class Insecta; order Lepidoptera; family Geometridae; genus Pasiphila; species Pasiphila rectangulata. The sequence goes on from OY720253.1 coordinate 12,370,892, forward strand.
TTCGGGCAAGGCGGACTTTAGGGGCATAAATGTTCTGCCATGAAGGCCCCTAGGCTTGGAGTACCCCTAGGCCCGGGCCTTGTGGGCCTAGGGTCTAATCCAGGCCTGGTCGAAGGATACACCGGACGCTGCGGCGCCGTAGTTTCGTAGACCATTTAGAGACCCTTCTTCATGAGCAGCGTTCGTGGCCGCCTTCGAGGGCCGCGAGACGAGAACTGTTTCCTATAGTTTTCTATTTCATCATCATCATAAGGCCGTAGAACTGGTAGAACGCCATACTCACCACGCTTGGCAGGCGGGTTAGCAAGCGCAGTACGGAATGTTACCTGGAGACGCTACTGCCCACCTTCCGGAGGTAACCCTTAGCAGATTCTTACTGCATCGACGGGCAAGAGAGGAGAGGCAACATTCTACTGCAGGCACCCCCCGCCATACCTACTAAAAGTAATAGATCTCTCAGCATTTGTTAAGAGCTGGCATCCCTGGCGGACACGACAATAAATCTGAGCATAATCCGCACTGGGCTGAATCGACTCTGTACCAGTGACGTCACAATTATATCTATCACGTAGGGTTAGGCTCAGCGCAGACAGAACGGAGCGCAGCGGAGAGGATTTTATTAACGCACTTGAAAATAAACTTTAAAATTACAAATACACCATGTTTTTTATACGACTAAATGACGAGACAAGCCAAAGGCCCACCTGATATAAAGTGGTGACCTATCACAATAAAATTGTTAAACCGCGCGCGGTTACCTCTTTTACTAAGCAAGTGACCAACTCAGTATTGCATTGCATTGCGTCCGTCAGGGGTGACGGGCGTAACAGATTAGTAATTTCTGATAAAGAAATTATGTGGAAATCAATATAGAAATTGAGTTTTTTATGTAAACTTTATACGAATTTAGAACGGCTAATTTATAATACTTATATCAATTACTAGCGTATTATTATTACTACTATTAGTATTATTATTACTATTTACAACTCACTGATATCAATACAATCTGGCTTTTATTTAGTCGTTTAATTAAAACTATGTTTTTTTATTTCCCCCAAAAGTTATGAAAGCGATATCGAACAATGAAGAAAATATAACGAATATCTTACCAACGAGTTATTGCACGAGGTATTAGATAAATAAATGAAATTAATTTCTGTATAAAATATATCTTAACCTTAGTGGGCACAGCGAGTTTGTTTTTCCTTCTAGTAGGTATTTTCCTCTTTGATTCAAATAGAGCTTCCATAAGGATACAAAACTATACTATGTATTACGTGCGTATTTTGCTGCTTCCGGTACGGAGACAGCGCGCGCCGGAAGTGGCATGCAGGCCACATCCCGCGCCACTATCGCCATGCCGCTTCCGGCCGGTTCGACCCATGATCGACACAGAGCCATTGTCAACCTCAGTTTGTTTAAACTCAAATATGACAAATTAAAAATATACATCAATCCTTATCCAAATAATTACGTACGAACACAGGCCTCCCTGATGAAACTCCATGTGGGGTAGTTGCCATACTCACCACGCTTGGCAGGTGGGTTGGCGAGCGCAGTACGGATTGTTGATACACGAAAGACGCTGCTAACCATCTTCCGGAGGTATCCTTTAGGCTTTAACAGGCACCTACAGCATCCACATGCATGAGAGGAAGTAGTTAGTTCTGTAGCTTATGCAGTCAGAACAATAAGATCTATTACTGACGAAGCTAGAGCTAGACTGGTTTATTTTAGCGCTTTGGGGAAGGGAGCCAATCTTTGTCCTTCAAAAAAGGGCGATACGTGCTATTTACAAAACGAAACCTCGCGATTCATTTAGGGAACGATTTAAGAAAATTAACATTTTAACTGTTATATATGTATATCGCAATACATTTATGAAAACTTACTGCATGCACACAAAAATAGAAATAATTTTATCAAGATGTGATTTGCATAGCATAAATACAAGAAATAAAAATAAATTGCACATCCTTAAATTTAGACAAGAAACTGTGTACGCTTCTATAATAAGCTTCCATCTGAGGCGACTGAACTATCGATTCATAGGTTTGCTTTATTTTTATTTATTTCATAGCTTTTCATAAAACAAAGTCTCAAAGTCAAAGCTTATTATTCCATAGATGATTATTTGAATGATATTGACCCTTGGCCGAGTGTTGCTCGGTTTAAACACGATAAGAAATAATGTTGCAAGATGATATTATTTCTTATCGTGGTTGAATCGAGCATATCCAAAGTATCCAATATCCTTTCGAACATTAAATTAAGCATAATAAGAGAGAAATTATAACAATGAATAAAAGTAAAAGAGTGAGGTTTCTTGTTGGCTTCTTTCCCTCACTTGGAAAAAATATATCTGAAGCGAACGAAATCAATTATGTGCTTTATTCAATTTAAATGAGTCATGTTCTTCTTTTGTAAATTGATTATTCTGAGTAGCGTTTTGCTCAATTGACTAAACACTTATTGACTTTGAATAGTGACATTCTACTGCCGGCACCCCACGGCACGCTGTACATCATAACATAAGTGTGAACAGAATAGCCTTTTACACCAATTGAATTCAAGGAATATCTTAGAAGAAATCAGAGTATTACAGTTTCTTTAATCTGTGGTATAACCGCGCGCGGTGTCTGCGACCCGCAGGGTGATTGATTACGTATCTCGCGACAGGTTTTGCAACAAGCAATTGACAGCAATATTGCTGTCAAACGTTAATTTTGTATTAGAGAACAGAAAGGAATTGACATTTGACAGCAATATTGTTAGAGTGATGATGCAGACGGATTTACGCGGGACAGCAGTTAGTCTCATCTCTCAATATTAGATTCAGAATCATTTTATTAGTATACACATTACACTTCAAACATTTCGGTAAACAATCATAAAAAATAATTAATAAATAAAATAAATTAATTTTATTAAGCACAATGCTAGTCACTAAGTCTGACAATTTACATAAGTACTTAAGTATTATATTATAGTTTGTAACGAATAAAGTCAAAAACTACTAAACCGATTTTCAAAATGAATTTTGTTAGAAAGCTACATTATCCCTGAGTAACATAGGCTATACTTTATCCCTGTATTCCCACGGGAACGGGAACTACGCGGGTGAAACCGCGGAGAGTGGCTAGCTTTAAATAAATGTACCTACCACAAATGAACTTACTTAACTATTAGAAATGTAACTATTTAATGTATAGATAGTGTGTGTAAGTAAAAAGTTAATTAGGTAGGTACTTATTTCATATTGTAGCATTTAGCGAAATACAGAAATAGCGTTAGGTACACTGATTTTCAAATTAGTTCTCAGTAGGTACCTACTGAGGGAAACGGATTTATTAAAATGTAAATAAAAATAACAATTATGACCTCAGGATCAATATTTCACATCATTCCAACTTGTGAAATTGTAAATAAATACCTATATTAAGAAAAAACAATTAAAAATCGAATTTCCGATTTTTTCCCTTCCAGAATATCGAACCAGATCGAACCCAACCTCAGCCAGTGTCAGGGCTTATCTAACGCTTTAAATCTTTGAATATATAAACAATACACGAAAAGACGATGCTGCCCATCTTCCGGAGGTACTTATCCGTTGGCAGATTCTTTCTGCATCCACGGGCAAGAGAGAAGGGGCAACATTCTACTGCCGACACCCCACGGCATTTGTAGCTAACAGCAAGGAAAACGTTTAAAAACGATGATCCCGAGATTTACGCCTGTTGCCTCCCTGTTGCAAACCAGTCGCGAGATACGCAATCAGTCTGCCGGCCGTCTGTGGTATGTGTCTAGTCTACCATGAGTTGCCACTGTTAGATTGCCCGCCACACAGAATAATTATCTTTAAAATTATCTATTAATTATATTTAATAATTATCTTTAATTATTCTGTGCCTGCCGTTACTACAGTCGTAATAGTATGTACGTTACTATGACATCTGTCAGATTTGTAACTCATGGTAGGTACTTACTAAATTCTAAGCAGATGAAGCCTAAACTACAGTCGCTGTAAGTATAGTTTACTGCGTATTTAAGTACCAAACTATCAAATAGAGGCGCTGTACAAGTTTTCATATATTTTTTAACTACAGTCGCTAGCGAGTACAGATTGTGAAAACCCATGGTACACCTACTGAGCACAGAAGCAGAACACAAATAGAATAGTCAGCTCTGTGGTTCTGAGGCGCGCCCCGTCGCGTCGTTTTGCCTCTACTCGGGTATTCCCTAGCGCAACGAATTCTTACTAGCAAGAGCGACAAAGATGCAAGAACGGAAGCGAGACAATGCATAATGTCACGTGACAACGAAATAAGACACGTTTAGGGACTTCACCGAGTTTCGTCATCGGCTATGCCTGTGTTGCCCTCGCTTATGAAATTGCGCCAATTGTGACGAACTATCAATATTTTTTAAAATCAAGAACCTCTAAAGATTTATTAACCTCGGAATTAGTTCTCGAATGAATAAATAAATAAATAATGCTCGACAAATCACACAAGCCAGCCCCAAGCTAAGCAGAGCTTGTGTTATGGGTACTAGATGACTGATATACTTAATACATTATACTACATAGATAGATATTTTTATTCAAAACACCCTGAACAAATATCTGCAGATCGTACAGACATTTATCCCGAGGCGGGAATCGAACCCGCAACCTCTTGCGTCGCAGGCGGACCTTGGCACGCTGCGCCACAGAGGTCGTCTGAAAATTCGAATGAAAATTCGTTATTTTTAGCACCAAAAAATCGAACCGAAAAATAGTGACCGAACAAAATGCAAAAACAAATATGCTATTGGTATAGTCCTCATCTGTCTGTACATTGTCTTTTTTATTATGTGTAAAATATTATATAAGTAAAGGTTATTATGACTTCTGTGTATTAGGGATAGTATTGCAACATTGCCGTGGGGTGCAAGCAGTTGAATATTACCCCTCCTCTCGTGCATACCTGAATGCAGTAAGATCCTGCTAAGGGATACCTTCGGAAGATGGGCAGCAGCGTCTTTCCGTGTATCAACATCCCGAACTGCGCTCGCCAACCCAACTGCCATGCGTGTGGTAACTACCTCTCATAAAGTTACATGAGGGAGGCCTGCGTACAGTAGTGAACGTTTTACGGCTGAAATGATGATGATGATGATTGCAACATGCGTCTCTAACAAATTACCAACATTGTTCGTGTTGCTGCGTTTTCATAAAAAAGTTAAAACTTCAAACATACTGCCCTAGAACCTTACAGATAGCGTTAGTTTTCTTTCACTGGTAGGAAACACACTAGATCAGTTAGGTACATCAATTGTGATTAATCACAAACTTGCTTTCTCCGCTTGGCAGCTCCATCTATTAGGTTTAGTAGAAAACGCTTGTTTTCTCTTTTACTGTAAACAGCTATTTATTAACTTCAGGTTTACTCGTCTAAGGTCTAAAACAGACAAAACTTAACTTGACATTTGGCGTTAACAAAATACACTGTTGGCAACACTCTTTTCTTGGGTGACCGGCCGGACAGACAAAGTAGTAGTATTTAATTTATTACTTGCTCTGTGGACGTCGTGACGTGAGAAGGTCCGAGTTTATTCTGTTTATGAGCGTTGAAATATTCTTGAAACCGGTTTATTTTGGTATCCAATTTGAACAAGTTAGAAAGGGATTAAACTTTTATTTGTTTTTACGAAGAACTTGTCAACGGGTGAGTCTTTGATTTGCATTTGCCATTTTTGTGTCATCCGCCAGTCCATTCTATGTACCTACTAGTGTACCTATATAGGTACTAGATTATCTGTGGTACCTACCTACTTTACTTACCATAATAACAGTGCATACAATGTACCTACTGGACGAGCTAGAGAGGAGAGGAAACATTCTACTGTTGGCACCCTACAGCTACTTAATTTTTTTTTATAAATACATAGGTAGGTACATGGAAACTTCGGAAACAACTAAACAAAACATAGCTTTCCTCATAATGATGTACATACTTCAGTAATAATTCTGTGATGTACCTATGTGTATTTCGTTGTAAGAGGTACAAGCACAGAATAGTAATTGGTACAAGTGCACCTATAAGATTTTAGCTACTATTGTAAGCTTTTGGCAGCAACCTGTGTCGTAACCGCTCTAGTTAACCTCAAATTCGTCATCATCATTTCAGCTGTAAAACGTCCACTACTGAACCCAAACCTCCCTCATGGATCTTCATAAGGGACAGTTGCCATACCACGCTTGGCAGGCGGGTTGGCGAACGCAGTATGGGATGTTGATACGGAAAGACTCATGTCTGTCTGTCTGTCTGTCCGTCACGAGTGGATGGATATCTCGAGAACTTACTGATGCTAACGACTTCAAATTTGAAATGGTTAAAGATAACTAATAATAAGACTTGAAATTTGGCACACATATACCTTGAGTATCCTAGAGGTGCATAAGAAGGGAATTTTCGAAATTCTCATGGGATAGGGACTAAATGGGATTTATATTTTCGAATCCAGTGGCTCTAAGTGAAAAAGGGTAGGTATTTTACGTTTTATGACTTCCACGCGGACGAAGTCGCGGGCAAAAGCTAGTTTAGTATAATAATACAAATAGGTACAAAAACTGTTTCCTGCGTTAATATATTATAATTTTAATGTATCATGTATGTCAATCATCTAGTACCCATTACACAAGCTCTGCTTAGCTTGGGGCTAGATGATTCTGCGTTATTTGTCCAGCATATTTATTTATTTATTTATTAAATGAGCTGTGTAAAATATGTAAAAATGTAGGAATAGGAAAAGTAGGACAAAATTGGCCGTGGGGTGCCGGCAGAAGAATGTTGCTCCTCCTCTCTTACCCGTGGATGCAGTAAGAATCTGCCAAGTGATACCTCGGGAAGATGGGCAGCAGCGTCTTTCCATGTGTTAACATCCCGTGCGCGCTCGCCAACCCGCCTGCCAAATAAATAAATATAATTATACTTGACGCACTCCGCGGTTTCACCCGCGTAGTTCCCGTTCCCGTAGGAATACGGGTATAAAATATAGCAGTGACGTTAGTATTAATGTTTTAAAAAGATGACGAATGTAAAGTGCAAGACTTGAACAAACAGGTTTACTCAAGCAAAATCAGTGCTTGAGAGAAAGGAGGTAGTTGTGTTATGTTATGGGGAATCAGAGTGGTTTCAGAGCTCCCTACGACTCAACCAGATGGGCATAGTACCTAGTTGTGCCGAGGGTTCGGGTTGAGTCGTTGGTAACTCAGTTGTGTAGAAGGGAATCGAAAATATCCACGGCACAGCCGGTTGAGCATAGAGTTGTTTGTGCCTTGGGCCCGGAAGGAGCCTACGTCACTCTGGGATAATGTGGCATTCTAATGGTGAAAGAATTTTTCAAATCGGTCCAGTATTTTCGGAGCTTATTCAATGCATACAAACAAACAAATCTTTCCTCATTATGTTTAGTGTAGATTATATAAAATTTACATGTTTCTAAATTCCCTTTCAGAAGTGGCGAGCAATGGCAGATGCGTTAGAAGCACTGCAACAGCAGATGGAACAACTGACGTCAGCTGTCAAGAAACTCACTGTTCAAATAAATGGCGTAGATCGAGCTCAGATGCCGTGTTTGGAGAGCATCTGTCCCGGTGCATTCGATAACGGCGCGAAGGCTGCCCGAGCATTTGGATACGTCAACTGGGATGACTCACTCGACATTTTCAAAACTAAAGATTGGGTAAACGTGACGGAAATGATAGAACTCATGAATAGTGGTCGCTCTTTGTTAAGAAATCCGGATAAATTGAATAGTCAAAAACAAATTATTGTTGGCGAAGAAACTCGATTCCCAGAGGTAAGAAAATACGATTGTGAGCTAGCAACTTAGGGCTATATTTCACCGGGACACCATGGCGGCGCAACCAGTCGCCGCTACCAACAAAATGTATACAGCTCTATAGAGTTAATCACCTGGTGTCCGTTTGGCTGCGCAACCAATTTGGCGGCGCGACCAACTCGGACGCATGCATATAATGTTACTGGTCGCGCCCGCCACGCTGGTCGCGCCACCACTACTGACAGGGTTGGATTCAGACCCTCAAAAAAATATTGTCTTTGGAAATTAAAAATATACTACTTGTCGAAAATTATACTACGTTTCGTTTTTCGTGGATTTCAATATCAAAATGCATTTATGTAAGTGAAAGGAGATGTTTCACGAATGTATGGAATCCAGGCTAACTAGGTGTACACGTGCACAAACTTGGCTAAATATTTATTAAACATTTTCCCACTATCAGTTTTTTAATATGTTGCTTCGTTTGATGCATTTTCCTAAAAATAACTAGCCTAAGTCGAGCAACACAAAACTGTAGAACAATATGGCGGACCAATACAGTTGGTTACGTCATTTTGACAGCTGTTGACATAATAGTGAAATGAATGATTTATGATTTTATGATAGAAGCTAAATCAAGTCAACCTGAGGTATTTCAATTTTCGAGTACCTAAGTACCTCAGGCTACCTACGTAAACTACATTAAGAGCCTAGCTACTGTTAAAAAACTTAAAAATCTTCAACTCAAACACGTAAAACCATCTGTCAAAATCATTAGGCAGTGACAGTTACAAGAATTTATTAGAAACTGTCTTGGCTGCCTAGTAAAAATGTTACCAGTGATAATTATGCCTCGTATTTAAAACATTAATAAAACAATCATTTTAGTTTATTTTTCCGAAATCACCGATTTTTGCGCAATTTTTCAGTCTGGGTACATAGACCTAGCCCATTTTGAAACATCTCCTTTTCTTTATTTAGTAATTGTTAATGTACAAATCAATCAAATTGAGGCAAGTAGATGTTTATCTCAGCACCGACCATCACACCCATCTGTTAGAACGACCGATAAAGTACAACACTACGCGGGGATTCTCCGAAGCTTGTCGCTGTCGCTTATTTTCGGCTTTGGGTACTTTGTTCTTTTAGTCACCACTAATCGCTGGCTGATTCGATATTACCATATATACAGAACTTACCGAAATTGTAGGATAAATAATAAAAAGCAAAATTATTCAACCAATAAAAGTTGTCAATCGGCTTGAAGGTAAAATTATGGTATTTTCGCGTAGTATTCTGGCTTAAAGATACTACATGCTACACTTAATGAAATAATGGTACAAATAGTATAATTATACTACAAAATCCAACACTGACTACTGATTACTATCATACTATAGCGCTGTATGGTGTCTCACTCACTCGGCCGCCAGTGACGCCCCCACCTCATTACATGCAAAACGTGTGCACTGTTGTTTTGTTGGTTATTTTAATTAGTTGTTTGTTAATTGTCATCAAAGGACCTCACGGACATCGTCACATAGCTAAAACACTTATCCGGATATCTTCTTAGATCGTCGTATATGTTGACGAATTGTCCTTTCGTAGAGCGATCGGCTAAATAAGGATGATACCACCACTGTTTCTTTTTTCTCTTGCATACAGCAAGACATTTCCTACGTTCATACTAGTGCTATCTCTTCGAGGTCCATTTTGATACTGCTTCAGTGTGGTGTGTACTCTGGTGTCTGTATGGTGTCTAGTTTGGTAGCTTACGGACACCACGGTGGCGCGACTGGTTGCGCCGCCTTGGTGTCCCGGTGAAATATAGCCCTTAGGGTGGCAACCCATTGTTTTCTCCATGTAAATGCTCATTTGCCGTGCAAGAGAGAATCACAATAGCAAGTGGCATTTTTATACATCACGCGCAGTGCCGGCTGTATGAAGCAGCCTATCCTCTTACCACGCAATAAGAATCTGCCGAGGTATACCTCCGGAAGATATACTGTCCAATAACTGCCCGTATTGGCCAGCAGCGTCTTTCCTGTATCAACATGTCGCACTGCGCTCGTCTACCCGCCTGCTACGCGTGGGAAGTATGGTGACCAGACAACCCCTCAACCTGTTGGAGATCCATGAGGAAAGGCCTGTATCCATCAGTGGACGTGGACAGCTGTCCTATGGCTGGCATGATGATGAAATTCTTATTTATATTTACTTGTACCTTGAAATACCTCTTTGATAAGTTACTATTGCCGTGGGGTGCCGGCAGTAGAATGATACCCCTCCTCTCATGCCCATGGATGCAGTAAGCCTGCTAAGGGATACCTCCGGAAGATGGGCAGCAGCGTCTATCCATGTATCAACATCCCATACTGCGCTCACCAACCCGCCTGCCAAGCGTGGTAAGTATGGCAACTACCCCTCATGGAGATCCATGAGGGAGGCCTGTGTTCATCAGTGGACGTTTTATGGCTGAAATGATGAAGTTAATATAAATGTTTATGTAAGTACCCTACATGACACATATTACATCATAAAAATAAGTTTTTGTTTTCATTAGATCAATGTCAATGTAAAATTAAGAAATCCATTAAGAACTTTAAAGGCCGCTCTACATTCTCACGAGAATCTCGCGAGAACGCGAGAAACATGCGAGAAACGTGAATGTGGAAGCGATTCGCGTATTCTTCTCATCGCTTCCACATTCACGTTTCTCGCATGTTTCTCGCGTTCTCGCGAGATTCTCGTGAGAATGTAGAGCGGCCTTAAGGCTCGAGCAGACCGGATGCGTATGCGTAGACGTAAGCGTAGACGTGCACGTACCACTGAGTTGTAATGTATGGAACTGTATGAGACAGGACACACCGCTTGCGTAACGTAGACGTGCGCGTCGTAGTCAGTTCCGTACATTACAACTCAGTGGTACGTGCACGTCTACGCATACGCATCCGGTCTGCTCGAGCCTGTGAAAAGAAACTGTCTCCTGATACACAGCTAAGGCTAGCTCGGGAGCCAGGGCTTCATACTAAACTGTACCAATGATTTGATCAATAAAGAAATTAACCTTGGTTGAAATTATTTGCATTATTTATAATCATATGAATCATTATCAAAGTCAAGCAATTTTACCAAAGTTGTAGGACAAATATCATGTCAGTCCACGCCCACTGGTGGACACAGGCCTTTCCTCGTGGATCTCCAACAGGTTGAGGGGCTGTTACCGTACTCGCCACGCATAGCTGGCGGCTTGGCGAGCGCAGTACGGGATGTTGATACACGGAAAGACGCTGCTGCCCAAAACTGCCCATCTTTCGGAGGTATACCTTGGCAACATTCTACTGCCGGCACTGTGCGTGATTTATAAAATTGTGTCTTGTTATTATGTTCCACAATGTAGGTAACTACGGTTCAATTCATGGGACACTAAACTCTTAAGCCGCTTTTATGAACTGTAGATAAAAAAACAACAGAATTAGGTCATTTAGTTTTAAGAGATTAGGTCATTGCAACAGCATTTTAGCTGACCCCGTCTCGGAGGCAGCTAGAAAGACGCTGCTGCCCATCATCCCGCCTCTGCAGATTCTTATTGCATCCTCGAGTGAGAGAAGAGGCAATATTCTACTGCCGGCACTGTGCGTGATTTATAAAAATGCCACTTGTTATTGTGTTCCACAATGTATCTTCGGTTCAATTCATGGGACACAGCTTTTAAGAACTGTATTTAAGAAGATCTTTTAAATTAAAACTTTTAATCTTATGTCATACCTATAATATTATCTTCATTGTTTGCAGAACCAAACATTTCTGAAAATAAGCGAACCTGGCGTTATTCTCGAATGCGACTTCGTCGCCGTAGGCGAACTAACTGAGGATGAAGTAAATAAGGAAATAAAGAACGCTCTAAAGTGTGTTAAAAATTATATGTATACTCGTAGCAGCTTTGAAGAAAAATTTAAACTGAAATGGGTGGAGTCTCAAGACATAACTCCACGAGTTCAAGACACTGACTCTAAAATAACTGAAGATGTCCTAACGCGCGACTCGGCTACCGGAACTACAAGTAATTCCGATCCGATCAATATGTTAGGTAAAGTAAGTCAATATAAGTTAGACCACCTGGATGCATTAGTCACAAATGAAGATTTTTTGTCCAATCTAAGTCCCAATCAAGATTCTGCTTTGAAAGAAAATAGCTTGGACTCAAAGCACGTGGCGGATGATGGAGAAATATTTGATAAACTCGCAATAACATTAAGCTCAGATAATAAACATTCAGTTGATGTGATGATTGAATTACCTCAAAATAATGTTCTTTCTGATTCCATGAATAATTTTCTTTCCGAACAGGATAGTCCAGCCTCCTTGACATCTGAAGACACTGAAATCAAAGAAGAAAAATTGTCTAAAATTGAAATTGCTTCAAGTTGTGAGGATTCTAATGAGGAAGATTTCATATCGCTAGAGCTATATGAGAAGTTACCTGAAATGTTGGACCAAATTACCCAAAGTAAGTTCGAGAATTTAGTACCGGAATTAAGTGCTCTTAATTTTCCTGACCATAAAATATTGCAAATTGCCGTCGAGATATTTATTGACAACTTTCCGGAGATAGTAAATGATTTATTAAAGAAAAAGTTCGAACTGTTTTTGGACGAAATAAAAACATTAAATATTTCCACTGAAAAACATTTTGAAATAATTGTGGATCTACTCTGGGAGAGAGCCATAGAAGAACCTGATTTATCTTTTAACTTAGTAATTGTATTGAAAGAACTTATATTTTATGCACTTAAAAAAGAACCCAACTTAAAAACTCGATTTCGCGGGATACTATTACGTAAATGTCAAAATGAATTTGAAATCTTTACGTCTGAGAATGATGTGGCAGTCGATGATAAGGAAGATGAGTCAGGTATGAAGAATAGCATTGGAATTGGTAGTTTTCTTGGTAGGCTTTACAATGAAAGTTTAATTACTACCAAGATTATGGATTACTGTTTAGTGACGTTAATTAAAAAGACCAATGAAAACCATCTAGACTGTGTTTGCGCTTTACTGGGTGTTAGTGGCAGCACTATGAAGCGTGCTGGATCATCTAACCTAAACATAACATTGAAAAAGATGGACGAGATCGGCAGTTCAGAATCTGACTTAATCTCAAGCCGTGTCCAACTATTGATTCAAGGTATCATAAATCTCAGTAAGAGAAATTGGATTGCTGTTCCCCAACCAAAGTCCTTGGATTATATCCAGAGAAGAGGAAATCGAAACTCACTTCTCATAAGTATGTTGACTGAACAAAACGAGAGGGAATCAATTCAAGGCAAAAAGACGCAAACTTTTTGCCACCATCAAATACAAAACTTCAATAACAATGCACTGCGTAATTCATACTCCGTAAAAACGTTAAAGAAATACTGCATAACTCAAGAAAGTCTTAACTACATAAAGGAACCCCCAACGTGTTTTGAAAGCTTCAAGTACCTTGATGGTATACTTGAGAAGTTTCGAGCAGATCCGGTTACCCATGGAGACATGATTATTTCTTATCAAGACAAAACACTGACAGCTGACAACTCGGATGATAATAACAGTAGTTAGCTCGACAACTCAGATAATATAAGAGTAAGAGTAGACTTATAAATGGTAGGTGACCAAATAACCGACTCAAGCTATAAGCTATTAAACTAAGTTGGTTTATTACTAAACCAACCACTGTGTCGATTTTAATAAAATCATTATGGTTTAGTAACTTACCCTGAGCCTACACCATATTGATTGTAAAAGATACAAGACAGTACAATACATGATACCAGTGATTTCCATGGCACAAAAAAGGGTAATTTTTGATAATGTTTTTAATATCTATATATCTTATCCTAATGCTTCCATAAAAACGCTTCGATATTATATTAAGATTTTAACGCTGTTTCCTCATGGACCCACTAATTTGACCCACTGGTGGGACCACGAGGGAGACTTATTTCTCGTAGACCCACTAGTTGAAAGGTACAGTACGGTAAATGTTCTGTATTCTGAGCAAATATCAAAACATTATTTTCAGGACTTTACCAAAATATCTTTCAAACAGATAGTAGGTACTTTAACCGGGACCTACATATCATCAAATAGATATACATATATTTACATGTCCTGATAATAAGGTTTTATATTATAATAGGGTGTTAAGTATGCTGGCGGAATGTTAACTGAAACTTAAGTTAGGCACTTATTAGACCCCCTTCGTGTTCAGTTGGTCTAAGACCTGTTTATAGTCAAAGACTAATCGCAGATGGAATAGAACACATAAAAGTTGGTCTAAGACCCGGCTGATACGCAGGAGCTCGACTACCGCCACATGTTGACAAGGTTACAAATGTTTACAAAACCAGTAATATTTTGTCCTGTTGTATGAACCCGCAACTTCCTGCGTTTCAGCCGGCCAGAGCGACTGCGCCACGGAGGTCGTAACTGTAGCGTTTGCAACTTTTGTAATGTTTATTTGTGACAAGAACCAAAGTGAGTAGTTTTAGAAGTGTATGCTTCTATACAAGAATTCAGTTCAGTTTAATTAATTTCCTTAAATTATTTTCATATTATATCTTTCTGTGAGTCTTAGGCGGCGTCGACTGTGTTCATCTCATTAGAATTATTAATTTTAACTTACCTAATTTTATAAGAACAGTTAAGAAAACTCTTATTAAACTTTTACTCCTCGATGTCTATGTAAAGAAGTGAAATATTATTTTAGATCAAGGAAACAGTAAATTTAATTTATATAACAATACGATTACCTAAATAGGTACAATAATTTTGGATTTGTGTAATTACATTTAAGCTATGTAGATAAAGAAAGTGTATCTCTTGTTGATTGTTTTGCTGTCCAACTATTAATCTGTAACTTAATCAGAAACACTATCATGAACCGTAGTTAAAATTATATTTTAATATTATGAATGATTTCCACCAAACAGTAAAATAACTAGAAACAAACTGTTTATTGTCATAATACCCACTAGGGACTGTTCCCAACCAGTAGGGATCTTGACAATTTTCAGATAAGTTTTTGCGTGGTGCTTGTTAAAAACAATATTTTTTGTCATAATCCCCACCAACCAGGATTCAAAGTAACGCCAAATACTTTTTAAAAATTGTCAAAATCCTTATGTACTGGTGGGACTAGTTAGTGGGGATTATGTCAATAAAGCGAAATATGCTTGTCGTACTATCGTTTTAAAGTGTATGTGCTAGATTATAATTATTTTCCTGAATACAAATTATTAATTTACGTACTTAAACATGTTTTTTATTTTTTTTTATTTTTATCTAGCAGCACTCCGCCGTTTCACTCGCATAGTTCTCGTTCCCGTGGGCATAAAATATAGCCTGTGTGCGTTACTGGGGCGGCATGTCAACTCGGATCAAGTTGAAAATTGTAGAAAAATTAGAGCGCTACCTATTTATTACCCTGTTAATGTGCCCTAAAAATAAAATAAGTGCCTATTAAGGTTTCAGAGTTATTCGAAAAAATAAAATGCCGCTGCAGTCGCGCCTGAAAACGTTACTGCAGCGGCATTATTTTTTTCTATTAGCCTTAGCCAAATTTAAAGTAGCCTAAAAGGTAGCTTATAAATGTGCATGTCCTTGGCCGGCCAGCGGCATTTGTGGGTCCTGTGGTTTTTCGGTAATTACAATTGCCGCTGCAGTAATGTTTGGCAGATTTCCATATCTCCGGAACGGCTGGACAAACAGACATGATTTTTCGTGGGCAGGTACGCTGTAATATGTGCCAATTGGTGCCCTAGTAGTTTTTCCAAAAAAATGCATGGTATAGGAATTAGACGAGTTTTTCTGAAAATCGAAAATAGCCTCTATCTCCTGAACTACTTAAGAAAGGATGTCCGTAAGGATTGAGGAGCCACATCAGATTTTTAAAATCTGATGTTACCATTATTTAGCAGCAATGTAGCTGATTTTGCAGCACGAATTCTAGATTTAGCAGCAAAATATATCACTAGTTATATTTAATGAAAAAGTGGTGATTTAATGCAAAGTGGCTCCTCAATCTAAACGTCTGAATTGAGGAGCCACTTGGAACTCGTTAGTAGATAAATATTTTTAAAATTTTGTAAACATTTAGCAGCAATGTAGCTGATTTTTCAGCAAAATATATCACGAGTTATATTTAATGCAAAAGTGGCTCCTCAATTCAGACGTTTAGATTGAGGAGCCACTTTGCATTAAATATAACTAGTGATATATTTTGCTGCTAATCTAGAATTCGTCCTGCAAAATCAGCTACATTGCTGCTAAATAATGGTGAGATCAGATTTAAAAATCTGATGTGGCTCCTCAATCCTTACGGACATAAGAAAGGCGCTCTGCAATTGCACTGACTGATGCCTATTAAAAATATGTATCTCCTGGCAAAATTGTGAAACCTTACATTAATTTTCGAAGAAATATATCAGTTTGAGTACCTACTCCAAAGTGGTTTACTTATTACGAGTCTCAAATAAGGGAATTTTAACAAGATAACAACTTGACACACTGTCGATGGTTAATGAGTGATTTGGACAATGTTGTTAATGAGTGACTTGTGAACGAGAAACCCGACACCACCTTGGGACTGTTGGTCGCTCACCCGGTAGTACAATAGGTTACTGGACTTAAGGGATATCGTGTCCTCGCCCTCTACGGACTTTGGTACCCGTCCGTCTCCCGGGGATTCTTAGCACCCCTAGCTCTGCGCCCCTAGCTCTGCGCCCCTAGCCCTGCCGTTACCGTGACTGCTACCGTAGCCAGGATAAGCGGGGCCGCCGGGGACTCGGGGCCTGGTTTTTGGTTGTATTGTCATAAGGGGTTGATGCCATACTCGCCACGCTTGGCAGGCGGGTTGGTGAGCGCAGTATAGGGTAGTGAAAAACACGGAAAGATGCAACTTTGTTTTATACTATGTATTACAAGTGAAGCTAAAAAAAGCGTGTGTTGATAAAAACACACACCTCTAACCTCCTCTAACCTTAATAATTACAGCCATCAAAAAAACCAAACAAGATAAAATAAAATACAATATCTAAATACAATGTATGAATTAAATACAATATAAATTCGGCTTCACTCGTCATTTTTTATCTTGTATATAAAAGAGTGGTTAGTTACACTACTTCTCAAGAACGGCTTAACCGATTTGGCTGAAAACTGGTGGGGAGGTAGCTTGGAACCAGGAGACGGACATAGGCTACTTTTCGTTGCGTAAATTAAATCAGAAGAGGTTAAAATGGGGGATGAAAGTTTGAACGGAAATCGTTATTTATCACCTAAAAAACTTAAAGATTTTGCATATAAATATATAAGTCGTTGAAACTTAATGAACCTGTGTATCAGGATTCCTCAAAAATCATCCCCTAAGTGAAAATATAGGGGATGAAAATTTGTAGGGGAATATTTTTTTCACTTGATTTACCTGAAATTTCACATAAATAGTTACTTAACTGCCATAATTATTAAACACAATCATATTTCAGCGTTATTGATTTGATTTGGATTGTTGCAATACTCGCCACGCCAGTATGGGATGTTGAGACACTGCAGCCCTAAAATATTTTTCTAAAATATCTGAAATGATAGGTTCTATTTATTATTGTTACGAGCTGAGGGTTCGGGATTAAATAATGTAGTCCAATTTTACCAAAATTAACACTTTAATCACAGATCTCACCAATAAGAATCTCACAGCAGATTCACACAGGAACACTTCTTCGCTGTACAACACTGAACACTACTAAAACACTTGTTCACTATAGCACTTGTACACTGGACACTGATCACTGTATTCACTTCACTGTCGCTCCGATATATCGCACTGTTCGCTTCCGTAGCCAAATAAAGACTGTCCGCTCGGTAAACACATCCGCGTATTTATATCCCACATAAAGACGATTCTCGAAGCCGATGTTTCTAGATTGACCCAGAATAGAGACAGGACAACAAAAAAACAAGTAAACAATTTTTTATAACTTTTTATAACTTTGTTTACTACCCGAACCATTGTCTCAAAACCGGTTTTTCTAGAAACTTCACTTGTTTGTGTTCAAAACAAAGGAGAGTGACCTTGGACTCTTTCAGCCGCACAAACACCGGTCCTTTCTGGATCTTTCGCGAACTTACTTGTTTACGTTTGCGCTCGGCGCAACACTGCCCCCTCCTAAGACATACTCGTCCCGAGTATTGTTAGATCCGTAATATCGCGCGAGTCGATCAACATGAACAACCTTTGGCGCTCCTCGCGGGTCCTTCCGAATCCTGTACGTGACATCGTTTATTCTAGTCACAACTCGGTATGGTCCGTCCCATTTCGGTTGCAATTTAGGAGACTTTCCTTTGCTGCGCACTGGGTTATGAAGCCACACCAGCGAACCTTCGTCAAATCTAAGGTTGTTTAGTTTCCGGTCATAGCGGGTCTTCATCTTCTCAGACATGTTCTGCCCCGATCGTCTGACATGCTCGTACACGTCATTCATCCTGTTGCGCAAGTCACTCGCATATTCTGTTATGCAGCGCGGGGGCTCTGGTGGGATACCGGTTAACAGGTCTGCAGGCAACCGCAGTTCTCGTCCAAAATTCGCCAAGGCAGGGGTGACAGTGGTACTTTCGTGAACTGCACTTCGGTACGACAGGAGAAACGGCTGTATGTGCTTGTCCCAGTCTTTTTGCCTGCTTTCCACCACTTTAGCCAGATATCTTTCCAATGTCTGATTGAATCGTTCCACCATTCCATCTGATTGTGGGTGATACGAGGTGGTTCTGGTCTTATGGGTGCCCATTACTCGGCACGTCTCCTGAAATAACTGGGACTCAAAGTTTCTACCTTGGTCGCTGTGGATCTCCAAGGGCACGCCGAATCGACAGAAGACTTCGTGTACTAATTTATCTGCAACCGTTGATGCTTCTTGATTCGGAATGGCGAAGACTTCCGGCCACTTCGTAAAATAATCCATGACGACCATGAAGTACTTGTTCCCATCATCACTTACAGGAAATGGTCCCGCAATATCCAGTGCTATGCGTTCCCATGGAGCTCCAACGTTATAGACTTTCAATGCCCCTCTGCTTCGTGTTTGCGGTCCTTTCACAGCGGCACAACTGGTGCATTTACGGCACCAGTCTTCCACGTCGTCTCGGCAATGGATCCAGTAAAAGCGCTCTCGGATCTTTAACAAAGTCCTCTTTACCCCCATATGCCCTCCGGAACTACCGTCGTGATAGAGCTTCAAGATTTCCGACACCTTGATCTTAGGGACAACCATTTGCAGATGACAGTGGTCTCCTCGCGCATTTTCCCATTTGCGGCACAATACGCCTTCGTAGATAGCCAGACTGTCCCATTGTGCCCAATAGCCTTTCGTCGTTGTACTTAGTGCTGCAACGTCACTCCACTTAGGTTTGGGTGCACCAGCCTTAATCCACTCAAGTATTGGCTTAATGTCAGCATCGTCTTGCTGTGCTCGCGTCATGGTTTCCTTCCACTCGTCACTGAAGTCTGTTCTCAGCATCCTTATGGGTGTCACCTCCTTGGCCTCCTGTCTGGCACAATGTTTGCATTCTTCAGGACAGGGTCTTCTTGATAATGCATCCGCATTTCCATGAGTTTTCCCACTACGATGCTCGGTTTCAAAGTCGAACTCCTGTAGTTGTTCAATCCATCTTGCCACTTGTCCTTCAGGATTCTTGAAACGTAACAGCCACTTCAATGCAGCATGATCAGTTCGCAGACGAAATTTGCGTCCCAGCAGATATTTACTGAAATGCTGCAATGTCTTCACTACTGCTAGCAGTTCCCTTCTGGTGACACAGTAGTTCCTTTCCGGTTTAGACAAAGATTTGCTGTAGTAGGCTATCACAACCTCTTGATCTCCTTTTCGTTGGGACAACACGCCGCCAATACCGGTGTTACTTGCGTCAGTGTCTATTATGAATTCATTCTCGGTGTCAGGATAGCCAAGAATGGGTGTTTCGCACAGACGCCTCTTCAACTGATGGAAAGCGATGTCACAGTTCTCATCCCAACAGAACTGTCTCTTCTCTTCTGTGAGCTTGTGCAAAGGTTTAGCTATATCGGCGAAATTATTCACAAACCGTCGGTAATACGAGCACAGCCCCAAGAATGCTCGGACTTGTGTTTTGTCTTTTGGAACTGGCCAATCCTGGACAGCGACGATCTTACTTGGATCTGTTTGTACTCCTTCTTGTGAAACTACGTGGCCCAGGAAGTTCACTTGTTGTTTGAAGAATGAACACTTCTTCGGGTTCAGCTTAAGGTTAGCGGATCGAATTTTCGCTAGCACAAGTTCCAGGTTTTTAAGATGATCTTCAAACGTACGCCCCACGATAACGATGTCATCCAAATAGACGAGGCAGGCGTCACCAACTAATCCAGCGAGTACCAGCTCCATCAGTCTTTCAAAAGTAGCCGGGGCATTGCACAATCCAAATGGCATCACATTAAAGTGCCATAGCCCCTTTCCAGTAGAAAATGCAGTTTTCTCCTTGTCCTTAGGGTCTATTTCCACTTGCCAGTAGCCACTCTTCAGGTCCAAAGTTGAGAACCACTTCATTCCTGTTAACGTGTCCAGGGTATCGTCAATCCTCGGTAGTGGATAACTGTCCTTTTTCGTCACGTCATTGAGTCGTCGATAGTCTACACAAAACCGCATGCTGCCGTCCTTCTTTTTCACCAGCACTACCGGAGAACACCATGGACTGGATGAAGGTTCTATCACACCGTCCTTCACCATACCCTCAATCATGGTCTCCACCTCCTTTTCTCGTGCAACAGGCAGCCTCCTTGGACGTTGTCGAATCGGTAACTCGCTGCCGGTATTTATCGTGTGCTGAACTAATCCAGTTTTACCGTTGTCCCCATCATTGGAAGAGAAAACATCAGCGTACCGAAGTAACATCTTCTTTGCCAGCGCAACATCCTGATCAGAAAGATCTTTTCGGCAATCTTCTAGAAGCTTCGACACGTTGTACTTGTCAGTAGGGTTATTCTCGCTGGTCGATTCTTTGCATTGTCTTATCCAGGATACTTCCTTACAGGTACCCATCGGAGTTCCTTTCTTAATTATAAATTCTTCATTACTTGGGTTCAAGATGCGCACTGCTGAATTATTTGTAGCCTTCACCAGAGTCCGTGCCATCATCCATGTTTGATCTGAATCCAATCCTTCTATGAGTGTGCAGCGATGTCCTTTTCCAGGGCTCCGTGGTAAACTTACTGGCACAATGGATTCCGATCTGGGAGGAAGAACAATTTTTTTCAAGCAGTAAACCTTCCCTGATGGTCCACCTTCCATGAAGATCTCTTCTGTGCCACATTTTATAATTCCTTGGTTTATGTCGATTGTGCAATGATGTTCTCGCATGAAGTCCAACCCAAGGATGCAATCATCGACTATATCAGCCACGATGACTTTATGCCGAAACGTCTTTTCACCCAGTTTCATCTCCACCTGCTTCTCACCTCGGACGGATATGTGCTGACCAGTTGCCGTCAAGAGCTGAATTCGCTCATATTTACAGAAAAAGTCCCCAAAAAAGCGTTTCGCAAGTCGGGAACTTACCACTGTACGAGAAGCTCCGGTATCCAATGTCAATTTACAAGGTGTTCCGTTAATTTCGCCACTGATGATCAGACTGTTCCCATCGTGGGCTTGGGAGATCGAAACTCTTGGGGCTTTTTCAAAACCAGCCAGCACCCGCCCCGCAGTCCTGGCGTTTACTCGTTTCCCTGCTGCTGCTGAGTGGTGACGTTATCCACCCTTTCATCTTCTGAACGCCTATTACGTTTTGGGCAGCTCGATCTAAGATGGCCCCGTTCTCCGCACTCATAACATCTGGGGCTGAATTTGGGCCGGCTGTCACGGTTAGATGATTCCACCGCTTCCCTGACATAGTGAGCCCGGTGGTCTTGCCTTACTGCTTCAACCTCCAAAGCGTGGGCTAAAGCGTCCTTCAGGGATTCATGGTGTCGAAGTCTCACCGCAGCTCTAACTTCCAAGTTGCGTATACCGTCGACAAATGCTTGCACCAGGATTCCGTCGATAAGCGCAGGTGAAGAACGATATGCCTTCCGGACCAGCTTTTCAATTTCCAGGGCCCACAGTTGGAGGTTCTCAGCGCTACGCTGTGTCCGATCCTTTAGCTGAGCACGAAACACGTGTTCCAGGTGTGCGTCGCCGTAGCGGGACTCCAACGCCTCAACCAGCTGCTCATAGGTCACGTCTTTTCCAAGAGCCTCAAGTATGGTCAGAGCTTGATCACGAAGTACTAAAGTGAGTGCTGTCATGGCCTGTGCTTCGTTCCAACCGTTCGCCTTAACAACGGCCTCAAACTGTATCTTGTAGGCTGACCATGATGAGCTTCCATCGAAAGGAGGCACTTTGAAACCTCGCCCTGGAGGTGCAGTGACTACCGAAGTCGGAACTCCTTCTCCAGACTTCAGTACACCAAGAGCCTTCTTGACATCGGCGAGTTGAGTTTCAGTTTTTCCGAGGCGGTCTTCGGTCTTCCCAAGGCGGTCTTCCGTCTTCCCAAGGCGGTCTTCGGTCTCAGTAATCCGTTCCTTAACGACTTTGAGGTCCTTTCCAAAGTTGGTGTGTATTTCCTCCATGAGGCGCTCCGTCTGGCGAATCCGCTCTTCCTCTTGGCGACGAGCTTGTTCTTCGATACGGCAAACCAGCTCCTCCTGATTGCGTGCCTGCTCCTCCTGGCGGCGAGCCTGCTCCTCCTGCTGGCGAATCCGCTCCTCCTCTTGACGGCGAGCCTGCTCCTGAAGCATTGCCATTAAGGCAGCAATTTCAGATGAGGCAGGTGCTGGGGTCACAGAGACTCCTGATGGGCCAGCGGCCACCTCCATCACTGGTTGGTTCCCTCTTTGCACTGGCGGCGGTGACTCTCCAAACCTCCGTTGATCCGTTTCCTGCTGTCGTTGACTCCTGGTCCGGACTCTCTCCGTGTCGTCCTTTGGTAGCACTGGCATTACTTAATCCCACTTCTGACACCAATTTGTTACGAGCTGAGGGTTCGGGATTAAATAATGTAGTCCAATTTTACCAAAATTAACACTTTAATCACAGATCTCACCAATAAGAATCTCACAGCAGATTCACACAGGAACACTTCTTCGCTGTACAACACTGAACACTACTAAAACACTTGTTCACTATAGCACTTGTACACTGGACACTGATCACTGTATTCACTTCACTGTCGCTCCGATATATCGCACTGTTCGCTTCCGTAGCCAAATAAAGACTGTCCGCTCGGTAAACACATCCGCGTATTTATATCCCACATAAAGACGATTCTCGAAGCCGATGTTTCTAGATTGACCCACAATAGAGACAGGACAACAAAAAAACAAGTAAACAATTTTTTATAACTTTTTATAACTTTGTTTACTACCCGAACCATTGTCTCAAAACCGGTTTTTCTAGAAACTTCACTTGTTTGTGTTCAAAACAAAGGAGAGTGACCTTGGACTCTTTCAGCCGCACAAACACCGGTCCTTTCTGGATCTTTCGCGAACTTACTTGTTTACGTTTGCGCTCGGCGCAACATTATGTTTCGTATAGAGATTTTGAAATTGTTACAACTTGTTTAAATGTATACAGATTTTGAATGCAGATTTTTTCTCAGACTAGTTTCATTATAATATCTACCTATCATGGTAAATGTCTTATTATTTTTTATCAATACTTGCTTCGATCGTATAGAAAACACTTTTCACTTTGACTGTCCAGATAACCAGTGTACTAACTGCCCAAAAAATTTGCAATTTGCTTAACAAAAGAATGCACGTAATGCCGACAACCCCTCTGTCCCAGGGTGACGGGCGCAATGCAGTGAGGACACGTGCTTAGTGAACGTGATCACCGTGATATTGCACTTGTCATAGGTAGAGGTTACCGCTTAACATCAGTTGGGTCTTCGGCTTCACTCGTCATGTGGTAGTATAAAAATTCAAAATAATACTTTAGTGCCATACTTGCAGTGGGGGCGTAGAATGTTGCCCTACCTCTCTTGCTCGTGGATGCAGCAACAATGTGCCAAGTCATACATCCGGAAGATGACCAGCAGCGTCTTTTAGCATACCAACATTTTGTACTGCCCACGCTTACCTACAAGAGTGGTGAGTAAGGCAAAAACCCCCTTGATCAGTGTTTGGGAATAAATAGGGGAGGACTATGTCCACCTTTGGACGTCCTACGGTTAAGATGATCATGATGATAATAGTCTAGAGAACTGGTTTATTACCGCCGCCGGCTGTGGCTAGGGGTTATTGACCGTTTAGCACAACCAGGTCACGTGTAAGGTGTCGAGGGTATTGCCTACGGACGCGGTCAACATCGAACCTATAAATATTTGTGTAGTTAAAATATCTTCGGTAAGACGAGGTCATAAGTAGGTATAATTTTTGTTATTGGCAAATGCATTCGGTGTGACAAGGGCTTAATGACAAGCAAAAAGTGCCATTATGCCCTCATCTCACCGAATGTGCCATATATGTATGTGTTCTAATTGAAGAACCACGCGGAAGCAACAAAAAAAATCGAGATCGAGATTAAGATTGAATCGAGCGTCTAGAATTGCCCACTATACCATCGAGCACTGTCCAGTTGTCAGACAGAGGCAATAACTAACGGTAGGCACTCGTAGGGCCACTTTATTTATGCACGCGCCCTCAGACTCAGGTATCACCTTACAGAACTGATTGAATTCGCCGGTGACGGGCTGAGTTATGAGCGCAGCGGCTAGCGGAACGGGCAGCGTGTAGCTTTATAAGAGAAGCTGTAAATAAAGTAATGCGGATTTTATATCTACATATAAGGAATATACGATTAAGGTACAAACCTTTGATATTCATGCTGCTGTCAGACGCTGCCAAATAATGTACTAGGCTTTCCCGTGTAGGTGACCATCTTCCGGAGGTATCCCTTAGCAGGCTCTTACTGCATCCACACGCATGAGAGGAGGGGTAAAATTGTGCTGCCGCCACCCCAGGGCAAATTTTACCAGAATTCAAAATGAGAAGTAGCTATATAAAAAATCATTCGCAAAATCACCAAATATGATATTAAAAATTAAGAAACTGCCGAAATAATCATGTTTAATTTTTCATATCATAACCATTCATCAAGAATTACGAAATTGCTGATAATCTGCAAAATCTGCATGCAAACATGTCTAAGATAAAAAAGTAAGGCCTTTTAGGCTATTATAGATGATTTATACAGCGTCAGCAACTGGTAATAATGCTGATCGTGACGCTGCAGTGCCTGGGACATTGTTAGATGGATTAGGCTTGCCCAGCACCTATACCATCCTCTCAGCTTAGTCAGCTATTTTTCAGAGGAAAGAACAGCTCAATACGTCTGAAGCTAACTAAGCCGCGGGTTTCCTCACGATGTTTCCTTCACCGTCAAAGCACGTGTTAAGTGTGCACATACATCTTTCAAGAAAGAAAAATCCATTGGTGCCTGTCTAAGATAAGAACAATCATAATGCAACCAGCATTGAAACAAATTAACCAAATAATATCGGTCGCAAAGAATAACAACACTATAAAAACCAAGTCCGCGCGTCCATTTTAAAGCACTTTCATTGGAACCATAAATGGTTTGTGCAATTTGAATTGTGTCACAACACATCTGAAAAATAAAGAAGTGTTAACAATATCACTTTTCACATATAAGCATGCAATATTTCATAGAATTCTAGTTAATTAGGTCAAAATAGACACGTTTTGTTTCAGTGCCCGATTGCGGACGGAAATATTTTCCCATTTTAACTGACTTGTTTGTATACCACTACTGATTCTACTGATTGTTAATACCAAAAATATTCATTTTAGACAACTGTCTATGTTATAAACTTTTTTAACATACTTTTCTTTACAATGGAAACGTTCCCGAAAACATGAAAGAAGGTGTTTGTGAAACTTCAAATACAAATTTGGTTATTGAATGTTCATCGCAGCCTGTAAGTAATTATATCTCATAATTATATTCCTATACATTGAGTAGTATACTTACATTAATACTTATTTATGTCTCATCTTCAATTAATATGTATTTACTAAGAACTACCTTTAATTCTATCCATCACTCTCAAACCTTAATGCCTACTCCATCTCATGACGCCATACACAACCAGAATACCAGAGCGATAATGGGTTGGGACCTGGTTGACCTGTGTTGTTACTCTAACCTTTTTATCTAAGACTCTAACTTCCTACTTTATCCAGTCCATACTAATATTAAAAAAGTTTGTTTGTCTGTTACGCTTTCACTGGTAAACCGCGTTTTAGTGTTATTATTAAGATCGGTCGTTAGGTATTTTAGGGGGCCACGATGACACAGACAGATGTTTTTAGATATATCGCCAAGAAAAAGGCCCAGCTGTTTTTTCCTGTACTGAGGTTTGAATCTATAACATTTAACAAGAAACGATCACAAATTAAACTCTAAAATCAGGGATATGGAGTTCAATTTCAAATGAAACCAACGACGTTTATGTCATACTATCCGAAAATGCAGACAGATACATGTCTAGAGAATCCATCAATGCTGATGATTTGATGAAGACCATTGTGCAATAAGAACGCAATAAAACTTTTGAATTTGATTTACACAGCGTCGGCAACTGGTACTCATGCTGTTCGGGATGCTGCTGTGCCTGGGACATTGTTAAATGGATCAAGGCTTGCCAATATCACTGTTAGCTGAGTTGGCTATATTCAGAGGAAAAACATGTCAATACCTTTTAAGCTGACAGTCGCGGATTGCCTATCGATTTTTTCCTTCACCGTGAAAGCAAGGAATTATGCGGTCGAATTACGAATAGGAAAAATAGCGTTCATGTAATCGATCGCAAAATTCAAGCTAGCTATCCTATCACAAACGCTTTAACTTACTAAATGACTAAACAATAAATTACTATAAATATCTATTAAATGAGAATTTATTATCATTTAGTTTATTTCAGCTTTAGCTGAGAATGGACTATAAGATGCGTCTGTAAGCCGCCGCGGACGGACGCGGCTTGTTTTTACTAGATAGCACAAAATATACTAAGCTCTGGCCGGCCGGATTATAACTCCAAGAGGAGAGATGCTCGCGGACATCCGTGCAAACTCCTCAGCTGCGTCCGTTAGCCGCGATTTAGAGAGTGCCACAGGGGCGATGTCTGTGCATTGAGTTATAGCTGCGTCGACTGAGCGCAGATTTTTGTTTTTTTTTTCGAAATGACAATATATGTTGACCGCAGATGGCCATGATAACGTTACCGGACTGGCGAGCGCAGAAGGCGCCCAGCCGCAAAAGTTAGGTTGGGGCAATAAGCTCAAGCTCAGGTGGTGCCCACCACTTAAGTTCGAACCACGGCTTGGACTGTTGCCAGATTTTTGAATGTACTGATGGTTAACGTCCAGGTGCAAAACTGCACCTTAAGACGGAAGAGTGTATTCTTCGGCCCCGCCGGCGGGACCGGTTATTGAATATGTGCCTAGCAGCTAATGTGGGACGAGTTGACGTCACCTCCGGGTTAGCGGCGGTGAGCTCGTCAACGGGCAAGCCGAGAACATGTCTCGGTCGACGGAGGAAAACTGAGCGCTGACGCTCCGTCGTTCTACACATAAATCTGAACCACATGCCACACGATGCGTTGTAATGACGGAGGGCGACGCAGCGCACGCGCCGCTCACAAGGGGAGGAGGGAGACGAGGTGGGGAAAGGAGCTTCGTTGAAACGACGGCGACGGAGCGGCAGCGACTGAGACATCCTACACCAACACTGCGAAGTCGGAGATAGCTTTGTTGACGCAGCGCTCGTGTGGCATTCACCGCGTTAAAATCATTGCATTGCGACGACGCAGCGCTGCTGCAACGCCCGTGTGGCATTTTTCTACGGACGCATCTAAAAGTTTGTTCCCAGCTTTAAAATAACAGAGGACAAATCCGCTACAGCTTATGAGCCCGCCCGCAGCCTACCATAGTGTGGGGGTTGTACATTATTCAGTTGCCCTACAAGCTTCTTACTTTCGTAGGATCCTCGTTATTACCCTCGCGTAGTAAGATGAAGTACAGGAACAATCGGGTTAAACAAACTGTTTTGATAACAAACTTGTTGGAATTAAATGTTTATATCAAGAAAATTTAAATTTTCGCGATCCCATTACATATTAAATATCAAAAACACAGGAATTTATCGCATTATCATCATCATCATCATCATTAGGTACTTCAGCCGTAGGACGTCCACTACTGGACATAGGCCTCCCTCATTGATCTCCAAGTACTGACCATGAGGGATTGTTGCCATACTCGCCCCGCTTGGCAGGCGGGTTGGCGAGCGCAGTACGGGACTTTGATACACGGAAAGACGCTGCTGCCTATTTTCAGCAGGCTTTTACTGCATCCACGGGTATGAGAGGAGGGGTAACATTCTACTGGCACCCCACGGCAATTAACAATTTGGAATATGAATGTCTAACAAGGCCTACTATTACTTTATGTTTCAATAGTTGTTATTTTTTTTTAAAGCTGATGGTTTAACGAAATAAAATAAATATGAGTAATATCTTCATGTTAACATCTGCATGCCGTATAGTTCCGTCAAGTGTCACAAATATCTGTGTAAAACCATACTTGAGGTAAATAAATTATTTAATTTTATTTCAAATAATTAACGTGGCCATATTGTGGAGACTCCGTGCATTCTCACAGCTAGTGACATCACATCCGACTCGTGTATCCCGCGCTCTATCAAGAAGGCGTGAGCTGTTCTCCTGCGATCATTCGTCTGGCCTTACAGACAATTTGGAGGTAATACCAGTAACACTGCTTGACGGGCTCTGATTTACATGCTTGGCTGCTTCTTAGATACAGTCGACTTTAGTAGGTCTAACCATGAGATTTCACAATCTATACTCGCTAGCGACTGTAGTTAAAAAATGTATGAAAACTTGTACAGCGCCTCTAGCGGATAGTTTGGTACTAAAATACGCAGTAAACTATACTACAGCGACTGTAGTTTGGGCTTCATTTGCTTAGAATTTTGTATTAAATATGAGTTACAAATCTGACAGAATAGTCATAAAAGTAATTTTAAAAACATTATTGCCGTGGGGTGCCGGCAGTAGAATGTTACCCCTTCTCTCTTACCCGTGGATGCAGTAAGAGCCTGCTAAGGGATGAAGATGGGCAGCAGCGTCTTTCCGTATATCAACATCCCATACTGCGCTCACCAACCCGCCTGCCAAGCTTGGTGAGTATGGCAACTACCCCTCATGGAGATCCATGAGGGAGACCTTAGTTCAGTAGTGGACGTTTTACTACTGAAATGATGATGATGATGAAACATTATATGTATATATAAGTCACAATAAAATTGGTTTTTACGTGGTTACCAATACCACAAATGACAAAATTAATAACGCACACATGTCAATAATAATTTAAAAAAGCATGTCAACAAGAAGGTCCTATGGAATATTGGTAAAATTACAATAATAAACATATGTAAAATAATAAATAAAAAATAAAGAAAGAAATACATATGTCAATTTCAGTAGGTAATAAAAAATGTCACAATGGTCAATCTATCTCACTAATATTATAAAGCCGAATGTTTGTTTGTATGGAGGTTTGTTACCTCTTCACGCAAAAACTAGCTTACGTATCGAGCTGAAATTTTGCAAACGTAAGTATAGATGTTGACTAGGATCTACTAGTGTATTACCTCTATATTATCTGTGCTAGGATTAACACATAGGCTACTTTTTATCCGGGTATAACGCATGTGAAGCGGTGGGCACAAGCTAGTTTATTATAAGTAGGTACGTAAATGTCAAACAATTATCTGAAAAAAATATAATGTCTGTAGCTGATAGAAAGGCTGATTAAAACACCGCTTTAGTTCGAAGGCTGGCGAGCGGCAAGAATTCACGAGAAACGCGCGTGCGGGCGGTCGGTCGCGTTGGACGATACTGAAAAAGAAAAACCGCGCTTTAGCGGTCGACGCCGCGCGCCGTTCCCGCCGATCGGGGTACCTCCCCCCGCACCGCACCCAAATGTATGCTCCCCGCGCGCGCCAATTTATTTATAAAATTAAAATAGAATACAAATTATAAAGCCTACTGAAAATTAGATAACATCGAATAATAAACTAGGTATGTACGCCAGTAAGTACGCGTCGCTTACATTCCCCCCCCTTAGTGCTGAGAGCACTTATCATCTCTACTGCAGCTCTTGCGACGCGTGTAGTTTCTTTGCAGTAACCCGGTCTGGGTCTTTACGTCTACCGCGCCTTTTACGTAGGTAGATATTTCCGATGCTGCATCGACGCGCTCGGCCAACCATAAGAGGGCGACATCTCAGAGTTCCGGTGACAAGGTAAGTAATTTACTTTTCATATCTAACCTTTAGTTTTGTTTCAGTTGGTGCAGGTCATCTGGAAATGCATTCATCTCGGAGTACTTTAGTAACGGGTTCTCTGCGCGTTCCATAATCGCGTCTTCTGCACTAACGATTTAAACTTTTCTGCATCTATTTATAAACAACATAAAATAGATAGATCTCACCAATCGCAGCCAGGAAGAAAATCGCTCGGGTTCCGTCCGGGACATCGGGTAGGTAAGCAAGCCGATATCATACAGATGTTGTTGATAACTTCCAGGTCCTCGTCATGTACTTCAGGTTGCTGGAATTGGGGTTCTGCAAGCCAGGTATGTTCCATTCATTTTGTGATGTTTCTATTTCGAAGGTTTATATCTAGTAGCGATATCGGCGATATTTATCTTTGTGGGTATGTATTTCCATACACTTATTTTCGTCAATACATATATTTCACGAGCGCTACTCTGGTTTTACATGATATAAAGGCGTCTCGAAAACAAATTGGCAATGTCTTCCATCCAACGCCATCCAGGTACACAACAGCGCACACTCCACCGCATCGCAAAACACTAAGTGTAGGTCTTTCTAGCGCGGCTCTACTGCGCGAGTACTTGATAGCGTGTAGTTTGTCTCACTCGTACGGGCGGTCTTAGCGCAGGTTGTTTTCGCGGCAGATTCGTAGTATCTTGGTAGGCGAATTTTATCAATGCTTTTCATTTTATTCATACGTAATTTTTCATTGTTAGGGTTGTCAACGCCAAAGTGAGGGAGGTACCATATCTTATTCGGGCTTATTGTCTCGGTAAACGCCGAAGCGTAATCGTTATCGAATAGGTGATCAATTCTTTCTTTGTAGCGGGTACCAAAACCTGGGTACAGCTTAATTTTTCTCTCAACTCTCAATCTGGGTACTGCGTGTTCGTATGAGTGAGGCATGACTCCGAAGGTACCTTTCCACGGCAGTCCAACGTACCACCGTTCTTGTTTGAATATGTTCGTTTTTTGAAGATGTTCAACTGCTATTACGTTTAAGCTATTTTCACGAGGCTTACTTAAAATTCCCGTAGCATCGATCGCGAATGAAAGGCGCATGTCTTCTTGAATTTCTTTCATGATTTTTGCTTCTTCAGTTTCCTCTTTTTCTGACAAGAACAGAGCGGAATGGAGCTTTGTTTCGTCATAGAGCGTCGACTCGGAGCGTATGCGGCCGTGCATGCACCAACCCAGCGGAGTGCGGGTGAAGAAGAGATCATTCGGTTTACCCCTGAGCACTTCCAAAGGTAACAATAATTTGTAATTGTCCTGGCCTATTAAAATTTCTGGTTTGCATTGTCCATCGCTAATATTGTATTTTATTTCAGGTTCGTAACGAGTCATGTCCACGGCGGTCATATTTTGCACTGGTAAGTTCAGGTTATCTACACTGCGCGCACTAACAGAAAATTTACTTCCCGTGTAGTTAGATAGTTCTAGGTCCAATATCTCACTGTGACACACTACTTCACTATTGTCCCACGCACCGCACACGCGCATCGATTGTCTTTTGCCGCGCAGGCCGGCTTTGGACGCGAGCGCAGCACTAATCAGCGTTACGGTCGAACCGTCGTCCAGTAACGCGACACAACGAAACACACCGTTCGGTCCGTGTAGGTAAATAGGCACAGTCTTTAATAAGATCTTACAACCACTGTTCACTTTTAAATGACTGACGGTCTCTAATCGCGGTTCGGTCTCAGTCTCGTTCTCCGACTTGCACTCAGTCTCGGACCCGGTTTCCGTTACCTCGGCAATGTTCACACTATCACTCGGCACTGGGTAATGTAACATACGATGATGAGGTCGTCCACATTCGTCTACGTCACAAACGGGCGCAGGGCAACTGATATGTTTATGTTTTCCCGATAAACACTTATAACACATCCCGTGCCGTTTTACTAATGTCCACCGATCCTTACGCAAGGATTTTTTAAACTTTTTACAGTTTTGTAACGTGTGTTTAGATACACGACAGCACCGACACTTTTCATCATCATCACTTTCCGCACTGTTCACGAATAAGGTCCGATGTTTAAACTGTTCACTGTTTTTAGCGGGCCCGATTAACAAGTTCACAGAGGTCATTGACACTTTTGTAGCTTCTTCACTGAGAAATTCCGCCATCACAAGTAGTTTCGGCTTCCGTTTATTTAACAAAATAGGATAACTGTAATCTGTCCATTTTGAGATGAGTACAGTTGGTAGTTTTGCAATAATCACTGAAACGAGATTAATTCCTTTCAGGTATTCCTCCTCGCCGATTGCTGTTATGGCTGCGACACAGTTTCTTATTTTCACAGAGAATGGAATTATTTCTCTATTATATTCTTGTGCCATGGGTCGTAATTTGTGTACTTCTTGTAGGATCCGGGACACGATGACGTCGGGATTTCCATATTGTAATTGAAGGGTGGTCATCACATCGTCAGCGGAGGTTGCACCTATAAGTAACGCTGTGACAGCTTCTTTTGCAGGTCCATGAAGACTTCTCCTCAGGCGCCATAGGTTTTCTTGGTCAGTGAAGTTACAAACTAGTGACGATTCTTCGTAAGCTTTTTTGAAATGTAGCCACTCGAGTGGGTCCCCCGAGTATCTAGGTAATTCCCTAGGTGTGCATAGGCGGTTAAGCATTTTGTCTTCCGACCCTCGTTCCGCTGATGCTGCGGCTAGGTTTTTCAATGCACACGCTAGGGCATGCACCGTTGTGTCTTCTGTGCCGCGAGCGGCGGCGGCGGCGTCCCGGGCGCGGGAATCATTTGGCGCGATTGGCGGGAACCGCGCGGTTGAATTACGCGGGAAGATGGCGTCGCGCGCTTTTTCAGCGGCCGGTGGTGGCGTCCCGGCGGCAATCGCATTGCGCGGGTTTGATTCATGCGGGGCTGGGTACCGTTCATAGGTGGTGCAATGTGGTTTACCCTCTATAATGCTACTTTCTAGCCACTTTTCCACTGTGCAGTCGCGTTCAGTAGGGCTTTCGCTGTTTGAGGGTTGACTGCAGCTGTTCGTCTCATCTTCGAGTTCTGCTATGTCAACTTCTAGCTTTTTTTCTATTAATTCCATTTTGATTTTAGCTAACTCTTGAGCGGCCTCCAACTCCAGCCTTTTTCTTCGTGCTAATATCGAAGATGTCGATGACCTTTTCCGAGTAGATGTCTTTTGCATTCTGGTGGATAACGCTGCTGTTGAAGGTCCAGGTAATTCGTTACTTTTGTTCCCGGGTTCAACTGTTCCAACAGCTTCGTTTCCGGCATCCAATCGCTCGGTTTCGCGCTGGGGAGCATCGCTTTCGACCGCTAGGCGCTCCTCTAACTTTCTTGTTGCACTTCGCGTGCTCACCATACTTCGAGAAGGTGTTCGAAACATTCGTAACCTATCCGGCTCGTATGGACCACTTTGTAGCTGATAGGAAGGCTGATTAAAACACCGCTTTAGTTCGAAGGCTGGCGAGCGGCAAGAATTCACGAGAAACGCGCGTGCGGGCGGTCGGTCGCGTTGGACGATACTGAAAAAGAAAAACCGCGCTTTAGCGGTCGACGCCGCGCGCCGTTCCCGCCGATCGGGGTACCTCCCCCCGCACCGCACCCAAATGTATGCTCCCCGCGCGCGCCAATTTATTTATAAAATTAAAATAAAGAATACAAATTATAAAGCCTACTGAAAATTAGATAACATCGAATAATAAACTAGGTATGTACGCCAGTAAGTACGCGTCGCTTACAATGTCAAATGATACAACTGAGTATGGCAACTATCCCCTCATGATCACTACTTGTACATCCCTGAGCTTATGCCCAACAGTGGACGTCCTACGGCTGAGATGATGATGATGACAAAAATACTATCCAAAATCCAACCTTTTGCGAAAATCCACTATGCCTTACCTTTCACAAAATCCAATAAAAGTATACGGTCAGAACCGATCTGCTCCGTAAACTGCGGCACCAAATAACCACTTGACCAAAGATTTAAATAGAGGTGTTCTGATACCAAAAAGTGTGGTCATTGTCCTTGTATGTGTGTTTACAATAATGCTGACGCACGCACACTGGTTTTGCCAATAAACCAAACTTATTGTTACTATTAAGGCGGTTCACACACTGCCACGCACCACGCTGCTGCACCATGTTGCGTGAATGCGTCTTCTAACGTTGCTTGTAAGTATCTCCGTTTGTATAGAAAACACGCACAGTCCAACACACTGAAAATTCATCTACGCGCGTTCATTCACCTCAAGCGCGGAGTAACATTCATCACCGCGCGTAGGTGCGGGGCGAGACGCAAGGTATGGCACATCGAGTTCCGCAGCCTAGCGAACAGCTTTGAATGAAATGAGTCAGAGCCGCCGTGATCCACAAAACGCAACTACGCGCGTAAGTTCGTGAAAAACCAGCACGATGATGCAGATCTGCACTCCCGCCAGTACGTGCGTAGGTGCGTCGACACGCAACATGCAGCGTGGTGCGTGGCAGTGTGATAACCGCCTTATTGTGCAATCATATTGCACGAACTATCGTGAAGAAATAACATACCGCGTCCCGCTAACAAACACTGTCTTTAGAGGTACCTATACTGATTCCAAATGAGCGAGCTACTTCATTTCGTTTGGGAACAACACGTCGCGCGCGGTCACATCAGGGTAAGGGCGTATCTAACAATTTAAATCTGTGTATCTAAGATGTATCATTAGGTCCATTCATCGTCGTACCTACCTACTCATCATCATCATGCTAATCGGGCTCATGGAACTCTTGTTATTTTTGTTGAATAATTAAGAATTAAGTATTGGTACACAGTAAATGAAGTTCCAAATCATCAGGGTCACTGAACTTGGTTATTTAAGTTGACAAATTAAAGTATTATTTTGTGTGTAAAACCAGTAAAACAGAGAATCCTCAAGACTATGGCAGCTATGGAGAAACCCAAGTTTCAAGTGTCGGCCATTTCGGTGGGGTCGTAAGGCGAGGCTGTTCACACCCAGTCAGTCTTAAAATCTCACCAATACGGTCGGCATGAAGTCTTCGTCTTCAACATCAGACAAACTCCCTTCAAGTGCAGCATTTCCATCATCCAAGTTTGCTGACATCGAGGACCTCGCATTTACTTGTATGTACCTACCGTGTTCGGAACGTGTAGGTACAGGTAAATCATCATCATCATTTCAGCCGTAGGACGTCCACAAGGACATAGGCCTCCCTCATGGATTTCCAGTTATTGCGGTTGGAAGCGATCAGTATCCACCGTCAACCTGCGGTCTTCACCAGGTCATCAGCCCATCTTGTTGGTGGACGTCCTACGCTGCGCTTGCCGGTCCGTGGCCTCCACTCGAGAACCTTTCGGTCCCATCGGCCATCTGTTCTGCGAGCTACATGACCTGCCCATTGCCACTTCAACGTGCTAATCCGTTTGGCTATGTCGGTGACCCGAGTTCTTCTACGTATCTCCTCATTTCTGATTCGATCGCGTAAAGAAACCCCGAGCATAGCCCTCTCCACACATAGCTCGTTGAGCGACTCTGAGCTTATTCGAGTGAATGACCACGGCTCGGTTCCATATGTCATCACTGGTAACACAGGTAAATACATTCACGATAATTTTATCAAAAATCTTGTGTATAGTTAGTATATGCTGTTACTAAGACTGCGCTGTCCGTCTATCTGTCAGTTACCAGGCTGTATTACATGAACCGTGATAGCTAGACAGTTGAAATCATTGTTTTACTGACAATGTATTTCTGTAGCCGCTATAACAACGAATAGTTACTAAAAACAGATTAAAATAAATATTTAATATCTCATAGACAACAAACGTGACTTTTTTGCTCGATATTAATATAACGGCAACAGGTAGGCTTTTTTATATACTACTAAATGACAAGAAAACGTACGGTACGTAGAGTAAATTTTTAGAAGGGCTACTTATAGAAGAGCTAGACTGTTCCAAATTAACCGGCAAACGACCTTGCATTAATGATACGTTGAATGAGATGAACATACTGAGAAACCTGTCCAGTGATAACTAAAAAGTAAAAAATAAAGTAAAAGTAAAAACTTTTTAAACAAGCTTAGGTATTTAGAAATGAAAAATGCAATCAAAATGTTGTCTCCGACGGGACTCGAGGGGACTTTGGATTTTCGACCCGACGGTTAATTGCTCCGTAGCCGAATGGTAAAGGCAGCCTGCGTTAAAGATGTTCGTCTGTACGTTATGGGTTCGAGACCCGTCGGAGACAAAAAAAAATTATTGCATTTTTAATTTCTATAAATGATACCTTAATGTGGGTTTACACTTTAAATACAAAAATAGTTTATAAAAGCTTATTTAGGTTCTAAGCTATCAAGTTATTTAATTTACTTATTTATGTACACAGGTAAATCTCGCGACAAGCTTTTATATCACATAAATTGTGTAAAGACGTTTTGAGTTGACATTAAACTTTTATGAAAAATGTTTATTTGTTAAAAAGTTTTTTTTTACTTTAAATTTATTATTCTATGAATTAATCTTTCTAATGGTAGTAAGTAATAAAGGAACACTAAAAACAAACACATTAAATAAAAATTATAAATTATATTCAGAAAAAAAGCTTTATAACTTTCTAATCTAGCAAGAACATAACATTTTCATTTAAGACAACGCCGATAGGTATATGTTTATACCGAGTAAGTATTCTAATTAATAGTACTGCTTAATCAAGATTATCAATATGTTATTATTTTTATAAACTGTAAGGGACTTAGCATAGCTTTTTGGTATTAAGTGATAAAGTCCCGGAAAAATTATGTGTTAATTGCGAAAGTTAACAAGGTACATAGAATGCTAATTCATTAATATAAGGATTAAAAATAGCTTATTAAATAATCAAACATGTCATTTGTTTATTTTCTAATTTTTATCAGCCGAATTTAATGTTTGTAAACAAAATCTAATTGCTTCCTTTGGATTGGTTTTTTGACTGAGTTAATTATTATTTAGTAATTTATAGTGAAGGGAGTGGTCACAAATCCCCGATAAATAAGAAATATAATATAAAAACCAACAGGAAGAAAATTATTTGTAGGTGAAGTGATTTGACAGCGTGTTTAAAACATCCTGCACCGAAGTATATGTGGAACATCTCAAGGAAATGAAAAAGTTCAATTGTTTTTCGAGTTAAGTGGCCTTCGAACCCACATTGGTCCAATTGATACTGGACCCTTCCTAAAGCCGGGAGTGCTATAAGAACCTACGGGACCCCAAAACTGTTTATAGGGTTTTTCATTGCCTTGAAGACACGCCGATAAACAGGAACCTAGGTTAAGCGAACTTCAGTGAGACAAGGGCATAACAATACTCAGGTAATTAAACAATCAATAACTTTTTTTTATGAAATAAGGGCCTAAATTAAAATGTATTTTAATTAAACTGAACTGAATTCTTGTATAGAAGCATGCACTAGGTACTAAAACTACTCACTTTGGTTCTTTTCACAAATAAACTTATCAAAACGTTACACATCATTGGTTACAGCTACGACCTCCGTGGCGCAGTTGCTCTGGCCGGCTAGCCCGGGGGGGTCCACCCATCTTAGTTTGTATTTCTGTTCAAAGCTGCTACGAGTGTGAAGATGTTTGATAGTCTGTTTGATAATCTCTTTCAGAAAGTTCAGTTTGTCAGTTTCTTTGTCCTTACTACTCCGCAGCTTAGAGTGGAGCAAGAAAACCTCTGCAGCGAAATCAGGGTGACTAATATCATAACATGGTTGATCCTGCGAAAAAGTAAGGATTAGATGTTTTTAGGGTTCCGTACCCAAAGGGTAAAAACGGAATCCTATTACTAAGACTCCGCTGTCCGTCTGTCTGTCACCAGGTTGTATCTCATGAACTGTGATAGCTAGATAGTTGAAATGTTCACAGATTATGAATTTCTGTTGCCGTTGTATAACAGCTAAAAACAGAATAAAATAAATATTTATGGGGGGCTCCCATACAACAAACGTGATTTTGATTTAATAATGATACGGAACCTTATGTGCGCGAGTCCGACTCGCAGTTAGCCGATGATTTTTTATTTTTTATTTTGATGACCTCCGTGGCTTTGTTGGTTTACTAGCCGTCTGATACAGATGAGGTTGCGGGTTCGATTCCAGTCGAGTGACAAATGTTTGCCTTTTTGCATTTCTAATATTTGTATCGGGTCTGGGTATTTTTAAACCCCCGGCCCCGACCAAAAAAGAGGGTTGTTTTATTTGAATGTATTCGTATAAGATTGACCGCTATGTGTGCGTGTGTGTCTGTGCGACTGTAGCTCTAACACGAGTGGACCGAGCATGCAGTTTTTGTTATTTAAAAGCAAATTTTCTAACGAACATGTTTTATCAAAGTCGTTAAAGAGGTTTACAAGACACGGGGAGTGCAGTAGGGATGAACAATCGAATCTTTCCAAATATAACCGAGTTTGGTATTAAAATATAGGAAATGATGTGTAGACCAGTATCCCCTATCCCTGCAATCATGATAAGAATATTTTTTAACATTTTTATATACATAAGCTATATTAGTAAAAAGTTATTATCTTTAACCATTTCAAATTTGAAGTCAATAGCATCAGTAGTTCTCGAGATATCCATTTGTGACAGACATACAGACAAAAGTGATAGCATAACCATTTACCATTTTCTAAAAATACATACTTAGGTTGGTTTGGTAGGGACCTAATATTCTAACATGATCAAGCTCGCTTGCTGATTTGGTTAATTTAGATAGATAGATAGAAAATGCTTAGATGACAATTTTGGCGGTTTTTAGCGATAAGACCGCTAGTTGTCATCTAAGGGGTTTAAAGATACATGAAAGATTTTACGAAGTTTTTCAAATATACCATCCATCCATATCAGCCGAAGGACTGCTGTTCACGGCCACTGCTAGATATAGGCCTCCCTCATGGATCCACAGAATCATGAAGGGTTGTTGCCATACTCGCCACGCTTGCCAATACGTCTGCCAAGTATGTGAATGTGTGAGTTTAGTTAAGATTATAAATAGGACTTGTTCCATTTTACTTTCACAAGCATTCTGCATTTATGGACAAACTATTCGTAGGTTCTGCCGCCGGCGGTATCAGTTCAATAAGCTAATAGTTTTCTTGTTTAATCTCGGTCATATAAAGAAACTCAAATCATTTTGTTCTTACCGGAAATCGAGTTTTTTCACTTATTAGACAATAATCGTGAGGATCAAATATGCGATCGCAAATATTTTCTAACAAGTAAGTTAGGTTAAGATGGCTTAGCTGTTTAATAAATGATACAGCTTTCGTCCACTTTGTACCAGTGAGCAGGTCATGCGATTCATTCCAATTGACATATCCATATGTACGGGCAGTACTTGCTCCACCATTTTCCACTTTACAGATCGTTGTGTCCAGTGGGATGACAGTGTGTTCTTGTCTATTCATTTGATCGGTGAGTTTGTTGACAGCTGTTGTCAGCTGCTCCATTTGTTGTTGCATTTGTTTCTGTCCATTAATTTGATTGTTTACAGCTGTTGACAGTTGCTCCATCTGTTTTTGTATTTGTTCTTGGCCATTAATTTGATTGCTGTCTGCTATTGCCAGTTCATCTATCCGTTTTTGTATTTGTTCTTGTCCATTCATTTGATCGAAGATTATGTTGACAGCTGTTGTCAGCTGCTTCATCTGTTTTTGTATTTGTTCTCGTCCATTAAAATGATCGGAGAGTTTGTTGACAGATGTTATCAATTGCTCCATATTTTGTTGCATTTCTTCAAAGACACCTGACATCTTGCCACGTCTGAAAGTAATTTTGAAAACGTATTAGTTTATTTAAGAAATATGAAGGTACTAACTTACAGTTACCTATGATCCAGCCACTTTCAATGCAGAATGTATGTCAACAAACTGTCAATGCTTAACCTAAAAATAACTACCTTTCTGTTGGTTTGATTTATGATTTCTTAATTATTCAGGATTCGTTACCCTTCAATTCTATTATACTTAATATCACCTCGGCCTATCCTTAGGAAAAAATTCAGTTTTAAGTGTGACGGTTTGTTTACAAACATTCTACATGGAAAATGACTGTAGTATAAGTACCTATATCTTATGTGGTTAGCCTACAGGTATCGTCGTTGTTACTAGGTTACGAATATCTTGATAGGTAATTAATAAAAGATGTTCAGCTTCCTTAGTAATGATATCCCTACTAATATATAAAAGTGAGTGTGGATGGCTGTATGTATGTACGTGTGTATGTATGTTCCCTTTCCACGTCAAAACAGCTGAACCGATTTGGATGAATTTTAATATATGAGTAGATTAGATGGAGACGGACATAGGCTACTTTCCGTTGCGAAAATTAAAACAGAAGGGGTCACATATGAATAACCTACTTACTTAATAAATGAAAAATTAAAATAATATTTATTACAGCAAAAACAATATTAAAATGTTCGCAGGGTACAATTTTTAACACTTAATAATACAAGTAATGCTGAAAAACTTATTAACTAGAAGAGGTTATTGTCGACTCCCTCACTAGGCTCAGCCTGTATCGAGGAAGCCAGACCACAAGAAATAACAACAATATAACATTCGTGCTCTAAAATGTTGACAAGCAAAATTATAACTAGGTAAGTAAAATAAAAAAGAGAAACATGAAATAAAAATAAAACCTTACAATATAAAAAAAATATATTGGATACATACTATATGTAAATACATTTAAATAACATGTATTACTCAAAATATTGCAAACTAAAATATATTAAGTATTAGGCTCCTGTTAACACAAGTATTTCTTCAGTTTCATCGTATGTTAATGACAAAAGCCACTCATTTAACAAAGATTTTGCTTCGCTTAAAGACTTTTTTTTAATGTCGCAGGATTTTACAACTCTATTATAAATACTAATTATAATAAAGTTTCCTATACGCTGGGCAAATTTAGTATTAACGCTTGGAGTATTAAGTTTGTAGATTCTAATATTTAATAAAGATTGATATTCGGGAGAAGAGATGGCAGATTTATGTACTGAAATAGATGTCTTCAGAATGAAGAGTTTGCGCACACTTAGGACATTAGCTTCTTTGTAAAGACTTGTGGTCGGATATCTATAAGGTTTTCGTAGCATTACCTTCAAGACCGACCTCTTTCTGCTTGGATAATAAAAGTTTTTGCGGCACTGCCCCAACTTGTGATGCAGTATACTATGATGGATTGACAAAGCGCGAAGTATACTGATTTGAGGGTTTCCAAACAGGCAGCGTACCGCAAATTTCGCATGACGTTAATTATCTTCCTTATTCTAGCCGAAAGAACCCCTATGTGAGTCTTGAAGTTAAGATTTTCATCAATGTGAAGTCCCAGATATTTAAAAGTTTCTTTGCGGGTTAGCAATTCACAAGAGCAGGAGACGCTTGAACATAAATCATTATGAATACTTATTTTGAAATTATTATCTGGTGCAGACGCTGAAGTCTTATGGAAGCACATATACATAGTTTTTTTGGTGTTTAGTGTAAGCAGATTTTTCTGTAGCCACTGTGACAAGAATCATACCACGCTCGGCCAAGCAGCGCACATCAGACCATGTCTTGCCGTGAAAAATAATAGCAGTGTCGTCAGCATAGCATAGAATGTCAGCGTTAATTATCGGGATTTTATGAATATCATTGATGATTGAAAATTATTATAAATAAATTAATAATAAATTATTACTTAATTAATTAATTACCAGGGTCCAGGTTCAGGGTGTTCTGGGTGTTTTTCTATATATAATAAAAATATCTATCTATGTTGTATAATGTATTAAGTATATCAGTCATCTAGTACCCATAACACAAGCTCTACTTAGCTTGGGGCTAGATGATGCTATGTGATTTGTCCAGCACTATTTATTTATTTTATAGGGGATGAAAGTTTGTATGGAATAATCGTTATTGTTTTTCATTTGATTTACTTAAAATTATACATAAATAATTAGACACTAAAATTATTATACACATAATTTTCTCAAAAAGCAGCCTCTGAGTGGTAAATTAGGGGATGAAAGTTAGAAAATCGTAAATTTTGCATAAATATTGGGACGTAAAAATAATCAAAAGAATATTTTAAAAAACAGCCCTTCCATTTGGTAAAATATAGGGGAGGGAACTTTGTAAGTATGGTTTCCTTGAGATCCTTGAAAATTGGTAGTAACATTGTCAAAAAATAAAACCGGGCAAGAGCGAGTCGGACTCGCGCACCGAGGGTTCCGTGCCATCATACAATATAATATATGACAAAGGCGGTTTTATATTTATTGGAGAACCTTGACAGCGCCATCTCTTGTCTGATAGCGGAACTTATGTAGATTTTTTACACTTTCGATGATTTCTAAAAAAGTATGCTATGTAGAGAGACTGTAATAAATTTTCTTTAATCTTTACATACACTTCTAATAGCAATAAAAGTTTCAGAGGTTTATCTCCGCAAACTTCGGAGATAAGAGGGGGTAACGCTATTTTTTTCAACATTTTTGTAAATAACTCAAAAACTATATAATTTAAAGGAAAACTAAAAACTGTTTATTAATGTGCAAAAGTATACCTTTCATATGATACTTCACATCACCTAGTAACTTTCCAAAAATTTTGAAAGCGCCCCTTCCGGCGTTTTAAATTTTTTTGGAAAATTGTCTTAAAAACTTTGCAAATTAGAGAGTTCGCTATAATTTTCCTATAAAGTTTACATATACTTCTATTAGCTATAAAAGTATCACGGGTTTATCTCTGCAAACTTCGGAGATAAGGGGGGAACGGTCGTTTTTTCAACATTTTTGTAAATAACTCAAAAATAATACGGCTTAAAGGAAAACTAAAAACTGTCTATTAATGTGCAAATGAATACCTTTCATATGATACCCCACATCACCTATTAACTTCACAAAATTTTAGAAAACCCCCCTTCCACCCCCCTTGTCTAAAAAACTATGCAAATCAGAGAGTTCGCTATAATTTTCTTATAAAGTTTACATACACTTCTATTAGCTATAAAAGTATCACGGGTTTATCTCTAATAGAAGTGTATGTAATCTTCGGAGATAAGGGGGGGAACGGTATTTTTTCAAAATTTTTGTAAATACCTCAAAAACGATACGGTTTAAAAGAAAACTAAAAACTGTTTATTAATGTGCAAATGATTACCTTTCATATGATACCACACACGGCCTAGTAACTTCACTTAAAATTTTTGAGATCCCCTATCCTTCCTGCAATCAAAATAAGAACATTTTTTAACATTTTCATATATGCCATAATAGTAAAAAAGTGTTG
Organism: Pasiphila rectangulata; assembly: GCA_963082625.1. Classification (NCBI taxonomy): domain Eukaryota; kingdom Metazoa; phylum Arthropoda; class Insecta; order Lepidoptera; family Geometridae; genus Pasiphila; species Pasiphila rectangulata. The sequence goes on from OY720253.1 coordinate 12,414,528, forward strand.
TCTTTTACCATTTTAAATTGCAAGTCGATAGCATCAGTAGTTCTCGAGATATCCATTTGTGACAGACAGACAGACAGAGTGATTCTATAAGGGTTCCTTTTTACCATTTTGGTCCGGAACCCTAAAAAATTAAACACGTGTCAACATATTTCTTAAATCATCCCCTGCTGTGTGATGCAGTAAGAATCTGCTAAAGGATACCTCCGGAAGATGGGCAGTAGCGTTTTTCCGTATATTAACATCCCGGTCTGCGCTCGCTAACCTTACCCGCCTGCCAAGCGTGGCGAGTATGGCAACATCCCCCTCATGATCTTGGAGATCCATGAGGGAGGGAAGGAGACTCATTCAGGGTCGTAACCACTGATATCAGAAGCTAAAAACCGACCAAGTGCGAGTCAGACGCGCGCAAGAAGGGTTCCGTACCATCGTGTGTCAATATTCCGTGAATATTTCAAGATTGTGTGTAAATATTCCGTGAATATTTCAAGATTGTGTGTAAATATTCCGTGAATATTTCAAGATTGTGTGTAAATATTCCGTGAATATTTCAAGATTGTGTGTAAATATTCCGTGAATTTTTCAAGATTGTGTGTAAATATTCCGTGAATATTTCAAGATTGTGTGTAAATATTCCGTGAATATTTCAAGCGTCTACCGTTGCCGTTATTAACATCGAGCAAAAAACGGCAAAAAGATCACGTTTGTTGTATGGGAGCCCCCTTAAACATGTATTTTATTCTGTTTTTAGTATTTGTTGTTATAGCCACAGAACAGAGAAAACATAGAAATAGTAAGTAGGCGGGGCTCGCGTAACACCTAGTAGGCGCAGTACTGCGCACTTCAAGCACCGCTTACTTCAGTCGTGTTTTAATTTAGCAGAGTAAACGTACTTAAAAAAAAAAACAAAAAAATATATAAAAATGCCGTATTGTGCCGTTTTAGAGTGTAAAAACGAAAGCCGAACCAAAAATTTAACGAAAGGGGGCATATCATATCACCGGTAAGCATTATTTTATTGTTTTTTTCTTAGTTTTGTTCAAAATGCAAAATTGTCAAATAAAAATAGAAAACAGAATTAGAAAAATAGACTATGAGTCGTAACATTTAAGGTCGGTTTTTCTTAAACCGCAACTTTCGCTACTCAATTAGGGATGTGCCGTAATAAACACGAATGTGCTATCGATAACTTTAATGGTTATGATTGTGTAAACATTATCATTTAAGTATGTTTTAGGGCGTTAATTTTTGTTTTGGTGATGATTTAAGCTGGATGTATTTTAGACCTGGGTTCATACCCAACCACTGGGTACAAGGTAAAAAATATAGACAAATTATGAAGAAGTATAAGAAAGTATTCTCTGGTTTCAGTTTTCCCAAGGCACCAGACATTAGAAAAAAATGGATCGATGCAACTGGGAGACAAAATTGGTTTCCTTCAAAAACCAGCACAATTTGCTCAGAGCACTTTATGAACCAAGATTTTCTAATAAAAAAAAGTGGAAACAAATACATTGTTGACACAGCTATACCGACTCTAAAAATTTTGTGTTTTCAGGTAATTATGGTACTTGTATTCATGACGTCTTATTTTAATTAATTACCTTTATCTATGTAACGAATAGGTACGTAAAATCTAAATCTAATGAAACGTATTAAAAACTACAGGCACAAAATCTCTCAGCAACACCGAGTTCAGAAAATTCTTCAACGCCAAAGAGACATAAGCGGAAACTTGATTCAGAAGACTTAACGAACTATGTCACACAGAAAAGAACAAAAATTGATACATATCGTGCGGATAGCAATGCAGACTTCAGCTCAGCCGCTTCTACTCCTCGGAAAATAAAACTAAACAGGAAGTTACGATGGAATGAAAATAAAATTAAAAGACAGAAATTGCAAATAAGGAGACTACAAACACAAAATCGCAGACTGAAAAAGAAAGTAAAGAAAATTGAAGACATTTTAAAGAATTTAGAAGAAAAGTTCAATATGAGTAATGAAAATATAACTAATCTTAAAAACACTAATGTTAAGGTGAGTGTAATTTATTTATTTGACTGAATATGGCGTCACTAATGTGACAATGTGCATAGACAACGGTACGTTAATTTTATTATTAAACTACGTACTTAACTCCTAATTTTTTTCCAGGTGAATGATTTGGTTACTAGACAAGTACAAAATTTAAAATCAGGTGTTGTTACAAAACAAAAATATTCACAAGAACTCCGTAGCTTTGCTCTTACACTCCATTATTACTCGCCCAAGGCTTATGAATATGTACGCAGTACATTCAACAGCTGTTTGCCTCATCCACAAACACTAAAAAAATGGTATGCGAGCATAGGCAGAGAGCCAGGTTTTACAAAAGAGTCTTTCGTAGCTCTAAAACTTAAAGCTGATTCATCAAGTCATCCCTTATTAGCTACATTAGTGATAGATGAAATGGCTATACGTCGACGAATTGAATGGGATGGACAGAAACTTCATGGTTACGTTGATGTCGGAACAGGAATAAATGGCGACCATCTAGCAGAAGCCAAAGAAGTTTTGGTGTTTTTAATAACAGCCATAAACAGTAATTTTAAGGTACCTGTAGCCTTTTTCCTGGTAGATGGAGTCACAGGAATACAACGCAGTGAGCTTGTAAAACAATGTATAGAACGTGTCCACGAAGTAGGCATCAAAATTGTGGCACTAACATTTGATGGATGTGCAGCAAATGTCTCTATGGCACGACATCTAGGTTGCACTTTTAAGAACGGAAATGTGACATTTGAACATCCTGTGACAAAAGAACCTGTTGTTATAATACTTGATCCCTGTCATATGATAAAACTTTTGCGTAGTGCATTTCAGACGTATAAAAGTTTTGTCGACAAAGATGGAAAAAAACTGCAGTGGCAATATTTGATTGAACTTAATAAAATACAAGAAAATAAACCATTTCATCTTTCTAATAAACTTAGATTCCGCCTTATTAATTTCCAAAATCAGAGGATGAAGGTCAAATTAGCTACACAGCTTTTTAGCTTAAGTGTAGCTGAAACTATGAAGTTTTTCCGAAAAGATTTGCAAATTGATGCATTTAAAGAAAGTGAGGCTACTGAGAAGTTTATACTTTTAATTAACAATATGTTTGACATATTTAATTCAAGAAACTTACAACAATATGGTTTTAAGAAAGCTATAAATGAGCGCAACGCAGCACAAATATTTGATTATTTGAATATGGCTTGTGAGTACCTTTCACATTTGTCACAGGAAGATGGTACTCTTTTGACAGAAAGTTCCCGAAAAATCGGATTTCTGGGTTTCATAGGATGTGCTGAAGCATTAAAACATCTATATTCAAGCCTTATTGAAGAAAAAATTATCATATACCTGCCATTTTACAAACTAAGCCAGGATCATCTAGAGCTGTTATTCGGTAATATTAGAGCACATGGTGGATTAAATAACAACCCTACAGCACGGCAATTCGTAGCTGCATACAAAAAACTGTTAGTGCATATTAAAATAAAAAATTTCGGATCAGGAAATTGTATTGAGTTGGAACATTTGTCCATACTGAATTGTTCATCCGCAGTTGAACGTATAAATAAGACAACTGGTTTAGATTTGAGAAATGATGACTGGATAGAAGACCATACCGAAGAACAAGAAATTGGTGAACTGTTAAGTAACATTTCAGAATTCAGTTCCCAAGCTATAGCACACATTGCAGGTTACATTGCCCGAATTTTGATTAAGAAATTAAATTGTGACGTCTGTGCTGGCGCACTTATTACGAAACAAATAAATTCGCTACACAAATTCATAGTAACCAAAGATAAGGGTGGACTGGTTTATCCATCTGATGACATAATCAGAATATGCAAAGTAGCAGAAGCTGTTATTCGATGTATGGAAGGGTATTTCGATGGAAGGGTAATAAAAAAAGAATTTATAATAGTGAAAATATTACGTAAGTTTGTTGGAGAAAAACTGTTCGAAAATATAAACTTTCATCAAGTCGGACAGTTCCCCGCATCAAATCATGTCTTGATAATCATGATTTGATAAAAGCCATAACAGAACGATACATAAATGTGCGTATCCATCATTTATTAAAATTAAACGTAAAACTTACGAAAAGACAGTTATTTAACAAGTACGTCCTATTTCAAGGACAATAAATTTTCATTAAAAGTTATTAAATAATAAATACAAAAATGTGCGTATCCATCATTTATTAAAATTAAACGTAAAACTTACAAAAGACAGATAATTAACAAGTACGTCCTATTTCAAGGACAATAAATTTTCATTCATTGTCATTAAAGAATAAAAGAAAAGGCAAGCTTTTTATTTCGACCACCACAAATAACCTGACGTACCTATTTCGTTATTCATCAGTAGGTAATGATCGATATCGATACATTCGGCTCGTATCCTCATTGGTACATCACTAAGGAAATAGCTATGTTTTCTAGGCAATTGATAAACAGCCATTGTATTATCTATCTTATGTCTCGTTGATAGAGACTATAATAAAAATCGATTACAATAGCGCCATCTATCGTTGAGTAGCTTTGTGTTGTGTACAATCAAGCAATCAGGAAAAGCAGCCATTGTATTAATTATCTTATTTCCTGGGAATAGAGACTATAAAAAAATATTTGGCAATAGCGCCATCTCTTGATGAGTAGGCAAATTAGATATTAATTTTTTATCACTGTTTATTTTATTGAGCTTTGAACCATGTAGCGATCGTTATAAGGTTGAATATCAATAAAATTAGTTTTATGATTTTATGTCCTTTTTAAGGTACTATTTCAACCAATGAGAATTTTTATTTCTATGTGTGTTAGTTTTTACATGTGTGAGTTTAGCGACACTGGTTCTCTTAGTAAAAAGGCATCATGCTAATTCTACTCATTTTTATCTGTTCTGTGGTTATAGCGGCAACAGAAATACATCATCTGTGTAAAATTTTTACTGTCTAGCTATCACGGTTCACGATGGATCATGGATCATGGATGGTGGATGCACGACGGTTCAGCCTGGCGACAGACAGACATGTCAATGTCAATGCTGTGCTGTCGTCTGTCGACGTCTTAGTAATGGGGGTTTTTACCCATTGGGTACAGAAGCCTAAAAACCAGACACCTCTGTGGGCTGGCAGGCAGGGCTGCCAAAACGCCCCGGGGTGCCCTGGGCCCGAGAGGCCGCAACTTTATTTATTCTGTGGGCCGCAAGCTCAGAAATAGTGTATTTTTAACTTTATTAGTAAAAATTGTAAATGTCACATTCATCATTCCAGCCGTAAAAAGTCCACTACTGAACAGGCTTCCCTCATGGATCTCCATGAGGGGTAGTTGCCATACTCACCACGCTTGGCAGGCGGGTTGGCGAGCGCAGTACGGGATGTTAATACAAGGAAAGACGCTGCTGCCCATCTTCCGGAGGTATCCCTTAGCAGGCTCTTACTGCTCTAAAACTTTTTGAAAGCTATCTCACTGATAGAGTACAGGCTGTAACCATTGACGGAGTTCAAAGCGCTTATCAAAGTGTATCATATGGCGTGCCACAGGGCAGTATTTTGGGTCCGAGTCTTTTTCTGGTATTTATAAACGACCTCTGTCGATTTATACCGAAACAAGGTAGAGTTTTTACATTCGCTGACGATACAGCAATTATATTCAGAGGGGGCACTTGGCTCGAGACCACAACATCAGCGGAATCTGGCTTGAAGAATGTTATAGACTGGCTACATTATAATTTGCTGTCACTAAATATTTCTAAAACAAAATATATAACTTTTAGTATCCTCAAAAAGAACACTACCTCTGACCTAGAAAATATAAGAATAACAGCCCACACTTGTGCCGACATAGATAGATAGATAGATAGATAGAGTATGCTTTATTGTACACCATATACACAAAAAATACAAACAGTAGAAAAATTAACAAAAATACATAATGAGGCACAATGGGCAGCCTTATCGCTAAAAGCGATCTCTTCCAGGCAACCTTTGGATGGACACGAATAGGTGAAGAAGAGTAGACGGTGGCGTACTGAGAAGTTCATAGGCAAAAATTTATAATATACATATATAATTAAAAATAAACATACATATTCGACAAATATAATATAATACATACATTAAAATATATATCTACTAAATATATATATATGTACATATATATAATATAAACTATGTGGAAAAGGAGATACTATGAATGAGAAGATACTGAGGAAAGAAAATGTTGATATACCATATTTTTAAATATAGGGAGTGACTTAGCTTGTCTTATTGCAGTAGGTAACGCATTCCAAAGCTTAGTTGCACGCACAGTAAAGGATAGACTATAGGAATGGGAAGTGTGGATAAGAGTTTTAAGCTGCAGAGTGTCAGATGAGCGCAATGACCGGGAGTGGGATTCGGAGAGGTATTCAAATCTAACTTTGAGATACCTGGGAGTATTAGGATTAAAAAGGATACTGTAAAGAAGGGAAAGAAAGTGTGCATCCCGGCGAAGGCGGATTGGCAACCATTTAAGCTTATTGCGGTACTCAGTGACGTGGTCGTACTTGCGTAGACCGAAAATAAAGCGTATGCAGAAGTTTTGGAGCCGCTCAAGCTTATCAAGCTGCGCTTGGGTAAGATCGGGATAGCTGGCGTCGGCGTAGTCTAGGATGGGGAGCAGGAGAGATTGGGCTAGCGCAATTTTGGTGGAAGTAGGCAGAAAATTGCGCAGACGCTTAAGAGAAGCTGCTGAAGCAAACATTTTTCGGCTAACCTCTGCCAGTTGTGGTCCCCACGATAACTGTTTATCCATGAATACCCCAAGATTTTTGACAGTCGCACTGATTGGTATAGGATTTGCGTCAAAAATAACCTGGGGAATGAGATGCCAATCAATTTTGGATATCATTCTAGAGCTTCCAATTATTATGACCTGTGTCTTTGCAGGATTCACCGTCAATCCGTGAGAAATGCTCCAGTCGAGAATGGTGTCCAGATCCATATTGGTCCTATAAATGGCTTGGTCTAAATGCCCAACAGGGGCCTGTGTGTAGACTTGTAGGTCATCGGCATACAGGTGGTAGGAAGAAGAAATATGTTTGGAGATAGAATTAATAAAAATAGCAAAAAGAAGTGGAGATAAAACGCCGCCCTGAGGTACGCCGGCACTTAGTTGACACCAAGAAGAGCTTCGGTCATTAATCGTAATGCGTTGCCGGCGACCAAACAGGTAACTTTGAAACCAGCGAATTACTGTTGGAGATATGTTAAGAGAGCGGAGTATACTAAGCAAAATGTCGAAGTCAACGTTATTGAAGGCACTACTAAAGTCCAGAAGGGAAAGAACAGTGACTTGACCGTTTTCAATACCGTGCCTTATGTCATCTGAAATTTGGATAAGAGCAGTAGTAGTACTGTGGCCTGGGCGAAACCCGGACTGAAAAGGATTGAGGAGATGGTGACTGTTCAGGAAATGGCTAAGTTGTAGGTGTATGAGACGTTCAAGGACTTTAGAAAGGAATGGGAGTATGGAAATTGGGCGAAAATCGGAGAGTGAGGGAGTCTTGGACTTTTTAGGAAGAGGAGTAACATTTGCCTCTTTCCACGCACTAGGAAAAGTTCCACTCGTGACCGAAAAGTTCAGCAGGTGTGTGATGATAGGAACTATTTCATCCAGGATAGGAGTAATCATCTTTTTGCTGATACTGTCAGTTCCAACTGCATTGGATGATATGGAGGATACGCTCTTCTTAACATCACAATCAGTGAATTCACGAAAAGAGAAAGAAGGAAAATCAGGAGTTGGAGTTAACGAAAGAGAATGCAATGTCTTGTCTTTAATATCTCCCTCAAACTTAAGAGAAGAGGAGAAGTGTTTATTGAGAGAGTCAATGTCCAAGTCATTGGGAGGATCATTACGCGATTTACCAACTCCTAATGATTTTAGAAATTTCCATACCCTTGAAGGGTCATTATTTTCTACATATTCATGAATAAATCGGCGCTGTGCATCCCTACACACCATGTTGCAATGATTACGAGATCTATTGTAGAGTTCTTTATTTTCGGCAGTAGGAGACCGCTTAAACCGTACCTTGGCTGCAACTTTCTTACGCAGCTCGATTTTAATTGCATCCGTGAGCCAGGGTGCAGGAAAATGCCGAATCTTAATAGCTCTAACCGGGGCATGCAGATCATATAAGCCTAATAGTGTACGATTAAAGCTTTCGAGTTTGCTGTCCATGTCGCCCGAATCTACAACCCCAGACCAATCTGCAGCTAGTGCATCATTGCGCAGAGACTCCACGTTCATTCCACCAAAATTACGCTGATACAGGATTTTAGGTTTGGCTTTGGGAGGACGGATTTTGTATGAAAGGAAGATCAAGTCGTGATAGGAGAAAGCATCTGCAGGGTATTGACCATGCTTAGCTACATGAGACAAAGAAGAAACGATAATCAGATCGAGAAGGGAGGGACTGCTGTTAGGAAAGTTATGAGTAGGATTTAAAGGAAGGATAGATAAATTGTGTCCCTGAACAAGACGTTCAAGAGCAGAAGATCGAAAGTTGTTTTTCAACAAGCAGGTGTTGAAGTCACCCATTATGATAGTGTGATCATACAACGGAGTAAGCTTGTCTAGAAGGATTTCGAAGGAAGGAAAATAATTAACACGTAAGGAAGGAGAGTAATAGGCACCAAGCAGGATTTTACGGTGAGAGAGGACGACCTGGACAAAAAGATGTTCACCTGCACTGGATGGAGGTGGTTGTGCGGACATATCAACAACAGAAAAAGAAAAATAGTCACGAATGTAAATGGCCACACCCCCACCAACAGAACCAGTTCGATCATTCCGTACCAGTACAAATCCAGGAAGAGAGAATAAGGTTGAAGGTAAACAAGGTTTTAGCCAAGACTCCGAAACGAGAATGGCATGGATATTTTTGAGGTCAAATGACGCCAGCATATCAGAAAAATGAGCCGGGATGCTCTGTGCATTAATATGCACCACATTAAAATTTTTAGGGACATCGGAGAAAGTGGTTTCCAGGGTATCAGAAAGAGAAGGCATGCTAACGAAGCTATCAATGCTACCAGGGTCGCTATGGACAGAAGACGAGCAAGACAAGAACTGGTCTTCATCACTGTCACACATATAGTTACTTAGTTAGTATTTAAATATACTAAAAATATTAAATAAAATAAAAAAAAGTATAAATATACAGTATGTCCCAAAATTCAACGATAAGCCGGCACCAAAACGTGGGCCTGCTCATGACTACTCGAGAAAAAATAAGAAGAAAAAAAAATCTGGTCTTTTTTTTAAATGCGGAAAAAATATTCAATTTCTTCAAAAATTTACACCCCTTACGATATTATTGACAACCATGACCACAATTTATCAAATATTTCTGATATTTTTTTTTATTGGCAACCTAAGTAGTACTGCTATCTATGACAATCGTTAAAAATACAAGAATGCTTGGAATTTTTACACAAGAATCAATCAAAATATTTTTTTTCCTTAAAATTATGCATATTTTAAATTTCTGTCGACTTTTCCTTAGCGTGGTGAAAAAAAAAAGTACTGACACTACTATGGCAAGTTTTTTTAAAAATTGGCGCCACTAACCAAGATTCCAAAATGATATAACACTTTAGAATATCTAACCACAAAAAAATATGAGTACCGTTTTTAGAGATAAACCTAATTTCATAATGAATAATGTGTCCAAAATAGTTCATAATGTTGTATTGTTGATAAAAGTTGGATGAATTAAAACAAATGCTTGTATCATTTTAACATTTTTAATTAATTTATTACATCATTACAATTATAATAAATGTTCAAATTGTTTGCCACCAGCATTTATACAGGCATGACATCGTCTTAAAAAAGATCGTTTTATTTGTCGTGCATATCTTCTGCTATTAATATGATCCGCAGCCAGAATTATTTTTTGGCGAAGCTCGTCCAACGTTTCAATGGGCTTTGAGTAGATCTTGTCTTTAAGACAGCCCCAATAGAAGAAGTCTAGGGGGTTTAGATCAGGTGAACGGGGTGGCCATAAAATAGGACCAAGTCGCCCGATCCATCGCCCTGGATACTCTTGATTTAAATATTCTCGCACAGGACGGGCATAGTGAGCTGGGCATCCATCATTTTGAAACCACATGTTTTGTAAATCACTAATGGGCACGTTTTCTAATAATTCTGGCAAATCATGTTGTAAAAAGTTCAAATAACTGTTGCCATCTAAGTTTCCTTGTAACTCAAAGGGCCCAATCACTTTTCCATTTAATATGCCCGTCCACAGGTTTACTTTAAATTGATATTGAGATTTCTCCTGTCTCATCAGGTGCGGATTGTTATTGCTCCAGCTATGTAGATTATGTAAATTGAAATAGCCATCCTTCTTGCAGGTTGATTCATCCGACCATAGCACTTTATCTAAGAATTGGGGATCTTCCCTGTGCTTTCGCAGCATCACAAGGCAAAATGCGACTCGTAGTGGATAGTCTCGCGGTAATAATGTCTGCACACGCCTGTAGTGGTATGGGTGGAGTCTGTGACGTTTTAGAATGCGATGTACAGTAGTTTTTGGGATTCCCGTAGCGGCTTGGATGGCACGTACCGAAGTAGTGGAATCATTTTCTATTTCATTTAAGACTTCTTCTTCACGGTCCGATTTAGGTCTTCCAGCATTTCTCCTCGTAGATGGTAGGCGACCCTCCGAAAACGCTTGATGCACATTAATAAAAACGCGATAGTCTGGGTATCTTTGAGCATTAGGGTACCTTTCTCGATACAATCTACTAGCAGCGTTAGCGTTGCATCTGCATTCTCCATAAATCAGGTGCATATTAGCGTATTCCTGTGGTGTGTATGGTAGCGGCATCATAAACACCAAAATACGACACAAACCACAAAACAAAACACACACAGTCCGAGTTAATGCCAGGTCAGTTCTAAAAATTTCACTTAATCCAGTCCAAAATGCCAAGCCAAAAGTCGTTAGTACCGGAGCCAAGTCAATTGAATACGGGAAGATGCGCAGTAAACAAAGGAGCAGAGCGTACTGACTTGCGTTGCGATTATCAGAGTGGTGAGTACTTCTCTACCTGCCCTATTGGTATTCAATAACGTACATGTCTATCTCGCTCTAACGTATAATCTCACTCTATTTATCTCTTTCTAACTTAACTTTTTTATTGACTATGCACGTGTCCCATTAAAATTCCAAGAATTTGCAACAAAGAATGTATTTTGGGCAAATAGTAAAAGTGGTTATTATCAACAACAGAAAATGAAGTTTATTACCTACATGTTCAAAAATGGTACTCATATTTTTTTGTGGTTAGATATTCTAAAGTATTATACCATTTTGGAATCTTGGTTAGTGGCGCCAATTTTTAAAAAAACTTGCCATAGTAGTGTCAGTACTTTTTTTTTTCACCACGCTGAGGAAAAGTCGACAGAAATTTAAAATATGCATAATTTTAAGGAAAAAAAATATTTTGATTGATTCTTGTGTAAAAATTCCAAGCATTCTTGTATTTTTAACGATTGTCATAGATAGCAGTGCTACTTAGGTTGCCAATAAAAAAAAAATATCAGAAATATTTGATAAATTGTGGTCATGGTTGTCAATAATATAATAAGGGGTGTAAATTTTTGAAGAAATTGAATATTTTTTCCGCATTTAAAAAAAAAGACCTGATTTTTTTTCTTTCTTATTTTTTCTCAAGTAGTCATGAACAGGCCCACCTTTTGGTGCCGGCTTATCGTTGAATTTTGGGACATGTTGTATATGCACCTAAATAATTATAAAAAGCTAAAAATAAAATAAACTTATAATAATAATTTTGTGTCCACCTGCCAGCTGCCCAGTAGTCGCCTGCTATAATATTAAAGTATTTTAACGAAATCTTAAACCAAACATTTAGTTCCATATTCATAACAAAATTTAACAAAATAACAAATAAAACAAAGGGCACACTAACTTAAATATAAAAAGAAATACAAAGGAGAAAAACAAAAAAATAAGATAAAATAAAATTATCCAAATGATCTACCTACACTGTGGCAGCACATTTAATTTGTGTGGGTATCGATTGAGCGAAACGGAACGTGAGTGACTGACATGACCTCAGAGCACTAATTAGATTTTCTTCTTCTTATTTTTGGACTAATTAGATCTGACAAATGACATAACAAAATGATGAACGTCAAACTCATCAAAGGAAATTGAATAATGATGTTGATTTGTTGAAATGTCATGTCAGATTGCAAAATTAATTTAGAAAACGAGAGTATTTACATAAAAAGTTAATTTAAATGTGTCTACCTACATAAAATGTGCAGAAAAACCTAAGTGAGACGGAATATAGAATTAGTGATGATGACAATGCCCTCAACACCAAACAACCTACTTCCTAACAGCGGCTGCTCGTCGAGTTTTCGCCGGCATGGGCGCTGCAGTTTCCTTGCGAGGCACCGCTGAAGGTCCTGCAGACGCAGCAACCGGTGCGGGCGGCAGCTCCGCTAACCTGGAAACTCGATGCCGCGTCCCATCTGAGGCGAGCACATATACGAAGCCCTGATTCGTCCAGCATTTCATTATGCCGAAACGTCTTCGCGCCTCCATGAATGTGTCGTGCCGAGACTTCGTCAGGAACTCTGAGATTGTTGTTCCGGTGCTCTTCAGTGCTGTCTTGGAGCTCCACAGTTTGTCACGAAGGGACACATCTCGTAGCTTGCAAAGAATAGGACGAGGCCTCTCAGAGCTGGCCCTTCCCATTCGATGACAACGACTGATATCCGCCTTAGTGATCCCGGGGACTTTCATTTTATTTGTGAAAGTGGTCACCAAAACATCCCCTGTGCATTCCTGGTCAACTTCAGGGACTCCATGGATAAGAAGTATTTTTCTTCTGCCCCGCATCTCCAGCCTATCAATCTCGTCAACAAGCATTGTGACCTGGTCCTGAAGAACTTGGAGTGACTGCATGATGAATGTCTTAAAAAGTGCAAAATCATTTGCCAGTGCTGTGACATCATTAACTGGACTCTTGGACTTATGTAGCTTCTCTTCATACTCAGACATAGTGTTGGCAAATAATGTACTCATTTGTGACAGGGAGCACTGGATTTTCTTGGGGTCCATGGCAAAAGTTTGAGGTTATCTCAAGTCAATGATTGTGTAGTGTGGTGGAACTTAGTGTAAAGTTTGCTTACAGGCAGGACTTCACTGGACAGCAGGTAGGATCCACAAACAATGTATTTAATACATAAATACAGTGATATTACAGGATGTAGATATTATTTTGAATTATTAAAAAAGTTGTTCTTAGAAACAAGTGTTTACTTTTTTACTCCTACCGCCCAAAAAAATCATTAATTGCAACCAAAGTGTTTCATGTATCAATCTCGAAAATGTTAATACAGTTAAATACCTTGGAATTATGATAGACAGTCAACTGAACTGGCTACCTCAGATTGAAAATACTGCATCGAGACTAAGAAAAATGATATATATTTTTAAAAACCTACGTTCTGTTGCTACTCCTCAGCTGTTAAATACGATATACTACACACTTTGTCAATCAATCTTAAGTTATTGTATTTCTGCTTGGGGAGGATCATGTAAAACCCACTTACTAAAGCAGGAAAGAGCACAACGCTCAGTGTTAAAGGTCATGCATTCCAAACCCTTTCGCTATCCTACCCGATCGTTGTACCGCGAATGTGGATTGCTTACAGTTCGCCAATTATATATCTTCCATGTTATCCAGACTACACATACTAAGACACCCTTTGTACATAATTATAAACTCAATAAAAGAACCGTTACTAGAATCTCTCCAGTTCCTATCTGCTCCACAAAATTTGTTTCCCATCAATGTTATTTTCTGGGACCGTATCTTTATAATAAATTAAATAAAACACTTCACTTCTATCACATGACCTTATATAAATGTAAACTTGCTGTAAAAATATGGCTGCTTGACTTGAATTACATTGAAACAGAAAATATTCTGATAGTATTGGCATAATTTTAAGTTAATCCTTCTTTTTAATTTTATTTCATTTAAATTGTCTTACAGTACCTAAATAGTGTGTTTTTCATTTTTAATATATGTATATATATATTTTTTGTATAGTACCCGATTAAAAACCTATTTCATGTATATTTTATGTCGGGCGGAGGGTATAGGTGCGCCATCACACAGGTTATCCTAGTTTGGGCACCTATGTCATCCACACAGGAAATACATCTTAGATTCTAAGCAATCTATGTTTTTATTATGAAAATTGATGTTTGTTGATAAACCAATAAATTATCTTTATCTTTTATCTTTACTGCATCCACGGGAATGAGAGGAGGGGTAACATTCTACTGCCGGCACCCCACGGCTTTGCATCCACGGGCATGAGAGGAGGGGTAACATTCTACTGCCGCCACTCCACGGCACAAAGTCACATTACATTATGTCACATTAATAATCACCATCTCAGCCGTAAGACATCCACTGTTGGATAAAGGCCTCCCTCATGGATCACTACGTGGGTACTGATCATGAGGAGTTGCCATACTCGCCACGTTTGGCAGACGGGCTGGCGAGCGCAGTACGGGTGATGGATACACGGAATGACGCTGCTGCCCATCTTCCAGAGATATCCCTTAGCAGATTCTTACTGCATCCACGGGCAAGAGAGAAGGGGCAACATTCTACTGCCCCACGGCAATCAAATTAGTTCTTAAAATAAATTAAAAGTAAGAAAAAACTTTTTAACAAACAAGCTTTTATTTAAGCGTACCCCTGCGTACCCACTAAAATAATAAAATAAAATTTTCCATTAAAATAATAATGTGTAATGGCAGAGTACAGAAGAGATGCCTCAGAGATATTAACAACTATACATACACACACACACACAGCACACTACACTGACTGTAACCACATAATGAGTCTGTTGATTTTTCACGCCGAGTACACTTTGCTATCACTGGATTCCACGAGGCAGAGAGCCTGAAACCGTCTTCACGATTGAAATTAGGATGCTTCTTAAATCTCAATCGCTTCCCGAACTCTTATAGTAGTGCCTCTCGTTGGCTAGGATTTTTGGGTTGCGTAATTCAATCCAGTCATTAGGTCCTGAGTCTACTATATGCTCTGCTATTAGCAGACTTCTTTATTTGTCGATTTTTCACGGCAGCTATGTGCCTTAACACGTTCGGCGACAGACAAAAAGCGCACTGTCGCCGAACTATCGCTAAAAATTATCCCGTGAGATGAGTTTGCCGTCCATAAAAACCATTTTCTTCAATAAAATTATGTGCTCGTATTTGAAGTTAATTTGAAGTCACCATTTAGTAACTGCACTAAGTATCTCAGTGGACAAGAATAATAGTGAATATAAAGCTGCACAGGCAGCTTTAAGAACAACAGTGATGTAAAGTCCTCCTTTAAAATAATGTAATGATAAGTAAAGCCTGTATTACATTACACGGTATTCAGGGACCCTTACCCTGACTAAGAGTGGTGTAATAAGACTTAGAGCGTAAGGGACCCTAACTAGGGCGACCGCCGGCAAGCCTTGCTCCCTAATCGCCCTAACTACCGGGCCCTGAATACCGTGTAGTGTAATACAGCTTTAAGGATCACGACTTACTGGAGTTCTTTGGTGTTTGTAAGATAGGCCCGTTGACCAGCAGTCGCGACTGGGCGCTGGCTTCCTCCCTTCCCCTCCATGTTGACGAACCAGCAACGGTGGTGGTTCTACCAGTTTCCCTGTCATGATCGGTTAGCGGACGACTGAGGGTAGATGGGGGAAAGCCATTTCTGGTTTTGACCCAGGTCTTGTTAGGGTTCCGGACCAAAATGGTAAAAAGGAACCCTTATAGAATCACTCTGTCTGTCTGTCTGTCTGTCACAGATGGATATCTCGAGAACTACTGATGCTATCGACTTGAAATTTGAAATGGTAAAAGACAACACTTTTTTACTAACATAGCATATATAAAACTGTTAATAAATATCCTTATTTTGACTGCAGGGGGGCGGATAGGGGATCTCAAAATTTTTAAGTGAAGTTACTAGGCCGTGTGGGGTATCATATGAAAGGTATTCATTTGCACATTATTAAACAGTTTTTGTTTATTCTTTAACCCGAACCGTTTTTGAGTTATTTACAAAAATGTTGAAAAAACGACCGTTCCCCCCCCCTTATCTCCGAAGATTGCAGAGATAAACCCGTGATACTTTTAAAGCTAATAGAAGTGTATGTAAACTTTATAGGAAAATTATAGCGAACTCTCTAATTTGCATAGTTTTTTAGACAAGGGGGGTGGAAGGGGGGTTTTCAAAAATTTTGTGAAGTTAATAGGTGATGTGGGGTATCATATGAAAGGTATTCATTTGCATAATAATAAACAGTTTTTAGTTTTCCTTTAAGCCGTATTGTTTTTGAGTTATTTACAAAAATGTCGAAAAAACGACCGTCCCCCCCCCCCTTATCTCCGAAGTTTGCAGAGATAAACCCGTGATACTTTTATAGCTAATAGAAGTGTATGTAAACTTTATAGGAAAATTGTAGCGACTCTCTAATTTGCATAGTTTTTTAGACAAGGGGGGTTGAAGGGGGGTTTTTAAATTTTTTGTAAAGTAAATAGGTGATGTGGGGTATCATATGAAAGGTATTCATTTGCACATTAATAAACAGTTTTTAGTTTTCCTTTAAGCCGTATTGTTTTTGAGTTATTTACAAAAATGTTGAAAAAACCACCGTTCCCCCCCCCTTATCTCCGAAGATTGCAGAGATAAACCCGTGATACTTTTATAGCTAATAGAAGTGTATGTAAACTTTATAGGAAAATTATAGCGAACTCTCTAATTTGCATAGTTTTTTAGACAATGGGGGTGGAAGGGGCGTTTTCAAAATTTTTGGAAAGTTCCTAGGTGATGTGGGGTATCATATGAAAGGTATTCTTTAGGACATTAATAAACAGTTTTTAGTTTTTCTTTAAGTCGTATAGTTTTTGAGTTATTTACAAAAATGTTGAAAAAAATGGCGTTCCCCCCCCTTATCTCCGAAGTTTGCGGAGATAAACCTCTGAAACTTTTATTGCTATTAGAAGTGTATGTAAAGATTAGAGGAAATTTATTACAATCTCTCTACATAGCATACTTTTTTAGAAATCATCGAAAGTGTAAAAAATCTACATAAGTTCCGCTATTAGACAAGAGATGGCGCTGTCAAGGTTCTCCAACAAATATAAAACCGCCTTTGTCATATATTATATTGTATGATGGCACGGAACCCTCGGTGCGCGAGTCCGACTCGCTCTTGCCCGGTTTTATTTTTCTATAACCTTACTTTTTACTAAAAGTAAACGATATTCCGAAAAGTATTTATTGTCCTTCGGCATTATATGTAAATACCTAATGTGGATAAGGTACTCACAGAAAATTATTTTCTGATTATTATTTAAGAGAAGAAGTAAAAAGATTTTTACTTTCTGCCAATCAATTAATTATAATCATTTGGGTACTAACACGAAACCTAAAATTTCTAGGTTGCGGTTGACTCCTGGCCAATGTTGGCTAGATGATATCTTGATATCTTACGGACACTTTTTCTTTAGTTCGTTTACGAACACTGCAATAAGTGTTTCCATGATTGTATGTACACAAGATAAGAAAAATCGTGAGGTCTTTTCATTCATATACTCAGTAACGAAAGAAAAAATATTTATGTATATTTTTTGCTTTAATATTGTTACAAGAATGCCCACAGCATAGCTTGTTTATAATTGAATTGTCATAATATCCAAAATTTATAAAATACTGAATAGATAAAGCGAGTTTTAGTCCCCCGCCAATATCTAAAATTATGCATCTTTATTTCTTTAAAATGCAATCTATGAGTTGGGTAACATTTGAAAAATGAATGACCTTTATATTAAGGTATGTTAAAACATGTCAATCGGAATTGATTCTGTAATATAAAAAAAATATCAAGTGAAGGTGAAGTGGGTATTCGGAAATTGTCTCACAGACAATGCAGGCAGGCCGTTTTAATTAGTTTCTGTAATCTGTGGTTTTAATTCATTGTAATTAACGTTTTTAGGGTTCCGGACCAAAATGGTAAAAAGGAACCCTTATAGAATCACTCTGTCTGTCTGTCTGTCACAACTGGATATCTCGAGAACTACTAATGCTATTGACTTGAAATTTGAAATGGTTAAAGACAACACTTTTTTACTAATATAGCAAATATAAAAATGTTAAAAAATATTCTAATTTTGATTGCAGGGGGGCGGATAAGGGATCTCAAAATTTTTAAGTGAAGTTACTAGGCCGTGTAGGGTATCATATGAAAGGTATTAATTTGCACATTAATAAACAGTTTTTATTTATTCTTTAAGCCGTATTGTTTTTGAGTAATTTACAAAAATGTTGAAAAAACGACCGTTCCCCCCCCTTATCTCCGAAGTTTGCAGAGATAAAACCGTGATATTTTTATGGCTAATAGACGTGTATGTAAACTTTATAGAAAAATTATAGCGAACTCTCTAATTTGCATAGTTTTTCAGACAAGGGGGTTGGAAGGGGGGTTTTCAAATATTTTGTAAAGTTACTAGGTGATGTGGGGTATCATATGAAAGGTATTCACTTGTACATTAATAAACAGTTTTTATTTTTCCTTTAAGCCGTATCGTTTTTGAGATATTTACAAAAATGTTGAAAAAACTACAGTTCCCCCCCCCTTATCTCCGAAGTTTGCAGAGATAAACCCGTGATACTTTTATACCTAAAAAAAGTGTATGTGAACTTAATAGGAAATTTATTACAATCTCTCTACTTAGCATACTTTTTTAGAAATCATCGAAAGTGTAAAAAATCTACATAAGTTCCGCTATCAGACAAGAGATGGCGCTGTCAAGGTTCTCCAACAAATATAAAACCGCCTTTGTCATATATTATATTGTATGATGGCACGGAACCCTCGGTGCGCGAGTCCGACTCGCTCTTGCCCGGTTTTATTTCTGCTTCCTATGCATAAATGCACAACAGAATAGCTCGCAGCTAACTGTTTTAAGAAAAGTGACTCGCAGTTGATTTCTTTACCCAGGTAAAATTATTACATGTATGTATGTACCTCCAAGATTAGATAATTAACTTATTATCTGCTTATATATAACAGTATGAAGCTCGCAGCTCCTGCTAGCAGTTAAGTGTACAAAAGTGGGAACTTTGAAATTGTCTCGTGGACAATGCAAAACGTTTTTAAAAACGTTTTGCTTATTATGCATAAATGCATTACAGGATAGCTCGCGGCCACCTGCGTGGAAATTAAACTCGCAGTTCATTCCCATTTGACCCAGAAAATTTAACTTTGTGTACACAAACGTACCTTTAAGATTCTCGTTGTCTATCCCGTCCAACGGGCGTCATGTTCTTCAAGTTCCTTGATATTCGTTGATATTGCACTAGTACAATATGAACACTGCGTTTTTACATTTTTGTTATTTTATCTGAGTCAAAGAGCGCACTCGCACACTTGGCTCAGATTTTTTATTCTAAGGCTCGGATATCCTCGAATATTCGAGGATTACCGATCGCCTATGGCCTATACTATCCTGGAATCCATCGATCAATTGTATGCTTCTAATAAGACTGTCATTCATTCATTATACAATGGATACCGTCTCACGTAGGAATTAAGTTAAAGAATTATATAAGCAGTTTTGGCATAAACATTTCAATGAACGATCTAAAACCAAAGGCATATGGTGTAAGGCGATTCAGCAAAATCTCCCCCGGCGTCCATGGTTTGAGGCGGTGCCGATTGAAACTGTGTAATTCTCCTATGTTAAGATTGCGATAGGATTGACGATGTTTACTACGTGTTAATAGAGTGCGTCCGGGGCGCAGTCCAGCCGGGGGGTCTTTTTTCCAGTTTTGATGTAGGTAGGTGTAATAATTATTTGGCTTCACCTATTTCCGATGAAGCTCAAAAATTACTTCGTATTTGTATCTCCTTATTAGCTGAGGACTTTTAATTGTAAAGTTGAGAAAACGTGTTGTTAGATTTACGGGAGTGACATGGACTTAATTTGCCAAAACTCCCATGTTAAAAATAAAAAAAACAAATAAAAATTAAACCGTGGGGTACCGGCAAGCCATGGGGTGATGGCAGTAGAATGTTGCCCCTCCTCTCTTGACCGTGGATGCAGTAAGAATTTGCCAAGTGGGGTACCTCCACTATCAACAACCTGTACTATCAACCGCGGTATGGCAACAACCCCATCATCTCAACGAGTAGATCCTACCTCTGTCCTCTAAGTCCTCCCTCGTGGGTCCAGCAGTGGACTGAGATGATCTTTTCCCGAAATACATAGTCTATCCGAGCGTGACCACGCACGTCTACAATGCTCTCGAAACGTCGGGAAAAAAATACTAAGGTACCTACCTTAGTTTTTTTTAGTAGTCTCGGCAAGACTGCACGTTTAAGGAAACATGGTGGTTACGTTTAGCCGGTAAGAGTCCGGCATAATCATTTTTCTCCCCTTAGAAAAGTGATATCCATGAATGATACCCCATCACACAAAAAGGTAAGTAAGTAGGTACCTACGCGTCCTGTTGAAACAGTTTGATTGTGTCTACAGATTGCGAAAGTTTACAGAAAACTATGAACTCACCTGTTTGCAGAATCGTCAAATCGACACAAAACACAGAGGAATTCTTTGAACAATTATTTATCTCGTAGAAAAACTTGTTTTAGTTCAAATGCTCACACTCACAGGAAGTTAAATTATAAGAAATTAACTGAAACTAACCGTGCGTGTGCGCAGAATGAACAGGCAGCAGCGCAGCACATTTATGTGGTTCATTCATTTCATTCCTTTCATTCACGAGAAAGAATGGGAAAATGTGTTGCCATGCCAACTGTGTGTTTTGTAATCGCCAAAGGTATATTATCAGGTCAGTGTCACTTATTAATTTATTAATAATATGGTTTATTAAGGCAATATCAACGATTTAAATACTATATTTAATCTATTCTTTAAAACAGACATAAAAAATCCATATTATTTACATTATGTACTATAGTTACATTTACATCTGACTATTAACTGACTAAGCTGAGAGGATGGTATAGGTGCTGGCCAAGCCTAATCCATCTAACATCCCATCTAATGTCCCATGCACTGCAGCCTCCAGTACAGCATGATCACCAGTTGCTGACGCTGTGTAAATCATCTTTAATGTATAGCGCATTGGTTGTACTGTAATGCTGTGTTATTTCTTGAATAAATAAATAAATAATAGATGCAAAGTTAATAGAAGGTAATAATAGTAGTACCTACATCAAAATAGTGATTAATGCATTATCAATAATTGGAATGTATTGTAGTATACCTACCTTTGTTTTTTTTTATTGAAACACCTGTGAATAATAAAATGATTTTCTAATCTCATCTCAACTGCCGGCAACCTACGGTAATCTGTAACTTAGTTAAATAATTAATATTCCAGTGGTTTCAATGGTTTTGTGTGTAGGATTTATTATGAATTTATAAGACTGTGCGATGCGTAACTCTTGCGTCTTGGAGTCTTGTCCCGCGAGTGTTGAAAATTTTCCAAGCTGAATGTAACAATAAAGTCTCTGATATAATCATTGGTCAATGTTATTCGTTCATATCACGAATAAGTAGGACTACTTACTAACTTATTCACTCATCAAGATATATGTCAACAAATAAAAAAGATTTTCAGTCTCAACATATCTGTACGAGTATATTTTTGTCTTTAGTCTTCAGTTCAGAACTCCAACTAAGAACTGTTTTGGAAAAATTTTGGATTAATTGGATTTTTAAACCTTTTTAATACAATATTTTCTCAACCGTATCATCTCAGTGTAAAAGTTATCAGAAAAAAATATTTACTGTGGTTTAAAACATATCAAAAGAAAATGATTGAGCCCTTCGTTTCGCGAGTCGGGAACTTACCACTGAACGAGAAGCTTCGGTATCTAATGTCATTTACAAGGTGTTCCGTTAATTTCGCCACTGATGATCAGACTGTTTCCATCGTGGGCTCGGGAGATCGAAACTCTTTTAAACCAGCCAGCTCTCGCCCCGCAGTCCTGGTGTTTGCCGATTCTGCTGCTGGTAAGTTGTGGTGCTGTTCCACCCTTTCATCTCGCGAACGCCAATTTCTCCTTGGGCAGCTAGATCTTAGATGACCCCGTTCTCCACACTCATAACATGTAGGGCTGAATCTGGGCCGGCTGTCCTGGTTAGGTGATGCCATCACTGACGTGGTGAGCCCGATGGATTTGCTGAACTGCTTCCACCTCCAAAGCGTGGGCCAAAGCGTCCTTTAGTGTTTCATGATGCCCAAGTCTCACAGTAGCTCTTACTTCCAAGTTCCGTATCCTCTCGACAAATGCTTGCACCAGGATTCCGTAGATGAGTGCAGGCGACGAACGATAAGCCGGACCAGATTTTCAATTTCCAGGGCCCACTGTTGAAGGTTCTCGGCGCTTCGCTGTGCCCGATCTTATAACTGAGCGCGGAACACGTGCTCCAGATGTGCGTCACCGTAGCGGGACTCCAACGCCTCAACCAGCTGCACTGGACATTGCAGGTCACGTCTTCTCCAAGAGCCTCCAGTATGGTCAGGGCTTGATCGCGAAGTCCTAAGGTGAGCGCAGTCATTTGCTCCATCCGTTCGTTTTTGTGTGCGTTACTGGAGCGGCGTGTTGACTCGGATCAAATTGAAAATATGTATATAGAAATATTAGAGCCCTATAAGCTGTTAATGTGCCCTAAAATAAAATAAGTGCCTATTATGGTTTCAGAGTAATTCGAAAAAATAAAATGCCGCTGCAGTAACGTTTCCAGGCGTTACTGCAGCGGCATTTTATTTTTTCTGTTAGCCTTAGTCAAATTTAAAGTAGCCTAAATAAAAGGTAGCATAGATTTGCCTTTCATTGTCTGGGTACACGTGCGAAACAGATGAAAATACCAAAACAGGAGTTGTAAAATAAAATTTAAACGGTACCTTGTCTCGTAGAGATCGCTCTCTAGCGATAAGGCCGCCAATTGTCACTATGTTTTCAGTGTTTCTCTTGTTGTTCTGTTTAGTTTTAAGGTGTGCAATATTACCTATCTATCTTATCCAAGTCTCTTTAACGCGTACGAAATAACCTCACTTACAAAAGTACCGCCGTTTATTGCCGTGGGGTGCCGGCAGTAGATTGTGGCCCCTGCTCACTTGCCTGTGGATGCAGTAGGAATCTGCCAACGGATACCTCTGGAAGCTGGGCAGCAGCGTTTTTCCGTGTATCAACATCCCGTACTGCGCTCGCCAACCCTCCTGCCTGAGTATGGCAACAATCCCCTTATGATCACTACTTGTAGATCCATGAGCTTATGCCCAACAGTGGACGTCCTAGAGACGATTATAGCAAAAATACTATCCAAGATACAACCTTTTGCGAAAATCTACTATGCCTTGAGATTCAGCCATAAAACGTCCACTGATGAACACAGGCCTCCCTCATGGATCTCCATGAGGGGTAGTTGCCATTCTCACCACGCTTGGCAGGCGGGTTGGTGAGCGCAGTATGGGATGTTGATACACGGATAGACGCTGCTGCCCATCTTCCGGAGGTGTCCCTTAGCAAGCTCTTACTGCATCACGGGTAGGAGAGGAGGGACACTATGCCTTACCTTTCACTAAATCCAATAAAAGTATACGGTCAGAACCGACCTGCTCCGTAAACTGCGGCACCAAATAACCACTTGACCAAAGATTTAAATCGCTAGATGTGCCCTGACACCAAAAACTGTGGCATTGTCTTTGTATGTGTGTTTACAATAATGCCGACGCACGCTCATTGGTTTTGGTTTAGGCAACCAAAGTGTTATTGTTACCATTTATTATGCAATCATATTTCATGAACTTTTTTGAAAACAATAACACTCGTCTGGCGAACACTGTGTTTACAGATTGTACTGATTCTAAATGAGATTGATAAATAATTAATGGAATCAGGCGTTAATTTTCGGAAATCCATGACAATAAAATGCAATGAAAATATCTAGTTTTAATTCCGCTAAGCTGAGATGCATATGCACCACCCTCGTTCGTTCCAGCCGCCGACCAGTCAACACCTCGGCGTCTCACCTGAAGATGCCTCGCGGAGAGGCGAAACACGTGTCGTCGTGTGGGTTTGGGTATGCATGTTGCACTAACAACCTAGTTCTCCCTGCATGTGCATAATTAGCGGGCGGGAGGGTGGTGCATATGCATCTCAGCATTAGCGGAGTTAAAACTAGATATTTTCATTGCATTTTGAGATTATAAATGAAATGAGCTCACTCATTTCGTGTGGAAACAAAACGGCGCGGTCTCATTACGGTAAGGGCGTATCTAAAGATTTAAATCTTTGCACTTGACAAGGTTCCGTAACTGAGCGTACGTATGAAGTGTCAAGGTGACCGGGTGCTTTTTATTGCGGAACCCCAATAACTTGCCCTTATCGTTATAGGGTGCGGGGGCTGTGACTATTTGTAGTTGTTTTACATGTGTGCTTGTCAGTGACTTTACAGTTATTATCCAGAATTTTGGGCACATGTTTATGCCAGTTTATTTGTTTTAGGGTAGAATTCAGTACTTTTATTATTTTAATTTTATTATTAAATTGAATTAACTACAGGTATTATTATTACTGTATTTTCCATAATGAAAAATAATTACAAAAAATCGGCCAAGTGCGAGTCCGACTCGCGCACGAAGAGTTCCGTAACATTATTTGGCAAAACAACTTAAATATTCTGTGAATATTTCAAGCGTCTACCTGTTGCCGTTATTAATATCGAGCAAATAACGGTTTCTTGTATTGGAGCCTTAAATATATCTTATTCTGTTTTAAGTAACGAAAAACGTTATTTAAAACTTTGTTATAAGCGCAATACGGGATGTTGATACACGGAAAGACGCTGCTGCCTATCTATCGGAGGTATCCCTATTATTGCATCCACGGGCACGAGTGACATTCTACTGCCGGCTCGGCGACGATGCATGTATTGCATGCCCTTAAGGACGCATTTACGATATGACGCGCTTGTATTGCGTACTGACCATTCATTCAAAATTATCGTTACTATACTATACACCAATCATCAACAAATACAAAATATAGTCAACCTTATTTCTTAGATAATACGCTTTACGGGAATTAGCAAAATTTTAGAATTAAGGTGGAATATTATGATTTATTTTTGTGGTTTTTTTCCCATGAATTATTGTTTAATGTTTCTTTTTTATCGTATTATATTTTTTATTATTTGAAATCATCGAGTTATTGAGATCTATGCACTGAAAGTGGGCCTATTTTCATAGTTTTTGCGAGAAACTTACTACGGAAAACTATATTTATTTAATTAAAAGTATATTATTTTGAAGAAAACAAACCCATATTCTATAGACACTGGTTTTCTGGTTCATTTGGTGTGCTTAAAATATGTCAAACTTTGACGGATAAACCAGAAAATGAACCGGAACTAGTCCTATTTTCCTAATATTTTGACGCGTTTCGTAAATGCGTCCTTAACTTTCGCCAAAGTCTTGTCATTATCACGAACACGATCTACCCTGGATCAGGTTAGAACTCAGTGCTCTGGATTAAGTATTGCCATGCTAATCCCAATTTGCGAGGAAGTGTCACGAACTTGACTTGTCTCGATAATCTCACCTTATTGGTGCTATTCCACAGCTTCATCATCATCATTTCAGCCATAAAACGTCCACTAATGAACAAAGGCCTCCCTCATGGGTCTCCATGAGCGGTAGTTGCCATACTCACCACGCTTGGCAGGCGGGTTGGCGAGCGCAGTATGGGATGTTGATACATGGAAAGACGCTGCTGCCCATCTTTTGGAGGTATACCTTAGCAGGCTCTTACTGAATCCACGGGCATGAGAGGAGGGGCACCATTCTACTGCAGGCGCCCCACGGCATGAACGCCACGGCGTGAAACGTATTTCTCCTAAAATAGCGGTGCCTGGCCCTTGTTACGGCTGGCTGAGGCACTCCCTTTGCGCCTCCGGCTTATACATACACTCCAGGGGCGCGCAAAAGACCACGTGGAGTCTGGGTGCTCGGTGTTGGATCTGTCACCCGAATCGAAAATAATCAGCTCTCAAACAGCTACATTTTTTAATTTTATAAACTTGTTTATGGAAGGAGTATCTTAAGCTACCAAAATTCTAGAAAAAAAATGGGTTCCTCAGAAAAAAAACAGTTAAAACGCTGGCAAAGACGCAGGCAGCTGCTAGTAAACAATAATACAGCAATAACAGGACGCAAAGGGCTTTGGTTAACGCCGGGTGTTAATGCTAAAAAGTGTCGGTTTTTCGCATTAAATTGAATAATTTTCCAGACAAGGCTTAAGAAAATGAGATTTTGGATTAGACGGCTTCTGCTCTATCTCCTTGTGAGGAATGGGGGATTATAATATGTAAGGAGGGATATAATTTACTGATACAAACTTGCAGGGATTTAAAGTTTTTAAATTTGTATTGGTGTTGCTGCAGCTATACCCGATCATCATAATTACGGGCGCCGTTGGCGGTGGAGCGAGGAACTCCATAACACATGAGAGGAATTCGCTGTGGATTGAAGTGACTGGAAGAAATGAGTAGAGGACGGGGGTCTTTGCCCATTATTGAGATAATTCGGGCAGACAGGAATAGGTACATACTAGGTGCAGCTACGGTTACCAGATAACTTCAACATGTTTTAATAATACTGACAATAATTTATTTAACTCTTACGATTATGTATCGAAATATATAATTTAACTTATATCTTTCTTTATATAGCTATTAGCGGTAATTAAAATACCCCATAATCTTGCTTAATAATGTCACTTGTCATTTCTCCTATAGCCATCGTAGGAGCGTTGGTATTTCCACTAGATATCTCAGGCATTATCGAAGCATCAGCTACCCTCAGGTTATGAACCCCATACACGCGCAGCCGTTCGTCGACCACTCCATCGAGTGCCATTCTACACGTCCCGGTAGGATGCATCATGGATCCCACAGTGGCTTTCGCATAACAGTCCCAATACTCATCAGAGGCCCAGGTCAACCCTTCGCATCCAGGAACGTCCAGCTGTGCTAAATAACCATCGTTTTCTTCGAAGTAAGTCGTGTTTGCCAGATGACTTAAATACTTAATTGCTTCCCTCATCATAACCACATCTCTTGGATCTTGCATGAACCCCATTTGGATGATGGGAGCGTCAAGCGGATTTGTGCTGCGCAATTTTACATATCCTCTTGATTTTTCATGCAACAGAATTACAAGCATGAAATTAAATTCCCTGATGTTGTTGTTCTCGGCTAGAGTCGAGCATAGCCGATCTACAAGACCGTATGCCAAGCATGTAGCGTACAGTATGAGAGATGACGTTGCTCCGAAATAAGCGTTAAAGGTCTGGAATTGTGGGCGGTCTACAGGGTCGTCGTTAGGGATATAATCGAGCCTGAATAAACTACTTTGAAAAGGAGTCGGAAACTTAAATACTTGCGTTGGAACTAGAAGGTTGCTCAAAGCAGATTCGAGTCCCTTTTTCCCTATGAATGGAAGCGGCACATACGGATGATCCTGCATGTTCTGCCCAACAGGAAGATATGCTACGGGAGTGATTCCATGTTTAGTTAATTCTTCTTCTGGTCCTATGCCAGATAGCATTAACAACTTAGCTGAGTCAATAGTCCCCGCTGATACAACTACATCCAATCGAGCGTATACTTCGAACTTTTTTCCATTACTATTAATTACCTCGACTCCATACGCTTGCTTGTTAGAATTTATCAAAATCCTTGTTGCTCTTGTATACTTGGCTACAAACAGATTTGGTTTATCATTTACGTTCCTTAGATAACATTCAGCTGTGCTAGACCTCCTACCATTAGCGAAAGTGTAGTGGGGTCGTGATATTCCTACTACTTCTGGACCGTTATTCTCCAGAACGTGTGGGATACCGATCTCACTAAACGCATTTATCATTATATTATTAGCAACAGCGTAAACAGCGTTATCATCTGGCCTGGAAATTTTGACAGGGCCGTCAGTAGAATGCAGCTCGGCGTTTTGAGGTGTTGAGAAGACGGAAGGGTCGGTCATGTTTTCGTACTTCTTGAAGTAGGGTAGGATTTCTTGCCAGGACCATCCTGGACATGTAAGGCTCCAGTCGTCGTAGTCTCTGGGCTTTCCTCGAGCGTAAACAAGGAAGTTGGTGGAGGAGCAGCCCCCGAGGACCTTCCCGCGGCTGAGGGTGATGCCTTGGCTCGTGCGGGCGCTGCCCACCCCTGGTGGGTAGGACGCGGCGTAGGAATAGTCATATTTTGAGTTGGCCAATGTCACAAAGAAACCTGGAATCTGAAAGAGAAAAAAATATGTTTATTATGGCGCTTCTAAACGGGCAATATTTTTCTGCAATATGTGGCTGCAATACAATGGCTGGCAACATTGCTAGCAATACCAGCCAGATTATGCAATATTGCAGTAATGTCCCGGCAATAATTATGGCCGATATTGTTTGATAGATGGCCGGGCGATCGCAGACCAATCGATTTAACTGCAATATTGCCCAGCCAGTTCTATTGTTGTTTCAGTCGCTCCCTATTGTAGTGGTTTGAAAGTAATGGTATCATTCTAAACGCTGATAAGACGACTATTTTGAGATACACAAGTAAAAGGAAGTCCAGAAATGATAACATAAAAGAAGTAAGATTCTTAGGGTGTACTTTGGATTCCACTCTTTGCTATGACAGCCATATAGATAACATATGCAAGAGGTTGGTCAGTGCGAATTATGTTTTGTTTAAACTCAAACCTATAATTGATCAAAAAACCCTTATTTCTGTTTATTATGCCTATTGTCACTCCATAATCAGCTACTCTGTAACGATTTGGGGAAATGCGTCTCACATAGAAAAAGTTCTAATTTGCCAAAAAAGATCTATAAGAATAATACATGGCTTGCATAGATTAACTTCAGCTAGAGCGTACTTCAAAAAAGCTAAAATTTTGACGGTGATATCACTTTACATTTTTAACTGTCTTTTAGAAATTCACTTAGATAAGGACAAATTTTCTATGAAAAAGCAAAAGCACAACTATAATACACGAAATAAAGAAAAACTACATATACCCCGAACGCGACTTGTCAAGACAAAAAATCAAGGACTTTGCATTAAGCTTCAAATGTACAATAAGTTACCTCTACAAATTACTCAGCTGCCTTTTAATAAATTCAAATCAATTCTAAAATGTTTCTTTGAGTGTCATCCATTTTATCATATCAATGAATATATGAGTTGTACATTTTCTGATCTCTAGGCACATAAAAAAAAAAGTTCCCACTGTTTACCCTGATGTTTATAATTAGGTTATGTTGTATTTTTGATGAAATTAATTTGTATTTTTTATGACTTGCCAATGTTATGAAATGTAACGGAATGGTTAATAAATGAATACTGAATACTGAATACTAATGGCATAGTGCATCTTTTTCTACCGACATGAAGTTTGTTAAGTATGAATGATGCTTTGACTAATTGCTATGTTATGTGCTAAGTTTGTAAATAATTTTTCATCGAGGCTTATTTCCAGACTTAAATTGTCTAAAGTTTCTTGCCTATTTAGGTAAGGTCGAATCCACAATCTCTCTTTTTTCTCTTTTGTTTTTAAAATAATGTAAGCCGCTGCGGCAAGTGTGATTTCGTCAGCCATTGTTGCCGATTTGTGTTGCCCGTTTAAGAGTCTGCATCATGAGCCACCCTATAGCCGACATATCGCAACACATGGCCCGGCC
The DNA here is from genome assembly GCA_963082625.1 of Pasiphila rectangulata. Taxonomy (NCBI): domain Eukaryota; kingdom Metazoa; phylum Arthropoda; class Insecta; order Lepidoptera; family Geometridae; genus Pasiphila; species Pasiphila rectangulata. The sequence continues at coordinate 12,444,458 of OY720253.1, forward strand.
ATAGATTACAATATTTTTGTCATGGCCGGGCAATTAGTTGCCAATAGTGCAGCCACAAATTGCTGAAAAGTGTAGCCCGTTTAGAAGCAGCTTTATGAATTTCTTCTTAACAATTTTAAGTAGTACATGGTAGTACCTAATGATAAACATATTGAAATTAAACTCTTTGCGAAAGAAGTCGTCTGTAGAAGTATTATACAATAACTAGCTGTCCCGGCGAGTTTCGTAACGCCTCAGAATCAACTACTACTACTACTGTTACTCTACTACTACACTACAACTACTCGACTACTCAACTTTCTTAATATTTTCTTTCAAAAGAACGTTCTCTTGACCATAACAAAAATAAAAGAAGTCTGTCTGTCGGCAACATTTGTTAACCAATGCTGTACGCTCCATTGCGTGGGCCTTTGGTTTTGTCACTTACTAGCATATGAAGGGTACAGGGGAAAAAGGATCATTGTCAACTTTTTAGTAAAAATGAACTAACAATGCCATCTAGTGCAAAATTAAAAAATCTTTTAGGCTATATTAGAGAATAACGCTTAAAAAGATCAGAGCACACAAGGAATTCAAAAAAAGATTGTATGGCTGCATCGCAGAAAGATCAATGTCACCCTTGTTGCAGAAAAAAAGATCATTGTCTATGGACGTTGATCTTTTTTGTCGTTTTGACACTTAGCTGTCAGTTAGTCATGTCATATTAACTCATATTGTTTTCTTTCGCGGTATTTTGCATAAATTATTTATTTATGATATTGATCTGTGATATTGATTGTGTGTACATAATAAACATGTCAGACAGTGATAATGAACAGTCTACATGCCGTGTAACAGATAAACCTAAGAAAAGACCTAAAACATTTCGTTCAAGTGACGTGGTGAAAAAACTTCGTCTGGCAAGCCATGGCACTGGACAAGATTGTAAATGCAACAGGTATAAGTGCTTCCAAGAAGTACCTGAATCAGCACGACGTCAATTAATTAAAAACTTTAACAGTGCAGCCAGTCATGACGAACAATCACTATTCTTGAGTGGTCTTGTTTCCGTTCTACCAGTGAAACAGCGTCGAAGCCGTACAGCAAATCCAGAAACTAGTCATTCTAATTCTTATAGATATAAAGTTCGGTTTATAGTCGATGGTGAAACTGTAGAGAAACCAGTCTGCTATAAAGCATTTTTGAGTATGTTTGGCATTTCAAATAAAAGAATGCAAAATATCAAAGAAGCCCTAAGCAAAGATGGTAAGTGTCTTGCTTTTATAAGAATTTGGTACTTACATAAATTTATATCATTAGCTAGAACTTATATCATTGATTAACTTTTAATTTTGGATTGTTACAGGGAAAATTAAACCAGATTGTAGAGGCAAACATAACAATCATACACATCAATTACCTGAAACGACCAAAAAAGCTGTTATACAACACATATCTTCTTTAAAGGGAAGAAAATCGCATTACAGTATACATGACTCGGACAGAATTTATTTACCTGAAGAATTAAATGTTAAAAAATTGTTTGACATGTTTATCGAAGCTTATCCGTCCATTAAGATAAGTTATGAAAGTTACCGTATTATCTTCTTGACCAAATTCAGTATTTCTTTTGGTTACCCTAGGTCTGATACCTGTTCTTTTTGTGACGAAATGAAGGTTAAAATAGCAGTGTTGGAAAGATCTAGTTGCGATGAGCAACAAACAGAACTTTCCAATCTTAAAATACAATATAAACTACATCTACATAAAGCAGATAAATTCTATGAGCTAAAAAGAAAAGCTAGATTGAAGGCACAACATAATCTGAAATTTGAAGCTTTTGCATTTGATTTCCAAAAAAACCTTCCAGTACCTAATGTAACAACCAATGATGTGTATTTTAAAAGACAACTTTCCTTCTATTCTTTTAATGTACACAAACTTTCTACAAGGTCATCATATTTTTATGTTTATGATGAAACCAAAGGAAAAAAAGGATCTGATGATGTGGTATCACTTCTGGATAACTTTGTCACTCAATTTGTCAGCAAAGAGGTGGAGGAAATCCAATTTTTTTGTGATAGCTGTAGCGGCCAAAATAAAAATTACACTGTTTTTAGGTACATCTACTATTTAGTGCATATTAAAAAGAGGTTCAACAAAATTTCTATCATATTCCCTGTGCGAGGCCACTCATACATGGAGTGTGATAAAAATATGGGTCTTATTAATCAAAAAATTTCATGTGAATTGCCATCTGATTGGGTCAAAGTATTTGCAGAAGCACGAAGTTTTCCTGAACCTTTCAAAGTTATTGATTGTGAATTATTTATGTTTAAAAATTATTCTACAGTGTTTAAAAACTACTTTGTCAATAAATGCCCCTTTGCTTCACGTCCTGTCCGAATATTATCAGTAACAAAGAAAGCACCAAATCAGATTTTAATAAAATCAGATCAGTATAGTGGCAGGTATGAGTCTTACATATGTGTAAAGCGTGGACAACCTTTAGTGCCTGATATGGACGGCATACAAAATCTTTATACAAATCCGATAAAAATATCCAAGGAAAAATATGAAGATTTGCAATGCTTAAAAAAGTTTTGTAAGCCTGAAGCACAATATTTTTACTCACAATTGACCAAAAAGTAACATTACATTATTGACAAGTCATTTTGCTCCCTTAGGATATTTATTTAAGTTTAATTGTAGGTAGGTGAACATGTTAAAAGGATAGTCATTGACTATGATCTTTTTTCCTTGTTTATTTTTTTTAGCTAATTAAATATTATCTTTTAAATAGCAGGTAATTATAACATTTTTATTACACATACCTGGAATATTATAATTAATTTGAGTTATAACTGAAATACATAAATAATAAAATTGTAAAAAAGATCAATGTCAATTGACTATGATCTTTGTTAGAAGTAATATTTTGTAAACATTCTTTATTTTTTTAATCACTTAAAATAAAGAAATAATAAAGAGTACAAAACCCAACTATAATTTGAGCTATGAAACATAGTTTTAAGTGCTACTGAAATAAATAGTTTATTAAATAAGGATACAAAGTAATTAAAGTTTTATTCATTTTTGTCACAATGAATCACATTGACAATTACCCTTTTTTCCCTGTACCCTTCATATTTAATATCTCTGTTCAATGGTACGGAGTTGATAAGATTTTTAATAAGATTTCGGGATGATGCTTTTAAAGGTCATCTCAGTCATTTGGTCTCCATAAACCATTGACTTATTTTTTTGGAGTGATTCATCAACAATTTGTTATTGGAATATCTCGTTAATATTGTCATGGGGTGTCGGCAGTAGAATGTTACCCCTCCTCTCATGCCCTTCATTTATAGCAAAAAGCCCAATTTTGAACATAAAATTAACTAAAATTAAGATTAATAAAGTTTATATAACCTAGCTGGCAATATTGAATGAACAATGCCACAGATAATATAATACGCAACTTTGCATTTGCCGATATGTTCACAGAGTTCATAAAGTTTTCTACCTCGGTTTATGACGTCACGAGCCCCCGCTGCTAAACTTCAATACGATTTATCTATTTCATTAATTTGAAAAAGCAAGAAGTACGAGTCTATTATTAACTGAAGGACTTAGCTTCTGTAATCTGTGATATAGCTTTGATTTTCATGTCAACATGCATATTGTTGGCTTACCACACTATTAGCGGGAGGATTCCCCCCTAGCTCGATGAGCAGGACTTTCCACTCACGGCGCTCCGCCAGCCGCGGCGCCAGAATGCCCCCAGCTGACCCGGAACCAATCACGATGTGGTCGAATGTATCTCCCGCTGCAACACATCAATACAATCATCAGCCGTGTATGTCAGGACTCAGGACTAGCCTTAACATTTTTACCAGGAAAGACCTCCATCGATGACAGACGCGGAGAGCCGACCACCTCGCGCTGATACCAACAAGCTCACTCTGAAAAACCTACTTATGTCATGTGTCCGGGACGTCTATAACCGCATCCCTAAAACCGTGACCGATAGTTAGTTATTCGAAGGACTGAAAAACCCAACTTATCTGTGAGAAGGCGCGCTATGAGCAATTTGCTCAAACATACGTAAATTCAAAACAAAAATTTTAGTCATTTGCTCGTCAAACCGTTTTAAGTACGTAGGTTGGTACCTTCGCAACTATTCATGCCCTCTCCCTTGACGCAACTTTCGTATCAGTAAGGTACGTTGCGACTGCGTAGCGTTAGTCCGTTAGCGTATATTGTTCGGATTAATCATCCGTAATTTACATTCAAACAATATAATTTACGCTGTAAAATGCTAATTCAATATTGGTTGCATAATATAGGTATAGTTAAAAATAAACCAGTAATTATTTGGAGGCCGTGTACCTACCATCGTGCGGCAATTGTTCATCACGCGACTATCCGTGTGGAATTGGCATATATCGCACCTTCGGGATCAGAGTGTCACTTCTGCATGTTTTCCAACTTTACAGGAGAAGCATTTTAAAGTTTTTTTTTACGCAATTTTGTTATAACTTTGTGCTGTTTTAGAATATTAAGGTGTTTGTCATAGTCTTAGATTGGTTAGTTTTTCAGGTTTAATCGACGCTATTAAAAAACAAAAAACAAGAAGTCGTTTTTGAGAAACAAGTCGTAAGCCGAGGGAAGGGTACCAAAAGTGGCTTTTTGTTACAAATCGCTAACTGTAGTTATGCAGAAATGACATTTAAAAAATATTGATAAAATCATTAAAGTACGTATAACAACATGTTTATGGATGCTGTAAGTTTATTTTTAGTAAATATGTATTTTATAAACTGAAACGCATGAGAAATTCTCATGCCATGCACCTAAGACATGTCTTTTAGAGATTAATTTGATTCTTTTTTAAATGATAAGCACAACTTTAACTTTTATAAAGACTTTAGATACTAGAACAGCGTGCGCTGTCGTGATATCTACCTATTCAGTTTAAACTAAGGTTTATATAAGTTGTATAAGTTGAAAGCCATTTTTAGTAGTTGATTTCGAAACGAATGGCACATAAATGAAAAAAGATAGTAATTTTTTCATTTATGTGCCATTCGTTTGCATTTCAAATAAAAATGCTTGGTAATAACACCTATTTTATTTAATAATCCTCTATTTAACCGTTAAATTAAGCGATAATGCTCCTTGTTTTGCTGGTTTCAGTTTTGAGAAATCTAAACAAAATAGGCATAGTCTCATTTCAATTTAATAATCTATGAAAACTAGTATTTACAATGGAAACAGTTGAACTAACTTTAGACAGTTTGCAACAGAATGCAGTTAGCTCAATTGTTTCTATTGGAAATACCACTTTTATTATCTTAAACTATAGTCAATAATCATCAGTCTTCTTCAGAAAGTAATCATCTTATAGAACGAGAAAGGCGGACAAAATCGTAGAAGATATTAATAAATTCTAAAATTGACATAACAATATTATTTTAATCCTATACAGTCTCAAAATTACCTTTAATACTTTAACATTTTATAAACGTTACAATATTTATTTCTTATTTATTACTTATGTACCTACTTAAATCACATTTTTTCACAGCATTATGGCCTTTTTATCTAATTAGAAACTACAACTTTGGTAACAAAATTATAAAGAAAATCAGTAAGAAATGCTCTCAACACTCGCAAGTAGGAATACAAAACTGTTCTTTGTTAAATTAGGATATTACTTCAAAATATTGAGTTGTATGAAGATTCATAAACCTTTGGTATTATGTTGGTTTCAATTAAGTTTTTAATATCTGCCTTCTTTCTCGCTGCTAAGGGAATTTTATCCTCATAAGCCTGTTTTAATGTTACTTCGTGAGGTTGTTGGACTCTTGTGCTTCGTGTTACTGTTTGATTACGATTGACTTCAATCCAGTCGCCCTCGTATGAAGTTTTGAAGTAGTAAACATCACTACCTTTAGTAAATTTCAGCTGACTTATTTCTGTTACTTTATCAGCTTGTCCATTTTTGGCTTTGGTTACTTACATTCAAACTGATATCTTCGGTGAGACTCTTGAGATTATAAAAGTCACTGAAATTCATTTCTTTTGCATAGAAAGGATTACCTGTCTTTTTTGCAGACCTTATCAGTTGACAATATTGGACTGGGACGTAAATGGGGCCAGATTTTTTGGCCCGTCTAACAGCTTTCTCTATCACAGAATGGGCATTATCAGCCGCACTTTGTGTGTGCCCTCGAATGAGGAATTTGTGTTTGATGGAATTTATTTGCAGTGTATTTACTGCATAATAATACAGGTTAATCTGAAATCTGAAATCAAAACAAAACTATTACTCAATAGATTAGTTCCCACTCGATAATCAATCTAAGTAATAGTGTAAGTAGAAATCTAGTGATGAACCAAAAACACACTTATATACAAAAATAACATACGGTTACAATAAAAATGCTAATGATTTCAAAATTAATGTTACTTGTACACAGAAATGCCGTTTTGGTTCCAATGAAAACAAAAGTTTTATGCTATAATGTAATTTTTAAGTAGAAGTGCCGTTATGTTTACAGCAGAAAAATGCCATAATTTCGTAACAAAACGATATTTGTGTTTAGAAGTAACATTATTATTGCAAGAAGTGTGTAAACAAATATGTCATTACTTACCGTAGTGCCCCTCTGCCGCAAACGCACAAGGTCATCCTTCGGCTGTCAACACTCTACTGACCGGTGAGACGTTTCGTTTCCAGCAAACGGGCCAATCACGCAAAATAACAGAACGTTCCTCCCGCCCTCAAAACGATGTTATTCATGCGATTGTCACCGATTTTGCTGAGTATATAAAGTCGATTATCGCGGTTCTTTCTGCATATTTAGGTTGTTTTTGTAAAATGTTGCAGAAGTGACACTCTGATCCCGAAGGTGCGATATGTATAGATCTATCTTATGATAAAAATGATAAAAATATTCTATTATCATATGTTATATCTTTGTTATAAATATCCATAATATATAAAACAAAATCGTGTTATTAACACCATTTATAACTCGAGAACGGCTGTACCGATTTCAATTATCTTAGATGTTTTAAATTTATCTGGCGTGCCCAGCACCTAACCATCCTCCCAGATAACAGAATAACAGGCAGGTAGGTAATATAAACATAAACTCTACTTGCTCGATATAACTACAGGTACGAGATATATATATATATATATACGGTCGAATTGAGAATCCTTGTTTTTCGTCGGTTAACAAGTTAACCTTATTTCGTTCTAAGTCTGCATGTCAATGTCGGGGTCACTGCTAAACGCACCAACCTAGTAATTATGTAATAACTGCATAACAACTTGATTGCATTTAGCGTTTAATTGTTGAGTATATAGGCAATGCAAATGAGATCTGACTAATAGTCTGTTCAAAGTGTTTAACTAACTCGCAGAAATAGGTACTTTAAAAAAGGTTTTAAATCGCGAGAAGGTGATGAATATCATAATACTCGTAGATAAATTTCATAAAACTGTCAAATAATGATGTCTCTTATGTATGACAGTTAAAACGGTAGTAGGTATAGGACAGTATGGCCGTGCGTGGGGCACCGGCCGCTGCCTATCTTCTGGGGGGTATCCGTTAGCAGGCTCTTACTGCATCCACGGGCATGAGAGGAGGGGTAACATTCTACTGCCGGCACCCCACGGCATTATAATATTATAATATTGTTACACCTACACTGTTCACTGTAATCTTAAACGGGTTCTCTACTCACTTTAACTATTCGATGAAAACAGGTTTTCAACGTGTTCAATTCCTCCTATGGAAACTTTCATCAGGGAATGGAGTGTTACGCGGCGCCTTCTCCTTCCCTCTCACGCGCTCACGTTCTACGATTATAATTAGCTTTAAGAAGTGCAACAGAATGGACAATATTTATTTAATTACCTTTCAGTGGATAATCCGCCACCCATCCATCGTCGACGAGGACCAGAGCATGCATCAGTGGGAGCACCAGCAGCAAGGATCCAGCACCTTGCAGGATCCTCACCAGCTCAGTCACCATCACGATAACAGCACCCATGTCTACTCCAAGTTATAGACCCAAGATTGGAGACAGACTGGGGGAATGGATCGGGACAAAACTGATCACTGAAAAAGAATGAAATTCATCTTAATCTCACTATCTTAATATATAAGGTATATTATAATATGAGCACTAATCCGAAAGGGGGTGATTCTGACCACCGCAAGGAACAACTTTTGTTTTAGGACTTTCGGCGAGTTGCCGTAGAGGTATGTATATATAACTATGTATATATATTTATATATAACTAATTATATATATATTAGTTATACCTAAAACAACGGGGAGGTTTTTTCGAAATGTAAAAATAAAAAAAATCAATAATAAAATCAGTATATTTATATTAAAGATCAGAATCATGTTCACTTACAGCATAATCAAGAAACAAAATGGACGATGTCTGCAGGGTCCGCTAGTCTCTCAATATTATAAAGAGGAGAGGATTTGTATGTTGTATTTTGTAAGGAATAAACTCAAAAAGTACTTAACCGATATTCAAATTCTTACATCATCAGAATGCTACATCATCCCTGAGTAACATAGGCTAATGCCGTGGGGATGTAGTAAGAGCCTGCTAAGGGATACCTCCGGAAGATGGGCAGCAGCGTCTTTCCGTGTATCAACATCCCAAACTGCGCTCGCCAACCCGCCTGCCAATCGTAGTGAGTATGGCAACTGCCCTTCATGTATCCATGAGGGAGGCCTGTGTTCAGTAGTGGACGTTTTACGGCTGAAATGATGATGATGAACATAAGCTATATTTTACCCCGTATTCCCACGGGTTCGGAGAGTACGCGGGTGAAGCTGCGTAGTCATCATCATCATCATTTCAGCCGTAAAACATCCACTACTGAACTAAGGCCTCCTTCATGGATCTTCATGAGGGGTAGTTGCCATACTCACCACGCTTGGCAGGCGGGTTGGCGAGCGCAGTACGGGATGTTGATATACGGAAAAATGCTGCTGCCCATCTTCCTGAGGTGTCCCTTAGCAGGCTCTTACTGCATCCACGGGTAGGAGAGGAGGGGTAATATTCTACTGCCGACACCCCACGGCTAGCCACAAGCTGCGGAATGCTGTTAGTTTATTATAAAATGCTATCAGATTCACTAACAGACAGCGAACAGTCCACCACTACAGTAATAACACAGTAGGTACACCACTGATCCTAGAGACTAGAACTTTTCACGGTACTTTTGTCTTGGTTTAAAACCGCCCACTAAGGCTGCTTTTCCACCAGATATGAGCGAGGACGCGTAGCGAGGGATGTGTTTGTAAAGAACCAATACTATCGCTTCATTTACCGCGCCTCGGTCAGCACAGCTCTGGTGGAAACGGCTCAGCGGAGCTAGATTTTTGCGCATACAAAACAAGCGAGGGATGTGTGCGAGGGATGTGTTTGCGACATACTGTACCAGCCAGTCCATAGACGTCCCACAGCTTCGCAACGCATCCTCGCACCACACATTATTCACAGCTTCGCTACACATCCTCGTACGACACATTTTCCTCGCACAGCTTCGGTGGAAACCTCCACACATTTTCACAGCACAGCTAGACATCCTCGCACGACACATTTCCCTCACACATCTCTGGTGGAAACGCAGCCTAAGACGGGGATTTTAGAAGTTCAAACTTTAAGAAGGTTCAAAGTTGTTTTTACCATATCTCCAAAACAAAACCGTGCACGGTAGATTTGGAATGTAGACTCGTCATTCAAAATGTGACGTATTCAACTATAAAGCACCTCAAGCATGTTTCAATCGCATCAAGAGCTTTCTCACAGTCCACAAACGCGAGACATATCGGTAAGTTATTACCACAGAATATTTTTCTATAGTTATAGGTGTCTTTTGTATCACTTGCCGCGTATGAAAGCGGTCTATACGGTACTGTCTTCGGAACCTTTTTATATATAATCTTAGGACTACTTATTCAGATTTTTTTTGAAGTTGTCTCAAATAACAATGTATTTTTGGCAACTTAGCTATAATGTAGTACCTACCTACTTATGAATTTATTTTTAACACTACGCAGATGATTCGCGGTCAACATGTTGTTTATTATACACCTACATTTAAAAAAATGTCTGAAAAAAATCTAGACACTGCACAAAGCAACAAAGCTTTCAACCGAAAACTCAATTAATACTTGTAAACGTAAAAAGCTGACACTAACTTCACAGACACACACTTGCCCTAATTTGTTATTATTCCGTTTTGTTTAATTAATAGGTATTGTTTATGTGTGTATTATTAGTTTCTGTAATCTGTGGTATTTTTAGTTTGATCTATGCACCTATGTGTTACTTCATATTTTTTTTTTTTATGTTTAGGTACTTACGTAACTTAGTTTATCTGTAAGGCTACGTAAAGATTAAAAATAACGGTAATTCGTTAAAAATCAAAACTGCCTATTTGTAATTATGTCAAATCCAACCACCATTTTGTATACGGTGTATGTATATTATGTATCTATATATATTATATAAAATTCAAAGTACTGGCTGACTCACTTACTGTCTGACTGATATATCAACGCACAGCCTAAACCACTAGATCTAAAGACTTGAAATTTGGCACACATATACATACCTTGAGTATCCTAGAGGTGCACTAAGAAGGGATTTTTCGAAATTCCCACGGGATAGGGACTAAATGGGATGTATATTCGAATATTCGAATTAAAGTGGCTCTGCGTGAAAAAAGGGATTTTACTTTTTATGACTTCCACGCGGACGATGTCGCGGGCAAAAGCTATTATTTTATATGTACCGAAAAATTAAGAGACACAAATCGGTTTCATCTGTAATGTATTTTATTATATTTAATTTATTTCTGTTGTAATCCGAAAACGTCCAAAAACCCAAAAATGCCATTTTTGACCTTTGGTGACCTTTTGAGGCCTTCGCCTCCTTTTCTTGTAGGTACCCCCGTACCAATGCTTGTGGTATGATTAGACTAGTAGGAATAAGCTGTGACGCATATAATGATAATAAACTTGGGTATACTTGTTTTTGGAACCATTCGATGATACGTCCACTTTCATCCCGATATAATCTGAACGTCTAAATCGATTTTGATGTTAACATGTTTACGCCATAAAAGCTGCTTTTAAATAAATAAAAATCTGCATTCAAAGCCGGGTTCCGGAAAGACTACAGTAACATATAGACCGCTTTCATACGCGGCAAGTGATACAAAAGACAGAAGAGTATAACTTACCGATATGTCTCGCGTTTGTGGACTGTGAGAAAGCTCTTGATTCGATTGAAACATGCTTGAGGTGCTTGAGGCTCTTCAGCGATACCGCATTGACTATCGGTACATCGAAGAGTAGAAGTCTTTGTATAAAAAAGCCACTATGTCAGTCCGAGTACAGGAGCAGAGTTCGGAGGATATTCCCTTAAAAAGAGGCGTAATACAGGGAGACGTTATCTCTCCGTAACTACCGTTAGAATAGGCAATTCAGGTTAGAATAGGAATAGGCAGTAGAATGTTGCCTCTCCTCTCCTGCCCGTGGATGCAGTAAGAATCTGCTAAGGGCTACCTCCGGAAGATGAGCAGCAGCGTCTTTCCGTGTAACAGCATCCCGTACTGCGCTCGCCAACCCGCCTACCAAGCGTGGTGAGTATGGCAATAACCTTCATGATCACATGGAGATCCATGAGTGAGGCCTACGTGCAGCAGTTACCTATCCTACGGCTGAGATGATGAATCTTCGTTATTACAAAATAAATAATATAAATAATAAATAAAATAAATAAATAATGCTGTACAAATCACACAGCATCATCTAGCCCCAAGCTAAGCAGAGCTTGTGTTATGGGTACTAGATTACTGATATCATCATTTCAGCTATTAAACGTCCACTGATGAACACAGGCCTCGCTCATGGATCTCCACGAGGGGTAGTTGCCATACTCACCACGCTTGGCAGGCGGGTTGGTAAGCGCAGTATGGTATGTTGATACACGGATAGACGCTGCTGCCCATCTTCCGGAGGTATCCCTTAGCAGGCTCTTACTGCATCCACGGGCATGAGAGGAGAGGTAACTTTCTACTGCCGGCACCCCACGGCATAAATAAAATAAATAAATATATATATAATAAATAAAATAAATAAATAATGCTGGACAAATCACACAGCATCATCTAGCCCCAAGCTAAGCAGAGCTTGTGTTATGGGTACTAGATGACTGATATATGTACTTAATACATTTATACTACATAGATAGATATTTTTATTATATATAGAAAAACACCCAGAACACCCTGAACAAATATCTGCAGATCGTACAGAAATCTGCCCCGAGGCGGGAATCGAACCCGCATTGCGTCGCAGACGGACCTTCGCCCGCTGCGCCACAGAGCTCGTCTCAATAATACTAAGGTTTCCGTAGTAGGTACGCACTTTTAGTTTGGGGCTAGATGGGGCCGTAGTGTCCAGTATTATAAAAAAAACTTTCAGCATACCTTAGATATACACAAGCACGAAAAAATCCTCACAGACTGCAAAACTTCAAGGTGTTTGTCATCACATCACTGTAACATAATAAGTCGTATAATTTACTTATGAGCCGCGACGGGATTCAACCCCGCGAACGTCCAAGCCACCCACTTGTCCAATACAATCTAGTTCTGTGCGATGCCTGTGTCTGTCTGTCTGGTCTGAAATTCGGCCCAAGGTCTTGCACTTTTGTTACAAATGCAGTTTTCAGAGTTCCGTTCGAAGTACAATAGTTACGCCTTGCTTGCACTTGGCCGATATTTTATTTAATAAATATAATATAATATATAAAGGTAAAAAAATCGGCCAAGTGCGAGTCGCACTCGCGCATAAAGGGTTCCGTACCTATCATCTATATATATATATATACAGCATGTAACAAAAACCCTGTCCGATCCTTAAGAGTATTATTCGGCATCGTACCGCGTACACATATACGTAAGCATTTAATGGATTTGAGATGATTATTTTACCCCAGTGAAATTAATTAAATTAAAATAAAAAATAAAAACTGATCAACGGCAACACTGATCGCTGACCTTAAAGTGAAAGTTCACGTGTACTACCTACAGTTAGTTACCTACAGATTTTTGTCAAAGAAGCCGCCTGAGCACTGGTGTCATGAACCCGCTTTGTCGCGTGCCGCCAAACAAACTTTATAACGAAAGAGAAGAGAAAGAAGTAGGTAGTAGGAAGGTATGACGTAGCGTAGGTTACGCTACGTCATACCTATGCGTAGGTATCAGCTGTTATTGTTTTGTAGGCAGTGATCCGGATTTCAGACACACTGTATTTTGTGTTTCAGAAATAATTCTGTTTATCAAGAAACGATTATTAATCGAATTAAATGTAGCCCTCATAAGGGCTTTTTTTTAAATGTGATGTGCTTTTGGCAATGTACTTACCGACTGCAGGTACCTATCAGTTTATTAAAATGTTCACTTGCTGTTGCTGCATACTTCGGCGATCATGCTCCACATGTCCACCTCCAACACTAATACAGATTCGACACCTTTTCATTAAATTTGCACGTACTCTTTGCAGCGCACTTGTGTCCGATTTAAGTGAGTCGAAAGCTGCCACAATCTGAGTTCTGACTTCGATTTCTGAATCGCACTCTCTTTTATAAACTATTTGTTTAACATGAACATAAAATATTCCTGATTGGAATACGACATTGTTCGCGAAACGATAGCGCGTGATATGTACGGACGTCCGATCGAAAGCTATCTCCACGAAAGACTGCCAACAAAGTAAACAACCAGTCGGCGACATCAAAGAGTCGGCGGCGAGTTGGAAGAGTACCTACAACGCGGTAGTGTAGGGCGGTGTTCTTTGAAATAAAAATAGGTAAAAATAAAAGGATTTTGCCGCCGGGTGGAGTGTTGCCAACTTATAAAAATTTGCCATATTCTGTGTTAAATTTTGCATGGATTATAAAAATAAAAAATCAATAACTTTAGATTTTTATGAGTTACATTTTTAAAACATTTTTTTCCAGTACGTATGTTGAACCAGGACTACGCCTTTATTGGATCGGACAGGGTTTTGGTTACTAATTGTATATATATAAAATTCAAAGTCCTGACTGACTCACTGACTGATATATCAACGCACAGCCTAAACCACTGGACCTAAAGACTTGAAATTTGGCACACATATACCTTAAGTATCCTAGAGATGCACTAAGAAGGGATTTTTCGAAATTCCCACGGGATAGAGAATAAATGGGATTTATATTTTCCTTTTTATTATGGATGAAACTTCCACGCGGACGAAGTCGCGGGCAAAAGCTAGTTAATAATAATATTTCAAGCGTCTTCCTGTTGCCGTTACTAATATCGAGCAATAAACAACATTAAAATCACGTTAGTTGTATGGAAGTACAAGTATTAGATATTTATTTTATATTAGTTTAAATATTTTTTAATTAGTATACATTGTAACTAAATATTCTGTGATACTTCAAGCGTCTACCCGTTGCCGTTATTATTATCGAGCAAAAATCGGGGAAAAAAAATCACGTTTGGTGTTCCTATGGGAAAAATAAATAATTATTTTATTTTGTTTTTAGTATTTTTTGTTACAGTTGCAACAGATATAATATATCATCTGTAAAAATTTCAACAGTCTAGCTATCACGTTTCATGAGATACAGCATGTGTGACAGACAGACAGACAGACAGCGGAGTCTTAGTAATAGGGTCCCGTTTTTACCTTTTGGGTACGGAATCCCAAAAATGGTGACAAATAAATTATAATCTCTCTATATATCTATAAATATAATACTATTCAAATTACAATGGCATACAGGGTGAATTTTTGAGACGGGACAGTAAGGGCAGGTACCTTAACCGTTATAGTTACAGGAAAACGTTGTTAGAAGACCATCCATAAATTTTTAAGATATTCTGAACTGCATTTACAGATTTTGGAAAAAATGTACAGTCAGCAAGAAAATGGTCATTTTACACAAAAACTTTTTTGATGCCAATCGATCCTCTTGCTTATTAGGATCAAAAGTCTCTACTGGATCGACTGAGGTTTGAGTACTAGAAATGTCAGAAATTGAGAAAAACTTATAAAAAGTATAGTAAATAAAAAAAAATACTTTAGAAACATATGAATAATAAATGTTTCTTTTGACGAGCCATGAATTTGTAATTAGCACATTTTTTTTAATAATAAAATACAAAATATTAAATATTAAATTCGTAACAAGAACAACCTCCCATCATGTAAGATGAGAATGTTTTTTTCTCGTTTTTCCCATCAAGACAATTTTCCAATTTAGGGTTCTGTTTGCGAATTTTTTTCGAGCTCAGTTCAGATGATGGGATCCATGAGAAATCGGGGAAACTCCTCAAATATTGTGTGAAATAAAGCGATTTTGGCATATTTAGCAAAACACATACATCAACTTCTAAAAACAGATCTCCGGGTTACCACGGAACTCTACACAGCACGTAGCCCGACACGCACCTGGCTTATTCGAGTGATGCAACTTAAAACTCGAGCAAAGACACTTAAAACAAATTATGTAATATATGCATGTACTTTCACATGCCGGTGCTAACGAGTTTTTCGTCTAAATAATGTAATGCATTCATTTAATTTAATTTTCTTTATTTTGCTTATCTTGTATTTCTCTTTTTATTAGTTATGTGTAAATTATATAAGCAATCATTTCTAAAACCATAATAATTACCATTAGGCTACTTGACATGGTATGATAATCAATATTCTACAAAAATTCTATTAAAATGAATGAATTAACGCTTTATTGCACTGAACCACACGCATAATAATAGAAAAAAACAAGAGAAAACATGATATGTACAAATTGGCGGCCTTATTGCTCAAAGCAAGCCCCTTATGGAGATCCATGAGAGAGGCTGTGTTCAGTAGTGGACGTTTTACGGCTGAAATGAAATTGCTCAAAGCAATTTATTCCAGGCAACCTACTAGGAAAAACAAGTTGGTAAATTTAACTTAAGTAGTGCACAAAAAAATAAATCGAAAAATAAAAGTCTGTCACTTAGATAAACCCGATTAAATTACAATTACAATTAGCCGTAAGTGTCCCACTGCTAGGCAAATCCCCCCCATGTCTCCATGCTTCTCGATCTGCTGTCATTTCGACCCATGCGCTATCATAGGCGGTTCACACACTGCCACGCACCACGCTGCATGTTGCGTGAATGCGTCTTCTAACGTTGCTTGTAAGTATCTCCGTTTGTACAGAAAACACGCACAGTTCAACACGCAGAAAATGCATCTACGCGCGTTCATGCAGATCACGCGCTTAAGCGCTGAGAAACGTGCACCCACGCGCGTAGGTGCGGGGCGAGACGCAAGGTATGGCACACCGAGTCCCGCAGTCTAGCGAACAGCTTTGAATGAAATGAGCCAGAGCCGCCCTGAATCCGCAAAACACAACTACGCGCGTGAGTGCTTAAAAAAACCCGCACGATGATGCAGATCTGCACTCCCGCAATTAGGCGCGTAGGTGCGTCGATACGTGGTCGACACGCAACATGCAGCGTGGTGCGTGGCAGTGTGATAACCGCCTACTCGTCACGCCACCATCGCTTTTTTGGTCTGCCGCGGCGACTTACCTTGGGTTCCACTGAGTGATGATGTGATGACTGAGTGATGACTAAAAATAAAACTACTACCTACCTACAAAAATAAATAAAAGACACGTAATTTTTGCTGTTACAAATTAACGAAACAATACTAATATAATTATAATATAATATAATTATAATATAATATAATTATAATATAATAAAATTATAATGACAAAGATAATTATAATATAATATAATAGACTAGCTGACCCAGTGCCCACTTCGTTGGGCGGTAATTTATAGCCTATGTATGACACTCACAAATACTGTGGCTTTATATTAGTGAAAGAATTTTGAAAATCGGTTCAGTAGATCCAGAGATTACCCCCTACAACCTCACAAACTCACCAACTTTACCTCTTTATAATATTAGTATAGAGGTAGATAAGGGTCTTTGAAGTCTTACCTATATTTTTTTATTGGTAACACTGGTACATTTTCTTGATATTGTATGTACCTATTCTTCCGTTAATGGAACAAAATAACGGAAGAAATGGGATTACGCCGTTAGGAGGCTCGTGACGTCAGAGCATAGTCACTAACTGCACCGAAACACGTCGATCGGCGCGTGACGTCACGCTACATTTTGACAAAAGAAGAAAATTTACAATAGTTTTTCTTAATCTACGATTACATGAAAGAATAAAAGGATTTTTTGTCAAGTAGCCTTTTACAATGTTCTTCAACAAGCCGCGGAATTTAAATCCCGTCTTAACCGGTTCAGTCATTTCGGAGACCAGATTGTCAGGCACTGTGGAAATTTATTAGACTGAAAAACATCTTCCAGCCTTCCGAAAGCGGCCCAAGCCATTAGTGCCCTTCTGGAGATACCCTGGTACTAATAATTACATAATCATTCATAATTTCAGCCGTGAAACGTCCACTAGGTACTAAATAACAGGCCTCCCTCACGGATCTCCATGAGGGGTAGTTGCCATTTGGCAGACGGTTTGGCGATCACAGTACGGGATGTTGCTACACGGAAAGACGCTGCTGCCCATCTTCCCTTAGCAGGCTCTTACTGCATCCACGGGTATGAGAGGACATTCTACTGTCGGCACCCCACGACTCTTTAATCACATAAAGATAAAGATATTTGTCGACTACTTCCAGTTTTCTTCTTCGCTTCTTTCCCTCACTTGGAAAAAAGTTTTCCAATTACTGATCAAGAGGGGTAGTTGCCATACTCACCACGCTTGGCAGGCGGTCGGCGAGCGCAGTACAGGGTGTTGATACACGGGAAGACGCTGCTGCCCATCTTCCGGAGGTTTCCCTTGGCAGATTCTTACTGCATCCACGGGCATGAGAGGAGTAGCAACATTCTACTGTCGGCACCCCACGGCTCGGCATCATAATCTTAGTCTTGGACATACTCATCATGAGACCAACGTTGTTGAGTTGGTCATCCAGACAAACAGACAGATGTGTGGTATAATATCGGTATGTAGAAGTAATTAAGCTGATAGTACTGTTTAAGTCTTTAGACGTTCGCCGTGCAACTATTTTAACCCTAAAACACACATTAAATAATTACCTTTTGATAAGAACCAACAGCAATATAATGAAGGGCTTACTTTATTCGGGTCACCAACGATAAGGTACCTACATTGTTTAATTATATTATTTATATGCAGTAAGAATCTGCTAAGGGTGTACTCTGCTCCGGAAGATGGGCAGCAGTGTCTTTCCGTGTATCAACATACCATACCGCGCTCGCCAACCCGCCTGCCAAGCGTGGCGAGTATGGCAACAATCCCCTCATGATCTTGGAGGTGTAAGAGGGAGGCTATGTCCAGCAGTGGACGTGCACAGCAGTCCGACGGCTGTAATAAATAAATAAATAATTCTGGACAAATCACACAGCACCTTCTAGCCCCAAGCTAAGCAGAGCTTGTGTTATGGGTACTAGATGACTGATATACTTAATATACATTATACTACATAGATAGATATTTTTATTATACATAGAAAAACACCCAGAACACCCTGAACAAATATCTGCAGATCGTACAGACATTTGTCCCGAGGCGGGAATCGAACCCGCAACCCCTTGCAGCGCAGGCGGACCTTCGCCCGCTGCGCCACAGAGCTCGTCAATGTATATTTATATATCTATATCGTAATGATGATGATCCTGTAAATATTGCATTAAAGTTACAAATATTCGTATCTTTGTAAAAAATAGCACGAACCTACCCGCAATACTCGCGACCTCAAAACCTTAGAGACCCACGAAGCAGACCAGCTCAGCCTAGCAAAACTGAACTTTGAAATGCATTCATTCCGGCCCATGCGGTGTGTGTAAAAATTTATAATAAAATCCCAAATAATATGAAAGAGAATGTGTTGTGATCACGAATATTTAAAAAAGAGTACTTAATATATAAGAGGAAAATATACCCAAAAAAAATATAAAAGTATTTTAAGGATTATGATAAGGAAGTATCCCAAAGCTGAGAACTAAACGCTTCCAATCGTCTTTTATAATGCGCACTGCTCTCGACTGGAACAAACTACCATCGTCTGTGTTTCCAACCTCTAATGACCCGATTACCTTTAAGAAAAGAGTTAATAGGCATTTTTAGGGAAGCTCGCTTCATCGTCGATCTCATTCTTGCGGTAGCAAGGATGAAATCAAGACCTTACCTATCTAACATAAAAAAAGAAGGATGTATCTAAATGAAAACCGTTTTACTCGCTGCACGATTTTTTGGGTAATTCATAATCCATGATCGTCCCTGACTAAGTTTATTAATTTTAATATTGCATGCAACCTATTTCATTAGAATATAATTATGTTATAAGAATAAGAATAAGAAAACTTTATTGTTAAATTGTTACATTTTCCATGTACATGGAAGGTCTTAAATAAAATTAATGTGAAAACAATTTTATCCATTTCGGACATACAATACTCATCACTATTAAGTGATTACTTAATACTAAGCAATAGAAGAAAAAACACATTTGAATAAGCCATAGACTGACAAACCAACAAGTTACACCTAAATTAATATTTTATATTATCTATAAATAAATTAATTAAATAGATTAATGATTATGTTATACGAACAATTTGTTTTTAAGTTTAGGGAATGCGCCTCCTAGTGCAATGCCCTAACAGGGGGTGTATCTATTGTTTGAAACAGTTTATCTACCCAACACCTGTAATTACAAGATAAGTGCGTTTATTGCAGTTATCTTGTAGATACAGGTGTTTGCGGATTTTGATTTTGTAGTAGGCACCAATGCGATTGTAGAGATTCTCCCAAGTTCTGTCTAGTTATTTTTAGCGCTTTTTTAAATTTGAAGTTCAATCTAGCATTTTTTTCCTACATTATTATGATATCATCATCATTTCAGCTGTAATACGTCCACTATTGAACACAGGCCTCCCTCATAGATCTCCATGAGGGCTAGTTGCCATACTCACCACGCTTGGCAGGCGGGTTGGCGAGCGCAGTATGGGATGTTGATACACGTAAAGACGCTGCTGCCCATCTTCCGGAGATATCCCTTAGCAGGCTCTTACTGCATCCACGGGCATGAGAGGAGGGGTAACATTCTACTGCCGGCACCCCACGGTATATCGATATCATAATATAATCATATAATTTATTCATAAAACAATTTTACAATCGTATTTTAATTAAATTACATAAAAATAATGTCTCAATACTACTAAATTGCGAGAGCCTGCTAAGTGATACCTCTGGAAGATAAGCAGCTCCGTCTTTCCGTGTAACATCCCGAACTGCGCATGCCAACCCGCTTGCCAACCCGCCTGCCAAGCGTGGTGAGTATGGCAACTACCCCTCATGGAAATCTGCCTGAAATGATGATGACGCCGGAAATGGGAGGCCTGTGTTCACTAGTGGACGTTTTACGGCTGAAATGATGATGATGACTACTAAATTAATAAATCCATGCATTCAGTAATAAATAAGAGACAGCAACTTTGACTTCTTTCCGTATTCTAAAAATTCCTCCATTGAGTAAAATGTTTCTTCCAATAGTATATTTTTAAGTTTTGGTTGAAATGTATAAGGACTCTCAATAACTTTTAATTCTGTAGGCAGTGAGTTAAAAGCTTGATATCTAGATGAACCGTGCTTTGCAACATTTAACTGAGGCTGTATAAGCGCATCAAGATCCTTACGCCGTATTTTTATTCTAGTTTATTCTTCTAGGGATTCATACGTGCGGGGATATTTATATACCTACATTCATGATTAATTAGAATATACAGGCATGGAACAGTCAAATTTTTTCTTATAACCATACCCCCAAAATGTTAATGCTATATCTGAGTTTAGGACAGTTAGTTACAGGAGATGAAAATAATGTAGTATGACCACGTTTGTCCCGAAAAAAACATTAGTATTTTTTTATATTTATTTACAATTTTACAATATGGTGCGATGTGTAGATGATCCTGATATCACACGATTATGACCATAATCTTTTTTTATTTTCATTGAAACAAACATTTTTGTATTTTTATTTGTACCATATAAAAAAAACTTACCGTGAACCCGATCGTAGAAAATATAAACTGTCTCAAATTTAAAACTAAGACGATAACATCAGGTAAAATTGAAAAACACTTGGGTATGAAGGTCATGGATCTGGTCATCGTCATAAGTCGTGAAAAAAAATCACTTTTTTTTTCCAAAATAGCAGCGACAATCTAATACCGTCCATGCGGTTACGAATCGAGATCATGATCAACTGATCAATTAGGATATCAGAGAACTACGTGTATAAGAAACATTACGAATGGAATCGGTACAGTCGGTTATAGATGAAACATTATGAATGGAATTGGTACAGTCGGTTACAGATTCATCTCCATCGAAACTAGGTACAATAGAAAGAAAAGTGGGAAAAGTCCTTATTTTATGCTTTAAATAAAAATTTACGCTAAAATACCGGAAGAACTAACATCAGAAATAAAAGACAAATAATTTTTATTATGAACTAGCCGCACACCGCGGTTTCACTCGCGTAGTTCCCGTTCCCTTGGGAATACGGGGATAATATAATAGCCTATGTTTCTCAGGGATAATGTAGCATTCTAATGGTGAAAGAATAAACAAACAAACAAATAATAAAAAGATGTATTTGCTTAATTATATATTTTAATTTTCTAAGACTTTGCCTGGAAACCGATTTAGGTATCAAATGGATTATATTGCTGTTTCGAGGAGGTGGAGATCCTGTATTACAAACTCAAAGACTTACCCTTAAAATGTGGAAGTGACCATAAACTTTTAGTGGCAGAAGTGAGTGTTAGACTTAATACTTGTCAGCGAACAACAGTTAGAGTTAGACCACAAAGACGATCGAAACATAATAACTAGGCTTTAGCGAAAGCTTCAAAAATAACGTAGGCGCTTTGAAAGTGGACTTAAGTACTGACATTGATGCCAACTGGAGCAGAGTTAAAAAGGTTATTTTATCATCACGGCGAGAGAGCCAAAGTATGGAGTTAAACGGTTCGAAGAAGAATCAAGAATCAAGAAATCTCAGAGAAATAAGTATAGATAATAAGTATATATTTATCTTTAGCATTAAGTCCTCCTTACACAATTTCGACGAGATTTTGACGAGATGCTTCCACGCTGTCCTCAGCGTGGAAGCATCTCGTCAGCAACTCCACTAAATCATTTCAACACGGGCACGACTTTCAGTAATGAAGAATACGACGAAGAAGAAGGATAAATATGTACCTACATGTGAGGCAATGAACAATAAAATAGGTAACAACATTTTTTTTATACGAATAAATGACGAGACAAGCTGAAGGCCCACCTAATGTAAAGCGGTATTTGCAAATGCAATACCATGGTAATCACGTGCCCTAAGCACGTGACCAACGCTGCATTGTATTGCGCCCGTCACCGTGAGACAGTTTTTTTACATGTGCCCGTAATAAAAAGGGTAGTGAGTGACCCTTCAAACCGGAACACAGCAATGTAGTGACAATACTGCTTAGCGGCAGAAATGGTATGATGGTTGTACTTGCCCGGGTTAACTTTTCGCATAAAGTTCTACTCCACTAACAAAAACATTCAGTATATTTTTTATAAAAATAGACATTACTCGACCTCCGAGACTCATTTGGTCAAATAGCTGACTCATACGCATGATGTTGCGGCTTCGATACCTGCACTTGGCCTGTTAATTCTACCTACATAATAAATGACAAAGTTTAACTTGTATCCTCTGGTGTAAAACTGGTTGTAGTTTTTTAAAGCAGTTAATATGCAATTTTGTGGGATGACATTGTATGCATTATGTAATTAAATTCTAAGTTAATATGACGACCTCTAAGGCGTCTAAGGGTCAGCGCAGACAGAACGGAGCGCAACGGAGAGGATTTTATTGACGCACTTGGAAATAAACTTTAAAATTATTACAATAAAGTGCAAAACGCCGCGCGATCTGCGCAGGTCCGCGTGTCAGGTTCAAGCATTTATGCACTTTATGGTAATAATTTTAAAGTTTATTTTCAAGTGCGTTAATAAAATCCTCTCCGCTGCGCTCCGTTCTGTCTGCGCTGACCCTAAGGCTTCGGCAAAGACAGGTTTCGGTCACGAATTTAGCGGTGCGGCGCGCGACGCATTTCAATGCAAGCAATTTTAGGGGACTGGTTGCCTACCATAAGTTGTCACTGTTAGATCGCCTGCCGTTACGACAGTAGTAATAGTACGTTACCTACTATGACATCTGTCATATTTGTAACTTACGGTACCAAATTCTATGCAAATGAAAAAAAAATGTGAAAAAATGGCTGCTAACATGGCTAGCCAAATAACTTACGAATTTATAAATTAACTTGACACTGGCGGAATCGTGTTAAACCAAACACAAAAAACCATAAAATAAAAAGACAAGACAAGCCCAAACTACAGTTGCTGTAGTAGTATAGTTTACTGCGTATTTTAGTACCAGACTATCGACTAGAGGCGCTGTACAAGTTTTCATATATTTTTTTTAACTACAGTCGCTAGCGATTACCTATAGATTGTGTAAACTCGTGGTAGACCTACTGGTCTAGAAGGTATCGGTGTACGAGCGTTGCGCGACTGTCAAGCGGTGCCCATACGTCTGCATTGAGGTACCTAGTGCTCCATTCCATTTTGTTTTTTTCGAAAGGTCTTGATGGACGCGACATTGAGAATTAAGAGGACATTTCGTTGACAAACAATTAATTAACTTAAAAAACCTTCCTCCATCTTTAAACCCCTTGTTGTATCCACGAATCTTTTCGTTAATCGTTTTCTGGTAGAGAGCGCTTTTTAGCTATAAGATATATAAGACCGCCAATTGTCACTTTGTGTTCAGTATTTCTCTTTCTGTTGTTATTTTTATATTAATCGCTGTCAAACGTCAATTTTTTTGGTTTCATATACTACAAAATTGACAACTGGTAGCGAAGATCGCGAGATTTACGCCTATTGCAAACCTGTCGCGAGATACGTAATCATCCTGCGGATCTGCGTTGCCACGCCCCGCCGGCGCCGCCGCTGACATCGTGACCGCAGCCTTAAAGTCAACTGGGACGCCGAAGGTTACGCGTTCGATCTCCGCCGGAGGACAAATGTTTGCTTAACGGCAGGTAATTTGTCTGCTTTGTTTGTGTGTTTTCTATGTATTTTGTTTTCGATCCTGCACGTTGGGAGGAGCTTGCTTCTAAAAGGTCGTCTTGGCGGTCTACTATCTATCTATACTAATATTATAAAGAGGTAAAGTTTGTGAGGATGTAGGGTAATCTCTGGATCTACCGATTTTCAAAATTATTTTCCTAATAGAAAGTCACAGTATTTGTAAGTGGGCTATAAATTACGCCCAACGAAGTGGGCACCGGGTCAGCTTACAATAAAATCAAAACTTTTGAAGGAAACCGGCTTCAAACGCTAGATGCCAAACGTAAACAACGCAGAGACCAAAGCCCTGCACATACACATACAACTCCGCGGGCCAACTATACTGCCATACTACGTGCACTACGTGTCATCGCGAATTTAAGACCAAGTTTGGTCTGGCGAGCCACATTAGGGCTCATGTTAGAAATAAAAACAAGTACTTGACTCAGAAAAGGGTCGCCGTCATCGAAATCGATTTTGTATATGAGATTTTACAATAAGATATGTATTAACCATCTGGTACATAAGACCTACCCAAACACACGCTCTGCTTATTGTGTGTTTGGGGCTTGATTGTGCTGTGTGAGATGTCCAGCATTATAATTTTATTTATTTCTACGTATCTATCCCTCCTGCTTGGTAACCTACAACAAGTTTTTCATATCTTACGTCCTAAAGGGCATGAATTCTATTTCATGGCCATTTTATCGTGGTTGGCCTAAGTACAGTGGGCCAAAAAAGTGCAGTGTTTAGACAAGTCTCTATGATACTCGTAAGTTACGTTAGATATATAGTTAGATAAAAACTCTCGCCCACTCGCCCACTCGCCCATTTGCCCACTCTCCGACTCTCCCACTCGCCCACTCGCCCACTCGCCCACTCGCCCACTCTCCCACTCTCCCACTCTCCCACTCTTCCACTCTCCCACTCTCCCACTCTCCCACTCTCCCACTCTCCCACTCGCCCACTCGCCCATTCGCCCACTCGCCCTTTCGCTCACTCGCCCACTCGCCCACTCTTCCACTCTCCCGATCTCCCACTCGCCCACTCTCCCACTCTCCCACTTTCCCACTCTCCCACTCGCGCACTCTCCCACTCGCCCACTCTCCCACTCGCCCACTCGCCCACTCTCCCACTCGCCCACTCGCCCACTCGCCCACTCTTCCACTCTCCCACTCTTCCACTCTCCCACTCGCCCACTCTCCCACTCTCCCTCTCGCCCACTCGCCCACTCTCCCACTCGCCCACTCGCTCACTCGCCCACTCGCCCACTCTTCCACTCTCCCACTCTTCCACTCTTACACTCTCCCACTCTCCCACTCGCCCACTCGCCCACTCTCCCACTCGCCCACTCTCCCACTCGCCCACTCTTCCACTCTCCCCCCACTCTCCCACTCGTTTTGTACGGCTTACCCGATTAAAAGGTAACCCAATCGAAATGCGCAGACGATGAAAGTGTTACCCATTCGAAGGGTATAACCCAAACTCGGGGTTGTACGGTCCCTGCTCGTACGTAACTAATTAATTTTTTTTTGAAGTTATAACTTCACAATGAAAACGCTCAGTTATCGCTAAGACCGTGGGGTGCCGGCAGTAGAATTTTACCCCTCCTCTCATGCCCGTGAATAAGTCTCTAACCTCCGGAAGATGGGCGTCTTTCCGTGTATCAACGTCTCGTAGGTACCGCGCCCGCCAACCCACCTGGCAAGCGTGGCGAGTATAGCAACTACCCCTCATGGAGATCCATGAGGGAGGCCTGTGTTCAGTAAGTGGACGTTTTACTGCTGAAATGATGATCGCTAAGGTTGACTTTTCGAACGATAATGAAAGAGAGCAATTTTCTAGGTAATTAGTCCTTCAATAATATTACACATAAATCCTTAAAAGTAATATTATTGAAGGGGAAACCGACTATCTTGTTTCGCGACGTTCAAATGAACCTCTACCGTAGAGTGGTAAACCTCATTTTTAGGCCCACTGTACTCTACATAAGTACCTACTTACCATTTACGATTCCAAGGAGTCGGGCAATAGGCCGACTGATTTAAATAAGTAATTGATTTAATTAAGTAGTAATATCAACACAATGATATAAAATGAACTCGCAATGCCCAGTTTTAGATACGATCAATGTATTTTTTAGAGTGCTGTGTACACGCGTCTACAAGAAAATTCCGAAAAATGCAGCAATTTTCTATCAACATGTATAAAAAATAATAAAATGTAATGTTTACAATAAAGCTTACTACTTATTTAAAAAATATCTGATTATACAAAAATATGTCTTCTAGTATAGATAATCTATGAAATTTGCTCCAACATCGAAAAAACTAACAGTTAATAAGACTGTGTTTTCTAATCGCTTCAGTGCTTAAAACAGGAAGCGAACAGATTCATTTATATGCCTTACTTATTTCCTGTTAAAGTGCAGTTCTTTTGTGAAACACAATAAAAACATTCGTTCAACAATCCATGCCGTCGTCGGCTAGAAGTTTTTATTTAAACGGATAAATGACGAAACAAGCCGATGGCCCACCTGATGTTTAACGGTAACCCCTTCTATGAAACTTGTCTCTGTTGATTACTCAAGGAGAAACCTTAATCTAAAAACGTAGAAATAATGAACTAATAAGTTTTGTAGGTAGCTAACTGGTCGTTTTATTCACTTCGCGTCGGAAGGATCTTAAATAAAATTAAAAATCTAAATAATTTTTTTTACATTCACTTCTTTATGGCCTTGTTCTGACAGCATTGTGTTTATGTATTTTTTTAAGAACTTCACTGATGTCATAATTTGTGCATGCAATTGTGTCTGTCTCGTTATAACTAAATACGTGTTAATTCGTTATTATTTAATACGTTTTCTATTTTTTTCTGGATTATCTGTCAGTTATTATAAATTATTTACTTTAAGCTTTATATTTTTAAGGGGTAGTTTAAAATTAGTCTTCTCTTTTATTATATGCCACATGGTTCATATTACATTCAGTTTTTTTTATATATACCTTTTTAGGGTTCCGTACCTCAAAAGCAAAAAACGGAACCCTTGTTTCGTTGTTCTTGTTGTTGTTGTGCACTTTGTTGAAACTTAAGGCGAAGTTATTGGACTGTAATATAGTTTGTTTAGCTTTTGTTTTTACATGATTATCTATATAAAAAAATATATAAATTAGAAAATCGGACTAGGTACTCTGTAAAAAGTTATGCGTGATCATGTAAATGAATTTCTTCTATGTATTTCTATTTCTTCTGATCGATCATAGGTGGTATATAAAAAAAAATAAACGCGTAGACTTGAGAAGCTCCTCCGTTTTTTCGTCGGTTAAAATTTTTATTTGCATAAATTTTCTCTCATTAAAAAAATGGTGTTCCTACTTATTATAGAAAATAGGTACATATATCTAAATCCACAGAGTTTTTCCTTTATTCCCTAATGCGCAAAAAATCCGATTATGATATCCAGGGTCATATTTATACGACATCAAACTGCAAATCATAATAAAAAGATTTAAATAATAAAAAAATACAAAATCCCAATTTTTTACCGTATAAAACTACTTGGTTTTTATGTCCTACTGACTGGTTGACTCCTCGACCCACGGTATATTTTTAACCGACTTAAAAAAAAGATAATCGTTCTAAAGTCGTCCGTCATCTTTTTAACTCAGAACTTCGTCGCGTATAAAAACTCGATTTGGAAATTCTCTGGGTATTTGCAGCAACATTGTAGATTTTATTTTTTGAAGTCGGGTTTTTTTGTCAAAAATTTCATCATCATCGTCCACAGCCTTTACGTACTTACTGCTAGGTGTATGGCTCCTAATTCTAATTCTAGGGGGGGGTTACCAGATCTGCACTGACGTCCCGCATTGGGGTGTATTGTGCATTGACCCCCGAGGTGCTGCCTCGACCCTACCCCTAACCAGCCCAACTCCTTGAAATACCAGAGAAGGACTCGGGGTCGCGCCGGCAGCAAAGACTATGTAATACTGCCGGCAGCATTCCATGAGCATCCCCGAAGGGAATGCAAATGTTGTGGAAGAAGAAGGGCATGACTCCATGAGCTCCTGCAGTCCTGTCTCTATTCTGGTCTGTCTTGTGGCACCACAGTGCAGTAGCACGTGCTCCACGTATGTGCTTCACGTATGTGCTTCACGTATGTGCTCCGTGTATGGCTGCTTTTGTGTACGCCACTTAGGCACAGGACCGGCCGGCTGTGCTAAGCCAAGAATTTCCCGCGACTTCACGAATGTCTTCGACATAAAGCGCCATCGGACGACCGGGACTTCTTTGGACTATCCTTGGCCACCATTTGGTCAAAGTCCTGCTCCACCTACAGTCACCTCGTCTAACCACCTGCCCAGTTCCACTTGAGATGTGCTACCCTAATTTCGACGTCTTGGACCATAGTCCGACGCCGGATCTCGGTGTTGTGAATGCGGTCTTGAAGTTTAAGTACCGAGCATGGCTCATTATTATTTATATTGGTAGATTTGGTGGTCACCCAGCATATTAATACATATCTAGTTAAAAAAATACAAGTAATATCCGAGTATTTGAGGCATTTTCATCAATACATTATTAAGAAACAAAGTCCTTCGACGCGTCTGTCTGTTCACGATAAACTACTGAACGGATTTTAATATATTTTTTTAAATAGATCTACAAAAAAGTCCGTCACAGCATTATGTCTATCTTTTAGAGATAAACACTCATAAAGGTACACATTCATAGTAAACATTTTTCTAATTAAAATTTAGATTAAAAATATAAGTACTTACATTGCTAAGCCGTTTTAACCGATAGTGTGTACCGAAATAAAATATAGTTTTTTAACATCTTGAGTAGTTCTTATAGAACATAATTTGCCCTTTATATATTATTGAAATTAATATCCTACGAGTTTTTGCAACATAAAAACTCGCGCGACAAATAATTATACCGAGGCGCGCCGCGCCTTTTATTATTTGTACCTCGCTAGTAGTTGTAAAAATGACCGCTGATTTGTTTATGAGTAGGACCTGTGCGTGGCCGGGGCGGATCGCTAGTAGAAAATAATAAATTAGGCCAGGTGCGTGTCGGGCCACGATTTATGTAGGGTTCCGTAGGTAACCGTAGATGTAGATCTGTTGTTAGAAGTTGGTGTATGCTAAGGTTTTTTTACGTTTACCAAAACATAATAACAACTATAATCATGTTTTTTAATATTTGTAATGCTAGTAGTTTAAATTTTAGAGGCGAGGATAAATGGGAAATGGCGAACTTAGGACTTAGGCATAAAGAAAAATGATAAAATTAACCCTACTACTACTGATACCTGACACTGGCAGAATTTATTGTGATAGGTCTTGTCTTGTCTTTTTGTTTTATGGCTTTTTGTGTTTGGTTTCACACAATTCCGCCAGTGTCAAGTTAATTTATAAATTCTTATGTTATTTGGCTGGCCATGTTGGTGGCCATGTTTTCGAAACGCGCATTTGTTCTTGTGACAGGTATACCAAACTAAACAATACGCCAGAAAAAGAAGACATTTCAAATGTCTGTTAGATGTCATGTTGCTTTGTTTACATTGTCATGTCATAACCCGAGTTGACCCGAGCCGGGAGCTCTGAGTTTTGTATTTTTCATTTCATTTACCAACGTTTACGATTACTTATTAATTAATCTCACAATATTCTTCCCTTCTTAAAATTAATTTATAAATAAAATGTGTCAAGCTCAGTGATACTACTAAGTTTCACATAATTTATTAGATACAATAAAACCGTGATTTATTCAGATAATTTATACCTATTCAAATCTTGACCATGGATTTACCAGAAATGACAGAGAACATGTCCTTAGCGTAAGTAAAATCACTGAAAAATGCTCAAACGAAGCAAAGGAGCACTGTATTTATATTTATTAAATATATTTCAAGCAAGAAATAGCATTCTAACCTGATAAAAATATAGATTGGTAACTGCAATTTAATTGCCTACAAGCAAGTTTCATATTGTTGTATCTGCCTATATTTTATGTCTGTCAACTCAAAATTTAACATATTTGCTCACATCTGATTCCGGTGGAGAATACCAGATCTGCACTGACATCCCGCACTGGGGTGTATTGTGCATTTTCCTCGAAGATGCTACCCTGATCCTAACCAGCCCAACTATTTGTCCACATGTTGTCACTATCATTTTGGTATCTTGGCTTTCAGGGAAAACAAACAATTGAAGAGAGAAGGTTACATCAACTGGCAAGACTACTTTATGGCAACTGCCTTTCTAGCAGCCAAGCGGAGTAAAGACCCTGCTTACCAAGTCGGGGCTTGCATTGTTAACAAAGAAAATGTTATTGTTGGTATTGGGTAAGCCCATCATTACATACTTATCAACTCACCAAGCTAAGCTTCGCTAAATTTATACTAAAAGATAAATAAATAAATAATGCTGGACAATTCACACAGCATCACCTAGCCCCAAGCTAAGCAGAGCTTGTGTTATGGGTACTAGATGACTGATATGCTTAATACAATATACTACATAGATAGATATTTTTTATTATATATGTATAGAAAACATCCAGAACACCCTGAACAAATATCTGCAGGTCATACAGACATTTGTTCCGAGGCGGGATTCGAACCCGCAACCTCTTGCATAGCAGGCGGACCTTCGCCCGCAGCGCCACAGAGGTAGTCAAATGTTTGACGAGAAGATGTTTGAACCACTGCTGCCTTGAATTGATAGTTGTGTATCTTTTTCTTGGAAAGTTAATGCTTTCAGCAATAAGACAGCCTATTTTTATGTTGTTATTAAGCTTACTTGTGTGCAATAATTAATTTATTAATCTTTTGTAGTAAAACCAATGTCTACCAGATCTAGAGTTAATGCAAAAAAGATTATGTGCCACCTAATTAAAACATAATTAATTATTTTAGCTACAATGGTATGCCGAAGGGCTGTAATGATGATGAATTTCCATGGGGGAAGAACACATCATCACCTTTAGATAGCAAGTTCCTTTATGGTAAGCACATAATAAACAACATATAATACTGTATCTGTAACTTTAATTGAGTTAAATTATCTTAATTTCATAGTAAAATCATAGGTCTGATAAAAAATATAATTTTACAAGTTTTGTTGAAACCCTCAGTTTTTTTTTACGTTTAAATATTAGCTGCTAAAGATAACAGATGTTTTTTTTATTTCCAGTGTGCCATGCTGAGATGAATGCAATATTAAACAAGAATTCAGCTGATGTAAAGAACTGTACAATCTATGTTGGCCTGTTCCCATGCAATGAATGTGCAAAAATGATAATTCAATCTGGTATTACTGAAGTTGTTTACTTATCAGATAAAAATGCACACAAACCCATGTACATTGCATCTAAGAGGATGTTGGATGCAGCAGGTGTTAAATACTGGTGGGTATTTGTGCCTCTGAAAATAATAATAATATCTTTATTTCAGGCAACAAAGAAAGCATACAAACCCCTCAAAATGTCTAATTTACATAAAACATTCTTAATAAAACGTTCACACCGAGCCGATTACGTATATAGGCGCGGTGTCGCATGTCAGCCTTCCTATGAACTTACTGGAAAAGACACCCTTCGGCCAAAGCCCTGTATCCATAAATAGTGAGTAGAGACCAAAATTCACATAACAACGAGACCAACTTCTGGACCCTCAAGCAGATATCGAATTCCTGTAACTTTGCCACACCCTCGGCTATGCAACTATGAACTACATAGTTAGCTAACATTCAAGTACACAAAGTGCTAGTATTTTATTATATATGCTACACAAACACAAAATATTATCTCTTACAATGGCCCGAAAAATTAACCAACTACCTAAAGAACAAAATTTATTAAAGAATTACATATGAAATGGAAGATTATACTTCCTCACTGTGATCAATGTCCCCACAATCAGTTTAAGGCTTCTTTGCAACAGTGGACTGTGTGGACAGGTTGATCAGCTCTAATTATAGTTTTGCAAAAGATAAGCTTCTCAAGTGGAGGGGCCACGGACCGGCAAACGCAGCGTCGACGTCCTAACGTCCACCAACAAAATGGGCTGACGACCATGTGAAGACCGCAGGACGACGGCGGATGCGGGTCGCTTCCAACCGCAATAACTGGAAATCCATGAGGGAGGCCTATGTCCAGCAGTGTTACCGTTCTACGGTTGAAATGATGATGACGAAGAGATAAACTAAGCAAAGCATGGAAACTACAAGTAGGTAGATGGTTAATGGAATCTAAGATTGAAATCTTTGAATAGAAAACCTAATTTTATTACATGTGATTTGTTTTTTTCAATCCATTTTTAAGTAGTCATTTAGAAATTAAGGATGCATACCTAAAAAAATTCCGGATTCAGTCGGGATTTGAACCCGCATTTATCAGACGCCCACCTTAAGACCAATTCACTAGAGTACCTATTATATATATTTTTCATGTCTTTCAAGCATTTATTTGATCTAGCTAGGTATGCTTAGTGTGACACTTTAAAAACTCAAAACTTATATATTTCTTTTACAGGCAATTGAAACCAAAGCAAAGCAAAATAGAAATAGATTTGGGCGTCGTTGACTGGGAAAACATGAGTCCTAGCAAATCAGAATAACTCATGAAATTGACAGACGAATAATCTAAGCAACGGCGTGGCGCATGGCGTGGCAAGTTAGATTGATAATATGTACATGGGTCGAATTGACGGCGGATCGAGATGCAGATATATGAGAGAAACCTTGCCCAGCAGTGGGACACGGCTAATTTTTGTTGGCTGACATTCCATAATGTCCGATGAGGAATTGGCATTAGGAAGTCTGGAGTTCCATTTTGCTGTGTGCATCTAATTCGTGCCGATAACGAACATTTCTTGTGTGATATTAGTTAATATTATAGTAGATCTTAAAAATATTAAATCTCGATTTTTGTGATTAACGCAAAATTCATAATAGGTACGGGAATAACTAATTCCGACACGTTTAGATTTTTCAAGAAAATCATCATTATGGGACTGAATGCCCGTCCGCGCGTGCACGTTGGATGATAAGTACATCTAGTCAACCAATGAAAGTGCTAGGAATAAAAACAAGTGTTTGTAAATAAAATTTTATTACTTTATGTACAAGATAACAGAGACACTCTGCTTACAAACTTGACTACGTTATCAAACGTAGCTGTATACAAAAAATAAGTCAAACCATTGGGTGAACAAAAACCAGCTTCACTGAAGATGAAAATTCTTGTCAAAACAAAGGTTGTCAAAAGAATTTTACTCAAATGCCATGCATTGCTGTTTCAATTATTATAATTGAAAATTTTGTGCCTTGAAATGTAAAACTGAGATATTTGCAAGCATGCAAACAATTTAACTAAGATTCGAATTTTCCTGATTTACTTACATTAATAATATTTTATGAATGCATTTTTAACCATTGACAAAATAAAAATACTTATTATGCAACATGTATTTCATTCCGTCATTTGTAGTTAAATAAGGAAAGCGCTATGAAAGCGAATTAGTTTGGGTTTACATGAAATACCATCTGGTAAAACCAACAAAAGGTAATCCACAATTATAAATTTATTGTCCAAACTTTACACATATCTACAACAAAAATGATTTAATCCAACGAAGTTTTACAAATAAACTTACAATCAGTCAATAATGACAAGGGGAGTTGTAACAATATTTTACAAAAGAAACTTAATCATTATTATTTACAAAGCGTACCCGGTTGTAGCGGTACCAACTAATATTTACCATATTGAAAGTATCCATTATGTACGGTATATTATTATTTCTAATTCCTATTTTACATAATGATGAACACTTGAGGCCACACTTGGTGTTAGTTTTTATGAATAATACAGACGTTATTGAACACACATCAGAATTCGATCAATCTATGACCTAAGTTGTAAGCAGTTTGAGAAAATACGATAACTCGATCGTAGATGCATCGAATACTGAAAACGGCAATGGAAACAAACTGGATTTAGCATTATCGACCAAGAGAACAGTTTTAGCCATTTAAATGGCAGAAGCGAGATCGGGTTAGAATTGATCCTATGGTTGATAAGAGATAGATGTTGTTTACGCGCGTACTAATAAAGCTCTTATGCAGTTTAAACTTTAAACTCGGAAATATATTTTACAACACGGATTTGAATTACCTATGTGAGATGTTACTCGTAGTTGATGAAGGAACCGAGACAGCAATGATTTAGTTAGATTATGTACCAAGGCAGTATAATACTTGCCAATCGACTCGCGTTTAGTTTAGTAGTAAGCAAGATTAGTTACTTTAATTTACTTATGTTTTTGTGAAAAACTAATAGAACACCATATTGTATTGGTATGCTGGTCATACAATGTACTAGTCATTCATTTTATTAGTTCACGCGTAAACCAAATGTTTCTGACAAAATATTACATTTCAGTCCTAATGCCTAGTTCACACGAGGCCATCGCTGGCTGCCAGTCTCACTGGCAGCCAGCGCTGGCTTGTTATTTGCCTTGTGTAAACAGTTTTTCAAGCCAAGCCAGCGCTGGCTGCCAACGCTGACGAGAATAGAGCGCCCGTCTATTTTTCAAGCCAGTGACCTCCGCCCGTATCGACCCCCGCGCCAGCGTTGCGGACACGTGTAGATGCATCACGCCAGTCACTGGCGAATGTACGCAGGGTGTGTGTTGTTTTTGTTTTGGCGGTTGGTTAGATGGTTTTACCAACCAACCAACCGCCAACCTGTGAACCTGAGAAGGATCTTCTAATCTTAGATGTTTCAGCAACAAAGCAGAAGCTCCAGTTATAGGTCTATCGCTTAACCATTTTCTTATCCAGTCGTTTTTTTTTTCTAATATATCAATCAACTATTATTATAATAGTGCAGAGATGTTGAACAGACTTTGCCGCAAATTCATTATTTTTTAACTTTAAACGTAACTAAAATCCGTGAATGAATGGCCTCGTCTAAACAACAGGGGCCAGGCCAACGCTGGCTTGTCTGCAGGACTGGCGCCAGCATTACTGGCTTCGTATAAACTCTGCTTTAAAAAAAAATTACTGGCTATGAGACGGTGTCACCCGAATATTTCAAGATGATTTCAACTTAAATGTCAAAAAGCAAATTAGCGTTTGTGAAAAATAACTAATCCATAATAATTGTCAAAAATCTATCTAACACTTGATCAGCATTCAAATTTGTCTTATTTTCGCACCAAACTCGTGCAGGTCTAAAATAGTTATAATAAAGTTAAAAAACATTAATTTTATTAGTTTTACATATTTGCAGAAACACCTGCATTAAAATGCCAACTCAACAATTAAAACATTGATACGATATAAACCTTGCCTACGAAACAATAAGCAACGTTCACACGCAGTTCAGTCGAATTCGAGGCAAATGTAACGCGTACATCATAATCCTTGGTATTGCAATATTTGTGACGCCTAATTAGTAGGTACAAAAAAAATAGTTTTCTTCTACTTCTTTAATGGCTTTTTGTGTTTGGTTTTACACAATTCTGTCAGTGTCAAGTTCGTAATCTTTAGAAAAGTCAATTAACAAAAAAAGAACAGTTCTAAATTTAACAATTTTGAATTTACCATCGTATTTAATCATTTCAGCCGTAAAACGTCCACTACTGAACACAGGCCTCCCTCATGGATCTCCAAGAGGGGTAAGTTGCCATACTCACCACGCTTGGCAGGCGGGTTGGTGAGAACAGTACGGGATATTGTTACACGGAAAGATGCTGCTGCCCATCATCCGGAGGTATCCCTCAGCAGGCTCTTACTGCATCCACGGGCATGAGAGGAGGGGCAACATTCTACCCCACGGCATACCATCGTATTTAATAGGATTAATTTTATCTGAAATACCTAACTCAACTTAGTATTAGGAAAAAAGGAAGGTAGAATTCGCGCAAAACTTCACAGGGCTCAAGAAGTTTAGCGCGAACTCTAACAATAGTCCTGTGAATGTCAGTTGTGTTAGAGCGTAATTTATTAGGCAGGAAACTATTATTGACGTTTTTTTTCTTTTAAATGAAAGCGCCTCAATAGCCATAAGTAAAGAAAATTCGAAATTTTGATCGGTATGGCAGTGCCAGTAATAATTCCAGTTAATAAAAAACTATTGAAAATTATATAATTAACAATACAGATGGTTTTTGATCCGAGTTTTTTAAATTTATGAAATAATTGAAATCAAATAATAAACATTATTTGGAATTTATTATATACGCTATCGCCCGTGAATTCGTTTGCGTCACCTGTTTCTGACAAAAGGTATCTACGTATTTGTTAATTTTTTACTTGTAAGAATTTTAAAATTTGAATAAATGCTTAGATAAACTTACTAGCATAAATTACTATTACCTTTTTATTTTAAATTCCAACAATCCGGCTCCAATTAATAAATCAAAATTGAATACAATTGAAAAAGAGGGTGGGTGAGATAGCTTTGTTTAAAATCCAATGATTAATGCAGAACATATATGACTTTGCCAGTTCCGGGCTCCGAAGTTGCGCTGGTCAGCTTCCAGTCTCTCCAGCGATACTTGGCACGGCGAACAGGCCGACGGCCGATCGGTCTACCCAGGTATGCCCTTTTAACGCTTCGATCTTCACCCATTCGCAGTAGAGGCCAAGCCATGGCGAGTTCTCGTATTGTTACAATGAATAGAAGTGAAAGAGAGGTTTCTTCTTCGCTTCTTCCCCAAAAGTTTTCTGAAGCGAACCATGTGCTTTATTCAATTTAAATGTGTTTCGTTTTTCTTTTGTAAATTCACATTTCACAGTAGCTTTTGTGTTCTTGTGAATAAACACTTATACTTTGATTTTGAGGCCAAAACTAGCTTTGGGTCCCTGAGCCAACGGAGTAGGTAAAAGGTAAGGCCTTAACATTTATTAGGTATAGATGATTTATACAGCGTCGGCAACTGGTATTCATGTTGTATGGGACGCTGCAGTGCCTGAGACGTCCCATCTTAGTCAGCTATTAGTCACAGGAAAGAACAGGTAATTACGTCTGAAACTAACTAAGCCGCGGGTCACTTCACGATGTTTTTCTTTTTAAATGTGTCACATAATTTTTCCACTGACTTGACATTATATTAACTTTATGTCAGGTCAGTGGATAAATTATGTGACCAGCAACTTATATTCACAGCAACATCATTACTCAATAAATCCACCACAGTCCGGTTTGACTTATTAATCGGGACCATAAAAGACGGACTTCTAATAATTTCCTCATGGACGACATTCCTTCCGAAACTTGTAACTACTTTGGACACTAAAGTTATACTAAAACAAACTAATACCAATCATACTAATGGCGACCAGCGCTGCTAGAGATTTCGTGTCAGCATTTCTGCTTTACAATACGACTTAATGATAATCAAGTAACATAAATCCGTTTGGTAGAAAGAACACATAAAAAATATTCTCATAAACTCCAATGTACATTAAGGTATGTATTATCAATGTGAACGGTAGCAATTCCCAAAAACCGAAACTAGAGTTGTTACCGAACAAATTACATCTGCCTCAAACGATTCCATCTACTCAATTACTGTCTAAGAATATACGTCATGTATTTAAAAAGGAGAAACTTTCCTTATTATAAAAGCACATGCAATCGGGTGTTTCTTGCGTGAATTAATTCTTAATTCCTTCCCTTCAACGCTTATACGGCTTATCACTCGGCTTCCTCTTATCCGCGATCGAGCTCAAATAATGCATAATCTGATTAATCGGCCCAATATGGATGGAATTTACCAATTTTTATTATTCACCGGATTGCACCAGCCGTAGTGGAGTTAACGTCTCCCGGTTACATGTGTGTTTGTAATGTGTTCTGTTTGCGAAAGTTTACATTTAATCAAAGTAGTTAAAATGTCGTCGGAGCCTCTCAGTTGGCCGCGACCTCCTTCGGGCCGTTGGAGCTATCTTCGATGACGTCACTCTCCTCGAACTCCTTCGGGGGCGCGGGCGGCTTGAACGCGAGGGCGTGGGGGAAGCGCGCGGCGCAGGCGGCCACGTAGTCGACGATCTCCTGCTCGCACGGCCCGAAGTCGCCCTGCTTGAGACTCCATAGGACGTCGACGCAGCCCTGGAAATAGATATTGATTATCACTTCATGAACTATAAATGACGTGGAGTGCCAGAAGAATGTTGCCCCGTCTCTCTTGCCGTGGATGCAGTAAGAAGCAGGGTAGCAGCGTCTTACGTGTATCCTGTATTGTGCTCGCCAACCGGCCTGCCAAACGTGGTATGGCAACAACCCCTCATGAGCAGTGCTTAGAGATCTATGAGAGATGCCTATGTCTAGCAGTGGATGTCCTACAGCTGAGATTAAGGCCTTTGCATCTATTGTAGATGATTTATACGTCTGCAACTGGTATTCATGCTGCAGGAGACGCTGAAATGTCTAGGACATAGATGGATTAGGCTTACCCAGAACCTATATCATCCTCCCAACTTAGTCGGCTATCAGTCAGAGAACAGGTCAATACGTCTGAAGCTGACTAAGTCACGGGTTTCCTCGCGACTTTTCCTTCACCGTTAACCATTAAAACCTTCATATCTTCGAGAATCGCGGTGTGTAGGGGGGCGGGCTATTCTGCCAGTGTCAAGAAATTACTGATGCAACAATAAGTAGCGAGTGACCAATGCAAAGGGCAATGGCAAACCCATGATGATGAACAAAAACGATTTTACGACCTCGGAGCATTAAAATACGTGTTGACAATGACATTCAGAGTGTAGTTAATCTTGTTAAGGGTCAAATGCCAAAAAGATAACAAGCCAATATAATTCCCCCCCCCCCCCCCCCCCCAAACATTCTTCGTTATTGTTCCCGGTCACCGGCGTCCGCGCGATCCCATGAAGAAGCAAAATTTCGTCGATTACAGGCGTCCGGTGTATCCTTCGAAGGTACCTGTATCTGCCGCCGCCTGCGACGCGCGCGCCGGGCCCGCCACGAACTCGGACGTTAATGTAACTGTATGGAGAGGTCCGTGAAGTGCAGCGAGGTCGCCAGCCGCAGCGCGTCCGCCGTGCTGGCGGGCTGCAGGCGGCACAGCGCGCGCGCGCCCCACAGCGCCGCCGCCTGCGACGCGCGCGCCGGGCCCGCCACGAACTCGGACGTTAATGTACCTGTATGGAGAGGTCCGTGAAGTGCAGCGAGGTCGCCAGCCGCAGCGCGTCCGCCGTGCTGGCGGGCTGCAGGCGGCACAGCGCGCGCGCGCCCCACAGCGCCGCCGCCTGCGACGCGCGCGCCGGGCCCGCCACGAACTCGGACGTTAATGTACCTGTATGGAGAGGTCCGTGAAGTGCAGCGAGGTCGCCAGCCGCAGCGCGTCCGCCGTGCTGGCGGGCTGCAGGCGGCACAGCGCGCGCGCGCCCCACAGCGCCGCCGCCTGCGACGCGCGCGCCGGGCCCGCCACGAACTCGGACGTTAATGTACCTGTATGGAGAGGTCCGTGAAGTGCAGCGAGGTCGCCAGCCGCAGCGCGTCCGCCGTGCTGGCGGGCTGCAGGCGGCACAGCGCGCGCGCGCCCCACAGCGCCGCCGCCTGCGACGCGCGCGCCGGGCCCGCCACGAACTCGGACGTTAATGTACCTGTATGGAGAGGTCCGTGAAGTGCAGCGAGGTCGCCAGCCGCAGCGCGTCCGCCGTGCTGGCGGGCTGCAGGCGGCACAGCGCGCGCGCGCCCCACAGCGCCGCCGCCTGCGACGCGCGCGCCGGGCCCGCCACGAACTCGGACGTTAATGTACCTGTATGGAGAGGTCCGTGAAGTGCAGCGAGGTCGCCAGCCGCAGCGCGTCCGCCGTGCTGGCGGGCTGCAGGCGGCACAGCGCGCGCGCGCCCCACAGCGCCGCCGCCTGCGACGCGCGCGCCGGGCCCGCCACGAACTCGGACGTTAATGTACCTGTATGGAGAGGTCCGTGAAGTGCAGCGAGGTCGCCAGCCGCAGCGCGTCCGCCGTGCTGGCGGGCTGCAGGCGGCACAGCG
Organism: Pasiphila rectangulata; assembly: GCA_963082625.1. Lineage (NCBI taxonomy): Eukaryota > Metazoa > Arthropoda > Insecta > Lepidoptera > Geometridae > Pasiphila > Pasiphila rectangulata. The sequence goes on from OY720253.1 coordinate 12,484,835, forward strand.
CGCGCGCGCCCCACAGCGCCGCCGCCTGCGACGCGCGCGCCGGGCCCGCCACGAACTCGGACGTTAATGTACCTGTATGGAGAGGTCCGTGAAGTGCAGCGAGGTCGCCAGCCGCAGCGCGTCCGCCGTGCTGGCGGGCTGCAGGCGGCACAGCGCGCGCGCGCCCCACAGCGCCGCCGCCTGCGACGCGCGCGCCGGGCCCGCCACGAACTCGGACGTTAATGTACCTGTATGGAGAGGTCCGTGAAGTGCAGCGAGGTCGCCAGCCGCAGCGCGTCCGCCGTGCTGGCGGGCTGCAGGCGGCACAGCGCGCGCGCGCCCCACAGCGCCGCCGCCTGCGACGCGCGCGCCGGGCCCGCCACGAACTCGGACGCGATCTGGAGCTCGCTGCGACCGGACACCATCTGAGAATGTACAGGAGTCACAATCATTACATGTACCAAACATCACTCCTCTATAACGAATGCAAGGTACTGACAATGAGGCAATTACTGATGCAGCACTAACTTAAATGTGTACATTTATATAAAACCAAGACTTAAAGACAACATTTATTTAACGCAACCCTGGAAACTGCTTTCGCCCACATTTCAACTTTTTTTTGTTCCATACCATTTTAATAAAATAAATAAAAATATAACTATTCGTGACACAACGCCGTAAGAATAAAGTAAAAAATACCTTCAATAATGAATTATTTACAAACAGTTAACCTTTTAAAAATCTCTCAGTAATAATCTCCAACTTTTACAAGACTTGTTAAATATCTCACTAATATAATAGGCTGAATGTTTGTTTGTATAGATGTCCATACATCTATACAAATAACCATTCAGCCTTCAATTAAAAATGTTTGATACCTTTTCATGCAAAAACTAGGATACGGAACCAGTGTGTCTACCATGAGTTGTCACTGTTAGCCTCCCGTTACTACAGCAGTAATAGTACGTTACTATGACATCTGTCAAATTCGTAACTCATGGTACCAAATTCTATTTTCATTCGAAAATATGGCCACCAACATGGCCAGCCAAACAACATAAGAATTTATAAATTAACTTGACACTGGCGGAATTGTGTAAAACCAAATACAAAAAGCCATAAAATAAAAAGACAAGACAAATTAATTCTAAGCCCAAATGTAGCCCAAACTACAGTCGCTGTAGTATAGTTTACTGCGTATTTTAGTAGAATAGAATAGACATTTATTCAGTTCACAAAAATAGCACAGACATAATACATTACATAACACATTTATCTTAGTTTAGAGGTATATATAACAGTAGTTAGGAACATAAAAGAGAATAAATTGGTAAAAAAAAACAACAAAAAAATAAAAACATGAAACAAATTATGAAAAAAGACAGACTATAGAAAACTTATTAATTACATTATTGAACCAATACCATTATATACACTGAATAAGGGTAGGTACAACTGTAGTACCGAACTATCCGCTAGAGGAGCTGTACAAGTTTTCATATATTTTTTTAACTACTCTCGCTAGACACATAGACTTTATTTTTATCCGGTTAGAACGCATGCGAAGCGGCGGGCACAATCTAGTAACGATATATAATGGGTGCAGGCCGCTTCCGGCTGCGAAACTTGGAAGTCCATAAGGGAGGCATACGTCCAACAGTAGGGGTCCTATGGCTGTAATGATGAAAATTATGAATGATGATAACAATATATAAAGATCATAGACAAAGTAGGCACATTAACCTCCGAAACAATGGAACTTACCTCCAACTCTACTAAGCCGTTTGAAGTTTGACAACTGTCATCTAAAAAGTAGATCTCACTAATGTCTTATATTTGAGCCCACAATGGGAAGCCTAAGATGAGCAGTTCTCCAGTTATGGCTGTTTGAAGTTTGACAGCTATCATCGAAACAGTAGATCTCATCAATGCCTTTAATTTGAGCCCACAACGAGAAGTCTAGGGAGAGCAGTTCTCATGTTATGACAGTTTTAGTTTTGACAGCTGTCATCAAAAAAGTAGATCCTATTAATGCTCATTAGTAGCCTTACGAAATCATGTTTTTTTCCAAGGATCAAAGCATACTGTAATTTTTGATGTCGTTTTTGACAGTTGCTAGCCTAAATAAACAATGAGAAGAATGATATCCTTAACATGTTCAGGTTGGGTTTCACACGATTGGAATACGTTGTAGAAATTTATTCCCAGAAAGTTTTTTTGTTTATTGTTTTTTGTTTATTTTTTTGTTATTCCCATCATGTAACAGTGTTACAAGATGTAAGTGGTACAGGACGAGAACCCTTCATGACGGCGGCCATGTCGGGGTGCAGCGCCGGCGTCGCCTCGGCCAGCCACCGCAGACAGCGCAGCGGCAAGCGGGCCTGCGCGCTAGAGGACAGTGCCCTACACTCACAGGTGCCATCTCGGCGCTGATGACGGCGGCCATGTCGGGGTGCAGCGCCGGCGTCGCCTCGGCCAGCCACCGCAGACAGCGCAGCGGCAAGCGGGCCTGCGCGCTAGAGGACAGTGCCCTACACTCACAGGTGCCATCTCGGCGCTGATGACGGCGGCCATGTCGGGGTGCAGCGCCGGCGTCGCCTCGGCCAGCCACCGCAGACAGCGCAGCGGCAAGCGGGCCTGCGCGCTAGAGGACAGTGCCCTACACTCACAGGTGCCATCTCGGCGCTGATGACGGCGGCCATGTCGGGGTGCAGCGCCGGCGTCGCCTCGGCCAGCCACCGCAGACAGCGCAGCGGCAAGCGGGCCTGCGCGCTAGAGGACAGTGCCCTACACTCACAGGTGCCATCTCGGCGCTGATGACGGCGGCCATGTCGGGGTGCAGCGCCGGCGTCGCCTCGGCCAGCCACCGCAGACAGCGCAGCGGCAAGCGGGCCTGCGCGCTAGAGGACAGTGCCCTACACTCACAGGTGCCATCTCGGCGCTGATGACGGCGGCCATGTCGGGGTGCAGCGCCGGGGTCGCCTCGGCCAGCCACCGCAGACAGCGCAGCGGCAAGCGGGCCTGCGCGCTAGAGGACAGTGCCCTACACTCACAGGTGCCATCTCGGCGCTGATGACGGCGGCCATGTCGGGGTGCAGCGCCGGCGTCGCCTCGGCCAGCCACCGCAGACAGCGCAGCAGGCAGTCGTGCAGGTGCGGGTTACTGCTGTCGAGCCGCCACGCGCGCTTCAAACTCTGCAGCATCAGGAGGGGTTTGTCTGGAACGAGAATCGTTTTAGTTTATCCATGATCATGGTGTGTGAAGCTGCGCTAAAATATCCGGAAACTCAAAAGACTTGAATGGAAGATTATGTTAAAATGTTGCAATAAGATAGTCTCAGATGTTACGACGTTTTAGATGTCACTTATTTGCAACGTTAAACAAAACATTCGTTTCAAATCTGTAAAAAATATATATTCAGGCAGAACTTAATAATCACTGCATTTTTACATATGCAAATAATCATACCGTATACAATTGATGAATGGATAAGGCTTACACATTTTATTGTTTACTATGTTACTGTAACTGTCAACCCGAATCATTCCATTATTGGGCAAAGGCCTCCCTCCACTTTATCCAGTACCTTCAATCCACAGCTAATTCATCCTGTGTTATGGAACAGGCCAGTTCAAAGCGCCACAGTCTACGGAGCCTGCCACGCTGCCTTCTTGCCGTGTCAGTGCTCTATGTGGTGATTATTTTGGCCCTCAGGTGGTGTACGGTAAACATGGCAGGCCGGCTGAGCGTATTTTCTGCGCGTGTACGCTTGCTTCCATACCCGCGTATGGGACGGCATTTTTTTTATATACTGAGGATATCATTTACGTTTGCTTTGAGTGGATTGGGCACTTGGTGCCTTTTTTTCAACATTTAGTCACTTTCCACAAGGCTCATCACCATCATCAGCCCACGTTAGTCCATAGATATCTCATACATAGATATCTCATATCTATGCCCAGCTCAGGCACTCTTATTCACTTTAATTGGTCTCTAATTAAAAATTATACTCCTGCAGTTAGCCCAAAGCTAAGCAATAAAGTAAAGAACTTACCTTTCCTATAATAAATTTCGAAGGCCATTAAATGTGTGTCTATCCTATCCGCAGCCAATACCCGCAATGGCTGAAGGAACTTCAGTGCCTGTTCTAACGGATCTTCTACCTGAAAACATACAATAATCAAAGTTATTATGAGCAAAGAAATTGGTGTGAAATAGGAATTACAACTACGTAACTAAAATAATCTGTACTAAGCAGCCGCGGCGACGCAGTCTATGTCTGTCTGAATGTAATGGGCTTCTATCACATACGGCTCATGTGTCAGGAAGACATAGGTAGCACTAGATTCTTCACAGAATATGGTATACCCCCCATGACGACAAAACCTCAAATATTAGGGGGATCCTCGTACAAGAAACCTTAAGGTGGTACGGTATACTCTCGCTTGGCAGATTTTAGTATTTAATTCTGCTCCAACGCACGCGCCGAAGGGCAGAAACCGAGTACTAAACAAAGACGGTTTATTAAAATAGATGAGGCATTCTGTCAACAGTGAAAATAAACATAGCTTGACGATTGTTTATTATCGTGCAAGAGAATCGTGAGTTGTCAATGACATAACAACAATATTGCATGCCTTACAACAGACCCCTTGAGCGATGGCCATTGTAACACTACAAATAGAAACGCAGCTAAATGGCTATTTGACAGTAACTTCATAGCCAAATAAGGCGAGAAGCCAGATAGAGGGCACGGCGCGGGATTGGCGCACCGCTTATAACTTTTCCCTCGTACATTAGGTATGCAACATTTTGTAGCCTACCACCGGCGCGGCGCCCCTCTCTACAGTCTAATCCTGCAGATTTCAGTTGACAGCGTCAATTTAATATTAAAAGTCTGGTAAGCCTCGAGGCATTCCACTTAGCGCACCCATATGAACCGCACCAAAACGGAGCGAAGATCTTTTGATTATCTTTAGAAAAATTAAGCCTAGGATTTTTTTTCCAAATGTTAAATCATATCGTAATTCCTGACAGTTCCTGCCATTTTTTGACGATTTTATGACATTTACTGTAATTTATGACTTATACTGTCATTTTGAACTTTAACTGACAATTTTGACATGTGCCAAAAATAAAATGACGATCGGCCATATTTGGTTTAGTATGTACTGAATGATTAAATAAAATAAAAACCTGTCTAAGTCCAGATCCGCCCTGGGGACAACAGTACTTAAAATATTTTTCGAAAGTAAGTTCCGATATCTCATCATCATGATGTATCCGTGAAAACGAAAGTAAAGTAAATTTGTTCTCGATATGAACCTAAAACAGTTATTACTAGAAGGCTTGCTGTTTAAGTCGTGTACTATGGCACTAAGTCTTTAATTGCATTATTACAATGTCCCTTGTCGCCTTAGCACTGATTGGATATTATTTATAACTATGAAACGAAATGTAACCTTTAGGCTAAATATAACCATTAAAATATAGGTCGAATCTACTTCCTAATAGGCAGGAAGTGAAATGTATGCTATTGTAGGCTTATGTTATTGATTACAATGCATTATGTAGAATTGTAACCTATGACTACATGCAATGCTCAATCATATACATATATTTCCTGATCACAATTGTTAGAATATGAGTGGATGATTATAGTTCTTTACAGTGAAGTACATTAGTATAGTGGGCCTTTGGTCACTTTTGTTGCTTTTTTAGAAATATATCGGGTTTATTTGCTTCTATGTAACCCCGACTAGAATTATAATATAAATGTTAATGTACGTTTGTTAGTTGGGTTCGTTCACAACTAAAATTGTCTCAAAGATAATTGACGAACTTTGGCACGGATTTTGCACGCCATGGGGATGAATTGACATGAATTCAAAATTTAAATAAGTCACCTCTGTTTCGTACGAATAAAGTTCTTGAATCTACTTTTCATCCGGGCAGAGTATGGGGTAAGTCATCATCATTGGTCTATATCACCGATAATCACATCCATTATAACATCGGAACCTAATGGTGACTTATTAAGACAGTTTTCTTCATATATTGATAGGCGTTCTCAAGCTGTCGTTGCTAACAATTATAGAGGTATATCCAGTTGGGTTACAATCCCAAGCGGTGGTCCCCAGGGATCCTTACTAGGACCGCTTCTTTTCGGGATCTTCGTCAACGATATTTCTGCGTGTTTCCATGCCTCTAGGCTACTATGTTTCGCTGATGATATGATTTTTTTTAGAAATATAGTTAGCGTCACCGACGCTGATGAACTTTTAAAGGACTTAAGACACTTGGACACCTACTGCATTGAAAACAAACTAGACCTAAATCCGTCCAAGTGCTCAATAACCACATTCACTCGCAAGATTAAATCTATAGCTGCGTCTTACACTCTTAAAAATCAAACCCTGCGTCTCACTCACACACACCACACGGGACCTAGGTGTCATCCATGATTCTAAACTACTAAGTGACGATCACATTTCTCATGTTACAAAAAAAGCTAACAAAGCATTAGGTTTTATTATGAGAAGTTCTAATGGGTTTAAAAAAGACAAAACATTAAAAATACTCTATTGCACTTTTGTCCGTAGTATTTTGGAGTATGCAAGTAAAATATGGAATCCGAAGTACATCTACATATATTTCACGAGTGGAGCGAATATATTGAACACGCAACAGAAATTCATCAAATTCTTGTTTCAAACTTCATATCCCTTATATTTCTGATAGTTACTTGTATAATTGCAAACGTTTCCACCTTCTGCCACTATTTACTAGACACGACATAGCCGACATAACATTTCTCTTAAAAATATTAACCAACTCCATTGACTGTCCAGAGCTACTCAGCAAAATCAATTTAAACGTTCCCTCTAAGCGCGTGCGATATCCAACCCTCAATGTTCCATTCACTAACACCAACTATTATAGACAAAGCTCGTTTATAATTAGAGCGTGCACGGGTCGGAATAAAGTTTGCAAAGATAACGATAACATTGACCTTCATTGCACGAGTGTGCATTCGGCAAGGCGGCTGCTTCTTTAATGATAATTTAGAGTATGTATTTGTTGTCAATTTATGTTTATAACTTTTCCCTTATGGGAATCTTTCAACATGACTGAGCAGTGCTTTTTGCTCACTCAGTCAACATTAGGAAACAGGCGACTCTTAACTATTGCTTAGTTTGAGAGAAGTTTATGGGAGGGTTTATTCTTCTTTTTTTTGTTGTTTTTTGTTAATTAGGTACATTGTTTTTATAGGTAAATGTATATTTTGTCTCCATAGATAGCTAAATTCAACCACTCTTTAACTTAACTTGTTTTTTTAAATTGTATGTTTGTATAGCGTATTTGTTTAGCCGTGAAGACCAGGCATTAGCTTTTTTGTTGATAGATACTTATAACTTATTTTTTAATTATATAAGCTGTAGGCATTCCATAAAATAAATAAATAAATATCAGTTCACTGTTGGACATAGGCGTCTCCCAATTTGCACCATTTTACTATGTATTTAGCTTGCGGTTCGCAATTCATCACTCCATCTAACTACGCTTGCCGAGACGCGGTTTCCACGCAATAACTCGTTCACCCCATTAATATCGCATCTTCGGCAGATATGGCTGGGCCATTGGCACTTCAGTTTGATATGTCGATGACTGGTCCTGTTTATCGACTGGACCTCATTGCGTTTTTTTTGCTTCAGAGAGACTCCGAGCATTTCATGCTCTATTATCCGCTGGACGACTTTAAACTAGTGGTAGAATAAGTGCACATAAAATTATAAAATACATTTTTCAATGACTCCGTCGCTTCATTCGCCAGCTTAGTAGGCGTGTTGGCGAGCGCCGTACGGGATGTTGACAGACGACGAAAAGACTGCTGCCCATCTTCCATAGGTAACTCTTGCCAGATTTTTACTGCATCCCCGGAAATGCGGGGCAACATGCTGCTACCGGCACCCCACCGCGGCAGATAGATAGTGACTTACTCTCGCTAATTTGTCAGGTATAAGCTCGTCCAGCTGTGGTGCCTCGGGATCCCCGTTCTCCGCCTGCGCCCGCGCTTTGTGATGTTGCTCCCGTTTCACCTGGAACCACAAAAAAGTTTTATAGACCGGTTCCATCGTATCTAATCATCTAAATCCTTCGTAGGTATCTAAATCTTCCAAATCCTTCGTATTTAATCGATACAAATTGTGATGTCAAAAAAACTGGTTTATAAAAGATATACGTAATACGATACTTACGACCAAAATACTATTTTTCGTTTGCCTGTCTTTCTGTATGTCTGTCTGTTCGTTCCAGCTAATCTCCGGAAGAGCTGGTCAAAATCGACGGGACTTTCACTGGCAGATAGCTGTTTTTTTATAAGGTATAACTTTAGATTATTTTCTAGAAAAATAATTAGGGTTCGTCATAAAAATAATAGCGCGTTCAAAGCCCCGGCTAGTTATAATAAACAATTACACACATCACCACCAAGCATACCAGATGATTCATATAATACTTAAATATATTTTCGTATAAACATACATGTAATGTACATATGCCGTGGGGTGCCGGCTGTAGAATGTCACCCCTCCTCTCATACCCGTGGATGCAGTAAGAATCTGCTAAGGGATATCTCCGGAAGATGGGCAGCAGCGTCTTTCCGTGCAAGAACATCCCGAACTGCGCTCACCAACCCGCCTGCCGAGCGTGGTGAGTATGGCAACAACCCCTCATGCACTTGGATCTCTAAGTCAATGAGGGAGGCCTATGTCCAGCAGTGGACATCTTACGGCTGTAATGATGATGATGATGATAAACATACATACATATGAGACACAAAAACACCCAGACTAGGGTCGAAAAAGTGCAGTTAATACAAAACATTTGTTCCGCAGAGAGAATTAACCCTCCTGGCGTGTGCTTAAACCAACCAAGCCATGGGGGTCGTCGTATTAAGGTGCAATTTAAGACGCAGAAATAAAATGCGTCGTAGAAGCTACTACTACAAAACTTTAAAATTATCGTTTTTGGTTTTCGTAAGTCCAAAAGACTTTCTATATATTTCATTTTACTCTATTTACTCCGAGTGTATGGCGGTGAATTCATATGATTTTAATTGGCTAATTTAGAATGATACTCATACAGCCCATCTCTGCCGTAGGACGTCCACTGCTGCCTCGCTCATGGCTCTCCAAGTGCGATCATGACGGGGTTGTTGCCCTACTCACAACACTTAGCAGTACGAGTTCTAAATACACGGAAAGACGCTGCTGCTATCTTCCGAAGGTATCCCCCTTGGCAGATTTTTACTACATCCACGGGCAAGAAAAGTTATTGTTTACCTGGACTTGTGCTTGCAGAGCGCTCTCCTGTTCCGCTTTACGTTTCGCTTTCCTCTGTTTATTCCTAAGTTTCTTCAGTTCTGAGGGCGCTAGGTTTTCTGTGGACAAGCAAAACAAATTGATTAATTTAATTTTACGAAAACTGGAAAAACTGTCTGAAGCCGTCTAAGCCACGGGATTTCTCATGATGAACTTGAGTAAAATGTAATTTTTTTTATGAATGAAAGATTGATTGTTGAACTGCCGCTATCGGACCCACGGCCTTTGAATCGAAAGCCTGGGGTACATACTACTCGGCGAACACGGCTTACAAGCTAGAGAGATTACATTTATTTAATACCACTGACGTTTTCAGAAATAAAAGGAATCTGGTATCAAGTTGTAGAAAGCGGTCCCCCTCGTATACCTTGGTTTGTAAATAGTAAATTTAAGAGATGCCTCATTGTAACAGCTCTTAGGCTGCGTGCAGGACACATGCCTCTCTCTAAATTTAACCATCTTATGAAAATTTTGGATTCTCCTAACTGTGAGTTGTGGAGTCAAAGAGGATGTCTACCATCTACTGGTGGAATGTGTTCGGAGCCAGTCTCTGAGAACACAGATGCAAACCCAGTTTAATCTGAATTTATTGGAAATTGGTATATTTCAAAGAATCCTAGCTGTGCCGCTGAGCGCGGCGGCCAGCACTCTTTGTAAATTAGCGTATGATATATTAGTATAAGTCTGCGTTTGTTAGCTTTGTACATAATTGAATTTAGTTACAGGACTGGCATAGTCGCTGCGCGACTAAAAGTCCTTTGAATTTATTGAATAAAAAAAAAAAAAACCACTGACGTTACCCTGAGTCAGACCTCAAGGTCAATAACCCCAACTTAGTCTTAGCTTAACGAAGACTTCCAATGGATTCAGGCATTCAGTCGTCACAACTCGAAGAACTAGGCCATGCTCTGGTCAGGGTAATTTGAGTAATTTCATTAACTCGCTCACAAATTAAAACGCGACCAAACAAGGTTGCAGAAAAGAGACGAAAAATGTGACCATGGCTGTATTATAAGTATTGTGTCTACTAAAGCAAAACGACCGACTGTACTACACTACAATCATCATCATTTCAGCCGTAAGACGTCCACTGCTGGACATAGGCTTCCCTCATGGATTTCCAGTTATTGCGGTTGGAAGCGATATGCATCCACCGTCGACCTACGGTCTTCACCAGGTCGTCAGCCCATCTTGTTGTGGACGTCCTACGTTTGCGGGTCCGTGGCCTCCACTCGAGAACATCGGCCACTCCATCGGCCATCTGTTCATATTCAATGTGCCTCTAACGATTCGGTGATCACGTCCGGTTTTCACCCTGTGAATCACATCATTGAATACCCGTTTCTTGTTGGTCAAGATGAAATCAATCTCATTTCTCGTGGAACCATCGGGATTCATCCAGGTCAATTTCCTGTGAGGCGGCTTCTAGAAGAAAGAGTTATTCATAGTTCTTTTTTCTTCAAAAAATCGGCCAGCCACTGTCCCTTGGTGTTTCGTTGCCCATACCCAAATTGCACCACTCTCAACTCATCATCGCTTCTCTTGCCTAACTTTGCATTGAAGTCCCCATAACAACAGTGAAGTGAGTGTTGTTCGTATGTATGGCTCTGCTGATGTCCTCATACATAGACTCTACTTCTTCATCTGGGTGTGACGAGGTCGGCGCATATGCCTGAACGACCTTCAGCGAATATCGCTTAGATATTCTGAGTATTAGCTACGCGACCCTGTTCGACACACTGTCGATGGTGATAATGTTGTTAACGAGTGACTTGTGAACGGGAAACCCGACACCACCTTGGGACTGTTGTTTGCCCTCCCGGTAGTAGAGTAGATTACCGGAATTAAGGGATATCGTGTCCTCGCCCTCTCTGCGGACTTCTGATAATTCGAAAATGTCCCAGTGTAACCATTTCTTCTACCAGCTCAACGATCTTATCGTCTGTCCTCAAAGTACGGATGTTTTGTGTTACTAAGGCCAGTGGTCGTCGTTGGGGTTGGTAGCCGTTCGTCTCCCGGGGATTCTTAGTACCCCTAGCCCCGCCGTTACCGTGGCTGCTACCGTAGCCAGGACTAACGGGGCTGCCGGGGACTCGGGGCCTGGTCCTTGGTTGCACAATCATGAGGGGTTGTTGCCATACCCGCCACGCTTGGCAGGCGGGTTGGCGAGCGCAATATAGGATGTTTATGACGCGGAAGATGCTGCTGCCCATCTTCTGAAGGCATCCCTTAGCAGATTCTTACTGCATCCACGGGCAAGAGAGGAGGGGTAACATTCTACTGCCGGCACCCCACTACAATAAAACTTGAATATTGATTGGCCAAGCGTGGGAATTATGGATATCCGCCTAGAATTTCAAGAGGCAAATATGCATCTGTGGACTGTTTTTACTGTTGATTTTATTATGTGAACAATGGCGACCCTAAAAAGCTCTGATTAAGCCAGACCGCTAGCAGCATGCTAGCATGAGCAAGTTCGATCTGGCTTTATCAGATACGACACGAGTAGAGTTAGTCCGAAAATAAATCTAGCCCTGGGGTAATGTAAGAAAGTTAACAGCTATAGAATAATCGTTGCTGGTTGATAACCTTCCATGGCGAACGTTGACGCGCCTCAATACGCAATGTAGAGCGTCAGCCACGCTTCGGCGGACGGCGTGCTCTACACGCGTAATCGGAGGGCGTTGACGTTGACACAATTCGCGTAATTTACGTAATCACTCATAATCAAACAGGTAATCGATAATGACGAATTTAAATTCATAGCCTCATGCGCAGGCCTACGATAAACTTTAGCAGCTGTGTTTTTCTTTGCTTTATTAATAGCTTAGAATCCACGTGATGCCTGTAGAGGAGTTTGTATGCCTCTATTAAGTCCACGGCTGGACATAGGTCTCCTCAAATCTACGTCATCTCACCCTGGCTTGCCGCATCCAGCGTCTGCTAGCGACCGTTTTCAAATCACCACTCCTAGCTGTTTTGGTCTAAGTACGTTTTAGCATGGATTACGATTTTAATTAATTGGGCATCCTGCTTTTAATAATAGTCCGAGATTGGTCATGTAACCTTGACTAACATTGGAACTTGACCGACATAAACTGGTTAAATTTTGGTGGTTCTGGTTATCGATATCAATTAAATTTGAAATCCTTCCTTTCGCGAGAATTTGAAAACATATAGACACTGTATACGTTGACATCGATGGTAATTTAACATTAACAGAACGACTTCTGCTGGCAAGTAACTGAAACTGCCTACAAGTAGCTAATACGTTTGTTCTCGTATTACCTGTACTTGTAGTTTTGTTTAAGCCAAGAGTTTACTCAAAGCTTGACTATTTCCCAAGTACATAACAAAACTGGTAATCTCACTGGCTGTACTAAATCAATCTCTATTAGTCCAATTAAGGGTGGTCCACATGACTGTATGTCAGATTGTGCATAGATATCTGTAAAGTATTGGAGCGTGGCAGCGGGCGTCGTGATTTTAGAGCTCGTGTCACGACGGCCGTGTTGATAACATTCAACGTATGAACAGGGACATATTGCTAGATGGATTAGGCTGAATGCACTATAACTTATTATCTGAGCTTACGTTTCTTTAACAACGTATTTCTTACCGAGGGATAAAGATGATTACTTCTTGTCTTCTATTTTCTTAAAATAACACTTAGCCTACAAACCGACGTTAGATCATAGATTAAGCGTAAGTCGGCATAAGTATCTCACAATAAGCTTAACCAGATCATTTATTTTATTCCTTTCTTGTTACTTTTATTCGTTATTTCTGTAATTTATCAATTCTTACTTGGTTATCTTTCACCTAATTGCTTTATTAACCGTCCACTACACCTAAGCATCTTGTGACATCTTCAACTTATTTATCACTGCCACCTGCTTCTCCTCTAGCCTTGAATGGCCACTACCACCAACTTCCATATATAGACCGTGAAAACCTCTTTGAGATGCACTACAAGCGCACAAGTCTTGCAACAGAAATAACTCAAGAACTGCTGTGCACGAGTAGAAACCCAATGGACGTAGCGTATGCCCTGAACGAGATCTACAGTGGCATATACTCATCCAAAACACAAATACGATCAATGAGCCTCGAGACTTACGATGAGTTGCGAATACCCACACTCAGGCTGAGAAGGTGCAAGGAGCACCTTTTCACCATCGAGTCAAGTAAGGAGCCAAACGTAGGATTATGATCAATTTATAATTTTTAATATTAAGCAAGTAAGGGTACGGATGACATTTTGTCTGTAGTTTTATAATTTATGGTTACACTTCTTCAATAATATACCTGCTCATAACTTCGATGATGTAGTTACGGAGACCAAATACAACTCAATTTTGATAGAATTATGGTCAGATTTAATGAAGTAGCGCAAGTAATGTAACTAATCTCCTTGTTTAGATATTGTGTATCAGATCGACAAGAAATAAAAGCTAAACGCCCAATTTGGAATTGTCCATTTGGACTCGCCTATTAAAATTATACCTACAGTTCATTGTATAAATAAATCTGTTAGGCAGGCGGAATCGAGATCAAAAGATAATTTGACTAATAATATCGTTATCAAGATCAATAATTGTCTTGGGGTATATCAAAACGCAATATGATAAAACCAATGCAGAGCAAACTCATATAGAAAAATTTTGATAGAGAACTGTTGGGCACTAACCATTTTATTTACCTCAGGTTTTTATCGCATTTTAGAAAATCTGTTATTCAGTGGTCAACCACGTTAATCCATGCAATTACAAACTTCAACCTACACTTTTACGACGTTTTTAAATCGTATGTATGGATTCCGAAATCAAGACCATTCAGAATAATCTTTCATATATAGAGTGACTGATATGACAACCCGACTACTTATGACAACAATAACACAATCCCACCAACATCATAACTGTCCTCAAGCGTACAATTCATTCATACCGGTCAAGGTTAAATATTTTAATTTGAAACAGTCTCATACAAATAGCAAACAATTGTCCCATGCAGACACAATGGGCGGTTCCATTAGGGCCACTGACCATACAGCATTATTGAGATAGTTTCGCAACGGCCGGCGCGGCGCTTACGACAGCGCGGGCGCATGCCGACTACGGACCGGTAAATAGGGGTGCCGGATAATACGTTATTGTTTATGAGGTTTTGAATCACGATTATTTTAAATTGAGTTCATGTTAGGTTAGTAGGTGTTTAGATCGTAATTACCAACGATACACCTACATTCACTTATTCAGTAGTGTTTTAAAATATAAAGATAAAAGGAAAATACAAAGAAAGAAGTGTTAGCTTAGCAATGATCACATCATTTTTTAATCTAAGGTTTTAAATGGTTAACATATTTACAAGGAAAACCAGGGTTCGTATCTAATGTCTTAACAATATCATCACAGCCGTAGCCGTGTCCACGTCCGCTGCTGGACATAGGCCTCCCTCATAGATTAGATAGATAGATAGAAAATACTTTATAACACTGAAAACAAAGTGGGAATTGGTGGTCTTATCGCTTAAGAGCGATCTCTACCAGAAAACCTTGGGTATATTCTTTTTTTCTATGGACTTATAAATAAAATATATATTTTTTATGTACTTACCTATAAGATCGAGATGCATGGAGGAAATGGGAAGGGGCCTATGCCCAGCAGTGGGATGAGATAGGCTCATATTAATAATAATAATGTACATATAAATAAAATATAAAAATAAATAATGCTGGACAATTCACACAGCATCATTTAGCCCCAAGTTAAGCAGTTATAGGTACTAGATGACTGATATACTTAATACATTATACTTCGTAAATAGATATTTTTTATTATCTTTAGAAAAACATTCAGAACATCCTGAACCAGAATATTTTCATATCGTACAGATATTTGTCCCTAGTCGGGAAACGAACCCGCAACCTCTTGCGTCGCAGGCGGACCATCGCCATGTGCGCCACAGAGGTCGACAAATTTATGATAAGTGAAGGTGTGTATTCTGTTAATCATTTGATACCCAAAATGTAAGCTTTCAAAGTAAGTCCAGCATTATTTATTTACAAGAAAAACGGGAAACGATCGAATCGTATATTATCATTTATTTACACTGCACTATATAAAAATAAACTATTCAAAATCTCCATCAATCAAACGGAAGTTCAATTTGAAAAACCAAAATTTTCTTTATGTCAAGGTGACTTCAGAAATATGTGAATCTAAGACACGGAAGAGTCGGCTCCAAATGTTTTGATATAACGGCTATATTCAAATTCTGCTCATGACATATTGGTAGACGAATAGGAAATGGCGATGTCCTATAATGTAATGGATAACAATGAATAACGGTTCGTTGGATTGAAGAGTTGTTTAATGGGGCGGCCTCATAAGCGCGATGTGGCCGACGTTCTTTAAAGTTTGAGATATCGACGCTTAACGCCTTATTAATAAAATATAGTTCAAAAAACCTATAAAAACACGCTTTAATAGCAAATCGAACTAAAAATCAGACAATAACTTTTAATTTATATTTTATTCAAGTGTTATAAAATATATACTAACTCAATATGTTTCAATAATTAAAAAAAAATTCTGAAATAAAAATAAAGTTATAAAAAGAAAATTAATTTCATTGTAAAAAAAGTGTAAATTACAGTACAGTAAAGTACAGTACTACAACATATAGACTGTATTGTATACATATACATACACCTACCATCATTTAACGTGGCGACGCGTCGCCACGGCATGCGTCGCCAGAAAACGGCATGCGTTGCCACGCCAGAAATCGGTTTTACGTGCAGCTATCACATCAATAAAATCACTAATCCTGACGATCCTAATCAGGACAATGAGATAAGCTTCTCAAAATATTGTATTGTCGGCGGTCGTTGATAAGTCTACAACTTTAAAATAAATCTGATCGCTTAAAGTGGGGCAAAATCGAGCCTCAACGAGTCAGTTACAAACAAGCAAATATACAGGTGAAACTAATAAAAGCGTGTTAAAAAGAACCGCCAAAAGCCTTCCTACATCTACTACGATAATAGTGGCCAGTTGTATTGTGCGCCCTGCAACAGGATCTTTGAAACTAAATTCGGATTTGCTAGGCACATTCGGGCGCATAATCGCCAAACTTAAAGTTTGGTACGCCATCATCGGTTACGACGCGGAGGATACGATGTTTAATTTGACAGCATTATTCAAAAAAAAAATCAAAATCAAAATGCATTTATTTCAGTAACAAAAATAATAATGGGTTTACCGTGGTGGGAACCTCCTTTTAAGTATGAAATACCTGTGTTAGGAGGTTCCGCTCTTCATATCATAAAAATTACATAAAACATTCATGCATGAATTAAAATAAAATAAAACATTCAAAAAAATAAATCTGGAAAGTATGTGTAGTTGTATGTGGGTGAGATGTGTGAATGTGTAGTTGAGTATGGGGATGTGTTGTCTGATATGCAAGGGTGAGGATGTGTGCAGGAGAGTAGGGTCTTCTCCAATAGCGCCAGTCTCGTAGGAGTCTGGGTACCAGAGGAGACCCGTGTGTGATGTGTAGGTATGAGTAAATGTAGTCATGTAAATGTATTAGTAAACATTAGTTGATTATAATGATTATGCGAAAGGGACGAGGGTGTTCAGTATGATACAATTTTACAATTTTTTTTTTTTTTATATTTACTAATAATGATTTTTTCCTGTTTTTAATTATTTACAAGATTAATTATTGAATTAGGCCAAAAAATTCAAAATGGATTCTGTCTCTTCATAGCTCTGTGTTAGCAACCAATTAGATACAATCTTTTTACAGTCATGGTATTGTTTAGGGTAGATATTTAATGTTTTGTTAACTGTATTATAAATATGAGCCGATTGTTTCGAGAATTGGCTACTAGCATATCCAGTTTTAGTGGTGGGTACTTTAGCGACTTTATCTTTTCTTCTCCTCCGTAAAATGTTTTGATCAAAAGCCAGTGTTTTGTGCATTCTTAGGACGATTTGCAGTATTAATTGGAATACCTGATGTATAATTTTAGAACTGCACTTTAAATTATATAAAACGTTAGAAAATAAGGTGTTCATTTGAGATGTAATTCATAAAGAACTCTACAACAATGTTACGAACTGTCATATTAAAGGATTTTGTAAAGAAAATAGATTTTGTGTGCAGCATTAATAGCAACTTAGAGAAGTTGAACTTTTAATAATCTAAACGGCGCGGTTTGCCGTGGGGTGCCGGCAGTAGAATGATACACCTCCTCTCATGCCCATGGATGCAGTAAGAGCCTGCTAAGGGATACCTCCGGAAGATGGGCAGCAGCGTCTATCCGTGTATCAACATCCAATACTGCGCTCACCAACCCGCCTGCCAAGCGTGGTGAGTATGGCAACTACCCCTCATGGAGATCCATAAGGGAGGCCTGTGTTCATCAGTGGACGTTTTATGTCTGAAATTATGAAAATGAAACGGCGCGGCGCATTGAAACTGTTTAGCTCATTATTTATTTATTTAATTTAGCCGTACCAACGGCAGTTTCAAAGTACATTGGAGTAACTTAAAGCTAAAACATGATATATGTAACGGACATTTACAGGTACCTAAAACATACAAAAAATAACAAAGTGAAAGAAAAAAAAGATAAAAACGTCATATAACAAGAAGTTTCAGGACTTCTGCCTTTTAACCAAGCAGGGTTAGTCCAAAGATATCAAGTTTACCTACTTGTTACAACTAGTCATTAAGCGGTTGAGAAGGGAGTGAGCGCCTGGTCTGGTTTTATGATGGTTTGGTCAAAGTCTGGCATTACGACGGGGCACATTTAAGCACATCCTACCAAGGATTGACAGGGCACATTAATTATGTTTCCACAACTTGGAAATAAATAACGCGGGCTCGATATCCTGGTAGAATGATTTACGTCATTAAAACTAGATCAGAATGAACGTACGTGCAAATAACTTGAGAATGGCGAGTCAGATCGTTGCTTACAATATCCGGCACACCCGCTTGCACTAAGCGTCTGGGTTGCTCTAGATACTTGCCTACTAGTCAGCTTTTAGCCTATTAGGAAATGTCTATGAACCGTGGTTACTACCATGTGGCATTCATACTATACTAACTAGTAACTGAAAAGGGAGGGATACGCTTAATGTTTTGTCACTTTAGAGATACATACTATTAGTATTTGTATTATGTTTATTTGACATTTTCATGTTCTTTATATATGTCTTGATAATCTAAAATTTTACGTATAAACTTCTTAGGGTCAAACATATTGACTTCTCGCTAATACTTAGTTTTCACTTGTATGAAGCGATGTATGATGCGAGAGCTCTTTACATCGACTTTTAGCTATGTAGACACTACATCAATTTAATATACCCTTATATAGTGAATTTTTACGAACTGCTTAATTACAGGTAGAATTCTTAAACTATATATTTAAGTAAAGCAACAGCGCCGATGCAACGAATCAAGTAAGTTAAAAAAACTGAACTTGGAACAGTAAAAACTATGACTATAATAATTAATTCAAAAAGCAATAGACAAACCGCGTACTATAAGATCGAAACAAGAGGTAGTTAGTTATAATAACTCTCGTGGGAGCTGAATATGCTTTTGAAGCCTTTGTAAGTTTCGATAACTGTTAGAAGTAGGAGTAGGCAAGGACGGGCTTGCAACACACGCAATGAAGTTATTGTGTGTCAAAGATAAAATAATAGTAATAAGCCTAAGCGCTGAAGGTTCCTAGAGACGTAGTAGCTTAATTTATTTGTCTATATTTGTAAATGGAAGATTAGTTTAAATGTCAATCGTCACGGTTTGCGACGTGGTATTAAAAACGTTACCTGTGTTTAAGGAACCTTGGTGTTCGTTAATTATACATTTTGAAGTCTGTGGTGGAAATGGAATTGCAAAATATTCATCAAGACGATTGATTTAGTTTGGCACTTGAGGACAATGTTTTCTCCATAATCTTTATCTAAAAAGCTTTCAAACCATACATAATAATAACCTATGCCATACAAGGCATCTTCCCTTCATGAGCACGTGCATGTTGCTCAGAATACCCACGTGACTGTACGCGTAATTTAATAAACTGTTATTTATAACGCTTTGACGTTTTACGACGCACGCGACGTTTTACGATGCACAATTTTGCATAGAACTTTAGACCTTGGCATCCAATTCTATGCTGATGCCCTTTAACGGCTTCTCTCTAGCAAACATGAATGAAATGCTACTTAGATAGACTATCATTACCTTCATTTAATAGTTTAAACAATTATTATTAATTACAATTTAAATAAACAGCACTTGACACTTCACACAGCACTCGTAATCTCAAACTAAGCAAAGCTTTTTCTAGGAAACCATACGATGGATACAATGAAGGAAATACAGATAATGCCCTTGAAACTTTTGATTTTGACATTCTTGATGTTGTACTTGTCTCTGAAAGTTTTTTTAAGCCCTGTCCTTCCATCCTCCTCATTTCCAATTCCAGGTTTTGTTCTTATCCGTAATGACTAATGACCGTACTGGAAAGGGAGGTGGCGGAGAAGCTATTTATTTAAAAAGCCACATTTCTTACAAAATAATTCTGCAATCTCAATCGCCCTAATCTTCTCCAAAATTTCATGTTAAAGAAATTGATGTAGGTATTAAATTAGCTCTTGGTGTAATAGAGGTATAATATATTACACCAAGAGCTAATTTAATACCTACATCAATTTCTTTAACACGAAATTTTGGAGAAGAAGAATAGGGCGATTGAGATTGCAGAATTATTTATGTCCCCCCAACTATTGAGCTCACTGTACTTGAAAAAGTATTTGAGAATATCTCTGCAGACTATAGTCATACTTTTATCATGGGAGACCTAAATTCTTGCTTGCTCCGGTCAACACCACGTGCCTTAAAACTACGCTCTATGGTTGAATCCTCAAACCTCATCCATGGGTGACTCACTAATTAATCTAATTTTCACCTCAGATACTGACCATATTGCAACTTATGTTCAATTACCAGCACCAGCTTTCCCTCACCATGACTTGTTGTATGCATCCATCAAAACAAAAATTCTTAAACCCAAGCCAATCACACATGCTTCAAAATTTTTCACGAATAAATGATTCTGACTAGTGATGCATATAAAACTAGTTGGAATGATGTTGAGGTTTTAAAATCGATAACTGATAAGGTCGAGCTTTTGACTTCCACCATTATTAATCACTATGACAAGCATGCGCCATTTCACTCTGTAAAATCAAACATCGTCCTAACCCGTGGATAAATGACGTCATTCGTAAGGCCATGTCTCGACGGGACAGAGCCTTTCGCAAGTATAAACTCGACCGATGTGATGAAAACTGGGCTTCATACAAGAAAATGAGGATTAGGTGCAATCAATTATGTCACCAAGTCCAAATATATCGCAGAACAAATTGAGCTGTCCACACCCTCTGATGTTTGGAAGGTTCTGAAAACCCTTGGTCTTGGTAAAGCTAAATGTTTTGATGCTAAAATTTATCTAAATTTTAATGACCTGAACAAACACTTTACCTCTGTAGTTAAAGTCAGGCCTAATACTAAGTATGTCACCCTGCTTGAAATAAATGATCTACCTCAACCTACATCATCAATTTGACTTTGCCTACGTATCCCATGATGCAGTGAGGAAAATTATCGATTCTCTTAAATCCGAAGCTGTCGGAAGTGACGAAATCGGTCGTGTTATGGTCATGCGTCTTATTGATCACATCCTTCCTTCTATCGTGCACATAGTTAATCACTTCTCATCAACTGGACAATGCCCCGATTAGTGGCATAAATCCCATGTTATTCCATTGCCAAAGTCTCCCAATCCAGTTATTCCTAATCAATTTTGTCCTATATCAATCCTTCCTTTCTTGTCTAAAGTTATTAAGTCAATTGGCCACAAACAAGTTACCGAGTTTCTTTCCGATGGCGATCTTCTTAACCCTTACCAGTCTGGCTTTAGAGTTGGCCATATTACCACAACTGCCTTACCGAAAGTCACGGAGAACATTAGATTAGCCATGGAAAATTTTCAAGTTACCGTTCTTGTACTTATTGACTTTAGCAATGCCTTTAACGCCGTTGATCACGATCTTCTATCAATTCTGAGTCATCTTAACTTCTCCAGTTCAGCCGTACAGTGGTTTTCATCCTACCTGTCTGGTCGTCGTCAAACGATTCGCAGTGGTCGGACTTTCTCTGACTGTTGTAAGTTGGATGCCGGGGTCCCGCAGGGGGGAATCCTATCACCAGTGCTATTCTCTTTATTTATCAATATGTTGTCGTCCAAATTTCAATGCAGTTATCATTTCTACGCAGAGGATCTACAGCTCTATATCTACACTAACTCGGATAACTTGAATGCTTCACTAGAATCTCTAAACTTTGATCATCAAGTAAACCCGAACAAATGCGAATCGATTATCATCGGCAGCACGCGTCAGCATGCAAAAATAGACCCATCCTCTCTTACTCCCCTAGTTTACAATAGCTGCACCATCCCGTTTTCGTCGGTGGTTAAAGATCATGGCATTATCATTGTTGTTAACCTTAACTGGTCGGCACAGGTAAAGGAGGTATCTCGTAAGTTCTTTGCATCGCTTCACTATATATTACGCTTTAAACATTCCTGGTTAAAACGAAAATATCCCTAGTCAACTTCCTTCTCCTGCCTATTATCGACTATGGGGATATTGCCTGCCTACCTTGACCTTAACCAGGACTTTCTCAATAAGCTTGATCGTTTACTCAACACATGCATTAGGTTCATCTACTGTCTCCGTAAATACGATCATGTGTCTGAGTATCGGTCAAAGCTGAGGTGGCTCCCAATTCGGGAAAGAAGAAGCCTTAGAATTCTTTGCCTTCTTTACTCTATTCTACGTGACCCTTTTACACCTCATTACCTAAAATGAAAATTTTCCTTTCTCTCTGACTCCCATGAACGAAGTCTAAGATCAACCGAAACCCTACTTCTGTCAACCCCTGTTACACACTACAACTTTCCGTGACAAATCATTTGAAGTGGTAGCTGTTAAGACTGTGGAATTCTCTCCCTATTAATGTAAAACAACCTCCCAGTATAGGTACTTTCAAGAGATTTGTCTTCGAGCACTTTATAAAAAGGTATGATCATTATTGTCCATACCCACTACGTTATTTAGTTTTTTTTGTATGTATATACACTGCCGGCCAAAAGTTTGAGACCACCTACATCTAAGTAGCAAAATGAAATAAAACTCAAAATATAAATCAAGAGGTTTAGATATTAATTAATATGCTTATTTACTAATACACATTCATCAAGAAGAAAAAAAAATCAAGAAATATCAACCATTTACGTTAAAAATGACGTTCATATTTAATAAAATCATTAAACGGATTTTTCGTCAAAAAAGCCTCCCTTGCATTTTATAACTTTTTTCACTAGTCTCGGCATACGAGCAATCAATTTATCAATTGTATCTTGTGAGATATTGTTCCAGCTTTCTTGTAAAGCCTTCCACATGTCTTCTTGTGAGGAGGGACAACAACTGCGCACATTTCTGTCAAGCTCTTCCCACAATAGCTCAATGGGGTTGAGATCCGGACTCTGGGGGCCACACCATGTTTTTTAACACCCTTTCTGTTTCTTTATGTTCTAAATAACCCCTGCATAATTTTGAACTATGTTTAGGATCATTATCTTGTTGGAAAATAAAACCATTTCCAATTAATCTTAAACCAGACGGAACGGCATTTTGCTGTAGTATTCGTTTATAATGCTCCTTTTTCATGATTCCTTCGACTCGTACCAAATCTCCGGTTCCATGGCCCGAGAAGCATCCCCAGACCATAATGGAACCACCACCATGCTTAACTGTTGGCACCACACAATCTGGCACCATCTTTTCCTCGGCGGTACGTCGAACAAAAATTCGTCGTTTTGAACCAAATATTTCAAACTTGGATTCATCTGTCCAAAGAACTTCTTTAAAGTCTTCTTCAGTCCAGTCTCGATGGGTAAGGGCCCACTGCATCCGTTTCTTTTTGTTTTGTGGCCTTAGTAGTGGTTTTCGAACGGCGACGCGACCAAATAACTTAGCATCTCTCAATCGTCTTTTTACTGTAGTCAATGACACAGGTTCTGATCGGGATTTGTTCACTTCTGCGCGGATTTCTGGTGCGGTTAGGCGTCTATTCCGCTTGCTGGTAACGACGATGAAATTATCCTCGCTAGAAGTGGTAGCTCTCGGTCTCCCCGATCGCGAACGATCTTGATTACTGCCAGTCTCCTTGTATCGGGTTATTGCGTTATGAACACAAGTCTTCGACAACTTAAGTTGAGAGGCAATCGCACGTTCAGATTTGCCTTCGCCGTGTAAAACAACTATGGCAGAACGAGTTTCAGTGCTAATTTCGCGCACTTTTCCCATTTTAAGATGTCTTCACTGTAACAACGACGAGCTCAGACTAGTTAAGATAATGAAAAATTTACTCTATCAAAACTCAGGTAAAAAATATGTTTAAGGAAGCTAAAATAATCCGGAAGTAAGGTTACCGCAAAACAAAACCAAAATAATTAGAAATGAGCAGGCCATAAAAAATATAACAATGACTCTATCACCTGGTAAGCGCGCGGTACTCATTTATGTTTTGAAACAATAGACCTTTAAAGGATGATAACTTAAAAATATACAATAAAAATGACTCTCAGAAATTCTTTGATAACAATAGAATACGCAGGTGTTCAAATTAGCTCTTTATCATGTGTACTTTTGAAATATTTTGGTGGTTACAAAGATTTTTACAAGTGGTCTCAAACTTTTGGCCGGCAGTGTATAAGTATAATGCATTTTTTTTTATTATATAAGTAATTATTATATTTAGTATCATATTATGTATGGTATAAGTTTTGTTTAAGGAGTTAATTCTAATGTTATTTGTTTATATTTTCTATCCCTGTTTTTAATTGTTCTTTTTTTGTGTCTTTAAACTATGTTTAAACTATAGTTTAAAGTTAGCACGCCAATCATTATCACAACCGAGGAGGTTGGCAGGTAGAAAATGCTTTTAGCACTAAGCCCACCTTTTGTACAATATTATGTAATATGCAATAAAGTTTTTAAATAAATAAATAAAAAATATAGTTTTTATAAATACATACCTACTTTTGAAATAAGAAAACTTTTGACGGCGGGGATCGAACCCTCCTGCGTCTTATCCGTCAGTGAGACGAACTGAGCTACGTAAGTCGTCAAATCATCATTTAATTCCGGTGTCGATGTGTAAAAACATACAAGACTTTAAATTTTGTGTAGGAACATAATTATGTCAATAGGATTTAAGTTGATCTACAATTTATCAACAGCAACAAGTATTGATAAAAATTATTTAAAACCCAGTTTTGACACCCACCTTAGGGGATTTTACAAAAAATACATCTTTGAAAGTTTTGAGTATAGCGTATTGGCACACAACCCGTGTTAGGCCCTCCAATAATGAGCAGGTAGGTTAGGTACTTGTCTAGGACACGTCACAAAGCACACACAAATTGCCGCTCCAATTCTGGCGTATTTCGCAAATGCAACGAAAGAGCGACCGTGGAGGCACTACGCGAGGGTCGGGGAGGTCGCCGCCATAATTAAAACGAAATTGCCTACAATATGAGAGACAATGCTATGCTGTGTGTGCGCGTATACAAATTGAAACAAATCGCGAACAGTTGCCCTAAATACGTGGTTGTTTTTAATCAACTGCCGAGACGTGGTGACGGCAGGTGAAGCAAGACCTTAACCTTATAAAATCCCAGGGATCTGAAACGCAACGCTGGCAGACCACCTGCTAGTTGGGTGGATGACATCGTTTAGGTCGCATGGATGCGATCGGCCCAACACCGGAAGGAAAGCAAAGAATGGAGGAGGCCTACACCCAGTAGTGTGTTAGATAGATAGATAGAAAATTATTTACTGCACACACTTATAAGTACTGTACATCTTAGGCAAACTTATTGCTAAGCAGCATTCTTTTCCAGCTGTGTTGACACGGGCTGATGATGATGCATAAAAAGGAGAAGTTTTACAATTTGGTTGTTTTATTTCCTCCATAATCCTATATTTATGAACCGATTGTTGTTTTTTACAATATGAAAGGATTCTTCCATATTGGTCCCATTTTGATAAGATTATATCAATTAGGAAAGATAACGGCTTTGACAGTCACACATGACATATTGTGATAGTGTGTATGACACTATCACAAGTGCTGATTGAAGTCGGTTCCTCAGAGTTTTTTAAACTACTTTTTATATAGTCTACCTCAACGTATGAAGCATTAAATTAAATTAACGTATGAAATTGCCGTTTTATTGTAATAGGTACTTCGAATTGACATAGAACCTTCATGGTTTGAGATTTTTGAACTTTTTTCACATGGTACCTATGAAGTTCTTCTTTTAAAAAATGTGCAATATTCGATTATCGACTTTCAGTTGTTTTTTTTATTCAGCTTAGAGCTCTTACACACGAGCGGCATGTTGCCAACGGCATAGGTAACTGCAGCCGTCGACGCGTCGACGGCTGTATGTACGGCGGATGCCGCTCGTGTGTAAGAGCTCTTAGACAAGAGAGATGGATACTTGCGGAACTAACGCGACGCGGCAGAAACAGCTCGCAATATCAATGTTGCGTTTGGAGACTGCTAATGAACGCACCGTGCGATTTTGGTTTAAACGCTTTCGTGAAGGAAATGGTATCCTAAAGCAAAGCTTACCAGGTAATGGTAACTGTTTGGTGGTCTCAGCATGGTGTTATTCACTATAGCTTTCTCCGATCTGGTCAAGCAATAACAGCAGATGTCTACTGTGCCGAACTCGAATGATAGCAAAACTAGCAGTGTAACAGCCCCGACTCATGAATCGATCTTCACCATTATTGCTCCATGATAGATAACGCGAGACCTCATACAGCACGAATAAACCATTCGTCACCCTCCGTATTCGCCAGACCTTGCGGACTACCATTTTTTTCGTGATTTGTACAATTTTCTACGTGATAAAGTTTTCTTCTCAGGAGGCAGTACAAAATGCTTTTACAGTTTGTCGAATCTTGATCACCAGAGTTATATTGCAAAGGCATAAATTACCTTCTCATTAGATGGCAGCAATGTATAGATAATAATGGTAATTATTTTGATTAAATGAATATATTAAATAAAAAAAAACGAATTTCAGTTTTTTAGTACAAATCGGCCATTTCATACTTTAACTGCTAATACAAGCAAGACTAAAACTATGGGTAATTTTAAACCGAATTGTCCAAAAAATCATGTGAATTTACGTCCTGGCAGTTTAAGCTTGCCTACCTGTCTAGTATTAACTAGATTTCCTATTTGGAATATCAAATGGCCGGGACTATACACCGATATATTTCATGACTAATTTTGAACTACGTATATTAGAGACCAACTTCCTAAGAAGTAGGCTAAATCGGCAACTCGGTACGAGAATATCAATGAGTCACTGACCGAAGTAACGACAAACATCGCAATAACTTTAATCGAGAAATGATGCAATGATCACGCCCACTGTCTCTAAATAATCTACTTTACGAGAATCATCAGCTATTAATTAGTAGCCAGAATACACAATAAGGCAGAACAGAGACGGATATTATTATTACGCGTCGTTTATTTGGAACTACCTAAGTAGGCAAATTTATGATAGCGAATATATATACCAAGGAAAACAGGGTGTATTATAATATGCGTACTAACCCGAGAGGGGGGTTAGTACATGAAAACAAGTACTTTTGGAGGGGCGTTCGTTAGTTTTTTTTATTTACAATTACTACGAGTTGGTGTTGTGTGAAGATGATCCTGAGGTCATAATCGGATTTTTGTCTGCCCTGTCAAGAATCAGCTTGCGTATAGGTTCTCATTATCGTTTAATCAGCTGATGAAACGAATACTTTCGTGGTCTTTTCTTGAATGAATATCATACATTTTGAGACAAATATTTTTGCTGTCGAAGGTTGTCGTGCCTCGATAGCCCTGACGGAGCCATACCATGTTGCGTATTTCGCAACTGGCCCTGACTCGCTGGCTACCAAACAAGCGCCTGCGCACCCAGTTAATCCAGTTTTATGATTTGCTGCTTTTATTTTACCAAGTGTTTTAGTTCAAACCGTGCAATTGCTTTGGATGTTTTAATCGTTGAAATGTCAATCGTTGACATGACCGTTTTGAAATTGTCGATGAGGATTAATGTTGCGATTGTAACGAGCGCACTGACAAAATGTTACGCAAATCATTTATGAATATTTCATGATACTGATACTGGCAGAAAAGTAGCAAACCAGAAGTGCACGTATTGAAATTCATGCTGCTGTCTATACAGATTACATTCGCCAAAAGAAAAATAACACTTATAGAATAAGAAAACACAATTATCGCGGAATACATACTACGATTTGAGAATAGAGGCTTATTTTAAATGAAAACCTTACCTACAAATATTACCCAATTTCAGCGCAGTTAACCATCAAGTCTTCAGACCTCAGCACAATAGGACGATGATTGATAGGTCTCATTGAACGCCGATGACAGAGCATTTACATCTCACACCTAGATATTATCATTGTTCAGCGGTATGCAAGTGAATTCGCATTGTGATCAGCGAGATATCAGAAGTGGGTCGCCTGACAGGTTGCATTTGAATACAATGAACGCCAAGCGCGTTTTGTTCGATGAGCTTGAGACAAATAACATGTTGCTTATTGGTTTGTATCGGTCTGGTGTACTTACATATATTTGACTGAGACAAAGAGAATTCTTTAAAAAGTTAAACCATATATTTTTATTTGAATAAAATTCAGGTAAATTATGGTAATTCATACGCAAATGCGCTTTAATTTTGCATATGGAGTTCTTTACGAAGATTAGTAAAGTAAGTGCAGTTTTATTACATAGTCATAGATTGCACACATGGTGTACAGAAAGGTTTTAAGTAGGTAGTTATGAAGTATCAAAACATATTATCAAATGCCTTCACTGCAGACACCGCTGATTTGATTTCAGCTGTATTTGACTCCGGATTCGGCTAAACTGGAGCTTAAAAAACTGGGATGCAACAGCGTATGACGTAGCAAAGGCGACAGCAATACCCTATGTGACAAATGTTACCATTCGTTCAAAGCTATCTTGGACAATTTCAGGTTTGGCTAGGTTTCCAGGGGAATTTGTATGTACAGTACCATATTTCCTTTCTTCAAAGGCACGTGCTTCCGGACGGGTGAGCAATTAATGGCCGGAATCAGGCGCGGGCTAACGGTGTGCTTTTTAGAGCCCTTTATTTATTGAAACCGGTTCGTATGAATGTTGTTTTTGATACAAAACTTTTGTATCGCATTTATAAAATACATTAAGTTGGACAACATTGCAATCTCTAATCACTAACTTAACACACCTTTCTATTCCGCTCCTGGGCAAAGATCTTCTCCAAATCACTCCCAGTAATCTCTTCTTTTGACATTTGCCACCAATCTTTCAGCTGAGTTGAACACTTAACATACACAAAACTATAGAACTCCTATCGAGCTACAATTCCGTTTAAAGATTCGTCTATAATTTAATGTAGCTAGAAATGGCTGCAATAGGTTTTGTGTTACATATACAGAATCGTGTACAATGAACGCCGATGGATAGCATTAAAATCATAAATAACTTCTTTATATCTTCTAAATTAGGTATTTATTAGATTGCCGACTCTATTCAGTAGTCTAGACTTGACTATGATATACATCTCTAACCATGTGCTTTTGCTCGAGCAAACGTATTGTTCAATTAGGAAACGACAAAGAGCAGAAAGCCTGCATTCTCCAGAAATATTTCGCAAGGTTGTGCAGCAGCGTTTGTCAATAAAAAGTATTGGTAAAGTGTCACATTGCAATCTCCGTGGATGAGAGAAAATTAACGATTAAGAAATTGTTAATCATAATTTATACATTACGTTAGTACTTCAAATCAGAAACGCTTATACATACGCTTTGTCTATCTGTCTGTCTGTGTTCGGCTGTCCTAAAAAATTTTAAACATCAAGAAATAAAGTTCATCTAAGTTTTACGTGTTAATTTTTTCTTTAAATTGTTGTGTCGTTATCTCTGCATCATCATTATAGCTGTAATTTTGAATGGACATAAATTATGTATATGTCCATATTATGTACTTATATATGATGTACATATAGCGATCTATAATAATGACGCCGAGATAACGGCACAATTTTAAATGAATGAATGAATGAAATGCTGAACCGATTTTAATGAATTTTAGTATAGGAGTAGATTAGACCATGGAGACAGACATAGGCTACTTTTCGTTGCGTAAATTAAATCAGAAAAGGTTAAAATAGGGGATTAAAGTTTGTATGGAAAAATCGTTATTCTTCACTTTAAAAACTTAAAATTTTGCATAGTTGTAGGGTAGCTGTAGGTAGGGTAGTTGTAGGGCAGTTGTAGGGTAGTAATAGGGTAGTTGTATAGTCCGAGGGGAAGGGAACCACCCAGCTTGTCGGTTCGCGTAGGTGACCTTGGATAGTCGCTGGGGCTTTGAAGAGCATTTCAGCCGCTCCGTCCCCCGGATCCAGAGGGCAGTAGGTGCTTTGCACAGACTGCTACCCAATTTCGGGGGACCAAGGGAGGGCGTCCGCCGCCTCTATGCGGGCGTCGTGCGGTCGATGGCACTCTACGGAGCGCCCGTCTGGTCCAAGACTGACGGGTGTTAGGCGCTGCAGGGCTATGTTTAGTAGCCTGCAGCGTTCTATTGCCATCAGAATCGTTCGCGGTTACCGCACGATTTCACATGAGGCGGCGACATTATTAGCGCGGCTTCTGTCGCTCGACCTCTTGGCGGAGATGGACGCACGAGTGTACGTTCGTCTCCGGCAGGAGGCCGATGGTGGGGCTGCGCCAGCTAAAGTGCGGCATAAGGAGCGTCGACGTGCGCTTGGAAAGTGGCGCGAGCGGCTCGAGGAGCCGAGGAGCTCGCGCCAACGCGCCATCGGCACTGTTCTGCCTAGCTTCGAAGCCTGGCTAGAGAGGAAGGGAGGTAACGTCACCTATCGACTTACTTAGGAACTCACCGGGTATGGTTGCTTCGGTGAGTACTTGAGTAGGATCGGACGCCAACCGACACCGCAATGCCACCATTGTTGTGGGTGGGGCCAGGATTCCGCCCAGCACACGCTCGAGGATTGGTCGGCGTGGTGCGTGGAAAGGCGGAATCTGGCACTCAGGATCGAGCAGGATTTCTACGGCGTGGAAGGCGGTGGCCTCTTCCTATGACACCGTAATGGTTCGGAAAGAGGCCGCGGAGTGGGATCGCGAGAGAGCTGAGCTCGTAGAAGGCGGCGGCGGGGTGCAGGCAGGCAACGGCCGCCCCGCACCGCCTGCCCCGTAAGGCTACGGCGTCATGGGGCTGCGGCATTCCATATAGGGGACCATCTGGGTCCGTAGGGTAGTTAGAGTGAGGGCTTGGACTATCCCAGACGGACCCAGGGAGGGCGATGGTGCATGATGGCTATGCACCATCGTACATTCCGCGAGTCGTAGGGGGCGTTAGTTGTGTACGCCCCCGGGACGTGCTCAGGCAAGGTGCGATAGGCTCCGGAGTGTTCTTTACGAGGAACCGGAACCCCTAGTGCACCGAGGCCGACCATCGAGGTGGTTTTAGTGAGTCGTCGGGAGACAACCTCACATAACCATGCTGTGCCATTACGCAGCATGTGTATCGGACCTAGCAGATTTCCACCCCGTCACCAAAAATAAAAAACCGGGCAAGAGCGAGTCGGACTCGCGCAACGAGGGTTTCGTGCCATCATACAATATAATATATGACAAAGGCGGTTTTGTATTTGTTGGAGAACCTTGACAACGCCATCTCATGTCTGATAGCGGAACTTATGTAGATTTTTTACACTTTCGATGATTTCTAAAAAAGTATGCTAAGAAGAGAGTTTGTAATAAATTTCCTGTAATCTTTACATACACTTCTAATAGCAATAAAAGTTTCAGAGGTTTATCTCCGCAAACTTCGGAGATAAGGGTGGGAACGCTATTTTTTTCAAAACTTTTGTAAATACGGAAGAAAAAGAAAGAAATAGAGTGGAAGAAAGGAAGGGAGGCCTTTGCCCTGCAGTGGGACAATGAAGGCTAAATAATAATAATAATAATTTTGTAAATAACTCAAAAACGATACGACTTAAAGGAAAACTAAAAACTGTTTATTAATGTGCAAATGAATACCTTTCATATGATACCCCACACGGCCTAGTAACTTCACTTAAAAATTTTGAGATCCCCTATCCGCCCCCCCTGCAATCAAAATAAGAATATTTTTTAACATTATCATATAAGTATGCTATATTAGTAAAAAAGTGTTGTCTTTTACTATATAAAATTTCAAGTCGATAGCATCAGTAGTTCTCGAGATATCCATTTGTGACAGACAGTGATTATATAAGGGTTCCTTTTTAGCATTTTGGTCCGGAACCCTAAAAAGGGTAGTTGTAAAGTAGTTGTAGGGTAAGTTGTAAGTAGTGGTTGTAGTAGGTGCGATACGAAGTTCGCCGGGACAGCTAGTATCTAAAAGAGGGGACATAAGGTCATAAGAATTCCGAAACACATTAAATTAGTGCTTTGCACTAATGCAATGACAATGTCTTTCGCCTTTGACAACAGTACAGCGCCAACAGCCGACCTGTGTACTTTTCCGTACAATTATGAAATACTAGTGGCGGAATTGTTGTTTAGACAAAATAAATGACATTTCCTCTCTATTGGGTATGTCCTCGATGTGTTGAAAATCAATTAGTTCAAATAATAATAACTGCCTCGTTGGTAGTATTAATTAACGCAGATCATTACTGCTTCTGCGTGCCATTCTGTTTGATCTGTGCGACGATTAGCAATGTCTATTTAATTAAATATATACATTTTCTATTATATATATTTTACACAACCGCATTGTGAAATATATAATAGGATCGTTTATTTTTAATAGTATTAAGAAATCCCCTTTGCGTTCTCTTTGAGAACCAGAAGGGGATTTTTGGAATAAGCCTTATGGTTCATGTTTTCTTCATTATTACGCCATCATGCAAGTTCGATAACAACTTGATATCGAACTAAACTACATTTGTCAACTTGGCCGCGCGGAAAAGAGTTCTTTCTGAATTAACAATTGTTACTTAATAGCAAAAGATCACGCGTCAGAATATTAACTATTAGATCTATGCCATCATGAGTAAATAAACAAAGCATAATAGCTAAGTATGGTTTGTCGCAAATCCTGTAAACTAACTTTTCTATTTCCAACCGATCGATGGAACATATATATTAGTCTCAAAGCTCGCGTCTTGACGCCTAGATCTAAGCTCTCTTGTGGGAAGACACGTTTCGCGAAACGGTCAATCAATCCCAGTTTATTTACTGTCGCAAACGCAACCCCACCGTCAGCGTCATGTCATTGGTCTAGACGGCGAGCAGGTGGTTTGCTTTCACAATGCGCCGGCAGCGCGAATGCCATCAATCTTGAGCGCGATATTAATGAGCTCGATACAATAGTCCGGGTAAACTGTTTTGTCCAAGATAAAACAAGCTAAGAGACATTCGTTTATTTTTGCACCGGATTTGATATTATGTAATGCTTTGCTTTGTTAACGAGCAGCTGATTTAGTACTCATACTCATTTATTTTTCCATAGGGACATTTAAGAACACTAGGATATGTAATACACACAATAAATTAAACTAAAATACAATTCATATAGAAAGCAAGTTCAAAAACAGACAAGCATAGTATTATAAGTATAACCCATAAGGTAATAAACCTATAAGTGAAACTTACATTCCAAAAGAACTGCTCTATATTCTGTATCAAAATCAGAACTTGATTTGCCTTACTGTTTGGCTTACCAAAACCTTAATCACCAAGTTGTTCAACGATTGTACCACATAAAAATTTCAACTGGAGAACTGACCATCTTTTTTGCAACAAAGAATGTCAAGGAACGCATGGCTTACTTCTTAATTTCACTAAGAAAGGACTTTGGAAACTTCCAACAAAATAACGCAAACTACTAGTAAATTGCCTAGTTTAACATAACAGACATGAATGAAAGAAAACTACAAAGCAATTATTTCATAGCTGAATGGTTAGGTTAGGAACATTTTAGTGTCATAATAATATTGCGTGCGTTCGTAGCCCTGAAACATTGTTACATACATGGGCCTGAAACTTGACCGCCTTACAGTATCAACTTTTTATAACGGACTGCGAAAACGAAGTGGTAATAAAAATTCTACGAGTTAATTAAAGTGACGGGACGGTTAAAAAATTGTGACTAGCAGAGGAATGAAAGTTTAAGATAAATATTAGGTCACATATGAAATTGGCGTTTTGTATGAGGGGTACATAGCAGAGGAATGAAAGTTTAAGATAAATATTAGGTCACATATGAAATTGGCGTTTTGTATGAGGGGTACATAAAGTCGATTTTTTTTATATATAAAATATTTAATTAATCAAAGTATGTACCATTGCTATCTATGAACTTTTGCCATCTCATATACTTCATTGATACCTTTACTAAAAAAAAACATTCGGAAAGGAATCAATAAAATCTTTGAAGGCGGTTTGGACTGCCCTATCGGAGTTGAATTTTTTCCCTTGCTTAGTTATTCAAATTTCGAAAAAAAAATTGTAATCTGTTGGAGCAAGGTCCGGAGAGTACGGTGGATGTATTAGACATTTAAATTGAAGCTCCTCTAATATGGTAGCCGTCTGTTGAGCGTTGTCCTGAAGTAGCAGTGGATTAGAGCGATTGACCAGCCTTGGTTGTTTAGCAGCTAGCTTTTCCATCATGGTTTGCAGTTGCTGACAATAGACATCTGCCGTAATCGTCTAGCCAGATTTAACAAAACTGTAGTCAATTTTCATAAAATTTTGATACATTATAAGATAAAAAAAAATACTTCACACATTATATTTACACAACTTCATTGAAAGAACCAAATCTCGCTCGTTCTAAGTGCGGGACGAACAACTTGTTATCTGAGTTCGAAAGTATTTTTGTGTCTTGATATTTCGGCAGTATGTCCTTGTAAGAAGGTATAGCTTAGTGCACGTAAAGCAAAAGCAAATTCTACAGGTAAAGCTCGTGTCAAACGACAGATGCGAACTGTCTGCTAGCCTCTGGAATTCGTAATATGCCGATAGCATTAAAGATAAGCGTTGGTATCAGAGCTTTTGGCGAGTTTCTTTTGCTACTGATGAAATCAAAAGCTCTTGCGTTGTTCTAACGTTTACACCTTTTTAACGCATTGAGGGAAAAACAGGATTTTTATAGGATTACGTCTTTGTATGTCAAGAGTCTTTTTTCAGTATGATTAATTTACAACAGCGAAAAAGTTACTTTACACCAAATTTGTTAATAATAGTGTATAATGTGGTCAAACATCAGTCATATTGTGCCAACCCAAATGTACTCGTAGGATTTTGGTAAGAATGATAAATACCTCTACTTCAATGCGATGGTATTTTCCTCAAGTTTTACCTTGACCTCGGACCGTATTCCGGATATACAAATCTCAATTAAATCTGCTCGTAACAATCATCCATTTGTCATCGTCCCATAAATATGTAAGTAAAGCACAACATAAACAGCGTTATTTCCAGCAGCATTAAGTATTCACGACTGCATACTTCATTGACACTTAGTCTTACCAAGCTAAAGTTGCGATAGCAAGCAAGCTATGATTATACACTAAGCACCATAATGTTTTCCTGTTGGCATTGCTCCAGCATAACTATGAACGGACAGTTTAAGAGAAGGAACTTGCATTAATGAAAGAATTAATTGATCGTTTGTTATCCGATGAAGGGAAACTGATGTTTATATCTTTCGATAATTATTAGGTGTCCGTCCTCCTTGAAAATCTTACTAGTTTTTCCATCGGCAGGGCACATATTGTTTTTCGATAACAAATCATTTAGGTTTTTTCCTTCAGTAGTTTCGGCAATAAATATTAAAAAAGCCTTATGCCTCTAAAGTTAGTAAGTTACTATTAACAGAATAATAAAGAAAGAAAGAAAGAAACGTTTATTTGCACCAAAGTCTTAATAACACACATAAGATTATAATTATCTTAAGTTTACATTGGCACAAATCGGTCACCACTCAGCATAAGCATATTAATATAATTAAGATTAATAATATTAAAATAACCATCATAATAGGAAGAACTTATACTTCGTAAACAAAGAATATCCACAAAATACGAGTAGGTCACATATTAAAAAAATCCAGGCAAGAGCGAGTCGGACTCGCGCACCGAGGGTTCCGTGCCATCATACAATATAATCTTCTTCTATATATATATATAAAATTCAAAGTCCTGACTGACTGACTGACTGATATATCAACGCACAGCCTAAGCCACTGGACCTAAAGACTTGAAATTTGGCACACATATACCTTGAATATCCTAGAGGTGCACTAAGAAGGGATTTTTCTAAATTCCCACGGGATAGGGAATAAATGGGATTTATATTTTCGGATCAAAGTGGCTCTGCGTGAAAAAGGGGATTTTACGTTTTATGACTTCCACGCGGACGAAGTCGCGGGCAAAAAAGCTAGTATGCTATATTAGTGAAAAAGTGTTATCTTTTACCATCGTAGCATCATTAGTTCTCGAGATATCCTTTTGTGACAGACAGACAGACAAAGTGATTCTATAAGGGTTCCTTTATACCATTTTGGTCCGGAACCCTAACAATAACGTAACGTAATGCCGCATCGAGCTCTCGGAAATATATTTCAAAAAATTATTGAATCCCGTGTACGGAAGGATTAAAAATACGAGAAAACATGAAAATCCTATACTTACTCATGTGATTATCATAATTTCAGTCGTAAAACATCTACTACTGAACACAGGCCTGCCTCGTGGATCTCCATGAGACGCAGTTACCATACTCACCACGTTTGGCAGGCGGGTTGGCGAGCGCAGTACGGTATGTCGGTACACAAAGTAAAAATGCTGCTCTCCATCTTCCAGAGGTATCCCTCAGCAGGCTCTTACTGCATCCACGGGCATGAGAGGAGCAACATTCCACTGCTGGCACCCCACGGCAACAGGCAAACTTACTCGTATACAAAGCTGATATTGCATACGGTTGTATCAACTCCATTCAAACACGGACTAAGAAATCTGGATTGATTTCGAAATTGCGAGAGACATTCGTATGGTGTTCCACTTGCCCTATATTGGGAGTTACAAAACACAGGCAGTAAGAATATTACAAGCCCCGACAATGGCCGCATTACTAGCTGCGTTACTATCTCGAATCAAAATTAAACATCGCCATTATATTTTGGAGCAAACACGTCTCAAAATAATGTCCATAGCTGACAAAACAGCCGTGAGAGAATATGCAACAAACTGGTATGCGGATTAAGTCACATTGTTCAAGGGACTGCAAGTGATGTAATTCTTTGTGAAAGTGTGAATATTTAGTTTTGATACCACCAAATTTTACATTGTTTACCGAGAATCATGCGTAAATAAATAATAATAATAAATAAATTTATTCAAATAACTATTACGGCTAAGTACATGATACTTATATCTAATAATAACAAAAAATCTAACGTATTAGTTGTGTGCCTGAACTAGGTAATCCTGTTTTTCAGGCGAAACGAGGTCACAAGCAAAAATGTATAATCAAAAAGCTTACAAGTACCTATTACAGATCTGTGAAGTTAATAAATCAAAAATACAGTGTCAAATAAAACTAATATTGCAGTGAAGCAGAATCTTACAATATAATTGCCTAGTTAGTTAGAAAATAAAAAGATAAACCTACTTTAATACAGCTAGTAAATTCTCGGTATCGTCATATGACATACTTTTGAGATAGTTCCTAACAATAATTTTACAATTTTTATAATTAAGACAGTGGATATTGGCTAACGCATTTATTCTTTTGTACAAAAATGGTCCAAGGAAACTAAAAAATCTATTAGAAAAGACATGTTTTCTACATGGTTGCTTAGGGCAGACATTATTCCTCCTTTTATTAGTAGGTTCAGTGCTATATGGGAGCGCTGCGTGTTGTTTAAGTACGATGTTCATTATGAATAACTGTCGAACTGATAATACTCCGCACGATTTGTAAAGAAGACTAGTTGGAAAAATAAAAGGGCGGAAAGTTGATACCTTAAGTACGGCTCTTTGTGCTCTTTCGACAGTTAGTAATAACGTTTTACCTACCCCACCCCATGACGTAATACAGTAAGATAAAATTGATTGACAAAGGGCCTGGTAAATGCTTATAATAAGTTTCCGATCCGCAATATGGCGTAGTTTCTTAAAAACAAAAATCAACTTTCGAACTCTGCCTACTAGAGCCTCTATGTGTGGTTTAAAAGACAGAGTTTCATCTAAAATTATGCCGAGGTATTTTATCTTACTGGTACTATTTAAAGAAGGGCATGAACAATGGTTGCCAGGGATATTTTCGCAATGGTGTGCATATAATGTTTGACTTAGATTAGTTAAAGGTTGTCTACGCATCGAAAACTTAATATAATGTGTTTTATCTGCATTTAATGTTAGTAAATTGTGCTGAAGCCATTTAGTTACAATATTGAATCCATACTGCGCATACTTAAACACTTCCATTTCCGAGTCAGCGGAAAAAAGGAGGGCAGTGTCGTCAGCGTATGATATTATTCTACCATGATCTAATTTTAGATTACAGAGGTCATTTATGTAAATCAAAAATAAGGTCGGTCCTAAAATACTGCCTTGGGGTAGACCAAAGTCAGTATTTGTCTGATCATCACTGAGAACATCACCGATC
Source organism: Pasiphila rectangulata (assembly GCA_963082625.1). Classification (NCBI taxonomy): domain Eukaryota; kingdom Metazoa; phylum Arthropoda; class Insecta; order Lepidoptera; family Geometridae; genus Pasiphila; species Pasiphila rectangulata. The sequence continues at coordinate 12,523,152 of OY720253.1, forward strand.
CTTACGCATTGAGAACGATCTTCAAGATAGCTCCTGAAGAGTTTCAGTTGCGTGCCTCTGATACCCAATGTTTCAAGCTTGCGCAATAGTATAGTATTGGAAACAGTGTCAAATGCTTTAGCGAGGTCCAGAAATATCCCTACTGTATGGTTACCCTGATCAAGTTCTTGATCAAGATAGCCAGTCAATTGGTGAACTGCATCGGAAGTAGATAATTTAGATCTAAAACCAAACTGCATACAAGACAGAATCGACTTATCTTCCAAGTACCCGACTAGACGTTTGTTTACAAGTTTTTCTAAAATTTTAGACAATGCAGGAAGTAAAGATATGGGTCTATAATTGGTGACCTGATATTTACAGCCAGATTTGTAAACCGGAATAACGACAGCTTTTTTCAGGCACTTGGGAAAAACTCCGAGTTGTAAACATTTATTAAAAATATGAGTTAAAGGAGGAATTAAAATTTGTCTGAAACGTTTTATTATTTTGGTTGAGATATTATCCCATCCCACCGCACAGTCGTCTTTTAAACTCATAATCAATGTTTCGACTTCTGCCTCATCCGTATCCAACAGAGCAAAAGATGTTAGAAGGGTGTCACGTGAAAAATTTGTGCTTGTAGTAGGAATTTGCAAGTTACGTTTTTCAGCCAGACACTTACCTACATTAACAAAGAAATTATTTGCAGTGTTCGCAGAATCAAGCGGTGTAGAGCTAGCCTGTAATAAACATGAAGGTGACTCACGCTGCTTTGATGTATGTGTAACGTTTTTAATGCAGTCCCATATCTTTTTACTGTTCCCTCCAGCTTTTTCTAAAGACATCTTATCGTAACTAGTCTTTACGTTTCGCAAAACGTTATTACAAAAGTTACGGTAACGCTTGTACGTTAGCTGCAAAACTAGGTTGTTAGGATTAGACCTAGCTTGTATATGAAGCTTGTCTCTGTGCTTCATACAGCGGATAAGACCTGTTGTGATCCACGGTTTTAAGTTACGCTGTTTTCTGTTCAGTTTTATAACGCGCGTATTTCTAATAATTGCTAACTGCACATTTTTAACAACATATGACATGCAAAACTGCGGATCAGCGGAATTATACATTGTAGTAAAATCTATGTTTCGTAGGTCATCTTCAAGTTTATTTACATTTAATTTAGTAACTGTGCAATTATTATTGGGTTTAGGTAAGCTACAGTTTATGGTTAGTAGGGCGGCCTTATGATCGGTTATGGACGAATTTATAATAAGCGAAAGTGAGGGATAATTCGATTTAAGTATGATGTGATCCAAACAAGACCCCGTTTGATGTGTTGGAAGTGTATGAGCGGGAAGCATACCATGAAATGAACATATATTTAGGTAGTCTTGAGCACCTGGGTCGTTACACTCGGGGAGAATATTAATATTGATATCCCCAATTAGGACAACATTTTTTGATGACGATAGGTTCTGTAAGGTATCATTCAGAGACTCATTAAAATTACTAAGATTTCTAAAGGAAGGAGGTCTATAGAGAGCCAGTATTGCAAAATCTATCCCTATTTTAACCAATAAACTGTTACAATCTTGGAGATTCGGCTCTTCGATAGAGATATTAAGATAGTCCCTTGCATAAACTATTACACCATCATTTTGGTTGTAACTTTTGGTGCTTTGGTACATGGTATATCCCGGCATTAATGGCACTTTGTATTTTTTTGCAAGCCAGCATTCTGTTAGCACAATGACGTCGCAATCAAAATTTAATCTTTTTTGAAAGACGGAAAAATTATCAAAATTTTTAAAGACACTGCGGATGTTTTGTGTTAGTACAGTTAAGGGATATTTGTAGGAGGATATATAATGTTTACAATATTCTACTTCACTTACCTTGGATTCTGATATGGAGAAACAATCTAAATCTTGAATTACACTACTTATCATTATAATTTGTAAAAAAAATAAAAAAAATTAACACTAAAGGGTAAAAGGTCCGGAGAATAACTTTATAAACGGCGCTCTTAGGCGCCCCCATAATCAATAGAGTTTATATACCTATTTTCAGCGGCTAATTTGGCGGGGCAGTCGGAGGAACCGGTGGAGTGGTTACCTGGTTTCTTGAAGTGCAAACAGGTAGCACATTTAGGATCCTCAGCCTTCTTTGTGCACTCTTTAACTGAGTGACCGTGGCCACCACAGTGACTGCAGATGTTGGCTGCTTCCCGACATGATTTCGCCGCATGTCCGTATTGATGGCACTTGTAACAGCGAGTTACTAGGGTGAAATCCCTCACAGGACAGGAGGACCAGTTTACAAAAACCCTATTTCTAGATATAAGGGCCTTGCGGATGTCGGCAGGTACTTCAACCACGTAATTACAGGTCTCAGCATCTTTTTTCCCAGACTTATGGCTTAATTTTATTAAGGGCAGGAATTTGTTTAAAGTGAGGTCTGGGATAGTTTCGGCTATATTTTGGTGGAAGAGACAAGTAAAGACTTCATTTTCTTGCATTGTAGAGGGCACTCCAATAATTACGACTCTGGGTTTTCTTTTCAGCGGCTCATCGATTAGTAGGCCAGAATTGGTAAGTTGCGCTGACTGCTTTAGCTTTTCGATATCACCCTTCGTTTCAGTGCTAATAATAACACCTCCGTTCCTTGTTTTTCGGAGTCCTCTAACTTGAAGTTTCATATCTTCTGGACGGATAATTTTTTGGACTAGTGTTTTCGTCTCTTCGCTGGTTTTAAGCTTATCTTGCGGATAAATGTAAATACGTTTTATATGCTGAGATCAAAACGGTGTTAATTTACGTACGGTAGTTGAAAGGGGTAGTTACATATATTTCAAAATTAATTTGCTTTATTTCCATAGTTTGTAATTACAAAGCATAGACCCGTCCACTTACATTAAAAAAAAGATATTAAATCTTATGTTAACAGGAAGTAGGCACATGAAAGAATCTGTTCGCTTCCCTGTTTTAAGCACTGTGATAAGAAGCGATTAGAAAACACGGCGCTTATTAATAGTTAGTTTTTATTTGTTTCGGAGTTGAAGAAAATTTAATTTCAAGGATTATTGTCTTCTAGATAATCAGATATTTTATGGCAAGCTTCATTGTAGAGATTACATGTGGAGTTTGATTTAACCAACTATAGTATAAAGAAGAGTACTGCAGTTAATTCTTCATCTTCCTCGGTCCCTCACTGCTGAGGATCGTGACCACGTACGACCCAGCTTCCATACTTTCCCCCTAGCTTTTTCACGGTGTCAGGCCCGTTTCTAGGAGATGTCCTCGAAGAGATCTTTGTATAGACAGATTACAGCAAAGAGTAGCGTGTAGCGTGTTGATTATTAAGTTTTTTCGCCAACAATAGCTTCTTACTTTACTTGGTGCCTAGCTATAATTTAACGGTGCACAATGTTTAAAAAAACCTTGCCCCAGTATTGGGATTCAAAATGATAATACCTAATATAAAATGTTTTAAATTAAAGGCAGGCAAGCATAAATGTGGTATGATTGAATGCGTAAGAAATCATATTAATTAGAAAGGATAAATAATTTTACTAGGTATAATAACTATCGTGAATTACCATCGTATTCATATCGGGAATGTTCACGTACTTGTTGAATTGGTGGAGGCACCAACGATAAATATATATTTTTTTTAAACACGGAAGAAAAATATGATGTTCAAACCACAAAAACTGATATTTTAAAATAAGCAAGCCACAAAAAAACAAGGAATGTTTCAGGATTTAAATGTAACCGACAGCATAATAACAGCGCCAGTCACTGAAGTAAGACAGTCGTGAGACCGCGAAGGACACGACAAAATCTTACGTCAATTATACCTGGGTGAAGCCAACGCCCCTCGGAATTATGTAGGACAAGGAATAACTCAATAATTTAGCCTGATCTTTTGTTTTGAATATTAGATAAACATACGGGAAATAATGATAGTTCAGATAGAACTGAATCCTAAAATAAAGACTCATGAGGAGATAGCAAGATGCGCTTGGCGCGCACGCGCAACATCTTGGATTGTTACTGCGTTAAGTCTGAAGAGTGAAAGAAGAAATAGCAGTAGATTGACAGTAGCCTTACTGAACTTACTTTATGAATATAAATGAAATAAATGTTAGAATTGTAAACCCCCAGATAGCTTGCTTTAAAGAAAAAAGATTTATACGAAGACATCACTAATAATGCTAAGTTCCAACCAATTACTAATTAATACACGTACCGAAAATACCAGTACGATCAAAACATCCACAGCGTCACGTAGGCAAACATGATGATTAGCACCTGGCGAATCTGAACACATCCGTTAACTACATGAGAAAACTATAAAGAATCCTTCCAATTCCAAAGGAATAGATGAAGAAAAGCAAAGCACGAACGAATTTACTATTGTAACTGATGGAAACAAAACGAAAATAGCTACGATGTTGTCTAGCTTGAATTTTGCTGGTCTGTCCAGTTTATAGTAAACATAACGTCAAAATTGTGTGTCTCTGTAAGATTCGCTTAACTTCCCATTGTTAAAATGTATCTGATTTTATTCCTTAAGCAAACCACTCAAAATAAGAGGCTGTTCCATATTCGTAGAAGTTTCCAGAACCCAGAAACTCTGGACAGCTTATACTCTAGCATACAACTAATTCGCATTCGTTGTTCGTACTCGGTACATGCTGAACGCCGCGTACAGACAATGAACAAAAACCCACACGGTCCCCGTGCGTGACTCGTACTGTCAACTGACTGTAATGCTAATGATGTACAAGGCATCATGACAAGTGCTGACGTAACTGACGCAAATGAGCCTGATGATTCGTACGCTACTGTTTACCAAACCCCGAATCATGTTTATGTCTTTTTTAACTTTTTCTACAAGTCTTCTATTTGTTAACTAAGAACATTGTTAAAGTTGGCGCTATTAATCATAGTAACATTGCAGATTCTTACGTAATAGGTGAAATATAAAATGAAAAATTATTCAGTATTCTACATTGCCGTATAAGAAGTACAATGTATTTTTCTGTATTGAACCCAGTGGCGCTAGAAAGCGTAGGCGGTCAGCACGTGGTATGCATCACCACGGCCTCATCACCAAATGGATCATAGCGTGGCGTAGGCGTGACGTAGGCTTACATACGAACCGGTAACCTTTGTACCGAAACAGTGGTGAGTTATCTATCAGCTTACGCAGAATGGGCGGACCTCTACACAAAGCTTTTGTTGAGTTGGGGACCCATTTACCCGCGCCACATCCGCTTCTTCCTGTCCGCAATGTGTTTTATATTATTGTTACTTCTTTGTTGTTTTTCTACCTGTTTTTTTTTTATATTTTTTTTGTGGAAGTATGTTTTGTGATTTGTGCGTATGGTAAATAAATGTTTTTCTTCTTCTTCTTCTAAAATGTAATTGCATAAATTTACGAAAAACTAGAATTTTTAGGGTAAGAGGTTAATAAAATTATATTAAACTTGTTAATGATTTTGAGATAATAGGTGAAAGAAAGTAGGGGAGTGTACAAATGATACATAAAAAGGTCAACATATATGATCACTAATTGCTTTGACACATATTACATAAGACAAAAAGCCGAGAACATTCACTAGATGCTATAAACAGGTGTTTTATGACGACAACAGTAAACACAATCACGCCAAAGCTTATTGGGGAGACCACGATGACATCATGCTAAGCAGCTATTGCCTTCACGTCACAGCATACCTCAATGATGACAACCTGTATAATGAATGACAGACAAATAAAAGATTCAAGAAGCAAGCATAAACTGATTCACCGCCAGATACACAACGAAAAAAAGATCAACGTTGACCCCTCATGACTAATTTTAGATCCGACATACGTAATTGCACGAATACAATGGCAATAATTCAGAAAGTATTAAAGTCCACATAAAAGGGCCAGCGACCCGGACGCATAATGAAAGGAACTTAATCCGGATGTTCAAGATTAAATAACAATTTATCTTATTATAAATATGCAACCTTGTTTTTTTTTATCAGAGCTGCAAATCCACCAAATAATCTATAACACATCCTCCAATTGCATGGACATGGGAATCGATTTGTAGAAGAATAATTTATATTACATATCATGAACCAAATGAGGTAAAATCGATTAATTTCTACATGATCTAACGATTCCATGAACGATGATCTAACATCATTATGACAGGATACATCACAAATACGTTGACCATAAGAGGAATGGCACATGTTTAAGATCGATTATGTGCATAATTACCCATGGAGTTTTCAAGGATCTGATAAATGTGCAATCGATTTGAGTCAATACTATGATAAATCAAGATACAGTTTCGTTTAGCAGGAGTTAAGTTGTCACAACCCGGAATCTACGCACAGCATAAATATTAAAATGCTAGTAAGAAGTAACGACGAGTTCGAGGAAGCGCCGTAATTACACGTATGCAAAGAATGGAACATTAAACACGGCCTGTCGACTCCTGGAGATGGTACTGACAGTGTGGGAATAAATAAATCTAGCATTGACAAGGGCATCTGTTGTGAAATTTAAAGATGGTTTTTCCGATGCCATCATCTATTTGCATACAAATGAATACCAATTGTTTCTTTAAAATATAATAAAGATGGGAATACCGAGCAATTAAGTGAAATTGCCAGTTTGTTTACTCTCAAAGTTCTGATGGATGGAGTTGTGTGAGTGAATCATTGGTGCATGTCGCCTTATTTGGAGTCCACAGAATCCCACACATATGTGCACACGCCACACACTGTTTATCAAGGGAAATGCAAATTACATTATCTCCAAACAAAGTATCGCTGTCAATACTTGAGACAAATGATCTGTAAATGGAATCATCGCAAACCGAATAAATAAAGCGAAGTGTATTGATTTATGACATCGGTGGTTTTAGAATAATGCTCGTTTCGGATAAAATAGGTTTCGCTTCTTTTTGCAACTTTTTAACGCATGCTGAGTAGACAGAATTACATGAATTAGAATTGACAATCACATGAGCACCCCTCTCTTTTTTGTAAAAAAGTAGTGAACTTCATCATCATTGTCTCTCTTTCTCAGGCACCACCTCTCACAAAACAGGCTTAATTAGTAAGGTTCTAGTTATACCATACCACTTATTGTTAATATAATAATAATGATAAAGATAATGCTTTTGTGAGAAAATAAATGATTTATTATTATTATTATCAGCTTGTATCGACCCACTGCTGGGCCTCCTTTCCCAAACGCCAAATCTGGGCATTTTGCTTACCTGTACGGCAACTACATCGTCCGTCTATCTAGCAGGCGGGTCTGCCGAGAGGTATCTCCGGCGCCAGCACTCAGTCAAGGCCTTACGCCACCCGCCATCACCAAATCTTGCCAAGTATCCCGCCCAGCTCCATTTCAAGTTCGTAATACGGTCTCCGATATCCACCACCTTTGTTCGACGTCAGATTTCCGTATTACGAACACGGTTTAATTTAATAATAATTTTAATAATAATTTGTTTATTTACCAATTAAGCACATATAAAAGTACAATTTTGTTTAGTTTATATTATATAACATGCAATTCAATAAAATTATTGGTAACAATGAGTATATTACTAAAGAAAAACAATTAATATATAACAATGTAGTATGGCTTGATAAAAATCTAAGAGAGATACAAGCCCCTACACTAAGTCCTTAAGGACTTGTGCTGTAGGTGACCCTTCCAAATAATTATACTGTAAATTATATTAAACGAAGCCTACAAAATAAATTTGGATTTGGATTGTATTACCTTTTAAATAATAATAAAATACATTAAAACTAAAACCAAAATAAACTAAGATTAAGTTTGATATATAAACATAAAAGAAAATTAGGGTGAGATTATTCATAAATACTCCAAAAGATAATAATTGGTTTCAAGGTTTGTGGAATGAAGTGTATGATTATAGATTATTATGTGTATAGATTGCGTATGTGTGTGTGATTTTTGTATGTCTGTGCCAGCGCCCTTCTGAGTGTTTAGGAATGATTGTGCTTTCACTTTAATAATGCCTCCGTCTCCTCGTAACCCTTTGTAATAAAGCGATACCGAGCACACATGGTACGCTCCATGGCCCGCTGTGCGACTCGCATTTTGTGCACAGTCTCCTGCGTAAGCGTCCATGTTTCGGTACCGTATATCATGGTGGGTACAACACATTGATTAAAAAGTTAGGTTTTAGGGCTTTGCGGTATCTTTCGGGCCTTTAAAATATACTCCAGTTTGCTGTAGTGAACTTAGAAGAAATGAAAAGCTACCCACCCTCAATTATACTCTACTGATTAGGTATTTTAGAATAGGAAAGCGCGTGCTATGCATATTCAGTAGACGTGTTTACCTGGTAACAAACCAATTCTAATGTCGATGACACTGTGAGGGCGTCTGTCGTTAGCATTGCTCGAGGTGAATATCGTGCGAGGGCAGAATATGAATTAAAATGGAACTGATTTTAGGAATAAAACAGAAATACTAATATTGACATCGCAAACTGGTATTTTACTGCCAGACATTATATAAATACAACAGTATGCAGTATAGTGCATTTGTGAATTCTGACTGTTGATGCTGAAATGAGAGATGGACGAAAAAACAGACCTTAAAGTGCCTTAACACCCACATCAACAGAAAATATATAGAAATATCAAGGGTGCGAGAACAATAACGTGTCAGAACCAAAACCAATATTTAACAATAAATTAAACATTTAGCCTTGTCACGAGCATAACTATGTAAGCATTAGACATAATTAAACACAGCAGTAATCAAAGTTGAGGAACCGTTTAGTTATTAAGTTAATTGGCACTCAGACGTTATGTGTTGAGTCTTTTAAATGTATGTAGTAATTTTCGTTTAGACAAAGGTTTGCTGAATGCCGATGCTGATTGATGTGCCATTTCAAGCTGACATTGTTAGAGGAACTGGTGATGTCATTCGTAGGTTACCGTACTACGGAAGCGGTTGAAAATGGCGGAAATAAAAAAGTTGGTCTACTGATAGGCACATAACGAAAATGAGTATTTTGAGAGTGTATCTACGCGGAACTAACATATTATTATGCGTGGAATGCGTTCAAATGAACGTTCATACGGCGAGAAGTGTGTGAGTAGAGTATACGAAATCTATGATGACTGAATTAAAACTATAGTGACTTGACATAATTAAATAAATATAATACGGCTTTCACCGCGTACCTAACTTATTATCATCTTTTCGTAGACCATTTAGAGCCACTTCTTCATGAGCAACGTTCGTGGCTGCCTCCGAAGGGCCGCGAGACGATAAATGGTCTACGAAACGTTAGCAAGATGATAATAAGTGCGGTACGAGGTAAAAGCCGTATTCTATTTATTAAAAAAAAAAACTATGACTATAGTGCACAAAAAATTAAGCCAATGAAGAAAGTTTTTTTTTTTTTAAGATATGCGAAGGAAATGAGTTATAATATATATTAAATATAATAGAAATGCCGCTTCGCTGCCGTATGTGTAGCACATCTTTCATGCATGATTGTCAAACAGGATATCACACTAAATAGGATGATAATGAAATCAACAATAAGCACTTTATATGTATATAAAATGTTAGATAATAACGCATTATGATGCAGAATGCTTCTAGATCCGATATTCTTTATTCATAATGTTAATATCAATTAACTTATTCTTTCTGATATCCGGAAACTGGTGTTCCTAATCACAGTCTTGTAGAAATAATCTATGATTTATAAATCATTCTACCGTATAATGATTTGCATTTGCGTATTCGAAGCAAAAAGTGTTAATCTCGGAAGAATAACCGGAGCTTATGTATTCAATCGCGGAAAATCTCTTGGCATACGAGACAGCCGCAAGCGCGTAGCTAACGGAACATCCGCCTTACATATGTATACACACTTACATTCACTCAGGCGTATGTTACAATATGTACATTTATATCTAAGCACCTATCTCATTCCGATCACATACCGAAGAGTAATTACAATAATGGGGACATAAAGTGCTATAATGCACGCCTGTGGCACCTCCGGGCATTTATGAAGCAGATATTTATAACCTTTATCGTGCCTATATCTATCTTTTAGCTATACGATTTTTTCTGAGCGTGTAATCTGAATCATAAATGACTTCTGGTATGACCTTCGACAATGATCTTTTTTAACTTTTGCGATCACGACGCATTATTAAAACATATTTTACCGTGTATTTATCGCGTTATTTACCTTTTCTATTGCCCGATGATTCAACAGAATTACACATATCGTGGTCGCGGAGGGACTGGTGAGTTGGAGTTAGCCGCCGCAAAGCAAAGGCGTTTTCAGACTACCCCACTACCCTACTATTACACTTGGTCTTCATAATTATATGAACCTGAGATTATTTTAATTTGGACAATGAGTCCAATCTCAGTACGGTTTTCCTTGCCAAATATTTACTAAGAGTTTACGTACAACCTTCCGCTGGCTTTACTTTGCTTTTTCATATGCTTATGTAAAATAAACGATATTTATAGCATAATAAAATTAACTTAGCAAATCCAGGGACAGAAGCTACATTAATACACAAGTAAGGACCATCATCATAACATAAAACACTGGTTGCCGTGATCTCTGTGGCCTGCATCAAGTAATTCAATTAACGGGTAATAGAGGCCGTGGGGTATCGGCAGAAGAATGTTGCCCCTCCTCTGTTGCCCGTGGATGCAGTAAGAGCATGCTAAGGGATACCTCCGGAAGATGGGGAGCAGCGTCTTTCCGTCTATCAACATCCCGTACTGCGTTTGCCAACCCGCCTGCCAAGCGTGGTGAGTATGGCAACTACCCCTTATGGAGATTCATGAGGGAGGCCTGTGTTCAGTAGTGGACGTTTTACGGCTGAAATGATGATGATGAGAGGCGCGTACCATGACAAAGCTATTGGAAATAAATTAATAAAGATTAGAACAGTAGTGTTTGTAGTCAGACACACAAAAACGACCTCGACGGAGAATGTGGGCGGTCCTGATGTACTATCTGCAAATACTGCTGCCATGTCTTGGTGTTTTTGTATGAAATAAAAACTTAAAAGCTACGTCAGATTAGTTATATAAATTTTGAGGACGATGATGTGTTATATACTCTTGTGTATCTGAACTCAATTGTCCGGATGGTTGGAGGACTTCTGGAAAGATATTTGCCAAGCAATCAAAATGAATAGCGAAAAAATTCTGTAATTAAAAAAAAACAATCAATCAAATGATAAAAGCCTTGACGTGTTGCTGAAAACACCCAGACCGCTATTTCGATCGATTTATCATGGATCCAATCATCAGAACTGGGTGTAAAAACAAGCATTTTAGTAAAAATCTAATCTAATCTAATCAGCCTGTAGGATCCCACTGCTGGGCAAAGACCTCCCTTCCCTCTCTCCATACTTAAAAAAAAAAAATACAAAAAACCCAACGGCAAGGTTAAATTTAAGGCCTAAAACTATGCCTTGAGGGACTCCAGTATCTACAATTTATTTATATTTTGCTAACTTATGTCGTCCCACAGCTAGACAAAGGACAAATGTCTCCCCCAAATTCCACCAACCAATTACAATTATTTTATTACTCATTTGATTTGATTATTTGATTGGATCCAATCAAATAATCGAATAAGCGTTTGTGGACTATGAGAAAGTCTTCGATTCGATCGAAACATGGGCGGTGCTCGAGTCTCTCCAACGATGCCGAATTGACTATCGGTATATCGAAGTGTTGAAGTCTTTGTATAGAAACGCCACTATGTCAGTCCGAGTACAGGAACAGAGTTCGAAGGATATTCCCTTAAAAAGAGGCGTAAGACAGGGAGACGTTATTTCTCCGAAACTGTTTACGACCGCTTTGGAAGATGCCTTTAAGCTCTTGGAATGGAAAGGACTAGGCATCAACATTAACGGCGAATACATGACTCACCTTCGGTTTGCTGACGATATTGTGGTCATGGCAAAATCGATGGAGGAACTTGGCACGATGCTCGAAGGCCTCAACCGAGTCTCCCAACGGGTAGGTCTTAAAATGAACATGGACAAGACGAAGATTATGTCGAATGTCCATGTTGCGCCTGCCCCAGTTATGGTTGAGAACTCGGCTCTCGAAGTTGTCGACGCGTATGTATACCTACAAACAGTCCAATTAGGTAGGTCCAATTTCGAGAAAGAGGTAAATCGACGAATCCAACTCGGATGGGCAGCGTTTGGGAAACTACGCAACGTCTTTTCGTCCAAAATTCCTCAGTGCCTTAAGACGAAAGTCTACAATCAGTGTGTGTTACCAGTGATGACATATGGAACCGAGACGTGGTCATTCACGATTGGCCTCATGAATAAGCTCAGAGTCGCTCAACGAGCTTGGAGAGGGCTATGCTCGGGGTTTCTTTACGCGATCGAATCAGAAATGAGGAGATACGTAGAAGAACTCGGGTCACCGACATAGCCAAACGGATTAGCACGTTGAAGTGGCAATGGGCAGGCCATGTAGCTCGCAGAACAGATGGCCGATGGGGCCGAAAAGTTCTCGAGTGGAGGCCACGGACCGGCAAGCGCAGCGTAGGATGTCCACCAACAAGATGGGATGACGACCTGGTGAAGACCGCAGGTCGACGATGGATGCAGATCGCTTCCAACCGCAATAGCTGGATATCCACGAGGGAGGCCTATGTCCAGCAGTGGACGTCCTACGGCTGAAATGATGATGATGAAGTGATGAATCAAATAATCAAATCAAATAAGAATAGAGTTTGGAAAAAATGAGACCACCCCTAAAAAATTAGCTACCTTACAAAAATAAAACCGGGCAAGAGCGAGTCGGATTCGCGCACCGAGGGTTCCGTGCAAATACAATATAATATATGACAAAGACGGATTTATATTTGTTAGAGAACCTTGACAGCGCCATCTCTTGTCTGATGGCGGAACTTATTTAGATTTTTTACACTTTCGATGATTTCTAAAAAGCTATGCTAATCAGAGAGTTCGCCATAAATTTCCTGTAATCTTTACATACACTTCTAAATAGCAATAAAAGTTTCAGAGGTTTATCTCTGCAAACTTCGGAGATAATTGTATTGTATTGTATTCATTTTATTTCAGATAATTAAATAATCCATATTACACACACAAATTTAAATAAAATTAAAAAAATATATACATGTCAATCAATTAATCAATAAGAATAGATAAATTATTAGGTCACAATTTCAAAATATTAGAAAAAATAAATTAGATTAGATTAAATAACATTACATACCTACTTACAGCTAACAATAGGGGGTAAGGGGGAACGCTATTTTTTTCAACGTTTTTGTAAATAAGTCTAAAACTATACGGCTTTAAGCAAAAATAAAACCTGTTTATTAATGTGCAATTGAATACCTTTCATATGATATTCCACATAAACTAGTAACTTCACAAAAATTTTGGAAACCCCCCTTCCACCCCCCTTGCTAAAAAACTATGCAAATTAGAGAGTACGCTATAATTTTCCCATACACTTTACATACACTTCTATTAGCTATAAAAGTTTCACGAGTTTATCTACAACAGATGTCTACAGTAATAATTTTAGCATGAAGCTTAAAATGATTTCAGAATAATATTAAGTTTTAAACATTTTTTTATTGTTAGATTACTTTGATTTTGAACATTATTTTTCACTGAAAACAGGGATATTAAGGACTTTACCTAAATAATTTATTAATGTGATTTAATTCTTCAGTAGCCTATTACTATGAAATTGAATGTTTGACATTTATTATTGCATGTACTTAATATATGTATTAAATGTAATCAATAATGTGATTGTAATTTATTGTTAATAATTATAATATATTACCAAATTGAATATGTACTTCGAACTTTACCTAAATGTTTATATAGGCACTTACTATTCATTTTAAAATTAAGTATGTGACGTGTAAATCTCGTATTGTACGAAATAAATGATTATTGATCTATGCTATCTCAAGTTACTACTATACTAGCAAGATTTTGGCAATTTGCAAACCCTCTAATTCCCTGTCTAGTTAGATGGGGAATCACGAGGGTTTGCAACACAGTCGACACTGTGTCAGTTGTTCGATGGTCATAGAGGGTTACATTACACTAGCTGTTGCTTTGGACACGTTATAAATGAATCGATTTGTTTGTGCGAAGTGTGCATATGCCCTGTAATATCAACCGTCTGCCAGTTGGACCCACAAACGGTTTAGCCGTTCCGTTGACTATCCGAAACAAACAAACCCACATGTCTGCTTGATTTTTGAGCATGGTGGTAGTAAAAGCATTACAAACAGACACTTCAACTTATTAATTTGTAAGTCAGCTACTGATTCCTGGCTAGCTGTCCTGGCAGGATTTATTTCTTGTGTTGCACAGGTCACGATCAAGCCTGACACAGTAATGGATTCCCCGGCGCAATTAATGTCTGTGCCGTGGTCAGCATGAGTTTTAAATCCCTGCGATATGCAAATTCAGAAGCCTAGACGTAATAAACTAAGGGATTCATGAGCAAATTAATTTTATCGACTTACTCGATTTGTTTTGTTATTTTAAAAGTTGCGAGGATTATTGTACCTTTAAATGATATTGGAAGTTGTATCACAGTTGTATGTTGATTATGAAGAAACGAACCTATTAGATTACGCGTCGAATGAGTCCGTATTCAAAATTGTTCTTCTATAAACTTGGCACAACTTATCTAGAGTTGCATATTTTTGTGTGGCCTATTAATTGTTAAGTTTTCCCCCATATACATAAGTATTCACAATATTTTATATCACAATAGTTTTTTGTACATTTATAATTTAAAAAAGTTGGCTTGAAGTGAATTTCTTCTCAGAAACAGGAATAATTCAAATCTCTAATTTTGCAAATACACTTTTGGCCACCTTATTTATCATTTTATGACTCTCAAAACACCTTGACACAATAAGAGTCAATGCCCGCCTTGCTTATCACCTTGCGCCTAAGTTAATTAATTACACAGGCACTGAGAAGGGACATGACTGCGTGGTTGCCGTTAAAAACACATAAAAGCCTTATAGCAGACAGGCAACGAATGTATGTTACAATAAATGACATCGATATATGAAATGAATAAATAAGAATCTTTAATGCACGTATTTTGTATCGAATCGTGATTTTAATGTACTCGAGAACCATAAAGGATATATACGGAGATACAATGTAGTTGATCCCAGATCAAGTTTCAAGTACGTTTAAACGGCTCCTAAAGAGAATATGTTCTACTCCATTAAATCTTTAATTAATTAACACACTAGCCAGGTAATCACATTAAATTCAGACTTGTTAAAATGCGTTGTTGCAGACCCCATTGTTTGCGTAATTATTCTCATTACAGCCGATAATATTCAAGCTCAATTAACATGTTTTAATTTTATAATTTCCTTCTAGTTGATAAAAAGTTCGTAATACGTATGCTGATTGAACAATGAGCATTACAAATGCAGGCACTTAATCAGCATTGATTGAATTGCGATCAAAACGATCGACATAACCAATTTGCATGAATGGCATTACCAGCCATTGTATAAAGGTATCTGTTATTGTATGCTTTTGTATATGTAGGTGACTGCTTAAAAGACTCACCTAAAGATTTGTCTGTTTGTAACCAAAATATCTGTGGACTGGGTTGACTGTTTGCATTGACTGATTCTCATGTGTCCAGAAGGAATGAATAAATGATAAAAAACTTTAATTACGTTAATTGTGCACTAAAAGAAACGTATATACTAAAATACCTTTTATATAAATTGGATAAATAGAGCTTCTAACTCAATTTATAAACATCAATTCTAAGGCATACAACTACCAACAGCTAGAAAAATGTAACAAAATAACATTTTGTGGACACACTGAGGAAATACATTTCTAGTTTCGCCCTTCCGGTTTCGGAGTCACCTCAACCATTGTCAAAATGCTAATGTTGAGAAACATCTTTTACTGCTACATTAAAGTTACGCAAACGTCTATTAAATGAACGCATCATAATAACATGCAATATAGTCGTTACATCAAAAACATGTATTGAAAACAGGACGACACGAAAAACTAATTAATCATAACATGTATGGAAAGTTGTAGCTTCTAAATAGCTATTGTTTCACGATGCATATGGACATGGGGCAATGTTAGTGAAACACCTAATCACTTAGAGTTACCAAGACCCGTTAGTGGGAGGTATCCTAACTACGCACTAGTGCATAAAAAAATCTGTAAGAAAATGTAGTACGTGTCTATTTTAACACGTGATCTTAAATGACGAACGTCTAAGCCATGCATACAAGTATATAAAAGATAAGGAAAATAATTAGAAGGAATAGGAAATACCATATAATTATATACATTAGAAAAAGATTCATAGAAATAGTAGAAATACATACATATTACTAGAGAAGACGGATTTTCAGCGTTGAACATTAAATTGAAAAGCAAACATGACACCTGATTATTTTAGGGGGCGAAGCCCCCTATTATGCATAGCGCTGTCGGTCTGTCTGCCTGTACATGAAACGATTACAACCGAACGCGTTGACCGATTTACGTGAAACATTTTTGTTAGCACTGTCTTAATGAGAGAAGGGTACTAATTGATTTTGGTCACAGGGAACGGTCCCTGGGGAGTTATTGTGACCTCAAAAGGTCACCAAAGGTCAAAAATGGCATTTTTCGGAAACTTTCGCCCTCTTTTCTGGTATCCCCGTACCAATGCTTGTTATTTACTACGCTTGGTACTACAACATTAAATAAATAATACTGGACATTTCACACAGCACCATCTAGCGTAAAATAAGCACAGCTTGTGGTATGGGCCAGTTTTTTTTCTCACCTCAATACATTGAAAACATCCAGACCCGAGACAATCTACAGATACATTAAAAAAAACTCTCTCCTCGTTCCCCGGCGAGATCGAACCAGCAACATTCTGCGTCTCAGCCGTCACAGCCAACGGACCAACCGAGCCACGGAGGTCGTCAGAGTCGACATTTTGTCTTCACCTATTAGGTAATATTTTTTCAAACACGATATTTGTTTTCTGTCTTCCTTAATTTTTCCTTATTAAGTCCGTCTGTTGTAAAATATACAAACTTTCCATTTGACCCGTCAGCAACAGCCGATTTCAACAAAAACCTTTTTTCATATTCAGCATACAATTAAGCGCAAGTAAAAGTGACATACGCCTAGAACAAATACTGTGGAAAAAAAACTTTCTTCTCACGGCAATAAAACCGTGAAAGCTACGAGTGGTCTCAGGTAATTATAAGAAACAAACATCAGGTGAAGACGTTAGCGACTGTTATGTACGGAATGTACTACAAGGTGGTCCAACATTATAAACAAAGCTTTTAGGTACAAGTTTTGTGCTTAGAATGTTGGCAGTAGAATGAACGCGATGGTAAATTGTACTTGAGTAAAATGGTTCGTCGGGGAAGTACTATTACCGTGTCAGGGTATTTCGTCAAAGACTAATGATTGCCGATACAATTATATACACTCGGGGCATAACACCTTTATGAGTCAGCTGTAACGACGAAGGACTATGATGAATTCTCTTTATGTTAGGAAAAGCCCCAACGAAGGCTTCTTATGGCAGAACCAAGATTGACAGACAGAAGCATATTAGGTTTTTTATATAATGTAGCTAGCCGAAGACACTGTCTGTGACAGAACTGAGATGGACAGACAGTAGGTTATTTATTAGGCTTTAATGTTACCAAAATTAATATTGTAAAATGCAATGAAAATATTTAGTTTTAATTCCGCTTATGCTGAGATGCATGAGCACCGCTCCCGCCAAACGAAATTCTTTCCAGCCGATCAGTCAACACCTCAGCGTCTCACCTGATGATGCCTCGCGGAGAGACGAAACACGTGTCGTCATATAGGTTTGGGTATGCATGCTGCACTAACAACCTAGTTCTCCCTGCATGTGCATAATTAGCGGGCGGGAGGGCGGTGCTCATGCATCTCAGCAAACCGGAATTAAAACTAAATATTTTCATTGCACATTATTGTCATGGATTTCCGCAAAGTAACGCCTGATTTCATTAATTATGTAATCAGGCGTTACTTTTTTTACAACAATTGTCTAATTATCCATGTTTTCGCAAAATCCCTAGAATTTTCGCGATAATTCTAATTATCAAATCGATCGAATTCGATTCGAATCGACGACATATATATATTAGTTAGTGGTAATAGAAAGCTTTCATTTATATCGTCTCTAAACGAAATAAAATTCTAACGCCATTAGAAGAGAATATAAAAGCAATTATAAACCTTTTTTTAGGACAACCTGTATGCAATTTGGAAGGCGAGTTTTGAGACAAACAAAGAAAATTTGGATGCGAATCATTGTATAATCATTTAATTACATAAGCAAACGCCGGAACCTTTCCGATTACCCATTTAGTTTCGGTCATTCAACTTGTAACTAAACAATAAACAAATTAAAAAGTGTGCCTGAAATAAGAAGAATTAATGTTTTCATAGCAGGGACAATTAAGTAAGGTAGTACTTAAGTGTTTTTGACAAAAAAATCTGCACCGACAATTATTTAATAGGTAGCCTGACTGAATGAAATTGCTAACTGATATAGCATTTGGTCCTATAAATACTCGTAGTTACATAAGAAAAAATAAAAAACGAATGTCATTTCTTAAATGAAAATGAAACACGCATAGCTGAAGGGAAATTAAGTAGTACTGAGGATCACGACATCTTCCGAAGACAAAAGCACGCTATTATCTCCGTAATTGTAATAACTGAAGGATTGTTAGGTCCTCTTGTAATATCGCTGTTATGTAACTAATCAAAGTAATTAATTAAATGCGAAGACTGTTACAATACAACAAGGATGCAAAAGATGATGATAATCTACAGGGTGTATTATAACAAGTGTACTTAGCCGAAAAGGGGTGATTCTGACCACCCCAACGGACAACTTTAGTTTTACGAATTTTCAGGATTCAGTGATTTTCATTCATGAAAAGACAACGAAAGTTAAGTTTAACAGCTGATTAATCGATAACGACAAGCTAAACGCTAGCTAATTCTTGACAAGGTCATTGACCTCCGTGAAGAACTGCCGTAGAGGTAAAAATAAAAATAGCTAAAACCACGGATATACATATATATTTTTTTCAAAATGTACCTGTTAAAAATATCTAAAAATCCAACTATAAACTCCGGATCATGTTAACACCACATCAACTAGTAAAAATGTAAATAAAAATAATTAAAAATATGATAAAAAAAAATTACCAATTCCCGTTTTTTTTTTTCCTTTGAAAACGACTTGTTTTCATGGTCAGAAACCCCCCTTCCGGGTTAGTACACCTTAAAATACACCATATGTACACAATTATTCATTCTCTACGTCTGGGCCCAGGCAAGTTTAGAGTTATAATTTTTTGAGTGACATGTTCTGGTGGTCTTCTTTTCACGTATCCATACCAACGGAGTCTGCTTTCTTGCAGTTGGTCGGTAATGTCGCGCACACCGAGACTTTTGCGCGGATTTTGTCGCGTCTCGTGACTCCGCACATCCATCTAAGCATCTTCATCTCCGCCACTTGTATGGAATGAATGTGGCTTTTCGTAGTAGTCCCGGTCTCACAGCTAGATACATTCACATTCAATTAAAAAAAAACCGACTTCAAATGATGAAATCCTTGACTTGTTGCTGAAAACATCCAAGTATGCGACTTGGGATTTAGTATTTCCCTCGATTTATGATAGATCCCATCATCACAACTGAGTATTATTAAGTGTAATAAGCAAACATTAAGTGAAAAAAATTATATGAAATTATGCCTTGAGGTACTTCAGTGTCTACTATTACAATTATTTAATTTCTGTTAAACGAGTTTTGACAAATAAAAATTTAAAACCTCCTTTTTTTAAGTAGGTTAAAATCAGCAGCGCTCTAACTTATCTCTTCGGGTCAGTATTTATGTTGTAAATTTTATGTATTATTGATAGAGAAATTCTAAATAAGCTATTGTGAGTGTATTCTCCTGACGTGTCGCTAAACGCTCAGTATATGTATATCTAATTGGACCCAACCTACGACAACAGACGCGATGCCATTGTAAAAGGATCAGTTTTTATGGTCGTCTTGTAAATTGTAGGACGAAGTACGTAACTACGTGATAATAGGCGGTTATAATGACGGTGGCAGGCTTTCCAGAATCTGCATCGCGTTTTTAATGACGGATGTTTAGGCGGTTCACACACTGCCACGAACTACGCTGCATGTTGCGTGTCGCCGCACCTACGCGCGTACTTGCGGGAGTGCAGATCTGCATCATCGTGCGGGTTTTTCAAAATTACTGGGACTTGAGTAAAAATATGAAGAGAAATTCTTCAACTACACGCGAATGTCGACAGCATCTTTTGATTATTTGCTAGCCAAAATTCAAACAGGCATTACTGGAATGGATACAAATTTTCGTATTTGTATTACGCCAGAGGAGTAACTATGGGTAACATTGAAGTAAGTAAACAATTTTAACATTAAATAAAACCTTGCTTTATTTTTTCTTCGACCGTTGCATTCTGATCAATAAACATATTTATTACTTCCTCACTTGTTTCACTTTCTGCGCTCTGTCACTGTATTCATCGCATTTCATATTCCAAATAGCTGGGTTTTCGATTTCGAATATAAATCGATCGATATAGAGATCCATTTTCAAAGACACGTCAAGCCCTTCCAAAATCACGCACGGCACTGCGCTCGGTGTGCCATACCTTGCGTCTCGCCCCGCACCTACGCGCGTGATCTGAATGAACGCGCATAGATGCATTTTCGGTGTGTTGGACTGTGCGTGTTTTCTATACAAACGGAGATACTTACAAGCAACGTTAGAAGACGCATTCACGCAACATGCAGCGTGATGCGTAGCAGTGTGTGAGCCGCCTTAAAGTGGGATAAAATGACGGCGGTTGTAGGGTTTAATGACGTCACTGGTGACGCGTAAAACGACCTGCTTATTATTGGATTGAACTACGCAAATCTGTGGTCGGTTAGTTAGTAGTCTCTCCAAGAGATGCCTAAAATTGTTCGGAGACAGCGCATGTGAAAATTGTTAAGTTTTCGCTCTTGTTTGGCATACGACGTCCAGGTCTCAGCTCCGTACAGGAGTATAGATAAGATGCATGTTTGGTACACGATCATCTTTGTCTTGATTGTTAGGTGTTTATTGTTCCATACTCTTGCACTAAGCTTCCCGAACATCGTAGAGGCCTTTCCGATACGTGTGTTGATCTCTACATCGATGGTAAGATTGCTCGAGATAGAAGAGCCCAAGTAACAGAAACTGTCAACAATTTCCAGTGGTGTATTATCCAACAAGATTGATGGTCTTTCCGTTGTGCCTTGGATCATTATTATTAGGCATCTCTTGGAGAGACAAAGTCACAAACGAGGAGGTCCTCAAAACCACACAGATGCCTAGCATCATCGCCCTGCTGAAACAAAGGCGTTTGCGATGGCTAGGGCATGTGCATCGTATGGAACCATCTCGATTGCCGCGAAAGGCTTTGCTTTCAGAACTAGTCGGCGCGAAAAGACCTGTCGGCCGTCCGATACTGCGGTACAAAGACTGCCTGAAACGAGACATGCTCGCGTTCAATATAGAACACACTAGCTGGGAAAGTCAGGCGGAAGACCGTGACCTGTGGAGGAAAACCATAGCTGACGGAGTAGTTTCCCACGATTATTCCTGGTTCGAACTCCTAGCTAGCAAGAGAACACTGCGACATGAACGTGCTGCAAACCCTACAACACCTACAGGGAATTTTAAATGTCGATGGTGTGACCGTAGCTGTCGCTCCAGAATAGGCCTGTATAGTCACGAACGCAGGTGCCTACATGCTCGTATTACGACTGGCATCACTTAAATCATCTTACTATAGATGGAAATAGGCCATTGATTGATAGTTAGTAGTGCAAGTGGTGGGTGACGAATTAAAAAACCTAAATAATCTGTCAGCCCGGTTGCACCTATTGCTGGGTACAGAATCTCGGGGCATAGCATCTATATGAGTGAGCTTAATGGAAGAGCAATACTTCTGAGGATTTTCCTAGCATATCTATGAAGAATAAGCTTCTTTATTGTGCTATGTCCGGTTCTGTGCTGACCACTCTGTTTCCCTTATCATGAATCCCAAAACTTCTTACGGTTCATCAAGCATGAGAATCATCCTAGATATATTGTATTACCTCCTGGCCTGGCTGGCAAGTTACAAGAGTACCTATAGGGAGTAGTCTTTTTTATTACAAGAAAAGTATTACGAAGACGACCAATTGACCAATCAACGTGAAGAAAAAACTGATTACAGGCACAATTAGATAGGCAACCGTTTTAATCTAGTATTACTGATGGAACTAGCACAACAGTTAGCGCACAATAAGTTAATGATCGCAATAACACCTGTAATTTGTAGCGATTGAATGTACCATATTACTCGTATGTAATAACTTGTAATAAGCTATCCGAAACATGTAATTATATAATTTACTTAACAAGATATGCTTCAGTGATCCATTCATTGACTTGTTTGTTTATAGCTATAGCCATTTGTACAAAATGCAAAAGGCATTACAGAGTTCCAAGTGATGATGGCAATTGGAGCTGTGCGGGACGCATGGCCAGACGTGGTGATCGCAGGAGGCATAAAGCTATAACTGAATGGTGGCCGAGACAAAGATATAGAAATGTTGGTCGTCCGGCAGCAAGATGGGCAGATGACATTGACAAGGTCGCGGGCAAACGATGAATCGAACTGACGCAAGATCGTGGCGGATGGCACAAACTAAGTGAGGCCTATACCCAGCAGTGGGTCGGGCCATCGATGATGTTGATGATAATGATGATACATGCATGTTGCACATTATTGTAATGTCCATGTAGGTATATCGTATTTCGTAGTGACTACCCATCTATACGAACTCAATAAGAATTTTCATAAAAGTCGGAGCTCTGAGGTAACAATGATAAAAGAAAAATATCAGACGACTTGAGAAACTCCTCCTTTTTTTTTAAGTCGTTTAAAAAGTTCGATATTTTGTTAGTAAGATCGGGCAATGTTTAATGGTAGACTTCCTTGTTTTGTTGTTGATGTAAAAGATATTTATCAGGCGAACAAATCCAAACGCTTTGGCAAGTTTAACAAACTACACGTAATTTCCGCCCTAAATATTCTCGATATCATTTCACTGATCAGTGTTATACTATTAATACAATTAGAAGTAGAAGGCATTAGAAAGGAGGTCATCATCTTATCCAATCATGAGGAAGAAGCCTGTACCGCCAAACAAATTTGTATTTTTTTTAAATTTTATTACTAGTATTCTAGTAACGCAATCTCTAAAAGAATCGTATTGGCAGTAAAATAATCGTGTTGGCAGTGTGGAATGTAATTTCAATCGGAAAGTCATGTACTCGGGCTTTGTACCTAATATAGGGATATAAACAGGCGTTGTAGAGTAGTAGTAGTATATATAGGTAGTATAGTAGTAGTAATAGAGTGATCCTGACGAACTTTGCACCGCCTCAGGATCACTAGTTTTTAATAAATGTGAAAGGTCTGTTATTATTTATATGGAATTAGTTTTTGCATCGGCTTCGGAGGCTGATGTTCACTGCATATCGATAAATGTTTCATAAGCAACTACAAAATACTTCTGAAAGTCACAAACAATCATCGTAATAGTGTAAGTAAACAACTACTCATACTTGTCAGATTGAAATAATAAAGGCCTAGGAGAAAGAGATAATTACACTATCATCATCACCTCAGTCGAAGGGCGTCCGCAGCTCCACATAGGGCTCCCTCATGAATCAGAAAGTGGTTGCCATACTCTTTATACCATAAAACATCTTTGTACTGTACTTGTTTCACCTCTAATGTTTGGGCTTTAATAATGTTTCAGAACAGTGAACAGTGAAATACACACAACGTTTCTTTATCCCGATAACTACGTGGAATATATACAGCATAATCGAGGATTAATTCGAGGTTCAACAAGGTCTCGAGCGCTGCTAGTCGATTCACAAATGAAACTCTAGTTCCCACAATTACATCTCAATTAGCAAAGTTATAAGTAATTACCATGTCCTAGGCCGTTCCGTTGAGTGACTAATGCAGCACAAATACGGTTTTTCTTAATAAGTATTCAATGGAGGGATTTTATTTAGGCTAACTAAAACCAGAACAATATCTACTGAAGTATTTTTCAGTACCCGATATCGATATTTTTGGGTTTAATGATATTTTTTATTCTCAAAAATGACATTTACTTACATGAGAATAATTGTTTTGCTAACTATATTATATTTGTATTTTCACCTATATTCAGTATTATTGACTTCTCTAATTTGAATCACTTGTTACGTTCTTAGTTTTCTTCAACAAGTCGTTTTCCACTTTTAATAGACCATGGCCCTGGGCCATTTTGTGGACACATACTTACCTCTGCAAATCGGGTACGGGGAAATTTTCACGTTGGAAAATCCATACACATACCTAGAACAAAATAGAATAAAATTAGAAAACATATCATATACAAACAGTATGGATGGTAAATTAAATTATTCATGTTGCTGTTTTTTACCCCTTTTTATTGACCCCAGACAAAAAGAGGGGTGTTATAAATTTGACCGCTATGTCAATGTCGCTCTGTCTGTGGCACCGTATTTGCTCTATTGAATAAACACTTACTTTAACTTTTGACAATGAGTGGACCGATTTGCATGCAGTTTTTTTTTTTAAATATAAATGCCGGTGTTCCTGCGTTTGTTCTTAAACATTATATCAAAATCGGTTAAGAAGTTTACAAGATATGGGGGATGAAAGAGGGGATGATTTATCAAATGTTTTGAACACTTACTTCGACTTTTGACAATGAGTGGACCGATTTGCATGCAGTTTTTTTTTAATATAAAAGCCGGTGTTCCTGCGGTTGTTCTTAAGCATGATATCAAAATCGGTTAAGAAGTTTACAAGATATGGGGGATAAAAGAGGGGATGATTTATCAAATGTTTTGAAATATACCCATTTAATACATATAAGTGTGTCAAATGAAAGGATGATGAAGTGACAAAACTGGGGTATACATTACAAAAAAATGATTTGACAACCTCAGGTAGTGTTTAAATTTTTTATTTTATAAATTTGTTTTACAGAAAACATGTTTTAATTTATAAACAAAGTTATGTATCACTTAGTATTTATGTGTGGTTTAGTAGTAAAAACAACAAAACCCCTGACTGATTTAAAGATAGCCCAATCAAAGTGGTCAAAATATAGAAATCCCAATACAAAAAACGAATTATCCTCAATCAGTATCATATACAATATATCATTCAAAATCTACGCACATATTTGCTCTATTCGTACAAGTTCATTAGTATGAATTCATGAATCAAAACACCATTAAGCGATTGGTTCGTGACAAACAGACAAACAAAACGGGAAAATGGCAAAAAAAACCTATTAGGTTTCTGTCATTATGTTGTCGTACACAAGTAAACGATTCATGGGCGCACGTTTTGTTTGTTTTCTCAGTATTAAATCTCCACTCTAAGTCGCAATTTAAGTTGAAGTGTCATTAGGCTGGCCACATATGACGAAGAACCGATAACCTCCGCGGAGTACATAGGGGTGCAAAATGTGGCGTGGGGCTCCGGCTTGGTTGAGCCATGGCCTGCGAAAGGCGACCACTAAAAAGTAGACGAGTTTGACCGAAGACCGGGCTTAAAAGGCCTATTGCTCAACAGCGGACTAATGAAAGAATCATGGAAACGTCCACAGCTGGACATAGGCCTCCCTCATGAGTCTCCAAGTGCTGATCGTGAGTCGGATATTGCCATACTGCACTTCTCAGCATGCCTGCCAAGCGAGTTGACAAGTGCAGCGCGGGATGTTGATACACGGAGACGCTGCTGCCCATCTTCCGGAAGTATTCCTTGGCAGGTTCTTACTGCATCCACGAGTAAGAGAGGGGAAAACATTGAACTGCCGGCAACCCATGGCATGTTTTTAACTCGTAATATGAGTCGTGAGTCTTGTTAAGGGTTTAACGTTACTAATTTATATTTAGATACCCTGTAAAACTTTATAAAGATATGTGAACGATTACGTCAAGCAATTATACTCATCGTGTAACATTTGAAAAAACAAATGGCATAACTGCCAACCTATTTCTTACATCATCATCATCATTTCGGCCGTAATACGTCCACTACTGAACACAGGCCTCCCTCATGGATCTCCGTGAGGTGTAGTTGTCATACTCACCACGCTTGGCAGGCGGGTTGGCGAGCGCAGTACGGATGTTGATACACGGGAAGACGCTGCTGCCCATCTTCCGGAGGTATCCCTTAGCAGGCTCTTACTGCATCCACGGGCATGAAAGGACATAACACTACTGCCGGCACCCCACGGCTTGTAGGCAATGGTAGGTTGTTTCCACTGGCCCCTATACTCTTACATAATAAATAGGTTTTATCGTGATTTTGGGGGCTAGTGGAAACAACCTACTATTATAACTTAACACACCACACGTTCTCATTTTATACTATTAGTAAACAAAACAATATGTAAAATAGTAAACCTAATGAAACTATATTACAATGAATTATTAATTAAAAATAGTGATCAAATAGATATTTTCAGTATGAATTTAACTAAATTTAAAAATACTTCTCTAGGCGGGTTGTCGGCATTTCGTACACATGACACTTAAAAAAATAATTTTGGAATTCCATACATTGATACTCGGTATGTACATTCCTTCTTTAAGGTTAAAATTTGCACAGAAAAATATATAGTTCTTGGCAAAAGTGTTACGTGTTTTTAATACGAGACAGTAATATAGTTCATATTTTTTTTTAATGATGGACAATTCACACAGCATCATCTAGCCCCAAGCTAAGCAGAGCTTGTGTTATGGGTACTAGATGACTGACATACTTAATACATTATACTACATAGATAGATATGTTTTATTATATATAGAAAAACACCCAGAACAAATATCTGCAGATCATACAGACATTTGTTCCGAGGCGGGAATCGAACCCGCAACCTCTTGCGTCGCAGGCGGACCTTCGCCCGCTGCGCCACAGAGGTCGTCGTTTTTACTCGTCGAGTTTTACCTATATCTAGTCCTATGGTAGTAATTAGAGTTACGACGGAAGGGACGCTGTCCCAAAATAAATGAAGAAACTATGTGCTCATTGAAAAACGAAGGACTGAACTTTGTACCAAGTATTCCGAATTTCAAGCGTTCCAAAAGCTTATACAAAAAAGAAAAAGGTGTACAAAGCCTCAAAATATAGCAAAATCGAACAAATAGATGACCAAAATAAGATAGGTACTGAATTTAAAAATAACTGAATCTTTTTGTTGATTAATGTTTAAAGCCATTATATTTTGATAAGTTGATAAGTTAAACGACTGTTTTTAGATAAGTTTGATGATTCTTTAGTAGGTTTTATAATGTAGGTGTTGATTTATTTTTTTACGTAAGAGACCAACACTTGTACAAACACCATATTCTCTAGTAGATTTTAATACTATTTGTTGTTTTAATAGCTGTTTCTAAGTAAGGGGTGTAGCTAAGCTTATTTTAGACATATTAAATTAAAATCTATTGTATTAGGTCATATCCTGTATGAATAGATGTAAGTGTTTTCAATAAATACAAAATAAATACTAAAAGACGATTTTGATATGCGTTACATATTTTACGTAAGTACACATACATACATACCTACTTATAATCCGTAGTTAAAATACTTTTTTAAAAGTGAATGCCTACTGTACAACAAATATGTGTGGTACAGTAAACATAGTAAATGTCTTGTTATTTTCTATCCATACTTATTTCTATCGTACAGAAAACACTTTTCACTATGACTCTCCCTCCAGGTAACCAACCTGCCCCAAAAATTTTGTAATTTGCATAACAAAGAATGTACGTAATGCCGACAACCCCTCTAGACATTCTTAATGAAGAACACTTAATATGTAATGTTATTTTTATTTGTAGTTATACTTATTTTTGTATATATATTTTTTTTTAATTAAGCGTTTTTCTATAATTTAGGTTTATCCTAATTCTACTTTAGCTATTTGTGTATTAATAGTTAGGAATACCTTCTAGCATAAAAGCTATTTTAATATTATCATTTGTTACATAATCTGAATGTATTCTATTTTGTGTGCCATACTTAATAGATAAATGAATTAATATTTCCTTATCTATACATACAGGGTTACAGGAAAAATCGTGCTAGATCCGTTAAGGGCGTGGAGTACCCATCATTTCTGACTTATTTCACTATGAAACACCCTACCCTAAACTTAACCCTTTTCGAGATATTCGACTTTTAATTTTTTTATTGAAAATTGCCGATTTTTAGGCTACTAAATTTATTTTTGTTTATTTTGTGTATTTTATTATTATTATTATTGCATTTTTACATGTGTAATAAGATGCTTTAGGACTTCAATAATTAAAATAGTGCATAAGTTAATTTAATAGACCGTAGTAGACAAGTGAAAGTTAAGAAATAAAAAAAAATATTAGAAAGTTTATTTTTCTCTAAGGGATATCTAAAAAAAATATTATGGCAATTGTTCGGCAGATGTTTTTTAAAATATCTACGTTTCCTCAGCTATCTAACGAGGTATAATAATCTAGGTTTTTATTCAAATGCATTGAAAAAAATATAGTTTTATAGGCGACAGTAGAGAAGAAAATTTATACTTAGCCCTAAAAAGTAAAATAAAACAATAGGTAAGCATGAAATGTCATTTATTAAAGGTTTTCACATAACTTTTTCTTATTCTACAGATCATGTTCAACATGGCCGCCTCTATTTCTGATACATTGTCGCATCCTTCTACGGAGACCAGTCTTCACTACTCCAGTGGTCAACGTGGTCCTCATTTTATTTGCTGCATCCACAATCCTTTCTTTTAAGTCTTCCACAGACGAAACTGGATTCGGTTCGCTGTACACAAGACTTTTCATGCACCCCCACACATGAAAATCCATGGGGGTTAGGTCCGGACTTCTTGCTGGCCATGGCAACGGCCCACCTCGTCCTATCCATTTGTTTGGATAATTTGTGTCCAGCCAGTCTCTGATACTTCTCCTGAAATGGGCAGGGCAGCCATCGTGTTGGAACCACATGTCCCTGATCAGGTTGAGTGGCAGATCATCCAGCAAATCACTCAAGTCTGCTCTCAGGAAATTTTCGTAGCTTTCCCCATTTAGAATATCCGGGAGAAAGTAAGGTCCAATCAAATGATTTGAGATAATGCCCATCCACGCTGAATCTTCGTTGGGACCCCTTCACTCTTTTCTTATTGGGATTCCTTAGTTCTTTTAGGGCCCAGTAATGGGCGTTGTGATAGTTAGTTATGCCATCTTTATCAAATTTGGACTCATCCGTCCACAAGATATTTCTTAGAAAATCTGGGTCTTCTACGTCAGCATTTAGCATAAATCTGCAAAAGTCCAATCTTCTCGCGGGGTCTCCTTCTTCAATAACGTGTACCGGCGTGTAATGGTACGGGTATAGGTTAGCAGTATGCACTGTAAACCACACTCCATTGCGAAAGTCCCAGATCACGGGCAACAATATTAGTGGAAGTAGTTGGATCCGCACGAAAGCGTTGCACTATCCCATTGTCCTGTTCTTCGTCGTCAATTCGTGGTCTTCCCATGTCTGTATTTCGTCTCAAAACAGAGCCAGTTTCTCGAAGTCTTCGATAAACTCTGTCAAAAACGGCCACATCCGGCACTCGACGACCGGGGTAGCGAGTTATGTATTCGTTGCGAGCTTGCGCAGACACACAATCGCAGTATCCGTAACAAATAAGCATATCAGCATATTCCTCAGATGTGTAGGACGTCATCTTCAACACTTCCGTATCACAGGTACAAATCAGAGTCCGGTTAACAAGCACAGTAGTCACAAATCAGAAGAAATAGTCCAGAATCATAGCCAAGTCGAGAAAAAGAGAAAAACGATATCACATCTACTATGTACGAAGCACAAAAGCAGACTGACAGACAACCAAAACAATACCCCATGTTCACTGTTGTATTCCCAGCCCTAACCGGTCTCTACACATTTTTTCTTTCATTCGCACCTACATAAATCGTCACTTGTCTCGCTCGCACGGTGCGTCTTAACTTGAAGGACAATAGGCGCGGGACCATTAGAACTGCTACCTGAAGCGACCCAAGTACTTTTTTTCCACGAAATGTAATACAAACCCTAGATTGTTATACCTCGTTAGATAGCTGATGAAACGTAGATATTTTTAAAAACATCTGCCGAACATTTGCCATAATATTTTTTTTAGATATCCCTTAGAGAAAAATAAACTTTCTAATATTTTTTTTTACTTTTTAACTTTCACTTGTCTACTACGGTCTATTAAATTAACTTATGCACTATTTTAATGATTGACGTCCTAAAGCATCTTATTACACATGTAAAAATGCAATAATAATAATAATAAGATACACAAAATAAACAAAAATAAATTTAGTAGCCTAAAAATCGGCAATTTTCAATAAAAAAATTAAAAGTCGAATATCTTGAAAAGGGTTAAGTTTAGGGTAGGGTGTTTCATAGTGAAATAAGTCAGAAATGATGGGTACTCCACGCCCTTAACGGATCTAGCACGATTTTTCCTGTAACCCTGTATATATATCCCTAGTCTCTGTCCTAATCATACTCGTATACTCCATGTAGGTGTTAAAATAAGCAATTGATCAGAACCGAACCTGCTCTGCATAACATTTACCAGTTCTAAACCGTATGTATTATGTATAGTGGAACTAAACAACTCCCAACAAGGTGTATCCACTGGTAAACCAGGTTACTGTCACTTTCATCCCAGTAAGGTGAAGTCGCCTTGACTGTGACCATAATGATTATGTTGATCCAGCGGTTACCGTAGCTTTTACTTTTCTAGGTATTAGTTGCAACTGTATATGGATATTCAAGACAACAGACAGGACAAATTAAACGTTTGTAAATAGTTATTTTCTATTTTCTTTAGTTGGGTCGCTATAACGCGTTCTAGTTTGAACACGCGGCTTATTCGGCTTCAAGCTTGTTTATTATTTATATAAAAATAAATAAATATGCTGGACAATTCAAACAGCATCAACATAGCCCCAAGCATTGTTATAGGTACTAGATGACTGATATATTTATACATTATACTACATATAGATAGATAATTTTTATTATACAGGATGATTGGTAATTCGATACATTTATAACAAATATCTGCAGCTCGTACAGCCATTTGTCCGGAGGCGGAAATCGAACCCGCTACCTCTTGCGTCGCTGTTGGACATCCCCGCTGCGCCACAGATCGTCCTTTAGATACGGCCGATTAAGCTGGGAAGATATAGAAGGTGGAAAAACCTAATTTATATTTCACAATGTCCCAGGAACACCGTGAAATGATGCAGGCGTTGTATGGTAAGACAGTATGTATTTACTAAACAAAATATTTCATCATCATCCATAACATAAGCCATGATCCATAGAGCATAAGCCTCCGTTCTGGTGGTCTACCAAGAGCTATGGTGAATCCCTGGATCTGCCAACACCAAATTAAAATCTTGGTAAGTGTTCCCGTTTAAAGTTCCTCTATTATAATTTATAATATTAGGTTTACTATTTAGAATTGAAAGGCAGGTATCGCAAGTATGTGTCTGCAGTGCATTAGCGAGAAAGGCCCAGCTCTCATTCATAACCTTGCCCGGTAGCTATGATTCATGGATTGTGCTACGGCCACCGCCGCACCTTTACCGCCGAAATACTCGACTCTCGCGCGGTTTAGACAAAGGAGCTTAGGATTTCGACCTGGCAAGAGCTAGGTCGTAAGGCAATCTACTTTTGGTACATATTTTGGTGTCTGAAAAAGGTTTTTATTTGTTTCGCTGTCTTGGCATTTTCGTTTTGTTTTTGTCGACGCTTGTAACGCTCATGTACAGGGTTCCTCTTATCTGGTCGAGCTCAATCAATGAGTGAATCTTTGGCCAAACACTACATTCTAAAAGGAACTTGTCAAAAAACAAAAAGCATATTAACCATTCATCTGCTTTATATACAACATTATACATTACAATGAGTCGATTCTACACATTATTCTAACAAGCATTGGTACCAGAAAAGGGGGCGAAGACCTCAAAAGGTCACCAAAGGTCAAAAATGGCATTTTTGCGTTTTTGGACGTCTTCGTCCATTTGAAGACTTATTTTTTTGGTGACCATTTTAGGTCACAATAACTCCGGTTCCTGTGACTCTAGGGTCACCAAAATCAATCAGTACCCTTCTCTCAATTAGACGGTGCTAACAAAAAACGTTTAATGTAAATCATATTAAAAAAAAATAGGTTTAATGTAAATCATTCGTCGCTCCCTCGCCCCCTAAATACTTCCTTTCTTTTTTCATTCTACTCAAGACGTCAACAGGACAGTAACTTAAATAAATAATAAATAAATAAATAAATAGTTTATTTCTTCAACTTAATCTAATACATTTCAGTGGAATGGGACCCTCTTTTAAGTAATATGATACCTGTGCTAGAGGGTCTCGCTCTGCAGCGCGGCTATCTTTAAGATAAATTAAGTATAATAATTAACAAGCTTAGCGTAAATTGTTAATATTAAAAAAAGAAAACTAGCAATATAATACTATTATACTAAGTACAAAAAGAAACAAATTAAATTTAAATTTAAATTCTAGAGAATTTAATGTTTATAAAAATTCACAAAAAATAAAATCTTCTTTTGGTTGTGGTAATGTTATAAAAATAAGATCAAACAGTCTTAGTAATTCAATTAATTATGAGAGTTATTGACACAAAAATAAAATTAAAATAAAAGTAGTAACAATAAAAAAAGTAGTAACTATGTCTGCGTGTATATTGCAGTTACTCTGTCCATATGTGGAAATGTACCTACGTGTGTATGTGTGTGTGTGTGTGCGTGTGCGTGTGTGTGTGTGTGTGTATATATATGTGTGTGTGTGTGTGCTCGCGTGTGTGTATGCGTATGTGAATGTTTGTTTGCTAGGGATGTGTGGTTTAAATTAAAAAAATAACTGTTACTATGCTATAGTTTCTAGGAGTTTTTCTCCATCTTCGTAACTTATTGTGGACAGCCATAAACTCAGTATTTTTTTACAGGAATGATTGTTCAATGAGTATATATTAAGAATTTTGTTAATGGCGTCGTAAATGTATGCGGACTGTTTGGCGTACTGTCTGGATGCATATTTGGATCGACATATAACTTTGTCTGCAACTTTATCCTTCCGTCGCTTTTTTGTCTTACTAAGGTCAAATCCTAATGTTTTGTGATATTTTAAGATGGTATCTAGAATGTAGAGTTTCCTTACTGACAGAATTCCCGATTCCTGGTAGAGCAAGTCTGTAGGATGTTGAAACGGCTTACAATACATGACTTTTACCAAGGATCTTTGAACTCGCTCTAAATCAAGGAATTTTGTTTTGGCAGCTCCTCCCCATATTGGTATACAGTATTTTAGTATTGATTGTGCTAGGCTTATATAAATTTGTTCTATAATTTCTTTTGTAGCAGTATGTCGCAATATTTTAAAAATCCAAATTAACTTACGAATTCTACTCATAACTAATTCTATGTGAGCATACCAGGACATGCGTTGGTCTATCATAATACCTAAATACTTTATTGTAGAGACTTTTTTTATAATAGAGCAACTACAATCAGAGCTACGTAGTTCACAACTGTGTAATTTTATGGTGAAATCTTGACTAGGTTGAGTCCGGTTGTACTTAGTAAAAGTCATGAAGTTTGTTTTAGCTACATTCAAAGTTAGTAGATTGATTTCCACACAATCCATTCATCTTCCCTTTGGTAGGTCTCCGCCTACATATCAGACATTTACGAGTATCATCCATCATAAATGATAAATAACTTTTTCAATGATAGAAATACAAGGAAAGGGTATAGTCCAGAACTGGGCTATCAAACAACTCATCGAAATAACTGCATATTCATGGCCTCATTAACAAGCACAAACAATTCTTGCAATCAATTACAGAATATCGTGTGATAATTGTACTGAGAAATTGATAGCACTTGTGTCAACCCATAATTATGATAGGATTAGACAATGTATTCGTATAAATTGCTTTTCCTGGCCGTACAGGCAAAGATTATCAGTTGGAACAAAAACTGCGGGTATAAATTAGGGACTAAGTTCACAGCCTTGTTAACACCAATAAAATGGTATCCTTAGGTCCTTAGGAGATAGGCAAATGGTGTTTTAGGTTGTTTTTGTAGATATATAAAAGATCTAAAATGATAAAAATATAATTATTATAAATAATCATAAAAATACAGCGTAAGATAAAAAAATCTTTTGGAATTCAAACTCAACTTAACCTCAAAAAATACTCTTGTCAGTGCAGCCGGCCGGCCGCAATGGCCTTTTTGACATTTCAATATATAAAATAATAGAACATACATTAATTAAGAATAAAGCAATATAAAGTTAAAGACAATTGAATTTTTTCGCTTCCGATGACACGCGAGTTAGGAAAAGAAGCGAACAGTAGAACCTAACTCGATCGATAACGTAATCATTAAACAATTTTATTTTTGTCATTTATTACGTTTGATGGAGTTGGAGTACATTCCGTTAAGGTTAAAACTTATAATCAAGCCCAATCGAATATCACCATAAACATGTACATATGGACACCAAAACAAACTCTGCGCTGAGTTTTATAGGTAGGTAAGATCTGGCAGAACCAAACTATATAGAGATTAAGATAAGAGGCAAAATATATAATATTATTGAGAAACGGATAGCAGCTCAAGCTTATTTCAAGGAGTAAACATCTCGAAAGCTACGCACGCATTTGGAATAAATACATAGATTTCACCGCGAGGCCGTTGCCAGATTTCACAAAAGCAACAGTCCCAAATAAGCAATGACGCTCGATGATACATCTCGATTTGGAGACAAACTTCCAAAGTACCTTCTATGGTTAAAGAAAACCGGTAATCAAATTTAAAATGTCCGTCATATTATATAACTTTTTAAACATGACAGACGGCAATATGGACCTATCATCATCATCCACAGCCCGATTCACCTACTGCTGGGTATTACGAACCTACACTTCAGCCAAATTCTATGTAAACAAAATATAAAAATTTAAAACTACTTTATTTTATAGAAATGTTTATTTTAGTTGATTTTATACAAAATGAATAAAATTATTAATTGTGGATTGTAGACCATTGATGAGATCAATGTAAATTATTATCAATTCTGTCAAAGGTAAGCGAGGAAATTGAGTAAAGAAGATGAAAAATTTGAGTTTCAGTTTATTTACATTTTGTACACATCGAATTTGACTGAAGTATAGTACTATTATGACATGATATTATAGAACATTCATACACTCAACGGTAATAGTTCACACAAATATCTTTGAATTATGTCGAAATTGTGGCCCACCCATGGCTTTATAGTTAGGTCCAAGTGTTCCATTCCACCATACCCTAAACAAAGATTACGAAACTGTGCCAGTATTTTATGCATAATTGAAAACAAATTCGTTTGGTTTTAGATTAGCCGCGATTGAGTTTACTAGTTAACTGTTACATAAACTACATTCCATTTAGAATAGATTAGAATATTCAATGGCATTTTTGGTAATAAACTACGAGCGGTTAATCGGTTGCAAATCGAGATATCCTTGAACATAGAAAATTAAGAAACCCAACAGTAGTAAAACCGTTTATCTGAAGTGGTCCATTCGGAGTCAACGCACACGACAAATAAATAAAGGCGATATACCGTAACATTGCATACGTGTCTGTCACGATTTTTCCGTTTTTAGGCCAACGACTGTCGAAGCTTCGGAATCACAAGTCAGTTACAAAGTCTTAAGTCCAGTGCATTTCTGTCCTATTTCTCATGTTTTGCATCATTCTATGGGCCGTATAAGGTATAGTTGTGACCTTAGGGGAGTGATGTAGAGCGCTCAGTGACGCAAACAATGTCTTGCTCGAGATCTTTGTTTAATCTGTGGTTTAATGGGTAGTGTAGACGCCCACGGCCAGTATACTCGGCTCCTAATTTGGAAAGGAACTCACGAAACTGATGCGATTTGTTATCAAACAAGCTTTAACACGAGCTTTGCTGTTCAGACGTTACGATATCCATTAAAATAAACGGAGAAGTAAATCCTGTAACCGTTAGTCGTTATCGTAACTACTTCGAAAAAAACAACGTTAAGGTTCGTATGTTTAAGGCTACAGGAAAGAGCTTTCAAACCCTGACCCAACACAGTCAATGAATCTTTAATTGTTGTTTCAAAATATTTTAAAATTCTACTTGACGTTTAAGCAGCTATTATTTTAGTAAATCAGGACGTATGTGAATAAATATTAACTACTGAGGTTAAAATTAAACCTGGCCAAATAGGTGCAATATACGAGTGTGTGTGTGTGTGTGTGATGCGGTCGACAGGTAGCTAGTAATAAAATATTTATTGATATAACAGCTCGTTACATTTAACTATTAAGCAAGGCCAAACGCATAAATCACGCAGTGGAAACCTTATCTGTTCAGAATCGGAGCAATTTGGAAGTCTCGGACACTACGTCAAAGTCCACCACTTCCCTGTTTACCCGGATTGCGATATATTAAGCCAAGGCTTGTAAGTCGTACCGTGTCACCGTGGACATTTGCCGCTATACATCATGGTGAATTGCAGGTAGAACGCACTCTCAATTAGCAGTAAGAGACTTATTTATTATCACACTAACGAACGAAGTTATTGTTATACTACATACTCGTTTTTCAGTTACTGATTGTTCAAAATTGTAACATGTTGCTACGTAGTACGAGCACAGATTACAGAACCCGTGTACGTTACAACTATGTCTCAGGGTGACCGGGTGCAATGCAATGCACTGTCATGTGCTTAGTGAACATGATCCCGTCTTTACAAGTGATCCAAACGGCCAATTGACTTTTTTTAGTTCGAGAGGAAGCACGCTATCTTGCAATAGGCTAGATGACTAAATTTTAATTATTAGTCCGTCATGTAGATTACCAAAATCTGTTGGACACGTATTTTTCTTTTTTAACGTAATCCAAAAATAACCGCGATACATTATATCCAAATGTCGCGTGAAGCCACACGCTGCACTGTGCGCTGGTACGCGCCGTCGTGCCTCGGTACAGTATTGTCACGTCACGAGCCCTAAACTTCAACTCGTTTTATCTAAGTATTGTTTCATTAATTTGAAAAAGCAAATAATACGTGACTATTATTTTTGTATTATCTAACTGACGGACTAGATTTTTTTTTATTGATTAGTGTACAAAAAAATACATAATTGTACCCTAATAGTATTACAATCAAGCCAAGAAAGCTAATGAGCAATTTTAATTTGACCATTATATTAATTATATTATAATTATATCTAAGAATGTGTCCAATGGCACTTTTCTTACTTACTACTGCATTCAAGGGGAAGACACTATGTTCTTGTGTTCTTTTTTAATAATACACTTATTACTTTTCACTACACTAACTGAAAAGGTTTAGTTCTTTTAAGTCTTCTTACTTGATCTGTGTTGTCGAGGAGCTGGATTGCCTCAACGTTTACATGATGATGAAGTCTTTTTTCGTGAGCGTATTTTTGTATAACTGTAGCAACGAAGTCTATATGGAGATCTTCGTTTCTTACGTACTGGTGCATTTACAATATCCCTGAGTACTTTGTTTTGAAATCGTTGAATGATGTCGATGTTACTTTTTTTGGTACAGCCCCATAGCTGTATACCATAGGTCCATACTGGCATAAGGACTTGTTTATATAGAGTTATCTTGTTATATACCAATAAAGCAGCTGGTCTTCCAAGCAACCAGTACATATATTGTATTAGGTCATATCCTGTAATAATAGATGTAAGTGTTTTCAATAAATACAAATACAAATGTGTTTGTAGCGAAGCTCCAACTCATCTTTTTTCTTCTTGACGTGAGCTTTCCAGCGAAGCTTTGCATCAAGCGTCATGCCTAGGCTGTATTTTCATAAGGTACTTGCTTATGATTTATGAATATTTGGTGTTACTCTTCTTCTTTATTCGTAATGTTTATGTGAAACGACTTTGTTCCATTTAAGTTAATCCTCCATTTTTTTCCCGTCGTGTACCTTGTTGACGGCCTCTTGAACTTTTTCTGTCGCTTCTGCATGAGATTTACCAACAGCCATTATGGCAGTGTCGTCTGCAAATGTTGCTGCAATAGTATTTTTTTAATTCTGGAATGTCACTTGTATATATTAGGTACAGAACCGGACCTAAGACACTTCCTTGTGCTTGCACCCCAGCTTTTATTTCTGAGTAGGCATCTTCGTGCCGTATTCTAAATACTCTGTCTGTTATTTAAGATTCTAAGATGTCGACTTGAATTTTGATTTCATACCCTGTCATCATGCCTATTAATTAATCGCCTGTCAACAGGTGCGCTCGTCACGTGCCATGGTACATTTGCAGGTAAGATAAATACTCGTACTTCCACATATCATCCACCATTACCTAGATAGCAATCTGTGTAATGATTCTTGGATGCTAGTTGTTTGCGATGCAACTGTGATAGAGTCAAAGCAAAATGCAAATAAAACCTTCGAGAACATCAGGTGCTTTGCTAATAGGGTATTTTAATATAATGGGTATTTTAAATATAATCATTGTTTCCGGGAACAGAAACGATATGTTAAGCTTGAGGCCGGATGAGGCTTGTGCTGTGTAGAATTTGACGACCCGTGTCTCAGTTGGGTTAATAACCAACTGATTAGAAAAAGGCGCGGATTCCTTCCCCGACGGGGGACATAAGTTCGCTTTTCGACTAGTGTTGGGTATGACATGATTTCAAATTGACTTTTTAAGAGAAGCCTCATTTTCGTTTTCAGCCGGTGCTGCGAGCCGGCTCATGTCGATACAAAATGAACTATGCCTATGACTTTGAGGAATATACTTCGAAAAGTTTATAAAATAAAAAAATTTAAGTAACCCCCACTTTACCTAGTCTCGGAGGTTACCTATTTTTTTGTAATGTGTTACTTCAGTTTTGCAATCTACACCATCATCCACTTTCATTTGATACCACACTTGGGTATATATGAAAACATTCGATTGTTCACCCCTACTTTCAACCCCCATACCTCATGAATGGATCGACCGATTTCAATATAACTTTCAGTTTTGCATTTTACTCGTCATTTCCAGTCATTTGACACCAAACTCGGGTATATTTGGAAACTTTTGAATATTCATCCGCTCGTTTACACCCCATATCTTGTCAACTTCTTTACCTATTTTTATAAAACATCTATAAGAACCACCACCGCCGGAACACCTTTTTTCAAAT
The DNA here is from genome assembly GCA_963082625.1 of Pasiphila rectangulata. Classification (NCBI taxonomy): domain Eukaryota; kingdom Metazoa; phylum Arthropoda; class Insecta; order Lepidoptera; family Geometridae; genus Pasiphila; species Pasiphila rectangulata. Next base: position 12,562,729 of record OY720253.1, read on the forward strand.
AAAAAAAAACTGCATGCAAATCGGTCCACACACATTACACACACCCTTCGGTGTTATAAGTTTGACCGCTATATATATATTTTGTAGGGGGTTCAAAAACGCTACATGAAAAAATAAATATAGTCGAGTACGAGATTAAAACATGCTGATTATTATGTTGAACATGAAATAAGGTATTTTGCATTTATTTATTCAAAACATAAATAAATGCAAAATACACTATTTTACATTCGATTATTCATCTCCTCTTTCACCATATCTTGTAAACTTCTTGACTGAATTTGATAAAACTATGTTTAAGAACCACTGCCAGATAACCTGCCTTTAAAAAAACTGCATGCTAAGCGGTCTACTCGTTTAAGAGCTACAGTGCCACAGGCACATACATAGCAGTCGAACTTATATTATAACACCCCTCTTATTTATTTTATTTCATTTATTTAAACAAAATCCACAGTCCTTAATCTACATTATCCTAAATTATATATGTATCCTACGACCAATAACGGATTTACATTATATATAAGAAAACATTATATATACCCCTTCTCGGGGGTTAAAAATACATGTCCATTTGCTTTACACATGAACTATTAATTGCAATAATTTAGCAAAGCATCTCCATAAAATATCCGATAGGTATAAAAAAATGTTATAATATTTACTCAATTAGTTACAACGTTAGATTACATTCCAAGTTTATAGTGCTAAAAAATATGAGTTGTTCGGTACAGTTTCATCGAACTATTAAATGCAGTTATATCCTGTCTGTGAATAATTGTTGAATATTTCAACCGCGAAGCAAAAGTTGTCCTATGAAGGCCTTTGAACTGCTAAACTATTAGTTTAAGGACACTGCAATCGGTGGTCCTACGTCTTCTTCATGTTATTACAACTTACTGCAAAAGGGTCGCAGAGATCAAGATCATTAACTTTGCTCGCTAGTGACCGGCGCGGCGTAGGTAGTTGTTTAAAATAACTGGGCACATTCTTAAAACCAGGAAAAAGCAGGCTAGCCTGTTTAGACTTGTGATTTAAGAAGTCAACAAAAATAGTACTTTAGTAGATTAGCAAGCTTCTATACACGTTCACCGAACCCGACATTTAGCAATACCACAAAGTTTTTTAAAGGACTAGTATCACAGATTACAGAAACTAACAGATACAATACATCACTTTGACGAGCTCTGTGGCGCAGCGGGCGAAGGTCCGCCTGCGACGCAAGAGGTTGCGGGTTCGATTCCCGCCTCGGGACAAATGTCTGTACGATCTGCAGATATTTGTTCAGGGTGTTCTGGGTGTTTTTCTATATATAATAAAAATATCTATCTATGTAGTATACTGTATTAAGTATATCAGTCATCTAGTACCCATAACACAAGCTCTGCTTAGCTTGGGGCTAGATGATGCTGTGTGATTTGTCCAGCATTATTTATTTTATTTTATTTATTTTTTATCACTACTCCAATTCAAAAGCGAAAATAGCTACGCTATAATAGCCTACAAAATTGTATTAATAATACCAGCCGTTCACAGCGAGAAAGAGTGTACCATAAGCTTGCAAACAATAGTTGAGATTGCTTCGCTCACCCTCTCCACCTATTTGCAAGTAATCTGTGACGCTGCATCGAATGAGTGGCTACTGGCTAGGATTGCTTCTACGATGATTTTGATAATAAAACGAATGTGGTGAAATAACAGTTCCTTTTAATTGGTTGATCAAATATTGAGTTTTATAAAACGATGGATACATTTTTTTTCTTGTCTAAAATCATGGTTACTAAAATGTTAACGTTGAAAATATGCTAAATCGCGTAAATAATTTTAATAGGTACGCATGAAGAAAACAGGAGCAAAGCGGATGCAATAGTGGTATCAGTGTTCTGTGAAGAAGTGTTCTAGTGTGAATCTGCTGTGAGATTCTTATTGGTGTGATTTCCGATATAAAGAGTTAAGTTCGTTCTAATTGGACTACGTTATTTAATCCCGAACCCCAGCTTCCTGTTTTAAGTGGAAAATATGGTGAGAATTTATAAAAGTAGTAGGGATCCATTTTATCATCATCATCATTTCAACCGTAGCGATCCATTTATAATCGATTTAAACAACTAGTTACGCGAATAATTATTTAAAACAATCGACTTCAATGATAAAATCTAAAATAGTGCTGCAAATATGACTATGGCATCCATCCACTGCACAATAGTTACGCGGTTTCGGCATCTAAAGGAACGCATTTAACGTGCGTGCGTTCAAGCGGGCGTGTGGCAGCCTATTGCCGGCGTAACACCGACGTTACAACAAGCGGTAGGCATTTAACGCGTGGCCTTGAGCGGGTGACGGACGCCTTCTAGTTGGCGCATGGTGGAGCGAAATCAAAAAAAGACGCAAGAAACACACATATGGATAACATATCCACAACTATGGATAATTTATATACACTGCCGGCCAAAAGTTTGAGACCACCTACATCTAAGTAGCAAAATGAAATAAAACTCAAAATATAAATCAAGAGGTTTAGATATTAATTAAAATGCTTATTTACTAATACACATTCATCAAGAAGAAAAAAAAAATCAAGAAATATCAACCATTTACGTTAAAAATGACGTTCATATTTGATAAAATCATTAAACGGATTTTTCGTCAAAAAAGCCTCCCTTGCATTTTATAACTTTTTTCACTAGTCTCGGCATACGAGCAATCAATTTATCAATTGTATCTTGTGAGATATTGTTCCAGCTTTCTTGTAAAGCCTTCCACATGTCTTCTTGTGAGGAGGGACAACAACTGCGCACATTTCTGTCAAGCTCTTCCCACAATAGCTCAATGGGGTTGAGATCCGGACTCTGAGGGGGCCACACCATGTTTTTTAACACCCTTTCTGTTTCTTTATGTTCTAAATAACCCTTGCATAATTTTGAACTATGTTTAGGATCATTATCTTGTTGGAAAAAAAATCCATTTCCAATTAATCTTAAACCAGACGGAACGGCATTTTGCTGTAGTATTCGTTTATAATGCTCCTTTTTCATGATTCCTTCGACTCGTACCAAATCTCCGGTTCCATGGCCCGAGAAGCATCCCCAGACCATAATGGAACCACCACCATGCTTAACTGTTGGCACCACACAATCTGGCATCATCTTTTCCTCGGCGGTACGTCGAACAAAAATTCGTCGTTTTGAACCAAATATTTCAAACTTGGATTCATCTGTCCAAAGAACTTCTTTAAAGTCTTCTTCAGTCCAGTCTCGATGGGTAAGGGCCCACTGCATCCGTTTCTTTTTGTTTTGTGGCCTTAGTAGTGGTTTTCGAACGGCGACGCTACCAAATAACTTAGCATCTCTCAATCGTCTTTTTACTGTAGTCAATGACACAGGTTCTGATCGGGATTTGTTCACTTCTGCGCGGATTTCTGGTGCGGTTAGGCGTCTATTCCGCTTGCTGGTAACGACGATGAAATTATCCTCGCTAGAAGTGGTAGCTCTCGGTCTCCCCGATCGCGAACGATCTTGATTACTGCCAGTCTCCTTGTATCGGGTTATTGCGTTATGAACACAAGTCTTCGACAACTTAAGTTGAGAGGCAATCGCACGTTCAGATTTGCCTTCGCCGTGTAAAACAACTATGGCAGAACGAGTTTCAGTGCTAATTTCGCGCACTTTTCCCATTTTAAGATGTCTTCACTGTAACAACGACGAGCTCAGACTAGTTAAGATAATGAAAAATTTACTCCATCAAAACTCAGGTAAAAAATATGTTTAAGGAAGCTAAAATAATCCGGAAGTACGGTTACCGCAAAACAAAACCAGAATAATTAGAAATGAGCAGGCCATAAAAAATATAACAATGACTCTATCACCTGGTAAGCGCGCGGTACTCATTTATGTTTTGAAACAATAGACCTTTAAAGGATGATAACTTAAAAATATACAATAAAAATGACTCTCAGAAATTCTTTGATAACAATAGAATACGCAGGTGTTCAAATTAGCTCTTTATCATGTGTACTTTTGAAATATTTTGGTGGTTACAAAGATTTTTACAAGTGGTCTCAAACTTTTGGCCGGCAGTGTACGTACTAATAGAAATAGTAACATCTTACACATGATCTACTGAAATAAAAAGTAATGTCAGATTAACCAATAAACTAACATTTTTACTTATTTTGGTTTGGAATTAAGTTTATTGTTGTTTATATAAGATTATTGTTTACCTACGCTTAAATTTTTGATAACATTTTTATACAAATATTTCAGTAAACCTGCTTACTGCCAAAATCGTAAATGCGTATTCGCGGACCAAGTTTAGAGAAGGCTGGCCAGCTAACGCCGCGCATCCGACCGGTCAAGTTCACGGAGCCAAAGCCACTCTTGCGCATCTAATGTGTTTCGGTATTTGGTACTGCGATTGGGTAATGTCCATGTTACGGAATTACACGTAAGCAGCTGCTCGTTTTAGAGGACGCCGTTGAAGGATGTTGCGATAAGGATGGAATTGTGGCAATCAATGTGGAATTTTACGGTGGAAATATTTTTTTATTATGAGATCCCCGCAAACCCTTAGTGGCCACGTAAAGGTCACACACATAAGGCAGTTCAGTAGTAACTAGGATTTATTGATACTTGAACGCATACTGCTTGGAAGGTAAACCCTTGAAAGTTGAAACTTCAAAATCATAAACAATCATTCATTAATCATTCAAAATTCTAAACTATTCGAAAGCCACTTAAACATTAGCGTACCTATTAACCCAGAAGATATCGGTTAAAGCAAATAAACCATTTGATAGTCACTAAAATGCATCTATTATCTAATTTACCAACTAGACAATACCAGCCGAAATACAACGACAGATCGGGTCAACTACGAGTACAGTAATATTTCGAAGCGACTGTGGTAGCAGACTAAAGAAGGAAGAAGATTAAAACGTTTGTACCAAAATATAAAAAAAATGCCTTGTTTGGGATATTCACTTACGTTTGACGATATCAGTTAAACTAAACGGACGCTCGGGTCAACCATAACAGTGCATAGAGTCAATGGATGCTGCGGTCAGCAGAGCGTGTCGCTCACATGGACGCCCTCGGGTGATGCTCGTGAACTTGACCCGCTGGTTCGAGACCTCAGTGGATTTCGCAAAGGCTCTTTGTGGATTTGTGAGCGACCCAGGGGCATTACGCGTATCTTTATTTGTTTACAGTTCTTGATTGCACTGAGTGGTTCTTCATTTGCAATATTTTGTTTATCTCGCTTGATACAAGTTCGGAATGTCTCGATAAAATTAAAGTTCTCTAATTGTATCATATCTATTGATGTATGGAGGGAATTGGGGGAGGCCTTTGCCCAGCAGTGGGACCCAAATGGCTCATAATAATAATTGTATCATAATTTGTACTCTAACAAAAAATACGTTGAATAAAATAAAATAAATAATAATAAATAATTAAATACGTTCCTCTTTAATTCCTTGAAGTTAAAATTGTAATGAATTATTTTTAAAATTATTTTTTAACTGTTGCGGTGGTTAATAAAATTTCTTGAGATAAAAGCTTATTTATGAGTTTTTATGTTGTTTCCGCATTTTATGATAGCAAAATATGTTTAAAAATCTGTAAGCACCTTCAGCATTGTTTATCACAGGAAGACCGCCAGTTGATATCCGTTTGATATGAAATCACCTGAATAACGCGACGGAACGTGGTGCTGGCGCAGCGAGCACGGTCGGGTCAAGGCGCCTTTTGTATTTCCTTGCCATTGGACTTCCGGAAACATTTCGGCGAACTTATTGACATTTTAAAGTTTGGTTTTTAATTTCTTAAATGATTTGCCTCTTAACCGTTCTTTACTATCGTGGATCCAGCCCGGTATTACACACTGCTGGCCGCTGGGTATAGGCGACCTTTCGCTTTATTCTTTACTATATAAGTAAGTTTGAAAAGTAACTATTATTATTTTTTATCAGAATAATAAAGACATTCATATATTTTACCAGACACTGCAATATTATTCATGTCGTTAAAATTTCAAATTCATGAACCGAATTTGCCCATAATTACTCTTCTGTAGGCTAGGTAAGATAGAGCTCTAGTTATAGACCCTACACGAACAACATAAATTTTTACAAGCTTTTATTTAGATTGCCCTGTATGTATTTATGTATGTATAGTATGTATTGTAACTATATTTGTTCGGGTGGAATTTTTTAGCAGATATCTTCAACCAATTGAGCTGAAATTTTGTATGTCATGTTTTCTTTGGATGACAATGCATGGTCAGCTATGTGACGTCACTCTGAATTTAACATGGCAGAACACCCAAGATGGCGGACTACTTATTTTTAAAGTACTCCTATAACATGGGTACCAAATGATAAGCTCTTTTATCACATAAATTGTGTAAAGACGTTTTAAGTTGACATTAAACTTTAATGGAAAATGTTCATTTTATTCTTTTCAGTATAAGTATAAATAAAAGCTTGTTTGTTAAAAAGTTTTTTACTATTAATTTATTTTAAATATTGTAGTTGCCTCTATACGGGCATCGTTGTATTAAAAATCGATGAACACACCAAGTGGTTATACCTGATGGATGAATGATGATCTTACGAAATGGGTCTATTGCATCTGTTATCAGATGAATTATAAAGCGTCAGCAAAGATATACGGGATGATGCACTGCCTGGGACATTGTTAGATGAATTAGGCTTGCTCAGCACCTACCATGCTCTCAGCAACGTCTGCAATATTTAAAGGAAAGAACATGTACACGTCTAAAGCTGACTAAGCCGCGGGTTTCCCCATGTTTTTCTTCACCTATAAAGGACGTGATGATCTTACTATGTATGCATTCAAATTAACATATTATGCTAATTTTATAGAATTCATTAAGTGAGTGAGGTACTCAATCATTTCCTAGAGATAGTATTGAATCGAACAATTGGCATAATAAGAAATACGAGTATACGTTTATTATTTTGGAATGCCTAACAGCTGAATAAGAATAACTCTGCTGATCTATTATGCAAATTATTATAATCAAAACATTTGCTGTACTCGTGTACATACAACAACACGCATACTTAACTCTCAGATATAAAACAAAAATTAATAAATACGACTGATATTTCTTAACAAGCATTGTACGGGGGTACCAAAAAAGGGGGCGAAAGCCTCATAAGGTCACTCAAAGGTCAAAAATGGCAGTTTCGGGATTTTGGACGTTTTTGGCCAATTGAAGATTTTTATTTTTTTGGTGACCTTTTGAGGTCACAATAACTCCAGTACCTGTGACTCTAGAGTCAACAAAATCAATCAGTCCCCTTCTCTCATTAAGACGGTGCTAACTAGAAAGTTTTCATGTAAATCGGTCAACGCGTTCGGATGTAATCGTTAAATACACAGACAGACAGACAGCTCTATGCATATTAAGGGGCTTCGCCCCCTAATATCAACATTTTATAGTGGATTACCATAATAAGTTCTCAACGTACAAAATACTAATAACTAATCTTAATATTTCATGTCTCGGCCGTGAAAATCGACGTGAACAACACAGATCGAAATCCTGAACTGTCCGTATAACACAACTTGATCAAGTTCTTTTGTTCGTTTACATATCGTGTGTCAGGTCCAAATAATGTAATAGGCGTGTGGCAATGACCTCAAATTTCATAAGGTATTGGTCGATTATATCATATTTATTCACGAACATGGTCGACAAAGTACTCGTAATCATAGGCCTCGATCTCACTAATGTGCTTTTAATTTAATCAATCACATACCGACAGATCGACACACAATAGAGTTTAAAGGATTTTTGCATTAGCATTTGAATAGACCAACAATGGCAATAGTAATGTTTAAAGGAGTAATGAAGAAGAGACACACGCGGAAACGGTTTAGTCAACGATCACTGTCATCCAATAGCAATGAGACGACACGTAATAAAGTCCATATAAAAATTTAAAAGCAACAATGTGGTAAATACACGCACAGTGCGAACAGTTCAAATTAATTTCAAGATACAAAGTCCCCATGAAATATGTATGTCAAGTCATTACATTATGGATTCCCCACATTAGTCCGACAAAAAACGTACAATAATAAAACGCAATCATGAGTTGTTTCGTTTAAAATGATGATGGATACTGACAATGTGATTATAGTTATGAGAAACTAAGTGATTATTTTCAACTCTTCAATTGTATTTGCACAGCACGTACATAAGATTACTGCCAATTTGTATGTCAATAAGTAACAAGGCTTGAGTTGAGATCTGTAGTCATGTTGACGATGTTGGCTACGTGATTCTAAAAGTAATTAATTAGCAACGTAGTTATATATAAAATAAAAGACCGGGGAAAACATTTTCTAATACTTTATGTTGCCGTTTTCTTTTCAGTTTTTCATTTCATTTATTCAGGAACAATTAACAATTGTATTTAAATGTTCTTAAAATTAAACACAAATAAAAATAACAAGCATTAAATATAAATAAACAAATATTTTCAAGAATAGTACCATGCATGGAATTATAGAAATTATGACAATTGATAATTTGGACAAATTATCCGATATTCAGCAAGGCCTCAAGTCCTCCAAGGAGTACACGCACTTTTCTAGCAAAAACGCTTGTAATCTAGATTACATAAACAGTTTCTAGTTTTCCTTTAAATCTTATCGTTTTTGAGTTATTTACAAAAATGTTGAAACAAATAGCGTTCCCCCCCTTATCTCCAAGTTTGCGGAGATCTGAAACCTCTGAAACTTTTATTGCTATTATAAGTGTATGTAAAGATTACAGGATATTTATTACAAACTCTCTACTTAGCATACTTTTTTAGAAATCATCGAAAGTGTAAAAAATCTACATAAGTTCCGCTATCAGACAAGAGATGGCGCTGTCGAGGTTCTCCAAAAAATATAAAACCGCCTTTGTCATATATTATGTTGTATGATGGCACGGAACCCTCGGTGCGCGAGCCCTACTCGCTCTTGACCGGTTTTATTTAATTTCAAGCTACAAAAAAGTCCAGTATGACCATCACCAAGTCCATTGTGATCAAGAAGTTAGATAAAAAACTATAACTTAATACTTTCAAGATATAATTTACTGGTATAACAGGTGCCTTTCACAATGGTTGCAAAAATGCAAGCGTTTTATAGAAAACCAGCGATTCTAAATTACATAGTATCGGTAGGAACCTGTATTACAAAGTGTGGAAAATATACTGTTGCCGCCGTGGACTGCTCAATTATATGATGAAACGAGGCGAACTGTAACTGGCCGGCTGATGAGTGGAAACAAACATAACAAGTGACCGGTAAAAATGATACAAACATAGAGCTAGACTAAGTATTTTTACTAACATTATATAGAGTTTTAAAGAGTGCAAGAGAGAATAAAATCTCTTACGGTACATAGCAAGATGAATAGAAAGCTCTTCATATTTAATTTCAAACTTAACTATCATAAATCATAACTTACTATAATTTGTTATAGATTATCTTTTTCAAGGGTCTAATCGCAATCATCCAAAAATCAAGTTTTACATCATACATGCAAGATCTTGGTAACAGAATATCAAGCTCTCAGTGCCTCTTTCAATTACTAACTCTATGGTTATAATTATCACAAATATAAACTATAAATACCATGAACAGCATGGGTACCGCAAATACGAAATGCGATTGAGCTGATGATAAAAAGAAAATTAGTGATTTTCAACGAGGGAAAATCTATTAAGATCAAATGAAAAAACTTCAATAAAGAATTTGAATCGTGATGGTGAACTCGGAATTCAGAAATAATATTATTAATTTGTAAATATAAACACAGTGACCTAACTTAAACTGTTAGCTTAAAAAGCAAACCAATAAAAATGCAACAGAAACCCACGGTCATGAAAACAACAACAGAACAATAGCTTTAAAAAACATATACATACATATATAGAATTGAATACATTTGACTAATAGTATTTTTTTGAAATATATTATGCAATCACATAATCAATCAAGCGTTGAAAATTGAAGGTAATAATAACCTAATAATTGACCCAAAATGATACATCTACGTTACATCCAGATTACAAAAGAATACGAAAATGAATTTTATTATCAATAACCGTGTTATTGATTAAAGATATTCCCTCGTTTCTCACTAACTTTCTTTTATCATCAGCTCACTCGCTTTTTGTATTAACGGTACCATGCTGTTCATGGAATTTATAGTTTATATTTGTGTACTGTAGTTAAAAGAAACGTGATGATTAAATTAAAAGAATAACCTACTAGGATCTAAATTCATAGCGCAAAAATCAAATCTACCGTTTCTAGTAATTAATTTTCGTATTCCATAAGGAGGTATTTTATAATTTCACCACCTAAAGCTCTATTTGTTGATCTATACATAAATTTAAATATAATCCATTAACCGGCTGCCTAAAAATGGTTATATAATATAGCAGTCTGCATTCTAGATTTTTTTGTTGAGAAAAAGTTAATTTTATTACAATGAAGAATTTAAGCGTGGGCCTGCCTATTATGGCAAAGACATATAGGATACTAAATTTGTTCTTATTATTGACAATCTGTTTATTAATTTTAGTTTTATGATAAATTTGTTTAATAAAATGTAGCTTCTTATTTTTGTCATTTTCAAATAAAAATCGGAAGAACTGTGCTTAAAATTTAAAATGTTTCATTTACTGAAATAAGCATTGGTACCAGAAAGGGGGCGAAGGTTTCCGAAAAAACAAAAAAAATAAATTAAGGTCACACAATACATTGAGGTCACATTAACTCCGGTCCCTGTGACCCTAGGACACCAAAATCAGTACCCTTCTCTTATTAAGACAATGCTAACAAAAAAGGTTTCATGTAAATCGGTCAACGCGTACGGTTGTAATCGTGTCATGCACAGACATACAGACAGACAGCGCTATGAATAATAGAGGGCTACGCCCCCTCATATCCCATAGTTCATCCCAGATCTAAGAGCTACCTTTGCCTACATAAATTAAGATCGTTATTACGGGACTTAAATTAAACTTATGGAATGTATACTTAAAGTAAATTTAGTCACCAAGATTTTTTATTCATTAACTGGTTCATTTTATTTTATGCTCCACGTCCATCATGATTTGACTAAAGGCAATCGATCAATTGGGGCCAATTCTCGTGATTTTGCTTCATACTTCGTCTCATCTCACTTCTCAGTGCCTACTCCGAACTTGTGACATAGCAGTCTAAAAGTCTGCTATGTCACAAGTTCGTCATCTCGATAACCGCTCTTTACCAGTGGATGCATCGGGATCGGTTTGTAATAGGCATCTGTCTATCACGAGAATGCAGAAAGTGCCTTTTAATACAGAATTATAAATTTGTCAATTTTGAGCGTTTATCACTTGAATTGGCCCCCTGAGCGATAATTGAGTACAAATTATCACTTTTATATTCACAATTAAATCAATATGTTCTACGAACACGTGTGAGAAGCGACTGGAAAGTGGAAAGTGCTCCGCATTGTCAGTGTCGAGGTTGGCCCATTGTATGCAATCTTCCCATGTGAAAACTCGCGAGGTTGAAAATCAGATAGGATATAAGTAAATTAAATTTAAATTATACGCTGGAAGATAACACTTGCACGTAGAGAGCTGGGGTTAGATTGTGTTTCACTTTTCCAGGAATATAGTGTTGATTACTCTCATTTCGCTGTCTCGGGTGACAGAACATTTCCTCAGTTTCTATATTAGGCATATTGAGTTCTATTTTCTGGCTTCTTGGTAGTAGTGCTTTCAAGGATATGAATTACCTTACACAAATTTACTATTTCGGCGGGGTTATAACCCGCGTTGGACAAATCGATAGTCGACTTTTCACAAAGCTGGAGTACGAAACCCTGACGGTCCGAGTACACATTTATGATAAGATCATATTATCGATTGAGCACCGATTAAGATATTTCCACTAAATGTTCTATATGTGTTAAAACAATATAAATAATATTTTAAAAAAATATTTTTAACAATCTTTTATATAAACGTACTAAAATGAATAAAATAAACATTTTCCATTTAAGTTTAATGTCAACTTAAAACGTCTTTACACAATTTATGTGATAAAAAAGCTTGCATGCATAATAAATAAGAAAAAAACAACAACAAAAACTAATTACGCAGAAAAAGTTTTCAACCTACCACAAAGTAATAACCTTGAAATCACAAACTAGTTTTACTTATTGACAGCAAAGAGATAATGGTGTCAATACAAATCACGTAGACTAACCACAAGACTACCACAAAAGAGAACATAAAATCGTATATTTCGTAGAAATTGCTTTAAAACTGTCCTTAATAATTTAATAGAAGCAGAAAATATATCAATTCCTGAGTATATCATACATAACAACATAGTACCAAAGTAGCATATATTTTGGTTAATACGTAATTAGTGAGATGAAACTTTATATTTTTATAAAGGAGGAAAAATGATAATACAAGCAATTATGAAAATTAAATTAACAACAGGGGGTTCGTTCTTTATGGTTTTTTTGTTGTTTTGCAAAACATAAGTTATTCGATGCATTCAACATACATGTTTATTTATTTATTTAAGACAAGACTGGCAAAACAACCCGATCAAATAAACAAACTCCTACGCAGCTATCAAAAGTGCAAACACCGATTAAAATGGAATATATTAATTTAACTATGACATTTTAAAATGAAGCATTTAGGATTCACGAATAGATACGATATTAATTTGAATATCGCACTAATTGGTTCAGTTACAACCAAAAAACTAAATGCATAATTTATGTAATTAAATCTTGTTTTAATGATGTTTTTGTTTCACAAAAAGAGGCAGTCACCAAAATATTGAATTTATCAAATATTAATAACGACTGATATTAATCAAATCAAGACGGCCACAATAATGACTTTTTGCTAAAATGGTAACATCCATCCGCGGTCGAGATTCCGTTTTTAATGTCGGTTGGCGCCACAGCCTCCATTCCGCGATTACAGAATCAAGCTTAGCATAAATACGGTGTAGATTCGGGTGTTGTTGTGTTTATGTGTCGCATGGCGACAGAGTATCGTGTCATCTCCGAGTGTTTGGAAGGTTGTTATAACAGGTTTCGCGTTTGCGTGTATGGGGCGGGAATTCCGCGGTATTCGGCGTCCTCGCGAGGAATGCGGAGATGACCGCGTATTTTGGCTCCGGCCAGGGTCGCATTACCATAATGCCGGCACCGGCGAGTCGCCTCCCGGCTGATTGACGTTCATAAAAATTATATTTACATTTTAATTTGCCCGTGTAATAATAGTTCAGCAGACGGCGCCGCGCGCGCCGTTGGTTTCACGTGTTGTTGAAAGGAAGGTAGATTCTTACAAAACATTTACATTTTGTTAGTTTTTGTTTGTTCTCAACTGAATATATTTGAAATTGTTAATGTAATAAAGTCAACGATCTCTTTTCAGCCTAACTTAGTTAAAATAATCATAATTCATGGCCCTGTTTCATTATTGATTAGAACACTTAAGACGTAGGAAGCTTTATGTTTTCATAGAACACGTTAAAACGATTCACCCTACACTATACGAGGTTCAAGATGACCAATGCATCTTCCGGTTTAACGAGAACTGTCACGGAACTGCCTCTACCTCACGTGAATAAGTGCCAATTTAGTCACAATATTGGATAATAGTTAGTCCGAGTTGGCGTTTGTTTAGTAGTTAGTTAAAATTTTCATAATTTTTGAAAGAAAGTAATACGCTTTACTTTGAAATACGAATACTTCGTCATCTCTACAATATCTCTCTTAAGTCTGTTAAAACTAGAACTAGCTAATTAATACTTCTTTAAGCGTAGATATTTAAATTATATAACATGCAATTCAACATACTCACTCAGCAGGAGTTCAGTAAGTGTAAAGGGTAATTTGCTTACATACTCTGACGATTAAGTTACGAGAGAAGAGTTCATGTGAACCTCAAAACAACATCTCAACTTCGGTTTTTCGTAAACTTATTCGTAAAAATGTCATCTCAACTATTGCACTCTGCTTATCTGTTTTTGTTTTTCAGAACTTTACAAGACTTGAGCGCAGATTTAAGAATTAAATAATTAGTAATTAATTCTTCTCATCAAATCGTCAATCTTTACTATTGATATAATAGTTAAGATTGACGAGACTACAGTGGTGATACATCACAGTTAGTTAGTTATCCATAGCCCAGTTACTCACGTGACCATAACCGCGGAGGTCGCAAGGACGACCATCATATTTTCCATACATCACGGATTTACTGAGAACGTGATGCGAATGTTAAAACGTGTATGGATATCGAGATTATCGAGATTTTTATTATGGTGATTTATTTGCGGAATATTTACGGGTTAGAGTTCAAATGTTTTATTTATGACTACATTATTTTTTATTCTCATACATTTACTTAATTAAGATCAAGTGTTGATGGTTAGTCTACAGCTAGAAGTTAAAAAAATTACTATAACCATAGAAAATAAGGTACTACATCTTTATCAGTACAAAAGTTACCGAAGAACCTGTTTGAACAGAATTGAAATATCTATATAACATTCTTCGAGTTGCAACTGGAAGCGTGGAAATGATATAGGAGTGCTCAAGTGTTCATGCTTAAATTCTTGAAATTACTAAACGTTTTTGTATTTAAAATCAATGATCACTGACAGTCAGGATATTATGACGACTGATGAAGTATCAAGGGTTGTTGAGAATGACCATCGACCGCGACCGCACAAACTACTTAGAAGTGTATATTTGCTCACGATCTGAGCCCTTAAGTGTGTTTCCTGGCAAGTACATAACGGGATCGAGTTTTCTTAAACGGTACCTTAGCTTTCTAAGGTCCTTCGTGCAGATATACGAGTATGACAACATAAAACCCCACGACCGAACGACTCAGAGACCTTACAGTTATAAAAATGTTTATTTTGCAAACAATTCCAAAGACGTAATCCTTGGCTCACATTTAATTATGTAAATTATGCTACTAGTTATTGTGCGGCCTATTAAAATGTTTAATGAGCTTAATTCCGAAGAAGAACAAACAGCTAATGGCGCAAGGTCCAGAAATATAATAGTTACTCTTGTTTATCTTCAAGTTATTTGCATAAATAGAGGTCTTTTATAATTAAATCTTGAAGTAATTGATGATACTCGTACGGATCTTATGCTAAGACTTGACCTCTATTTGATTTCGACCTTTGATTCGCTTATGCAGTTTGATGCAGTTTACATGCCTTACAACCTAATAGAATTCATTTTCATTTAATAGCGCACTGCATTGTGGAATCCCTACCCCATCCATTACACCAGGCAGTCAAGCTTCATCGAATTCAGTCAGCCCTTTTCCCCAGCCTCAAGTTCGCGTGTCAAAGTATATGTGTAAGCCTAGAAGCAAATGCCGTGAAGGTTGAACGGACACCCGAGGTAAATGCACCTGCGCACAGGCAACCAATTAAAATGTATCAGCGACGGATGTTGGCAATATAAAACCCTTTCCCTTCGGTAAGACCTACCACTTTCTATAGGAGTTACGTTCGTTGAAACTGGAATAGGTTGCAGCGTATTTGCTACTTGTAACTGTACTGTTACTTATCGACCGCGGTCCAATTCCAATCACGATGGATAGTCCCAACGTGTCTAAACCGTTGCGTACCCGGTTAGAACAGAGCAACCAAAGCGTGTTGGTATGTTGTAGGTAAACATGTATTCTGCGAATTCTAGTGTTCCGTAAATACATTTGCATTCAGTATTATGTTATTTTTAAGGTGTACAATAAAGCGTATTCTAGTCACTGGTTGACAAACCTAGATTAGGTTGGAATGTTTAAAATGAGGTAAAGGAAACCTTTTGACCGGTAGATTCAGCCAATCAAATTATCAATGGTTTAATTGCATGACTCTGAGGTTTAATTCCATTAGAGGTTGTATACATAACTGGTTGTATGCGCCACTTGTTCCTTACTAAACGACTTAGCACTTGCATCTGTTGCGTAATAGCGATATCAAGAGATGGCATCTATTTAAGATTATTTGGCTCATTCGCGTTCAATAGCCATCGGTTGCGCCACACTCTTCCTGTTGAGTCAACTTTATACTTAGAAAGTTTCTATATTACAGGTTGACTAAATCTTCAGCGATGCTTCTATATTCTTTGCTTGCGGAAACACTAACCTCGTTAGTACAATTTGAGAGCTGATTTATATCAATATTATGTGAATCAATACTTTGGCAGGGTCAAGTTACTATAGCATTGAAAAAATACTTGAGCTTGACCATGGACAATACTTTTACACACTCGACAGAACTTAACCATCCGTCGTTTAAGTTAAAACAGCAATAAAAGCAGGTACATTTAAAAGCTAAACCCGGAGCATAAACTTCAGTTGAATTTACAGTCTCGCCAAAATGCAATTTTAAGCGACTAAACGAAAAAGAACTGACCGGACTTCTGTTATTCGTGGAGCGAGTCGGCATTAAAATAATAAAATGTGCGGAGTTCGCGTAATACTGGCAGCTTATGGCGACTTCGAGGATGCCATAAATTGGGCAGCGCAGCGGCGCAAAAATAAAGAAATGCGAAAAGGCGCCGGAGACGAGCGTCGCGTCGCCCCGACCCGCCTGGATCCGCGTACATCCCACTCGTTTGCATTTTTTTCGCTGTGTAGCTGGAGAGATGGTGTTGGCGTCCTTACAATATTGTTATTTTGCTTAATTTGCGTCTCCAAAGCTTTTAGGACAATCAGCGTCTTTATTATGTAGTGCGATGGTTTTAAATTTAGGTTTTAGGTCTGCAGTTGAATGCAGATTTTGGGCTGGTTTTAAATTTAGGTTTTAGGTATGCAGTTGAATGCCGATTTTGGGTCAGATTTTGGGCCATGATGTGTACAGAATAGAGACACTAAAAAAAGGTTACCATAACGATACCGGCCGTGCCAATAAACATTACTTTTATTTATTTTCTTGAAAAATGAATATACACCTTTAACATATGCTATCATAATGGTGAAGGAAAACATCATCACATCGCATCGTGGAGAAACCCGCGGCCTACTGAGCTTAAGACGTATTCACGTGTGCACATACGAGACTCCAGCGTTTCATCCAGCAAGAATACAAGTTGCTGACGCTGTATAGAATACAAGTTGCTAACGCTGTATAGTATTATACTTATTTATTTTGTATTTCATCTATTTCTTTTTCATTCCATTTTAATATGTTCCTACTAAATTTTTATTTACCGTGCATTGCGGTAGCACCAACCGCACATTATTATTACTACGGAATACCAGAGCTGTGGTACGTCTCGTTCTGCCACATCAATGCTGAGTAGTGACCATTTTTGTCACTAGTTTTAAAACCGAATTGATTATTTTTTTATTTAACTGTACAAATGTGACACAATAAACGTTTCTTTATCTTTATAGATAACTAGTTTTATATAATTTTATAGTATAATAGATGTGTAAGGCCATTCGAATGTCAACATAGGGACATGGTGTATGTTTTCTATCACCGGCTCCACGGCTAATAGTTTTGGGACCGTGGTCGGTCCGAATCCGCAATCTCAGCAGTGCGACGACCTTGGCTTTTTTACGGGCCGTTATGGCCGAGCAAGGGCATGCCAAGAAAGGTGAGAACTCCAGCATTCATTTGTTATTCACTCATTATTATTGTATGATTGCTGATTAGTTTGCAAGGTTCCCTTGATACTTTTGGACAAAAAAAACATTATATGCCGACTTCATTTTTGTTTTCGGAAATAAAGTTTCAGTAGTATTTTGTGTATAGCGTGGTCTGCTTTCATCATCATCAAAAGCCCCTAAACTGTTTATAAATGTTATTTAAATAAATGTGGTGTAATTTGCACACTGCCTGAACATAACTCTTCAAATAACACTATTCAACAAACGGTATTATGCAAAACATCAACAAAAACTAGATATTAGTATCGTATTAGCATAAAGCATGAGACATGCAATCTATAAGGACTCTATCATCATATTCATCGTGTACTTCAGGTAGGTTATGTACCCTTTAATTATCGTTTAGCTACAGGGCGAGCTTAAGATGGGTGTAATCAGTAATGATACCGTCCAAATCATGATTAGAATGGTGTCATAAGACGTAAATTTAGAATGATTCGTAAGGAATTTGAAAGGATTTAATAATAAAGAATTTACAATCAACACCTGCGGAAATTTAACGTTAGGCAGCATGATGTCTTAAGAACAAAATATAATAGATGCGAAATGTCAAATGTTTCGCGAGAAAACAAAGTAGGTATAGCGCAAACTATTCCGTTTTATGCACAGATATATCATCAAGTTTAAGTGGTAAGGAACAAATTTGATCAATTTGTAAAATGTATACGAGTAAATATGTTGTCCTATTAATCTATTCTATTAATTTGAAAGATAATAATACTCGAAGCTGGGAGTTTCCCATAATAAACTTAAGCAATAAATATTGGCAGACATAAAAAGTGATATTGGAACAAAGTGATATCATCTATTTCGGAATATAAAACCGAACTTGAAAGTCAAATGGTTGTTCGCAACAAAATATAAAAGGCAAAATGATTAGCCCTACTATTGTAGGGCTAATCATTGCGACAATGTTATTATATAACACAATATTTTGTTTTATATAATAACATTGTCGCATGGGTGAGTATATCAAACTGAATATGTACTGGTTTAACATTGTCGTATACCCATACGTATGAGTTGAGTATATCAAACTGAATATATACTGGTTTGTTTTGGAGTTGTTTACATCGTATGTGTGAGTATATCAAACTGAATATGTACTGGTTTGTTTTGGACTGTTGTTTACAAAGTCGAACGCAAAAGAACCAATAGAGCTAAAATAAAGATCTCCAAACGACCTTTAAAAATATTTGCTCTACATACAATAAAAGAACATCGTAAAAATAATGGCTCATAACTCATAACCGTAAATTGCGAAATATTTGTTTAGACCTTACCTCCAAAACTAAACAAGGTGAGCATTTATGAAACGCATAGTAAAATATTTAGTTACTAACAAGAGTGATTAGTATCATTGAACAAGAGCGCAACAGTGCATGTCGTTTGCAAACGGAAAGTAGATAAAAGCAACATTTCTCAACTTATTCCTAAATAATAAAATAAAACCGGATGGATAAAGTATGTTGAAACATGCTTTATCCGTCCTCATGTTATTTGAACTACAGAATTCATAAGCTCTTACCGCTAATCAGTTTGCTTACTTAAAGAGTGCCACCACTGACCCAGCAGTGGGTGTCAAGTCTACGAGCTTAATATTATGATATAGATCAAGTTAAAGATAACAGAAACAGCCGCTTTCTGGCGTGGCTAGAATAGTTTAAAGAACCACAAATCAAGAGAGATAAATTGTTGGGAAGCATCGTTACAGTTAAGAAAAGTTCGTATTGAAACACTATCGTGACTGCTGCCCGGAAATTATGTTTGTGACACTATCTGCCTACAAGGACAAGGCTGTTGTTTATCTCATTTGACACACGAATGCCTAAGGTGCCTTTAGAAGAGCCTCTTTTTAAACAACAAACAAAAAATTAAATTTCTTAAGATAAACAAGTTTTAGGTTCAAATTTCACTAATTTATGTGTATTAATTAACACAGACAAGTTTAAAGTCTATTTTTAGTAAATTTCATTTTCAGCCACAGCCTACCGACACTATAGGTAGTATAGGAACCCCCTGCCTTCCTTTGTGAACGTGACATAAGTTACATGTTACCATTGTTTGAAGTTAAACTTTTTCTATGTATATGTATATGAAAAATAAATAGATGAAAGGCCAATTATAGTATATGAGTAATCACTCATAAAAAATACTATATTTGGCCTTTCACATTCATTATCTAGACTAATCTCTGATTAATTATACAGCGTCAGCAAATTGTACTCATACTTAACGGAACGCTGTAATTCCTGGGACTTTGTTAGATAGATGGGGCTTGCACAGCACCTATTTATACCACTCAACTTAGTCGGCTATATTTATTAATTTTAAATATTAAAAGGAATAAATATGTTGATGATTATAATTACATGCGTTTTATATTAAGGGGTCACTTCAGTTCAGACCCAACTTACCATTTAAAAAGACTAAGGTATCGAGGTGAACATGTAGAATCAATCGAACCACGAAAAAGACTAAATTGTAGTCCGACAGCGTGATAGTGATAATTTTCACTAGCACAACACGCTAACAAGTAGAGATGTGCTAAAAGATCCTCCAAAACATAATTAGAACGAGGCCCATTGCAACACCCCCTGAGAACATGCATTTGAATAAACAATTGAATTTATATGTATCATACTGCGAGTGATAAATGGAATTCAATAAGAAGTCTTGTTTTATTAACATCAGAGACTAAAGTGATTTTAAATGGAAATTATTAAATGGGCTGTACGTACTCGTAGCTATTATTAGTTAAGAGGAGCTCAATACCGGTGAGTGAAGATAAACCAGCCACCAAGAGTAAAGCACATCAAAAACCTACCTAATTTTCACATTACAATAATAAGTAATAGCGATGATCAATCAAAAATAACTTAATGTAGGGCTCGCGTAGTTTTTTTTGTAATCAACGACAAATTTAAGAAACAGCAAGGTTGTTTTGGATCATGATGTTCATGACTATATGAGCAGTAATAAAATTGACTCATTAAATTAGACATTGACGCGTGTGAGCTCAAAAAATCAACATAATCGCGTCAACGTATCAGAATAATATTATAGATGTATCAGAAATTAAAAGATAATAAATGATGTTGAGTTGCAAGACGTCACGTAATAATTCTAAGAAGCAGAAATGCGATGTTTTGATTTAACTAAAGCTGACAGATTCCGCAGACTATAATTTGGTGTAAAGGATTCTTCTATTTTATGTAAATAAAATGCTGAAAACTACTTACAAGACAAATAATCAAACGACCTTTGATATATACCTCTTATGCAACATTCGTTTATTTTTAGAATCTAGAATAGGATTTTTAACTAAAACTAGTTTTGGCCACGAATTCAATAAAAATGTAGCGTTTTTTATTACATAATATTTTGTATTCTTCTATTTTTTATAAAGACCTGAATGCAAAGATCATTAAGAGTGTCGATTGACGCAAAACATTAAGCTTAGGAAAATAAACATTATTAATTTATTAGGATTATTTTCCTCAAAATAAGAAGATTAACTTCTATATCCACGTAAATCGGATATCCATTTAACAAGCTGCGTCGACGTGTAGGTGCAGGATAAAAAATCTATCAAATAATTGCTTGAAATGGAATCTTTAGATTACGGTATGCGTTTCGTTCCCACGACATTCCGTGGAAGAATCCACGTGCAGAGATTAGTTGTTTTTACAAAAATGCACCAAAGAGGCGTCATGAATATTCGATTACATAATTTAAGCGGATCGAATTGATTTTTAACGCGTAAGAGCTGGCTGGCGCCTTGTCGAATATTAGAGGCCCTACTATTGTAATTCGACTAAGCTTAGGGGAGATAGGTCTCATCCGTTCTAATATGTTCCATTTCCAGGCTCTAAATAAATACGCTGCATTTACATCCTTAGACGTAAAAGGTAAGTAGTAGTGTCGAAGCTTATAACCACCTAAATTCTGGGACCATTCATCATTTCAGCCGTAGGACGCCCACTGCTGGACACAGGCCTCTCTCATGGATTTCCAGGTATTTCGGTTGGAAGCGGCCTGCATCCACCGTCGACCTGCGGTGCACCAAGTCATCTGCCAATCTTGTAGGTGGACGCCCTACGCTGCGTTTACCGGTCCGTGGCCTCCACTCGAGAACCTATCGGCCCCACCGGCCATCTGTTCTTCGAGCTACATGGCCTGCCCATTGCCACTTCAACGTGCTAATCCGTTTGGCTATGTCGGTGACACGTGTTCTTCTACCGTATCTCCTCATTTCTGTTTTGATCGCGTAGAGAAACCCCGAGCATAGCCCTCTCCATTGCTCGTTGAGCGACTCTGAGCTTATTTATTAGGCCAGCAGAGAAAGACCACGTTTCGGTTCCATATGTAATCAATCATTGGTTGAAGACTTTCGTCTTCAGACACTGAGGTACGAGTATATTGGACGAAAAGACGTTGCGAAGTTTCCCAAACGCTGCCCATCCGAGTTGGATTCGGCGATTGACCTCTTTCTCGAAGTTGGACTTACCTAATTGAACTGTTTGTCTTAGGTATACATACGCGTCGACAACTTAAAGAGCCGTGTTCTCAACCATAGCAGGGGTAGGTACAACATGGACATTCGACATAACCTTCGTCTTGTCTATGTTCATATAAGGCCTACCCGTTGGGAGACTCGATTGAGGCCTTCGAGCATCGTGCTTAGTTCTTCCATCTACTTTGCGATGACCACGATATCGTCGGCGAACCGAAGGTGAGTGATGTATTCGCCGTTAATATTGATGCCCAGTCCTTTCCGTTCCAAGAGCTTGAAGGCATCTTCCAAAGCGGTCGTAAACAGTTTCGGAGAGATTACGTCTCCCTGTCTTACGCCTCTTTTTAAGAGAATAGCTGGGACCATTATAATATGCGAAATCCACATGAAGTCAAACAAACAATGATATATTTAGGAAAACATGCCACGTTGGTTAATGGTTTTATCCACACAAAAATTAGTCACAAAGGAGCGAGGCAAAAGGAATGGCCGCAGAATATAATACCTCAACAATACCATCTTACGTCAAACAACAATGGGCTTAGATTTACATGTGACGTAAAAAAAAATATCGATTAGTAAGCATACGTATGACATATCATACGTAGGGATGAATGTCATGTATCGAAGAGTGTCGTCGTGTTGTACACATGAATGTCGATGGATATGTTGGGAGAGGAATGAATGAATGAAAACACTTTATTGTACACCAAATACAGAAAAAAATAACAAATCAAAAATAACACATTAAAAACGTGGTAATTCGTGGTCTTATCACTCAGAAGCGATCTATTCCAGACAAAGAAGGAAGACCATAGAAAAGATAAGATGATTTGTGTATTATGAATAAGAAAGGAGTGTCAACTCGATCCATGATTGTTGAGTTGAGCCATGTGCAGCAGTAGACGTAGAAATCAGCCCTACGGCTGAGCTAACGGGTGATAGAGGAGAATGGAAGAGAAAATCTTGTTGTGCCGACCCTACCAAGTGTGGGATGAGGCATACGTAGTTTTGCGATTGAAATAAGTAAACCCAGACAATAATAACTCTTCAATTCACGAAAGTAATGTCAATGACACCGCCTGTGCGTAAGACGATTCGAATTAAGATTTCGCAAGAAGCCCATGACATTGGTTCTATAACGGGATCGTGAACCGGCAATCATTCACGCTTATTCTAACAACACAAGATGATTTAAACTAAAATAAAGCCAACTCTGTCATAATTTTCTCGGTAAAGACATACAATTCCTAACATACAGAATCAAGGACACAATTTGAAATTAAAATGACAACGATTTAGGAGAATAGAGAGATTACAATAGAAACAAATCATCCTGATTTAAAGAATATACAGACAAGCGAACAAAAATAACTCGAGAAGACGCGTATGAAAGACACAAATTATTTTACCCCACTACAAACACAAGACACAAGACTTAAGTAATCCTGGTAATAGAGACATAAAGACAGTCGAACAAGGAGAACTCAAGAAGCCGCAAATGGTGGATAAAACCCATAATAAATAGAGACCTTCTAAAATAACCATCACAGCCACAAAAGGAATGTAGTAGAATCGTTGTTCACAATTTCCAATTTCACAATTTCCCATCCTACAACAAAATCAAGTCGTCCTGCCATCACGAACATAATATATACTGGCGAACAAGAAGAACTCGAAAAGACACAAGTGGTAGGATCCCCAAACTTATAAAGTGGTCAAACGGTCAAAACAGGCGGCAAGCGCCGCAGTGTCGCGGAATGTGGTACGGACGGACGCGCCGAGGCGACACTGGCACCTCCTTAACCGAACACGATTCCGAGTAAAAAATTTAAAAAAAAACAATTAAATGGCAATAACAAATGGCAGAGTGGCCATGTCGCGACTAACGAGGATGTCGTGTATCAGATACCGCGTGTGATGAATAGTATACCGTAAGTGGAATGCGTCCTAAATAGGCGTCTATGATAATCATGGAGATAGCTAGCATAATTATGATAACGATGATTTGTTATGAATAGAATACCATGAGTGGAATGTGCCCTTAATGAGACTACGATATGTCTTAAACATTGAATGACCTCCCAGAACACGATGTTTTTGATTCTGATAAAGGCGACAGGAAGTCCACTGTAAATAATGTTTAAGGCAACAAAGAAATAATACATTTATTTATCCAGAAGCAACTGGATTTTCCAATTTTATTAAATGCAAAAAACTAACAAAAAGCTATCCGCATTCCATGCATTTCAACAACCGAGGTTTTCCCCGCGTTTGTTATTTTATTATTATATTCCACGTCGATTTACTAACACAAATCTCAAAGAATTCATTAATATTTTGCAGGCTTCATTAACAAGAGCATAATCATTTGAGGGTCTTAAAAAACGTCACTGAATATTAATAAAAAAACATAAATAAAACGAGCATCCAAAGCATGTAGTATAGACCTTCTAGAAACTTAATATAATTTCGAGGATTGAAAAACAACCATTAAAAAACTAGATCCGGGATCCAGATGGCAAACAAACGATGCGCGTGATAAGCCGGCGGCAGCGGCGAGGTACCGGCTTCTCCGGCCTGATATTATGGTAATACATCGGTCGACCTTCCGAGGACACGGCGGCGGTGTCGATGACTCGTCTCGGACACTTGCGCAACCGAATCTCGCCCATCTCGCTAGTGGCGAACGCAAATCGTAAGAACCTATGAAACAGTTTGTTGAACTTGGGATACCCAATGGAGATACCGTAAACGGTCACGATTGCATCTTCAATAGAAAATAATGATGTCGCGTCTATGTTTGTTGTAATTGTTTGCTGCTAGCGTAGAATTTATATCAGTTAGATTACGAGAGCTTTTTTATTTTAACTTTTTGTTCATCTATCCCTCGATTATATCTACTCTATGATTTTCTTATGAGTTTCGATGTTCAATAAACACTTGAGTTTTTGTTCTGAACTTAGAATCGTGAGGTCTTTTTACTTCACCTTGGTTAATAGCTTTGTTACGTAGTCACACATATCGAATAGTTGTTGTTTATCTGCATTGTTTTACATGCCAAAAGTTGCCATTGAATTGACTTTCCTCAACATGCACAAAAAGAGAAATCGAATATCATTACAATTTGTAGGTGGCCTGCCAAACCAGAGGTTAACCGCAAGGGTTAACTTGGGCGTAAATGTAAAACCCACATTAGCTTTCTAGTTTATGATGACTTTGGTATTGTATGTATATAAACCATTTACGGAAAAAAGGAAACCCAGGGATTCCTAAAGATTGAGTCAGTTAAGTCATTAAAGGACAGACTTTGAACTGTCGATGCTGTTACAGTATTTGGTTTGTAATATTTATCTTCTGTTTCTATTAGTACGAGCCCAGTTTATAAAAATTCGAAAGAGGTAGAATTTATAAGCGCGACAGATAATTTATCTAGTTTTATCCGCATTCACGATAATAATAACATCAGCATCATTGGATTTAGTGTCCTCATCCGCTTTTCCACCTGTCTTGACATTGTCATTAACACGTGTTGGTGCATTACGAAAAACCCAGTGCTTCATATCTCACATCATAACATGCATACTGCATGTGCGTGTCACGGCTTAATCCTACGGTCAATGTACATCCGCTTGTAGGGTATTGAGGATCTACCATCATTAGCCATCATTAGGTATTTTAATCGTAGTGAGGCGTCACGGCGTTCAATCGATACGAGATGTGTCGCCTGTGTGTGTTTGAGATCAGAGGATCTGCGCCTGTGTGCGTGGGCGGTGAGCACGCGCTACGGCGGCGTATTTACACCGTTGATCCCTTCCACCGCGAGCACTCATGCGCCGCGCGACCTGCGGAACACACGTACCCCCACCACTGACCGGCGCGGTGACCCTCGGGACCCAACTACCACGCATTCCACCGCCGAGCGACAAACGTGACGCTACACTGTCCTCAGTATGTGCCAGTGACAGAACTCCAGTGAACATAATAGTGAAGTGACTCTAGCACTGTGATGTGCGACTGATATGATGAAGAACTGTGAACACAGCCGCAGCCTCAGCCGTTTATCGTTAAATGTAAGCTTGTGTTTTGTTTATGAGTTAGTAGAAGTTAGCATGCGGACAATACTAGTAAGCGAGCCGGCGTAGTCAGTCCCCGACCCAGATCCCACGGGCTAGCTCGAGACAAGCGCCACAATGAGCCCACCTCCAGAAACAATACTCTCCGTATCGCGACACAAATATTAAAGTCAAAGTTTCACAGAGCTCAGCCTTCGACATAAAACTCAATGACGTTAAAGAAACACCTGTGAGAAAATGCAAACAAAAGTTTGTGTGTTCAGACTTTTTGATATTGTTTTAATGTACCAAAACGAATTTAATTGTTGCTTAACATAAAATTGCGTTTTGTATGCGACTGAATTATGCGGTGATCATATTTGGAGCGACCGTGAAGCCGGTTAGTTTAACCACTAAGTTGTTAATTAACCTAACCACTAAACTAAGTTGGTAATCACCCACAAGCAACCGGGTGAATAACGCATCATCAAACTAATATCCATTTAGTACTTGAACTTTGAATATCATATCTATCATAATGTTGAGGCGGTTAAGTCAAGCATAGACGATGCAAATTTAGATTATTTGTAGTGAAAGAACAATGCGCGATATTTAGTAAAATTGCAATATTGTTTTGTGCTGAGCATAATGGCACGCTGGCCGATGCACAAGAAACATAATCCTTGCTTAATTGAATTGCCTCATAGCAATGGTACAGCACCTCTTAGCAAAGTGTAAGACAACAAAAGGAACTTGTCTGTGCATTTCTAAATTCAATAACTTACCGTGTTTGATAATAGAATTTAAATTGGAGGAGTTTGGGGAATTCCGTGTGGTCATACAGGATGCAAAAAAGATCTTGAGTTTTACCATGCCAAACCAAACAAATTGATGCAAAAAATAATCGTGTTTGTGATGCCACCGATAACGGAATCCAAAGCGGACCGAACGAGAACGTGTGCAAAATAATTAACGTGATTACGTGTTATTACTAGATATTCAATTGACTAAAACAAGCCGGTATAGTAAATTATATCACGTACCAGTTACTAGCTCCTCAATGAAAGACGTAATCTACTTAAAAAGTCGTTTGAGTCACGGTGACCGAACTTTATTTAGATTCTTGTATGACTTGCTTGCTTAGTATAACTTGAACTTCGTATATTGGTATTTTTTTGTAGGATCCATTTTACACAAAAAACATATGCGTAGGTTCCAACTTATATAAAACGTGGAAAGACATTATGGCACAGAAAATGGTCGTCTTCCGATCGCGTTTACTTCAAGATTCGAAAGTAGGACGCCTGGATATGACGGAGATGACATAACACGATATAAACATTATCTCACACGGACACTAAAATTCGATACGAACTATTTAAGCCGTGCCGCGTAAAATCTCCCATCCGTGTAATAAACCCGTGAGAAATATTCAAATGTTCAATTATATATACAGACAATATAAGGGGCTACAATAATTTGTACCCAAGTGTACGGAACAAGTTAAATGCGTGGAAAATGATATCAGCACATAATGAAGATTAGAATCTCGAGTCTAAATAACAACCTTGTCTAAGCAATTAAAGTCTGCATAGGAAACGATAAAAAAAATTGAGCATTAAAATGCATGAAGATCAAGTTTACTTTCTAAGCTAAGTGTGCTGAATCAGACCTGATAATTCACAAACTGGATTTTAACGAAACTTTTTTAGAAAGTAAAATATTAACAGCTAAAGATAACATACGTACTAGTTAGCTGGAAATCAATCATCTTATTTCATTCTCACGCGAAATTTCTCCAAATGAGAAAAAGTTTTACGACTTTAAGATTAGACTCGTGGGATACTTTGTAAATCGCAATGCTATGATAATAATAAAAATAGAAACTAGAGCTATTTGCATGTCGATCGACGTACATTGCAAATGCATCCTGTTATGCAATATGCCATTCTGCAATTATTATCCTTATTGCAATTCATGCAATTCACCTTTGATACTTTATACTTATCTTAAGTTGACACTTCTCAATACTATTTGAAGAATGCATTTACAATCGAAAGTAGAAGTCGTGAAGGCGGTCTTATCGAAAGCGTATTTTATAGTCGGCTCCATGCAATTCCAGCAAAACAATCCGAATAATCATAGTGCTTACACAAAGGCAATTTCTGCTTTCTTATAATAGAAAAATTCCTTTCATGATTGCTGTCATCATTTTCTTTTCCGCAATTGAGGCTTATATTTCGGTTCAAAGTTGAACATAACCAATTGTACGTATGTAACATAAAAATGCGATCGGATATTGTAAAACTGGTATATCAAGCGCAAAATTCCGAGATCCCCTTATAGGGTACGCGCACGATGGCACAAAGTTTATATCAAGTTACAGAGTGGTTCACCTTTAACACCCTCGGAATGTCACACCCATGTATTCATATCTTAACTCGCCTTGACCTTAATGAATCATCGTATATTTGTGTTTCCGCGTCATTTTATTTGCCATTTCTATTTTGAGGGCGCGACATCCGGATGAAACCTCGATCCAATTATGTCTTTCTTATTTTGATTTCAGCATCTGCCGGTCGATAACTTGAAATTATTTGTTCAAATGGTTAGTTTTTTTATGAAAACGGGTACGTTTTAGATATAACGATAATATAAACACTGTTACGTCAGCTAGCAATCTGTACGTAAACAAAAAAGCGTATCCGGCTTGGCGGGACGAAAACTCGCCGGCAAAAAAGGAGCACTCGAGACGCAAACAAGTACTCATGATTTCGTCGAGTAAAGAACAATAGGAGTGTTTTGTTTTATTCGTGTGCTAAGATGATTGTCGCAGCAACTGGTGATAACAATAGACGCTCTCAGCTATTAGTCGCACCTACGCATCGTCAGCCCGCGTCTAATCACCGTGTCGAACGACATTCGTCATAATACCACCCCGCGAAAACCACCTTGGAAATAGTATGCTTCGATAATCTTTTAGATAGCAAATCGATCCGTGGCGCAACCGCCGAAAATATTTCAACAGTTGCTATTAAAATATGCAGCTTTTCCTCGCACGACTTTACGAAGGACTCGGGTGCAATCTAAGGTTGCCTATTATCCGCCACGCTCCGAAAAACATGAAAAGGTAACGGCAAAACGGCGGAAAAATTTTGAAACATGTTTCACAAGAGACTCATATTAAACAATACAGAACTAATAGAGACGATTATCTAGCCGAAATCAGCTAATTGCTTTAGAACACGCGCGGTGGAGCACGGATGCTACCGCCCACTACTATCTTCCAATTACGTAGTCAACTCACCGATGGAAGATGCTGATACGACTTACCTGTAACAAGATGCAACAAGGTTAATTGGACTGAAATACAAAGATAGCGAGCTCAGTTTACAAACTCCACGTACGCATCATTAGATAATACGAATTGTGAAAAGCCAAATTACACCGTAATCGTGATGACATGTGAACGGTCGCCATAACACGGGTGATTACATACCATAACATAACATATGATCAAACTGCGAAATTACGAAATAAAGAACACAAAAGCTTTCGAGAAAAGAAAGCGCATAACGAAAGCGCCTCACGTACTGATAAATTTCAAGAGGCTTCATGCATTTTAGTGATAACAGCAGCTCATAAATATTCAACAGTTTACAGTTACAGCGCAACTATTACCACAGTATTACATGTATTACCGGGAAGGTACATTATTTAACGATGCATTCACATCCTTATTATCCTACATTTCATTAGCAATGAAAGTAAAATCAATAAGCTTCACTTATATGCGTCGTAGACTTAGTTATAAACTTGTTACTTTATATACTGTAAATATGAAACATTATAAACGTTGTCTATTTAGCTTATATGGATCAAGTTTTCGCACACTTCCTATATCTTTCAAGGTTTTTGAGATATCTTCGAATAATGACATCTTTTATAATATGGAGCGAGTCGAGACTATACCCGGAAGCTCAAGCGATCTGTATATCACACGAAGGCCGTTTTTATCAAGGGTGGGAGTATCATTGTGTACGTAAACTGCTGGATTTATAGATTCTTTGAGCTTTTGTTTCTTAAAAACAACTACACACTTAGTGAACTTATGTTTACTTTGTATGTAGATGTAACTTTGGATCTATCGTGGTAAGGAATGCTTCGCTACTAAAAAGCTAAATTCAACACACATTTCGAAAGGTTTTCGATCGAATAAGGAAGTTTAGAAAATAATTACATTGCAAGCTTTAGAAAAAAAACTCGCACAAAGGTTCACCTTGAATTTTAGAGTCATAACTCATAAAAGTCAGGCACAATGGAGCACATGACAGTATATATTCCACAGAATAGCCGCCAGGCGACGCGTGCGCAAACCACGATCGCCGGTCACGACTCGAACAAGTAGATCAGTTTTAACAACCTCTAAATTCCAATAATAACAAAAGAACATGTTTATCGATACATATATCGCAATCATTATTGCAAATGGATAACATTAACCGTAAAAAACGATTATAGAAACATGTTATTTTAACGACAATGTGCTTCGTAAATATATTCAGTTTCGTATTCAGCATTCGGTTGAGCAAAGGCGTATCTCTAAATACCAGTTAGGTATATTTGCACAAAGCTGAGACACTCATAATTTCCAAATTCGAGATAATCTGAATTAGAAATAACGAGAATGGGGCGTTATTTACAAAAGTTCCCACATTAATGTATCAAGGTCGAAATAAAAGGTATTACAAGGTAAATGACAAACTTTGGCTTATAATCTGAGGTATCTAGAGGTAGGTGACGTGTGACAAAACTGCAGCGGGTTTAGAAGACGTTTTAATAAATTTGCTTTTTAAATGCCAATTGAATATCTTGCGAACTATTTTAACGACTTTGTACTGTTTTCTAGAATCCAATGAAAGGCACCTTTTACAAACTCATAATATACCTTATTACATAACATAATATGAAACATTCGAACCGTTTATACTATTCAGGACCGTCTACAAACGTAATAAGAGAAGACTTATTAAAAATACGGTTGTCTTTGCCTTATTTAACTGTAGGCTTCATTAGGTAGGATGCCATCACCTTGACTGCTTGACTAGTATGATAATAATTGCTTCACCATGACACTATGAACATTCTTGGTTATAAAGATATCCTAACAACGCGGCGATTTTCGTGATTGAGGACTCCGATGTATTTATTATCTACATTCCCAAACTTTTTTTATAGTAAATATAAGATATTATACCAGGATAGAAATTTCAGTTTATTGACCTAACACTATTTATCTCAACTCCTATAGACCTCATTACTTTACAATTCCAACTATTAATTACTTAGTCTACCGTGAAGTTACGCAAGGCTACTACTATGTGGCAACAATTAAGCTAAATTGAATTATTCAAAGCAAGATGATTAATATCAAAGCTCAAACAAAAGATTACTGATCCACTTAGGCGTGCGAGTTAATTATATGAATCAGTCATGAGGCACGCGCCTTGTTTTCGTTTGTCTTAGGGCTGATACAAAGAGAAAAGTACTATGAAATAGACCTTAAAGAAACCTTATGGGATGGACACCATGGGATGAAACTTCCAGTCGATTTTGCTAACGCACACTGTCCCACTGCTGGGAAAGTCTCCACTTCCGCTGCACTTATCGCGGTTATCAATGCATTCAGGTCGTCTAGCCATCTCTTACCGCGACTTCGTTAACCGTCTGGCACCCCGTTTGTGATTGGCCCTTAACGTTCATTAGAGGTATATATAACTACTTGGATTGGTGGATGCAGGCCGCTTCTAACCGCAATACCTGGAAATCCATGGGGGAGGCCTATGTCCAGCAGTGGGCGTCCTACGGCTGAAATTATGATAACTACTTACGATTTAATTATGTTCTTTTGAGGCACGATAGTGACAGCCCTGATTACCTTACATTAAGCTGACAGTAATGATGCTCACGTGCACTCCCCATTATCATTACCATCTGGTAAAACCTCTCGCTGATTAATCGCCGTGGGCGATTGGCACACGTATCCTAACTTTATCGAGCTTAAGGACAGACTAATAATGATTTAACAGCCAATTGGGCTCCAATGTCACAAGTGTAGTCCAATTCACCACGGTTTCGAAACGAAACGGCCCGCGACAAGCCATGTCTTTATTGATTGGTTCGAAATCATTACGCATTGCATAACGACATGCATGCCGGACATTAAGGTGTGGTCAACAAACAGTTATGTCGCCACAACAGTAATAGTTAATAGCTAAACGGTGCGTTTTCCGTCGTTCCGCAAACTCAAGGAGATCAATGCATGTTATTAGCAGACCTCAAGCGGCCTATGTAATTGATGTGCCCGTAGCAAATAGGCACGCATAGGGAAGTAGATAGCCGTAACAAGTCTCAGCGGTGATGAGACGCAGTCCTAGAAGAAAGCGTGACATATAACAATAATCGTATCCTAGTGCTTAGTGCCGTGTCGTCGACAACAAAGGCAATGGAAAGTTGACGCGAGCCGTGAATACAAATAACTACAATGCATCACCGAGAGAATTTCCCAACGTTGTCGCTGTGAAACGTAGATGTAAAGAAAGCAGCAGGGCTGATCGATAACTATTAGCTCAAGGTTGTCGAAAGCAAGCAACGTGACACTCGCAAACCACTTGTTGGTTAATCACTTCACGTTTTGAGTGACCGCAAAAAACGGGCACCTTGCGACGGCCTTGCCTCGCTTGTCTTTGGTTTCCATCATAATGAATAAAACAATGGATTTTATAAAGCCTCAGAGCATTCGCGACACATTTTTTGAAGGCTACCTACTCTACCTAGATATCGAAAGGATGCGAGATGAGCAAATGTCAGACTTGCAATGAACTTTAAAGTTTGTTACCTGCAGTAAATACCTTTCGTTGTGTACCTTCAGGCATTTAGTGCTATATGTTTATTTTTAGCAAGCATTGCTTAACTGTTGCTCAGTGAAGCAAAACGTATCATAACGAGCATAAATCGTATCAAGGCCGATCGAACGTTATATTCCACGTAAGCGAAAATTTCCGTCTTTCGGTTTCGCCGAGAAAATTAGCCGAGATTTGGCAGGCACGCATGCCGATAGCCGAATTGCATTGAGGAAGAAGGTTACAGTGACCTATCGCTGATATTCAAAGCCACAACAATCGAAACCAATTAAAATGTCGATTCAGCTAGACCACAATCAACCGCCCTAATACACAATTACAGAATGGGTGAGCCGCATTATCGAAGGCGAATCGAGCGTGCCTTTCACGGGCCCGCCACGCCTTCCCTACCGGACGCCGACTGCCGGCAGCCCTGGTAACAACTCAGATTAATACTCCAAGATACAGTACGCCTGCGAGCTATTTAAATTTCAAGCCCCCATTTGGCAAGACTTGCAATATGATACTTAATTTTCAACCCACATATCGTTCATGAATAAGTTTAAAATCCCCGTCATTAAGGATCGACATTATGCACGCCGCCCCGGTGTGTGAATAAACTCGTGACTCCGTGAAGAAGATGAAGTCGTGAAGCTCGTGCCAATCAAAATTGAAGTTTTAATTGATCATTGTTATGGAGCTCGTTGATTTCTATGTCACTGGCGACGAGCACGTGAGCATTTCTCTGTTCAGGATTTCTCAACACAGCGAAATCGATAACCAGTTAAAACAATACAGCAAAAAATTCGCGACACTTGTGTTTTCGGTGAGTATTTGGGCCGGCGGCGGCCTCCCTGTCTCGCGGGTGTTAATCCGCCATTCAATTTCCAATTAAACGCTTGATTCTCAATGCCAGCCGGGTCGGAGGTGGTCGCTCGACTAAACTTGATAAAAGGCAGGTGGTGGCGCGCGCCGCGCCAGTGCCGAATCACTTGGCCAACGTTTTTGTCTCCGCGGTCCTTTCACTTCGCTCGCTCATGAACGCCGAAAGAACTCGTTTTATCAACAAAGAAAACCCTACTTAGATAAGTCGACCACTGTGTGGTAATTTTACGCGTATTTTGCAATGTGTGCCATTGGATTAATTTGTGTTTTGTACGTTACAGATGGTGAGAGGGGCGGCGATAGCGCTCCTGATGGCGCTGGCATGGGCCTGCGAGAGCGAGGCGAGCGTCCTCGTGCCTACGTACGTGCTGCCACCCGACTCCTTCGTGCGCGATCAGCGGAGCCTTGGCGCGCCCGCCGACGCCGCGGTGGCCGAATCGCAACGCACGATCAAACGCCTAGTCGGCGGACACATCAAAATCAAACACGAAAAAGCGTACAGCCCCACTAAAAACGCCATTATCTTCGATCAGAAGAGCGAATCGGGAAAGTACGAGCCGATCGCGCCGGAGCAGTCGGGCGGCAACGTCGGATGGAACCAGGGAGTCTGGGACGATGGCATGCTCATGTCCAGCGCCGGAGAAGGAAAGGAGACTATTAAGAAAGATGTAGACGAGGACAAAAAGACACTATCCGATCAGGTGGCCGAGGGAAAGTATGGTCTCATTCAAAACGAAATCTTCGGCAAGTCGCCCAAGCGACCGGGCATCGTCAGCTACGAGCCAAACTCAGAGACGAGAACGAAAGATAACCTGCAGAGTCTCGGAGGCCTAAGGAAAGATGAGATTTGGCTCGCTGAGGATCATTTGCTCGTTTTGAAAGGAGGATCATTCCCGGAACGCACGCAAGAGTCGGAGCAGAGACCGTGGGCCCCGATCGACGACTACCAAGCACCCAGCAGGCAAGTAAAGCTCCCGCAAAGGCCGAAGGTGCCACCGCCCTTTCCGGTACGACTCTCCGACGACGGACCGCTCGTCTTCCTCACGCCGAACGGTAGTGTCCCTGCGGCCCTTTTCCCTCCCTATTTTGCGGGAGAGGGCGAAGGAGCTCTACCTCCTCCGCCATACCCCTTCGCGCCGGGAGCGCCCTACCCCCCGGGTGATAATCAGGGAAACGTTACTGCCGGGGGATCGCCGCAACCAGGTCCTCCGTTCCCATTCCTACCCGGGAATGCGAGCGAAGGATTCCCGTTCCCGGCATCCATGAACGGCTCTTTTCCAGAAGGTTTTCCACCGGGCGCCGCTTTTCTACCACCACCGAGCAACCAGTCAGACCTGTACGACGAAGACGACCCTTCGATTTACTATCCGCCGCCATACAATTTTTCCTACCAAGCTGACTACAAGAATAGAGTGCCTGCGGGACCATTAGTGCCGGTCATTATCCTCCCACCTCCGCCGGATTTCTTTGCACCAATGGAGGAGAGGACAACCACCGAAACCGTGAAAACTACAAGACCAAATTACATGAGGCCGAAATCGACAACGAGGCCAACGACAACTGTGCTCAGGAACAAATACAAGACAAGGCCAACAACAGAATCTACTTCTAGGACTACTGAAGTGCCTACAACCACTTCTACACCCTACACAGAAGAGCAATATACAACGCAGAGGCCTAGGAAGCCTCAACGCATCCCCTCAAGGCAGCCAGTGCGTGTACATAACTTACCAGATGACGCAACTAGACCAAAAACCGAGAAACCAGTTTACAAGACCAGAACGAAAGTTACATCGAAGCCTCTCTCTGTGTCTGTTCTTTACGATTATCCTGAGCCAATTTACGAGCAAAAGACGACGACAACAGAGAAACCTTACATCGTATACCGTGTACCTCCGAAGACTCCTGTTAATGAGGTGACTTCCACAGCTGTACCATTAAGAGCATATTATTCAAACACGCAGAACGATATTCCAACAACCAAACTGCAACCTGTGTATAGAAAACCGGTTGACAACGGACTGGCATCTTTCTACTTCTTCGACGAACAACCTAAATCTTCTCCATCACCAACAGCATTCTATGACAATAGGAATTATTATCAAACAGTTCCTTCGAAGCAACCTACATACACCCCGTCAAATCAACAAGCATATAACCCTCCTAATCAACAAGGCTACAACCCTTCTAATCAGCAAGGCTACAACCCTTCTAATCAGCAAGGCTACAACCCTTCTAATGAGCAAGGCTACCAGCAGAATACTCAGTCTGGGTTTGCACCAACAGTTGACGTATCATACGGAGCGATAGACCAAGCCGATACTT
Organism: Pasiphila rectangulata; assembly: GCA_963082625.1. Classification (NCBI taxonomy): domain Eukaryota; kingdom Metazoa; phylum Arthropoda; class Insecta; order Lepidoptera; family Geometridae; genus Pasiphila; species Pasiphila rectangulata. The sequence goes on from OY720253.1 coordinate 12,599,176, forward strand.
TCTTCCTGTTCCCTCAAAAGCAAGGACCCCGTACGCTGACACAGGAATACTTCAGCATACAGAAGCCGAGACCGCAACCCGTTTATGTTCAGCAATCTAAACGACCAGATCACTTCTACCAACAAATCGCTGACATTCAACAGACCATCGACCTTTTCACGACCAACAGGCCAAAAGCACATTCTCATAGACCACATACTCACAAGCCTAAAGCTATCACAAGACCTGTCTACCAGTTTAGCTATCAGTCAAAACCGACTAGAGATCAATTGCCTTTCAGGGCACCGAAGCTTGATCCTGAACCGTTCAGACCGATGGTTGGCTACAGCAAGCCTTTCAACGTAGCAAATGAGTTTAACGCAATCACGCCTTCAATACAGCCACACAGACAACACTATCTAGTTGAAAACGTGCAAGTGACGACTGAAACGCCGACATCGTCTCAATACTATCCTAAAACAAAGCTCAAAAATGAAGACTACGACGACGGGGAAGAAAAACACATTAGAAACACCAATAGAAATCAAATCCAGAGTGATAGGCCAATATCGCATCACGTGACGAGACAGCACAACACTACACCCAATCCGATAAGTCACGGATACTATACGAAACAGGACGAGACCTACTTCGATGACATCACAAAGAACTCTTTCGATATCTTCGGTAAGAAGCTAGAGGACAGCACACAAGATGTAAACGGAATCGCCGTTACTGCTCCCCTCGACACCGTTCGCACTCCGATCAATAACAATATCAACCTACAATACGCCTATGAGATCGTGGAATCGCAAACTAACCCGCCAAGTTTGGACAGAGATACGTTAGTCAACGACAGGAATCCACGACCTCCGATCAACCCTGACAGCGAACCGATCCACTACAACTACAACGCGGAATTGGTTCAGCAGAAGCCTCCATCGTTAGCCGACGATACGTTAGTGAACGACAGAGTACCGAGGCCGCCTGTGAATCCCGACAGTGAGTTCATTCCGATCGCGAACCCGGCGTACAGGCCCCTATCACAGTACAGGGTGCCTACGCAGGTTCAGAAGCCGCAGTATACGGGCGAGCAGTACGATCTGAACGCTCCTTCTTTGGCTGGGGACACCGCAGTCAACTACAAGAGGCCGCTACCGCCTGTGAACCCCGACTCCGAATGGATCGCGCCGGTGAACACGGCGGGCGAAGGCCGTCCCGGTTCGTTCGTGTCGTACAGACTGCCCGGAGAGGGAGCGCATGTGTACTTCCTGACGCCGCAAGCGGCGCAGGCGGCCCGCGAGAGGTACAGATCGCCCGGCTACGGACGGTGAGTCGGTGAAACCAAAGCTCTAGTCTGAACTGAAACGCCGCGGCGCAAGCGACGTACCGTGTATATATAAAGCGCAAATGTGATGTTAAAGTGTCCTAAGTAGTGTAAGAGACTAGCGGGGCGTCCCGCATTGCCATATAATAAAGAAGTGACTTTTTGATGCGATGTTGTGAAACGAACGCTATTTTTCTGATAGTTATTTATTAAATTATTTATAAGAGACTGTGGTGTATAAGTTAATTTATTTATGTCAGTATTCTAAATGCATAGTAAGAATGTGATATAAGCGTGTATCGATGATTGTGACTCTGTTATAAAAGAATATAACGATGGACAATTGTTAATGTAAAATTGTTATTTAAACAAATCGTTGTGATTTTGTAATGTATTTTTAAACAAAGATTTTTTAAAATAAAATAATGACAAATGTTTATGTATGACTTTTATCATTTTATAAAAACCCAAAACTCAAGGACTCGGATATAGATTATTATGGACAACGCTTACCTTGGAAAATATACGAGTACATAATGTGGTATGGTAGGTACTTAATGTGCATATATATTAAAGATATATATATTATATATAATATATATAGGCAAATTTACCTAATGTTAATAATAATTCAGTTCACTTGTACAAGTTGAGTATTTATCAAATATAAATGATAATAATTAGCATTCAGAATTATCTTTAAAAAAGGTATCCTGTCCAAAAAGAGATGATATTGAGATCCAGGTTTTGTAACACTTTTATATAAATAAAATAAATAATGCTAGACAAATCACACAGCATCATTTATATATGGTTATTGTTTTATGTAAATTATTAAGATGCATAAGAAGTTATAAATAGATCATACTCAAAACAGTATCAAAGTAAGTATTGCTAAAAATGGCGAAATGAGGACACTTTGAGGAAATGTCATATTCGTCTTTGTCTTTTTTAAATTTTCGCGATCACAACACATTACTAACATAAATATAACCGGGTATTATCATTATAGCAATACAAGCGAAACGTCGGGAAATGATAAAAGTAATTTACGCGATAAATACCCGGTTATACGTATGTGAAACATATTCGTCTGTCTGTTCAGTAGGTGTGGAAAATAACCACAATTAACCGAAAATCTCCAAGTTCTGATCATGAGGGGATTGTTGCCGTAAACACCACGCAGGCGGGTACGGCGAGCGCAGTGCGGGATGTTGATACACGGAAAGAAGTTTCTGCCATCTTCTGGAGGTATCCCTTGGAAGATTCTTATTGCATACACGGGAAAGAGAGGAATGGCAACATTCTACTGCCGGCACCCCCCGGCTTATTGCATTAAAGACCAAAGGATGCATTGACAACAAACAACAAACAGATCGAGAAAGTTGCAGGAAAAATTTAATTATTACAAAACATTGAACCTGTTTTGTAATAGTTCTTTTTGCCCTGTCCGATAACTTTAAATGGTAATAAATTAGAGCAGGTGCGTGTCGGGCCAGGCGCTATGTAGGGTTTCTTAGTTAACCGTAAAGATTATGATGTACAATAAAGTGATATTATTAATTCATACTATATTTGATTACCCTCTTGCAGAGCGGGCGCGGTGTCGACTACGACACCGCGCCCGCTCTGCAAGACGTAACGCGCAAAACGAACTCTATTTAATATTGTATTAGTATACAATATTAAATAGAGTTCGTTTTGCGCGAAATCTACTGACTGTTAATATGAGCTCTATGAACGTTGCGGCAATTGCAAAGCTGTTGTCATGTTCATTTAATATTGCCAACTAGGTCATAATTACACTTTCTACATACATAGTTATTCATTTTATATTAAAGATTGGGCGTCTTGGGATATAAAGCATAAAGTTTTAACAAGTAAGATTTAATTCAGCAGTCATTATAATATAATAACTTACTTTTTAATACATTTAGAATTTCATCATCTCAACATCTCTCATTTGCACCTACTGCTGGGTATAGGCCTCCTCTTTAATGCACCATTCCTCCTCTTTAATGCATCATTCCTCCTCTTTAATGCACCATTCCTCCTCTTTAATGCACCATTCCTCCTCTTTAATGCGCCATTCTTTCCGGTCCCTTGCGATTTGTGTCCACCGGTTTCCAACGGAACTAACGATGTCACTTGACCATCGGCCGGGTGGTCTGCCTCTTGGTCGCACCGAGTCCCTTGGCCACCATTCAGTAACGGCTTTCGTCCATCTTCCATCATCCCTTCGAGCCAAGTCATCATCATTAATTTCAGCCGTAAAACGTCCACTACTGAACTAAGGCCTCCCTCATGGATCTCCATGAGGGGCAGGTGCCATACTCACCACGCTTGGCAGGCGCCATACTCACCACGCTTGGCAGGCGGGTTGGTGAGCGCAGCACGGGATGTTGAGATACGGAAAGACGCTGCTGCCCATCTTCCGGAGGTGTCCCATAGCATTTACCCCTCACGGAGATCCATGAGGGAGGTTTGCATTCAGTAGTGGATGTTTTACGGCTGAAATTATGATGATGATGAATGTAAAAGGCCAATTTATTTCATCATCATCTTCTCAGGACTCTTGGACTCTTGTACACATCCACTGCTGGATATACCATCATATTTTGGGTTATTGCCATGCCCGCCGCGCTTGGCACGCGGGTTGGCGAGAGCGCAGTACGAGATGTTGGTGCACAAAAGGACGCTGCTGCCATCTATCGAAGGTATCCCTTAGCAGATTCTTACTGCATCCACGGGCAAGAGAGGAGCGGCAATATTCTACTGCCAGCACCGCACGGCAATATACTTTTACTTAAAACTAAAGCAGTAAGTTAAGTAAATAGAGACATACCTGTATCGGGTTCCGTCGTTTGCTGCACGTCCTGTAGCGGATGCGAGTGGAGTCGTAGGTACACTTGTATCGCCACCTGACAAGTAGTAAGTAGAAATAGGTATGGGATCGAATCAAATCGTTTATTTATAAAAACCGTAACAACACATAACACATTTACCGTAACTATCAAGACCTAACCTCCCGTGCTAGTTAGTAACTGTGTTAGGTAGTCAGCGCAGACAGAATGGAGCGCAGCGGAGAGGATTTTATTAACGCACTTGCAAATAAACTTTAAAATTATTACAATAAAGTGCATAAATGCTTGAACCTTACAAAAAATGCTCGCGCGTCCTCGAAGATACGCGGGAATCCCCGCGCGAAAATGCCCGAGACCGCGCGGGGATTGGATTTTATTAACGCACTTGAAAATAAACTTTAAAATTATTACAATAAAGTGCATAAATGCTTGAACCTTACAAAAAATGCGCACGCGTCCTCGAAGATACGCGGGAATCCGGGAGCGCGGCGTTTTGCACTTTATTATAATAATTTTAAAGTTTATTTTCAAGTGCGTCAATATAATCCTCTCCGTTGCGCTCCGTTCTGTCTGCGCTGACCCTTACTGTGTTATTGGATGAATTCTCGGGGATACCGAATGTGTACTGACGTCACGCGTTGGGGTGTATCGCGCGTGGTCCCCCGTGACACTACCCCGGCCCAAGCCATCCCAGACCCTTGAAGTACCGGAGAAAGAACAATTTTATTGCAGAACTGGTGCTGGAACTTTAAATTAAAAAAAATCTGGCGTCAAGGATAAACCGCGATATAACCACAGATTACAGAAACTAACAGATACATCACTTCAATACAAAAGCGAAAATACCTACGCTATAATAGCCTACAAAATTGTATTAATAATACCAGCAGTTCACAGAGCGAAAGAGTGTACCCGCCTCACTTACTTGCAAGTAATCTGTGACGCGGCATCGAATGAGTCGCTAGGGTGGCTTCTACGATAATTTTTATAATAAAACGAATGTGGTGAAAAGCAGTTATTTTTACAACCTCCTCTTTTTTTAAGTCGGTTTAGAAAAGCAGCGACCTTTGTATAGGGAGGTAAGGACCTACCTACCCTCCGTACGCAGTATAGTAATAGGTGTACTATGGTAGTAGTTATATTCTTTGACATAACGAACTAGGACATAACACCACACTTTATCTATAACCTAGGTATTCAAATACTTCGCCAGCAAAGATTTGAATCTTTGTTCTCCGGTGGGTACCTACTACCTTTTGGCTTGATTTTAGGACTGTTGTTTTTAAAGCCACAGTTTTACAGGCATATTTTGTGTGTGATAGGTAGCTATTTTTTTATACAAACAATACTGTTTTAATAGCTGAACTCCTTTATTTACGAATATTTACATAGTACCTTCCTACGTTCTGACCATTTTTAGAGGAAAGAGAAAAAATGATTCTATAAACTTAAGATTTAAAGTATCTTTGATAATAAAGAAAAAAATTACAATTTTTCATTCATTTTTTTACTTTGGCATCCATCCACTGCACAATAGTTACGCGGTATCGGCATCTAAAGAAACGTTTTAACATTTACCGTGCGAGCGCTCAAGCGGGCGTGTGGCAGCCATAACTACTGGCGTATCGCGGACTCCTCGCAAAGCGGTAGGCATTTAACGCGTGCCCTTGAGCGAGTGACGGACGACTGATATAACGTCGAAATATAACGTGACGTCAGGCTTTAGTACGTTTATACTAACTATGACGCCACTAGCGCACAGTACGCACGTACTTCACGGCAACGAGGTGCCTCACCTTAGCGCAGCGGAAGTAGAAGGGATGCGCGCGCAGCACGTCCTCGAGCCGCAGCAGGCCGACGTACGAGCGCAGCGTCATCTTTCGCATGCAGTACAACGAGGTGCCTCACCTTAGCGCAGCGGAAGTAGAAGGGATGCGCGCGCAGCACGTCCTCGAGCCGCAGCAGGCCGACGTACGAGCGCAGCGTCATCTTTCGCATGCAGTACAACGAGGTGCCTCACCTTAGCGCAGCGGAAGTAGAAGGGATGCGCGCGCAGCACGTCCTCGAGCCGCAGCAGGCCGACGTACGACCGCAGCGTCATCTTTCGCATGCAGTACAACGAGGTGCCTCACCTTAGCGCAGCGGAAGTAGAAGGGATGCGCGCGCAGCACGTCCTCGAGCCGCAGCAGGCCGACGTACGACCGCAGCGTCATCTTTCGCATGCAGTACAACGAGGTGCCTCACCTTAGCGCAGCGGAAGTAGAAGGGATGCGCGCGCAGCACGTCCTCGAGCCGCAGCAGGCCGACGTACGACCGCAGCGTCATCTTTCGCATGCAGTACAACGAGGTGCCTCACCTTAGCGCAGCGGAAGTAGAAGGGATGCGCGCGCAGCACGTCCTCGAGCCGCAGCAGGCCGACGTACGACCGCAGCGTCATCTTTCGCATGCAGTACAACGAGGTGCCTCACCTTAGCGCAGCGGAAGTAGAAGGGATGCGCGCGCAGCACGTCCTCGAGCCGCAGCAGGCCGACGTACGACCGCAGCGTCATCTTTCGCATGCAGTACAACGAGGTGCCTCACCTTAGCGCAGCGGAAGTAGAAGGGATGCGCGCGCAGCACGTCCTCGAGCCGCAGCAGGCCGACGTACGACCGCAGCGTCATCTTTCGCATGCAGTACAACGAGGTGCCTCACCTTAGCGCAGCGGAAGTAGAAGGGATGCGCGCGCAGCACGTCCTCGAGCCGCAGCAGGCCGACGTACGAGCGCAGCGTCATCTTTCGCATGCAGTACAACGAGGTGCCTCACCTTAGCGCAGCGGAAGTAGAAGGGATGCGCGCGCAGCACGTCCTCGAGCCGCAGCAGGCCGACGTACGAGCGCAGCGTCATCTTTCGCATGCAGTACAACGAGGTGCCTCACCTTAGCGCAGCGGAAGTAGAAGGGATGCGCGCGCAGCACGTCCTCGAGCCGCAGCAGGCCGACGTACGACCGCAGCGTCATCTTTCGCATGCAGTACAACGAGGTGCCTCACCTTAGCGCAGCGGAAGTAGAAGGGATGCGCGCGCAGCACGTCCTCGAGCCGCAGCAGGCCGACGTACGACCGCAGCGTCATCTTTCGCATGCAGTACAACGAGGTGCCTCACCTTAGCGCAGCGGAAGTAGAAGGGATGCGCGCGCAGCACGTCCTCGAGCCGCAGCAGGCCGACGTACGACCGCAGCGTCATCTTTCGCATGCAGTACAACGAGGTGCCTCACCTTAGCGCAGCGGAAGTAGAAGGGATGCGCGCGCAGCACGTCCTCGAGCCGCAGCAGGCCGACGTACGAGCGCAGCGTCATCTTTCGCATGCAGTACAACGAGGTGCCTCACCTTAGCGCAGCGGAAGTAGAAGGGATGCGCGCGCAGCACGTCCTCGAGCCGCAGCAGGCCGACGTACGAGCGCAGCGTCATCTTTCGCATGCAGTACAACGAGGTGCCTCACCTTAGCGCAGCGGAAGTAGAAGGGATGCGCGCGCAGCACGTCCTCGAGCCGCAGCAGGCCGACGTACGAGCGCAGCGTCATCTTTCGCATGCAGTACAACGAGGTGCCTCACCTTAGCGCAGCGGAAGTAGAAGGGATGCGCGCGCAGCACGTCCTCGAGCCGCAGCAGGCCGACGTACGACCGCAGCGTCATCTTTCGCATGCAGTACAACGAGGTGCCTCACCTTAGCGCAGCGGAAGTAGAAGGGATGCGCGCGCAGCACGTCCTCGAGCCGCAGCAGGCCGACGTACGACCGCAGCGTCATCTTTCGCATGCAGTACAACGAGGTGCCTCACCTTAGCGCAGCGGAAGTAGAAGGGATGCGCGCGCAGCACGTCCTCGAGCCGCAGCAGGCCGACGTACGAGCGCAGCGTCATCTTTCGCATGCAGTACAACGAGGTGCCTCACCTTAGCGCAGCGGAAGTAGAAGGGATGCGCGCGCAGCACGTCCTCGAGCCGCAGCAGGCCGACGTACGAGCGCAGCGTCATCTTTCGCATGCAGTACAACGAGGTGCCTCACCTTAGCGCAGCGGAAGTAGAAGGGATGCGCGCGCAGCACGTCCTCGAGCCGCAGCAGGCCGACGTACGACCGCAGCGTCATCTTTCGCATGCAGTACAACGAGGTGCCTCACCTTAGCGCAGCGGAAGTAGAAGGGATGCGCGCGCAGCACGTCCTCGAGCCGCAGCAGGCCGACGTACGACCGCAGCGTCATCTTTCGCATGCAGTACAACGAGGTGCCTCACCTTAGCGCAGCGGAAGTAGAAGGGATGCGCGCGCAGCACGTCCTCGAGCCGCAGCAGGCCGACGTACGACCGCAGCGTCATCTTTCGCATGCAGTACAACGAGGTGCCTCACCTTAGCGCAGCGGAAGTAGAAGGGATGCGCGCGCAGCACGTCCTCGAGCCGCAGCAGGCCGACGTACGAGCGCAGCGTCATCTTTCGCATGCAGTACAACGAGGTGCCTCACCTTAGCGCAGCGGAAGTAGAAGGGATGCGCGCGCAGCACGTCCTCGAGCCGCAGCAGGCCGACGTACGAGCGCAGCGTCATCTTTCGCATGCAGTACAACGAGGTGCCTCACCTTAGCGCAGCGGAAGTAGAAGGGATGCGCGCGCAGCACGTCCTCGAGCCGCAGCAGGCCGACGTACGAGCGCAGCGTCATCTTTCGCATGCAGTACAACGAGGTGCCTCACCTTAGCGCAGCGGAAGTAGAAGGGATGCGCGCGCAGCACGTCCTCGAGCCGCAGCAGGCCGACGTACGAGCGCAGCGTCATCTTTCGCATGCAGTACAACGAGGTGCCTCACCTTAGCGCAGCGGAAGTAGAAGGGATGCGCGCGCAGCACGTCCTCGAGCCGCAGCAGGCCGACGTACGAGCGCAGCGTCATCTTTCGCATGCAGTACAACGAGGTGCCTCACCTTAGCGCAGCGGAAGTAGAAGGGATGCGCGCGCAGCACGTCCTCGAGCCGCAGCAGGCCGACGTACGAGCGCAGCGTCATCTTTCGCATGCAGTACAACGAGGTGCCTCACCTTAGCGCAGCGGAAGTAGAAGGGATGCGCGCGCAGCACGTCCTCGAGCCGCAGCAGGCCGACGTACGAGCGCAGCGTCATCTTTCGCATGCAGTACAACGAGGTGCCTCACCTTAGCGCAGCGGAAGTAGAAGGGATGCGCGCGCAGCACGTCCTCGAGCCGCAGCAGGCCGACGTACGACCGCAGCGTCATCTTTCGCATGCAGTACAACGAGGTGCCTCACCTTAGCGCAGCGGAAGTAGAAGGGATGCGCGCGCAGCACGTCCTCGAGCCGCAGCAGGCCGACGTACGACCGCAGCGTCATCTTTCGCATGCAGTACAACGAGGTGCCTCACCTTAGCGCAGCGGAAGTAGAAGGGATGCGCGCGCAGCACGTCCTCGAGCCGCAGCAGGCCGACGTACGACCGCAGCGTCATCTTTCGCATGCAGTACAACGAGGTGCCTCACCTTAGCGCAGCGGAAGTAGAAGGGATGCGCGCGCAGCACGTCCTCGAGCCGCAGCAGGCCGACGTACGAGCGCAGCGTCATCTTTCGCATGCAGTACAACGAGGTGCCTCACCTTAGCGCAGCGGAAGTAGAAGGGATGCGCGCGCAGCACGTCCTCGAGCCGCAGCAGGCCGACGTACGAGCGCAGCGTCATCTTTCGCATGCAGTACAACGAGGTGCCTCACCTTAGCGCAGCGGAAGTAGAAGGGATGCGCGCGCAGCACGTCCTCGAGCCGCAGCAGGCCGACGTACGACCGCAGCGTCATCTTTCGCATGCAGTACAACGAGGTGCCTCACCTTAGCGCAGCGGAAGTAGAAGGGATGCGCGCGCAGCACGTCCTCGAGCCGCAGCAGGCCGACGTACGACCGCAGCGTCATCTTTCGCATGCAGTACAACGAGGTGCCTCACCTTAGCGCAGCGGAAGTAGAAGGGATGCGCGCGCAGCACGTCCTCGAGCCGCAGCAGGCCGACGTACGACCGCAGCGTCATCTTTCGCATGCAGTACAACGAGGTGCCTCACCTTAGCGCAGCGGAAGTAGAAGGGATGCGCGCGCAGCACGTCCTCGAGCCGCAGCAGGCCGACGTACGACCGCAGCGTCATCTTTCGCATGCAGTACAACGAGGTGCCTCACCTTAGCGCAGCGGAAGTAGAAGGGATGCGCGCGCAGCACGTCCTCGAGCCGCAGCAGGCCGACGTACGACCGCAGCGTCATCTTTCGCATGCAGTACAACGAGGTGCCTCACCTTAGCGCAGCGGAAGTAGAAGGGATGCGCGCGCAGCACGTCCTCGAGCCGCAGCAGGCCGACGTACGACCGCAGCGTCATCTTTCGCATGCAGTACGAATGGAAGTCGAACTGATCCTCCATTATTTCGGCAAAATGCTGAAAGGAAAACGTGTAACGGTAAATAAAATGCCCAAGCAGATCTTCAAGACTTAAATCAGGGTTGTCGCACCAGGGTAGTACTAAAACTTAACTACGAAATGGTACTTGACTTTGCAATACACATCATCATCTCAAACGTAGGAATGCTGTCCACGTTCACGGCTAGTCGTAGGCCTCCCTCATGGATCTCCAAGATCATGAGGCGGTTGTTGCCATACTCGCCACGCTTGGCGAACGGGTGAGCGAGCGCAGCACGAGACGTTGATACACGGGAAGACGCTGCTGCCGGAGGTATGCCTTGGCTGTGAGGATGGTAGTTGGAATAGGTGATGGGCAAGTCTCTAATCCATCAACTCCTTCCTTGAGCAATGAGTCGTAAATCTCACGACAGCGTATTGGTGATGTTAAATCAGGAGTCAATGGTGACTCATTTCTCTTTTTTTCTAACGACTAAATGAAGAGATAAGCGGCCCATCTGACGCCATCTAAACTCCTTCCTTGAGTAATGAGTCGTAAATCTCACGACAGCTTATTGGTAATGTTAAATCAGGAGTCAATGGTGACTCATTTCTCTTTTTTTCTAACGACTAAATGAAGAGATAAGCGGCCCATCTGACGCCATCTTAACTCCTTCCTTGAAGTTGGTGAAGTTCACTCACCCTGTCTATTTCGTGTGCCTTCTTCAGCGCCTCCCCCCACAGCTGCGCGCGCTGGTACGCCGCCGCGGCTTCCGTTTGGAACCACATACACTGCATCTCGTTCAGGTTCTCTGTCGCCGCCACTCCTGGAAGTAAACAGTCCATTGAGTGAATTGAAATTATCGTGGCTTGCGCACACTTGCTGTTGACGTATAAAGAGCCAGTAGAGTCTGTATCTCAAGCTATCAGCCAGTGTGCCTACCATGAGTTGTCACTGTTAGAACGCCTGCCAATAAGAATTTATAAATTAACTTGACACTGGCGGAATTGTGTAAAACCAAACACAAATAGCCATAAAATAAAAAGACAAGACAAGATCGCCTGCCGTTACTACAGGTTGTAATAGTACGTTACTATGACATCTGTCGGATTTGTAGCACATGGTACCAAATTCTAAGCAAATGAAGCCCAAACTACAGTCGCTGTAGTATAGGTTACTGCTTATTTTAGTACCAAACTATACGCTAGAGGCGCTATACAAGTTTTCATACATTTTTTTTAACTACAGTCGCTACCGAATATAGATTGTGAAAACTCATGGTAGATCTACAGTATGCTCACCACTCTTGTGAACTTGACGCACATCTTTTGATGATTGTAATAATGTCTAACTAGGACGATAGTCGAGTGTCTATTATGATGGTCAAGTGACTATTATGATGATCCGAGAGTCTAGAATGTTGATCGAGTGTCTAGAATCGGCTGTGTTTTGGACGCCACTCCAAAACGGCACAGCTTCCTCCTCCGTCGCGCAAAATGTTACATACCACGAGACTGTAGGATCGGTATATGCAAAATTTACGGAATATTTACCATGATTGGTAGTCTTTTTCGTCGCGAAATGATCTCGGATCCGTGATCATGACGCGTGAAACTGCGGATAAGCATGTTTATCCGAGATCATAACGAGCGAAACTGTGTCGAAATATGGGCATATAATGTTCACAACCATAATAGTTTCAAAGTTAAATGGTAGCATCGTTATCTTAAGCTGTTCGCTCACCCATATACATAAATGTGTATGAATAAATGAATGCCGTGTGGTTCCGGCAGTAGAAAAGAATGTTACCCCACCTTTCATGCCCGTGGATGCAGTAAGAGCCTGCTCAAGGATACCTCCGGAAAATGGGCAGCAGCGTCCTTCCGTGTATCAAAATCCCGTACTGCGCTCGCCAAACCGCCTGCCAAGCCCTCATGGAGAGCCATGAGGGAGGGCTGTGTTCAGTAGCGGACGTTTTACGGCTGAAATGATGATGGTGAAATGAATGTGTATGTCTCACCCTCTCTGGTGAACTTGGCGCACATCTCCTCGGCGCGGGCCACGTGGCCGGCGCGCAGCATATAGCGCGCGCACTTGCTGTTCACGTATCTGTCCGCGGTGTCCATGGCCTGCGCTTCCTCCAGCCACTGGTAGGCGGCCACCGGGTCGCCGGCGTGCTGGGAAAAGATACTTATAAAATAGCCTTCTCACTCCATCGAAAGTAGACCTACTTTCAATCTTCCCGCGACCACGGGTGCAATCCTGTCAAAACGTCGCGATAAAAATAAAAGTAAATACGCGTTAATGCTGAACGAGTCGCCCATCTTTCCATACAAACGTGGAAGGGTAACTACTCCACTATTTGACGTGGACCATCCAACACTAAGGATTATATCAATTTATCTCGTCATAATCTATGTTTGTTACACTCCAAATAGTAATAAAAGTATTTATTTCAAAAATACAAGCTTAAACTTTCGTATTTCAACACTGATTTTAACCCAACTTTGGACGAAACTAAATAATATACGGAGAAAGAAAACTCAAAAATTAACGCCGTTCCGACATAGTTTAATTATTCAAAAGTCGAAATAAATGTTATTTTGAAAAGATTACACTCAAGTTTTTCTATAATAAATAACCCTTGTGCTAAAAGTCTATTCACATAGCGCGGTCGTTTTCGGAATGAATCATTGTGCATTTTATTCTAGCACGCGGGTACACATACTATGTCAGGTGAGATAGCATACATTTAGGCCACGCCCACTGACGACTTTGCCACGACTTGTTCAGCCTTAAGTACACCATAAGCCAATATTGTAATTAATAAGCCTATTCTCTCAATAAAAACGTCTTTCACCTGCACCCCCCACTGGGGTAGGTAAAAACTAGGCTACTTCATGAATAACAATTAGTGGCAAACGCATTACTAATTTACGCCTTGCGGATGATATAGCCCTTTTCGCCCCGACAGCAAATGAACTCCAGCAAATGTTCTAAGAACTGAGCGCAAGTCTTGAGGTTAGACTTCAAATCATCGGTTCAAAGACACAATCGATGCCTAACACGAGTAGTGTCGAGGCAGATGAGCAGCTATACAATACGTCGATGAGTATAACTACCAATTTGCCAGCTTAGTAACAGGCAAGATCGAGAAATCGACCGCCGAATCCAAAATGCCTGGAGGACCTAGTGGTTCGTGAGGAATCCATGAATGGCGATGGAGCGCTATGTTAAGGGGCACATTTCACGTGAATCGTGATCTAAGTGATAACCGCTCAAAATGGATAAATTTCACAAAAACTGACACGACGCGAAACGTCTTACCATAGACGAAAATGTCTATTGCAAACCAATCGTGATGCACCGACTGGTAAATAGCGGCTATCGAGATGATGCAGACTAAGAGTGATGTGACGAGTTCGGGGTAAACACTGAGAAGCGAGATGAGAAATTCTATCACGCAATATCACGAGTGTGTTTAGCCGTGGGGTGCCGGCAGTAGAATGTTACCCCTCCTCTCATGCCCGTGGATGCAGTAAGAGCCTGCTAAGGGATACCTCCGGAAGATGGGCAGCAGCGTCTTTCCGTGTATCAACATACCGTACTGCGCTCGCCAACCCGCCTGCCAAGCGTGGTGAGTATGGCAACTAGTAGTGGACGTTTTACGGCTGAAATGATGATGATGAATATCACGATATACAAAACATGCTTCGCTCACTAACCGCATGATGTGGGATATATCACAAAATATAAAGATTGTAGGTGCCTTGTATATCCGCCCCTTCACAATAAACAGTTCAATCAGGGTAGGCGTGTGTTCTATCGCGGCGTCGATATAAAACAGTGCTTTGTGCGTCAGCCCCTTGAAATCGTAATACTGAGTCGCATAGTAGAAGACCCAGAGTAAAGAGCAGGATAGTTAATTATAAAAATCAATAAGTGGAATGAAGAGTATAAAGTTGTCCATTTTCCGCTCTTTGCTTTTCCTTGTCTATCTTACTGTCACTTGGCCCTAGCTTTATGAAGTGGACTACAGTGCTACGGTCCCGTTGGCACCTTTGGGATAATTAATTTAATCATTCAGAACCTGATGTGTCCTAAAGCTGGGTATAGGCCTCTCTAAGTTTGTAACATTCACAGTCGAATCTATTGAAACGTGAACTATGTCGTCAACTCACCTCCCAACGGTCGCACGAAACACCCCATCCTAGACTACAATTAAGTTGCGGCTTCTATCTTAAGAATATGAAGAGTGTAAGTACCTTGTATATCCGCCCCTTCACAATAAACAGTTCAATCAGGGTCGGCGTGTGTTCTATCGCGGCGTCGATATAGTACAGCGCTTTGTCCGTCAGCCCCTTGTGGTCATAATGCTGGGCCGCGTAGTAGAACACCCAGAGGAGCGCGCTGGCAGGCTGCTTCTCCTCGCTGGGGTCAGACGAGAATGCACCGTTGGTACGGAGATTGTCAATGTACTGGTGGATTAGTTTCTCTATGATGTCCACTTTGGCTTTCTCTGTGTATAGTGTGCTGGAAAGGAGAATATATATACAGTAAACTAGCTCGATTACAAATATAGCCTATTATTATTATGAGCCATTTGGGTCCCACTGCTGGGCAAAGGCCTCCCCCAACTCCTATGTTACTCAATAATAATTCAGAAGTTACTTTACGTCTATTTCACTTGGGATGAGTTTGGTGACAGCAGAATAGAGAAGGATAGTTAGTAGAAAAATTAAGAATTGCAAGAGATTAAGCAGTTAAGCAATTTTTTTTTAATGTAAACCCACACTAAGTTATCATTTATAGAAATGAAAAATGCAATCAAAATTTTCGACTTCGACGGGACTCGAACCCGCAATGTTCAGACGAACGCCTTAAACGCAGGCTGCCTTAATCATTTCGGCCACGAAAGCCACTAGCCGTCGGGTCGAAAATCTTGATTGCCTTTTATCGGTTCTGTAGACCGGAGTAGCGACATCTAGCAGAAATCTTCGGAGATATTTTCGTGGCCGAAATGGTTAAGGCAGCCTGCGTTTAAAGCGTTCGTCTGAGCATTGCGGGTTCGAGTCCCGACGAAGTCGAAAATTTTCATTGCTTTTTTTATTTCTATAGATTAAGCAGTTGTCCCTTTTTCGCTCATTGATTTTTTTAATTGTTCTATCCTGCTGTCACCGAACTCATCCTACGTGAAAGTGATAGATTTTTAAAATCGGTTCTGTAGTTTTTGTGTTTATCCATTACAACACCAAAAAAATAGAAATCCTGCCTTCTTATAATATTCGTATAGATTAAGAAGGGACATAGGCCTTTATGGCGAAATAAGCACAGTTGTATTAAATTTACCTGACGTCAACAAACAGTGGCGGGATGCCTTTGTGCAGCCCTTGTCTGAGGTACTTATCAATCAGTTCCTCGAATTTGGCCAGAGTTTTCGCTTCAGATAACTGCAGTCGTCTTGGCGCGATCGATCTTCGGTGGTCTTTCCTGGAAATAAAAAAAAATATTATAAAATAAATAATTCTCACAAGATGGTCTCCTCTTCCACTGCATAGGACCACGTTTGTAAATTTGCCTGTGTTTTTAATGAAGTACATATCTTGGGGATTGTTATTAAAACCAACATATTTCGTTGTCCTACCCTAAGGTGCCGTCTCCACGAGCGAGGGAATCGCGGCGATGTTATCGTCGTTGTCACGTATTTCTATACACTCTCTTAGAGGCCGTCTCCGCGAGCGAGAGAATCGCGACGATTCCCTCGCTCGTGGAGACGGAATCTTTAAATTGCTACTTCACTGAATGACAAAATAATACAAGTATCTATATCTAATTTTGTTTGCGGAACGCCAGATGTGCACTGACCCGCAATGGTGTATTGTGCATTGTCGTGACAGTACTCCGACTCTAGCCAGCCTAATTCCTTGAAATACCGAAGGACTGGGCCGCATTTCATGAGCATCCCCGTAGGATATTCACGGCACGGCAGGTAAGATTGTGGCCAAACAAAAGATTAAGTGCGATTGGACGGAAGCCATTTCAAGACGAAAAGATTCCTCTTCATGCTTTGCGGTTTAGAAACGTAGTATAAACATACAAAAAAACAATTCAATTTACTGTATTGTTTAACTTCACCGTCAAACAATATTCCATCCCTCATGGATCTCACAGATCATGATTGTTGGCCATACCCGCCATGCCTGTCAGGCGTGTTGGCGAGCGCAGTACGGGATGTTGATACACGGAAAGACGCTGCTGCCCATTTCCTAAGCAGATTCTTACTTCATTCAAGGGTAGGAGAGGCAATATTCTACTTCCGGCACCCCACGGCAGGCACTCAGCGCATGCCGTGACAGAATGAATTGTGCCCACAGCGCTCGTCTTCCGTGGTTCTCTTATGCTAGCGCAAATTATTTCTATGTCAACCTTCGAGAATGCTGCCAACGACCCTGAGTCCTTCTTCGATATTTCGAAGAGTTAGGTTGGTTAGGGTCGTGGATACGTAGCAGGAGGAATAACGCACAACACACCCCAACACATCACATCAGTGACCGCAGATCTCTAACCAATTATTTATTATTTTTAGCCCGTGTAGTCCCACTGCAGGGCAAAAGCCTCCCTCCCCTTTTTCCATCCGCCTCGGTCTCCCGCTGCAGCGGACCAATCCGGCTGATGCACATCTAACTCGTCCTGCCATCACCGGCGTGGTCTGCCATGTGGCCGCCTTGCGTCGGGGACCCAATCGACTTTAGTCCACATATTGTCACGCTTGCGGCAGACATAGCCAGCCCAGTCCCATTTAAGCTGGGCTGACTTCATGTTAACATCGAAAATTTTTGCACAGCGTTTAGTTTCATATTCGGTCTGTCAATCGAACACCCAATATACTGCGCTCCATAGCCCGTTGTCAACGGTCTGGACCCCGAGTCTGGACTTTTGCTGAGCCGTCAAAGACCAAGTCTGAGCGCCGTAAGTGAGCACAGGGAGAACTAGTCTGCGTTTAAGACACAGCGGTAGTTCGCCTTTCATGTTTCATCGATCAAAAGCTTTTCCAGGCGTTTTCGGTGCGTGCTGTTGGGCATTAGCTTGGTCTTTGACAAGTTCATCACAAGTCCAACCTCGAGGCTGGCTTGGTTCAGATCGTTGAGTATCTCACCAACCATAATATAAATTCATCATTATCTGAAGTATACTACATGCACTGATGGCATCATGAGTAGAATGTTGCCACCATACAAAACATACAGACACTTCCTAAATATGGACAGTGAAACACTTGACTCACTTATAAACTTCGAAGAATTGCACTTTCTCGTCGGGATCCGTAATTTGTTTTGCTTCTAATAATTTTGCATAATACATTACATTCTCTGGATTTCTCTTGACCAGATCCTCATAAACAGCTTCTGCTTCTTTGAACCTGAAATAATAATTTATAAGGGATTTAGTTAAAATGTTGTTGTTTTTTATCATTTTTAACCAACTTCAAAAATAAGCAGGTTCTCAATATGACTGCATGTAATTTTGTTCAAATTCAAATTCAATTTATTCACCATAACGTTACACAATAACATTGGCATTTCAATATAATACAATACAGGTACACATCGTTCAAATAAGATAATTAATGGAATCAGGCGTTACTTTGCGGAAATCCATGACAATAAAATGCAATAACAAATATCTAGTTTTAATTCCGCTTATGCTGAGATGCAGGCTGAGATGTTGACTGGTCGGCCGCTGGAACGACGTTCCAGCGGCCGACCAGTCAACATCTCAGCGTTCACCTGATGATGCCTCGCGGAGAGGCGAAACACGTGTCGTCGTATAGGTTTGGGTATGCATGCTGCACTGTCAAGCTAGTTCTCCCTGCATGTGCATAATTAGCGGGCGGGAGGGCGGTGCTCCTGCATCTCAGCATAAGCGGAATTAAAACTAGATATTTGTTATTGCATTTTATTGTTCAAATAAGATTTAAATTGTTAATTGTTGTTTTTTGTTGTTTGTATGTTTGTAACGCCAGTTTAAATGGATTTCGATGATTTTTTTTTTATTTTAAAACTCGATTCTGATGATGGGATCCATAAAGAATTCAATAATTGTAATAGACTGGAGATCCTCAAGGTAGTTTGATGCCCTAAATTGTTTCTACATTGTTCTGATGATGATTCATGATAAATCGATGTCATGGTAGAGAAGAGGTGGAGGACCTATGCTTATCTGTGGATTGAGGGTGCTAGCTACCAGCTGGATAAGTTAGATGGGTACTATTAAGTGTGCATCCTGAGTGAAGACGCACCACCGCGCACGACAAACACGCGACATGATATGAACATGTTCAAACTACGAGCAGGCATGCATTCAAACACGATCGGGCACATTATGCGGATCCGCAAGCGCGATGCGCCGTTACTCAGGACGCACGCTTAGGTATTTTAGGAAACCAATAATTCGCTATTGTAAAATTAAGTTATTGTTTATCTAATCTAACCAGCCTGCTGGATCCCACTGCAGGGCAAAGGCATGAGTATAGAGCTTTATTTAAACTGGACACAATGGACTACAAGTTCAAAAGAAATTTGATCATAGAAGAATGTACTGACCTCTTCAATTTCAAATAATATTCTCCAGAGGTCTCCTTAATTGCTAACTTATCCAAAATTTGGCTGTCAAACTTGTGTAAATGTTGCAGAGCCCTCTCATACTGCCCGGACTCGGCCAGCACCATGTTTTGGTATAAAAGCAGTTCTGAATGCTCATAATCATACGGCCCCTTCATTTGGTTTGTACGGAATGAGTCCAGAATACTGTTGGCCACTTCAAAGTCTCCAAGGAGGTGATAGCTCATGGCGAAACCGATCCATGATGCTCTCTGCGTTGGCCTCAGCATAAAAAGTTGGTACCGGGTGTCCTGAAATTTGCAGGAGTTAATAATAAAGTGACTTACGCAAACATAAACAAAGGTCTGCACTGTGATACTTAGAAAATAATGCTGGATATTTGATACAGCACTGTCTAGCTAGCCTATCATAAAAAATACCCAGACCCTAGAAAAATATCCGCAAAACAAGTACAAATGTTTGTCCTGTGTTAGTGGTGGGAATCAAACCTGCTACTTCCTGTGTAGCAGTCAGTCATTAGTCTAACTGAGCCAAGGAAGCAGTAAAAGTAGCTTTCTTTCTTTTAATTAAAACCTACATCAACATAAATAGCCTATTTTATTCCACTGCATTCCATTCATCATTTCAACCGTATATCCACTACTAAACATAGGCCTCCACCACACTTGGTGTGTTAGCGAGCGCATTAAGGGATGTTGATACACGGAAAAACCCTGCTGCCCATCCTCTGGAGGTATCTCTTAGCAGGCTCTTACTGCATCCATAGACATGAGAGGAGAATGTTACCCTTCTACTGCCGGCACCCCACAGCCATTAATAAACACCTATTCTCAAGCACACTTGTAATAAATATAAATCCCCTTTTAATACTATTGATTATTCTATAAATCATCTGACACCCAAAACACAAGCTCTGCCTGTTTTCAGGAAAGATGAGACACTGTGATCTTCACAGAAAAGAGAAGATTTTATTAATTCTATGTGGTGATCTTAACCAGCATCTGGAGTGGAGCATGCATTGCTACACTGCACCGCCACATGAGAATTGAATCAGGACCACAGGTGCTAATCATTCATCAATGTCGACGAGCTCTGTGGCGCAGCGGACGAAGGTCCGCCTGCGACGCAAGGGGTTGCGGGTTCGATTCCCGCCTCGGGACAAATGTCTGTATGATCTGCAGATATTTGTTCTGGGTGTTTTTCTATATATAATAAAAATATTTATCTATGTAGTATAATGTATTAAGTATATCAGTCATCTAGTACCCATAACACAAGCTCTGCTTAGCTTGGGGCTAGATGATGCTGTGTGATTTGTCCAGCATTATTTATTTATTTATTAATGTCTATATCCCCTTCAGGGATGCTAATGGCATGCTGCCAACAACCCCTAGTGCTTCTCCATTACCTTAACATTGATGCTGATGATTTATATTTGTACCTAACATTTTTTGACTATTTCAAATGTGTGTTTGTACATGAATGTAATATGGACATCTGTCTGAAATAAATTAATTATAATATTGAAGGAGTTGGCCTGGCTAGGGTCTGGTTAGTATTGCAGGGGACAATGGGCAATACAACCCCATGCGGTATATCAGCGCAGATCTGGTATCTCCTGCCAGAATTAGGTTTTTAAAAATTGGCCAAGTGTGAATCGGACTTGCGCACAAAGGGTTCCATACCATTATTCAACCAAAACCACGTTTGTTGTATGGCAGCTTCTTAAATATTATTAATAAACAAATATTTATTTTATTCTGTTTTTGTGGCACCAGAAATACATCATCTGTGAAAATTTCAACTGTCTAGCTATCACGGTTCATGAGATACAGCCTGGTGACAGACAGACAAACGGACAGCAGTCTCAGTAATAGGTTCGTTTTTACCCTTTGGGTATGGAACTCTAAAAATTTTAATGATATCCATAATATAATACATAATAAGTCTGCTAACATTGGATAAAGATGTTGCTGTGTATGTCCTGCATTATAATAATATATTTAATACTTAGTAGGTACCTTACCTTGTAACCATCCAAATCTCTCATTTGGATCTGAAGCAAAGAAAGATCCCTGAGAATCTGAATATTCTCCTTCTCCCATTTGAGGGCATTCCGGTAACATTTGATGGCCTCATCATACTTCTTGTCGGAGCGCTGGAGCAGACCGTAGACATGCCAACACACTGGTGACTTTAGGTCATTGCGGAGGCCACGGCGGACATACTCATATGCCTCATCCTTACGACCCAAGCAGTTCAGGGTTAGACCTTTCATGGCCAGTGTTTCTGGAAATCAAAAGGTTCTTTAGAAATATGTATGTCATACAAATGAAATTTTTCTGCAGAAATCTCTTCTGAGAGCCCTATGACCCTGGTACAACCAGCACACCATCATAATCATCATACCAGAAAAAAAAAAATAGTGTAACTCATGACTGCTTTGAATGTGACATAAACAAATGAATATATCCTTTGTAGATTGTGAAGCAGCTCATTGAACATCCAATGTTTGTTATAATGAACATAAAATCTATCCTGTCTTATTTATCCAGACAGTAAATCAAAGATATTGATTGATATTGTTATTTATTGTATTATTTTAAGGAGTTATTACTGAACTTGCACAGTTGTGATTTTATTGTTGGGCATAATAATAAATATATAAATTAGGGTCAGCAGTACATATTTTGTTCAAGCTAATAGTTTATAAAAAACAAAAATAAAATAAATAAATAATGAAAATTCACACAGCATCATCTAGCCCCAAGCTAAGCAGAACTTGTGTTATGGCAACTAGATGACTGATATACTCAACATAATAAACTACATAGATACATATTTCATAATAACATATTGGATATATGTACAACTTATCACAACAGTAAACTGAAACAGCACATAGGCTCTAATACATTCAATATGTATCATAGAACAATCCCTAATTATGCTCAGGTAATAACAGCCTACTATTGTGAAAAGTATGTATATATTTGCATTCAACAGTGTATGTAATAGGTAGGTATTTATAGACTGACCTCCATGTTCTGCAAACTTTGGGTTCGTAAGGATTTGCTTCGCGAACTTCAACCCATTTTTGTATTGTTTGTGCTCATAACAACGCTGAAAAAAGCATATAGGTATTACTCCGGTAAAAAAGAATTTAACCTCTATTTATTATTAGACACATTGAAACCTAGAGCAGAAATGTCTTGTACATTTCTTGGAATTTGTTATCAATACGCGTGAGTTATCACAAGTCCTGTCAGACAGTTGCCCGGGTGTTGAATTAGCAATTATAAATGCATTGTAAAACAGTATCGGTACAGAGTGCATTTTCATAGAAATTCAAGATATTCACCGAGAATGACAAGCCATCTAAAATCGAACAGTGTTTACACCCCGACTTACCAAGATTCGTTTGAAAAGTGCATTCTCTTTAGGCGGTAATGGATTGCTAGGTGGCATTTTGTCCCAATTTATTGAAGTGCCGTTGTTTTACTTCACTAAAAAATGAAATAATTTGTAAAAACCTCGTGGCTATAAACCAAAGAAGTCGATGAAGGATGGCAGTCTATGGTTTATAGAGGAGGTCACGTGACCTGGAATGAGTGCTTCCAGTTTTAGACTCAAATTTCTACCATTTTATTATACTTATTTGTACCATTCTACCTAAGTTTTGTCAGACGAAAATGCACTAGCTTGCGTTGATTTCTATATCAATGTGAAAAAAAAACATTCTACTGCCTGGTTATTGAATTTTTATGTCCATTAATATGTATCTTGTCCGTGGTCACTAATCTTAATCTACATTGCCAATGTCCGTCTGTGTCACTGACCGAAACAGACCTTAGAATTTAATGTACTAAAGAAAGAAACCAGGCTAAAATAGCAACCAAAATCAATCATTCTCTCTTACTTATGATATTTTAAAGGAGCTAGAAATAGGTGCTTAAGCAGTTGTATCTTCGCAATTTACAAGGTTTAAAGGGTTTCTAACTTCACGTTTACTTTGCTGGTGAGGTAACTGTGTCGACTTAAAATTCGATAAAATTAATGTTTTGTTAGCCATCTAAACACAAGTTTTTTATTTTAATTAATAGTATCGCTCTAAAATTTCTTACTTTTAGATATAGCTTAAAATTACTTCTCACGAAATAGAATACCTATCTTATTATATTTAAATTCACCTGGAAAGCCTATTTGCTTGTGCTTACCTACGATTTTTTTTAATACGAATTTGTGGTCAATAATTTAAAACCTAATTTATTTTAATAGGTACCTCTAACGTTTTTATATTTTTATATAAATACAATTTTGAACTGTTGACTCTAAAAACCTAATACAATACTGTCCCTACATCTTAGTTCTGTCACAGGCAGGATTTTCGGATGATTAAAAAAATAATCTTATAACCTACTGCATCTCCATCTCGGTTCTGTTCTGTCCCAGGCAGTGTTTTCAGATAGTTGTAAAAATAATCTATTAACCTACTGCATCTCCATCTCGGTTTTGCCACTGGAAGGTTTTATAATCTTTCGAAAATATTCGGGATAGTAAGTTTTATGATTCGTTATTATACACATATTATGTTTAAAGCGATGAAAATTATGGAAATTTTATATTAGGTAAAATAATTTTATGCGTAAGGAGTATTAGGATGAACAATATCTTATTGCAAATGTTATTTAAGGGACCATAATATTATGGATGGTGATGTTTCGGAGACACTTGTTATTGATTGTGATTTTCGGACAATCGTTTCTCGGAGACAAAATGGGCACCCCTGGTTTCTATTACGTTATTAGATCTAGTGTAAGGATCACACAGTCAACGTCAGTTCCACAGAGTACTTTGTTTATTTAGACAAAAGCCACAAAAGAAGAAGAAGAAGGGAGTCAGTTCAGGTTCAGAACAAGGAAACTTAAGCCTGTACTACACGGTATTCAGGGACCCTTACCCTAATAGTGGTGTAATAAGAGTTAGAGCGTAAGGGACCCTAACTAGGGCGACCGGTCGGACCCGGCAAGCCTTGCTCCTTAATCGCCCTAACTACCGGGCCCTGAATACCGTGTTACATACAGCTTTTATTCATCCATTTTTTTTTCAACGTTTCATTCCTTTAACTGAGGGTTTAGTTTAGTCTATTATTATTATGTCATCTGGTTCAGTCAGTCAGAAACATTCGACATTTAGACAAGTGTTGTCAAAATCCAAAATTCTAGTCGTGTTGTGATTGAATTAATAAGAATACAAAGTTTTACCCACCGCTACCAAAATGGGTATTGAGAATATGCGGCGTTGGCCAATGTACATAGTATTTGCTATGTGCATTCTGTTGACTTTATCACTGTTCAATAGCTGGACACTGGAGACTGAATTACGATCCAAACTGGCGGCAATGGCACAACAGATGCACGAATGCAATCGTCAATCCTCAACCTGTATGGAAGAATCACTTACATTGCTAGAACAGCGCGACAGTTACCTAAGTAAGACCAACGAATTGGGGAGGCAGAAGACAGAGCTACATGCAAATGTGACAGACCTCCATACAAAGCTCATGAAGGCCGAGATTCAGGTAAACCACACGCGAGTTGACGTGGACCTCTGCAAGACAGAGTTGACCTCACTTAAGAACTTGCAAGTGAGCAAGACTGCAATGCTAGAGACATTAAGAATGGACAAAGACATGCTGACATCACAATTAACAGATAAGAAACAGAAAATAGAGGAATTAGAGAAGGAGATAGAGAAGCTGAAATCAGCTCTGACCACCAAAAGTATGCCTGTTCCGTCAGCATCTCCAAAGATAACACCAGCGGCACAGCCTCCGAAACTTAGCTCGGCTTTGAAGTCACATGACCCTTTAAATGAACCTGTTCTTGAGAATGATGCTAAGGAAGAGATTGAGGATGTTAATGCAATGAATGATGGAGGAGATTTTGATCAGCAATTAAATTAGCATAAGACTGTCTCTACAGCCTGTAAAATTATAGCTCACTTTGGGGGCATAACATTCCAACAGGATGTCTGTGCTTTTAGTGGGGGTGGTCCTTATACAGGCTTTTGAGTGATATTATTTTACCGAGTATTGTACCTAGTTGACAAGTTTTGCATTTTTATGTGTCAGGTTATCTTTATATCATAGTTATTAAAGTTTAGCTACTTTGTCATAAAAGGTTAGTTGCCAACAAGTTTATGACTGCAATACTGACAACAGAATGTAAATCAATTTATTGTTTAGAATTAGTTCTAAAAAAATTATAATGATATTTTATTAAACCCTGAATTTTGGATGGTATATTATAATAATCAAAATGCTAAAGAATTAATTCTCACAAACATTTTAGAAATTAATCAGGCCAAAGGTGTAATGGAGGCAATGTAAAAAATCACAATTATTATAATTTAAAAATTTAGTCTTGTTTTAGGGTTAAACGGTGATTTGCCATAATGGTGCCACGAATGTAGTTAGATCTGAACCTATATTTTAGTGCTCAAATTAGTTTGTTTTACTATATTATGGCAGTCTGTAAAAATTGTATCCTACTATTGATGACTATTCCTATTTAAATGTTTTACTTAGAGGCCTTCTGTAATTTACGTCACTTTGGAGGTTGACAAGGGGCTGGAGGGGTCCTAAAATTTGTGAAGTCACTTAAAAAAATCAGGGGAGTCAAAGATCATGAAATTTGTGTGACCTAATTTATAGATACCCCCAAGATTTAAACTGTTTTAAATTTTTGGATAACCCATTTATTAAATAGCAGTCTCTGAAATTTAATCTTACTTTATTACAATTCCAAATGTATTATGTACTTATTGCAATATTTACTTCTTATTTTGTATCTATGTTAAGACTATTGTGATACTGATAGATAACACTATAGAAACATCTACATTATAATTATAATTTGTGTACTGAATACTGAAACATATTTTCTTTACAGTAGGCTTTCCATATAAACTGAAACAACATTTCAAATAACAACTCATCGCTAATTTATATGTTCTAGTGGACAATTTGGATACAAAAAAAAGGAAGGCATTTATTAAAGACGATATATACAGCGTCAGCAACTAGTATTCATCCGGTACTAATGCTGCAGTGCCTAGTACATTGTTAGATGGATTAGGCTTGCCCGGCACATATGTGTACCTTCCTCTCAGCTTAGTTAGTTATTAGTAGAGGTAGCGGGTTTGATTCAACTGGTGGAAAAATTGTTTCTGGTCTGTTGTTTTCTATGTATTTAAATAGAGCTAAGTATATTTTTTTTATGTCTGTAAGGATTGAGGAGCCACATCAGATTTTTAAAATCTGATCTCACCATTATTTAGCAGCAATGCAGCTGATTTTGCAGCACAAATTCTAGATTTAGCAGCAAAATATATCACTAGTTATATTTAATGCAAAGTGGCTCCTCAATCTTCTAAATGTCTGAATTGAGGAGCCACCTGGAACTTGTTAAGTAATAGATGAATATTTTGTATCATTTAGCAGCAATGTAGCTGATTTTGCAGCACGAATTCTAGATGTCTAGAATGGTGAGATCAGATTTTAAAAATCTGATGTGGCTTCTCAATCCTTATGGACATTATTTTTTTACAATTAACAAAAAAATATATTTAAGTATTATTTCTATCATCTGGTTAGTATAAGTAAAAGCTTGGCTTAGGATGGGGCTGTGTCCAGCTTTTTTATTTAACTAGTATGAAATTATAATCTTCATCAATATTGGCACAAAAGGTTGTTGGTAACCTCTGTAATCAAAATAATAATAATAATAATAAACCAAGAACTATAGGAAATATATCATTAAAGATCCTTTAGCTTCAGACGACAAATGCCGCAGATGTCACGCTCAACCTGAAACCATACAACACATAACAGGAGCATGCGTAACACTGACACAGACAGATTACACACACAGACACAATCAAATAGCAAACATAATTCATCAAAGCTTAGCACACAAACACAACCTCATTCAAAATACTCATATCTACCCCCTATTACAAATACACACCAAATAACATATTAGAAAATACAACACACAAACTCTACTATGATCGCGCTATACTCACAGACCGCACCATACACTGGAAAGGCCGCTCTACATTCTCACGAGAATCTCGCGAGAACGCGAGAAACATGCGAGAAACGTGAATGTGGAAGCGATGAGAAGAATACGCGAATCGCTTCCACATTCACGTTTCTCGCGTTCTCGCGAGATTCTCGTGAGAATGTAGAGCGGCCTTAACAGACCATACATAGTTTTGACAGATAAAATAAATAAGATCACCTTCCTCATTGACATTGCAGTGCCCAACACACACAACATACAGAAAACAATTACAGATAAAATTACAAAATACGTAGACCTGAAAGACGAAATAATCAGAATATGGAGACAAAATAAAGTATATATTGTACCTATAGTGCTGTCTTCCACAGGAGTGATACCAAAACAGTTACATCGCAGCATAGAGATATTAGGATTAAACGCATTCATATACACAACTCTACAAAAAGCAGCCATTTTTTTGACGAGCTCTGTGGCGCAGCGGGCGAAGGTCCGCCTGCGACGCAAGGGGTTGCGGGTTCGATTCCCGCCTCGGGACAAATGTCTGTACGATCTGCAGATATTTGTTCAGGGTGTTCTGGGTGTTTTTCTATATATAATAAAAATATGTATCTATGTAGTATAATGTATTAAGTATATCAGTCATCTAGTACCCATAACACAAGCTCTGCTTAGCTTGGGGCTAGATGATGCTGTGTGATTTGTCCAGCATTATTTTTTTTATTTTATATTTTATTCTCAATATGTGTAGAATAGTCAGAAAATTCATGGAGATAGACCCATCATCAACACCAATAAATTGAAACACCCAAATATACAGCTGCATTTACTTGGTTTTTGTAACCCGTAATGCAGTTTATACCAGTCAGACGACTGAGAAAAACAAATGTCCCGATAATAATAATAATGCTGGACAAATCACACAGCATCATCTAGCCCCAAGCTAAGCAGAGCTTGTGTTATGGGTACTAGATGACTGATATACTTAATACATTATACTACATAGATAGATATTTTTATTATATATAGAAAAACACCCTGAACAAATATCTGCAGATCGTACAGACATTTGTCCCGAGGCGGGAATCGAACCCGCAACCCCTTGCGTCGCAGGCGGACCTTCGCCCGCTGCGCCACAGAGCTCGTCATGTACCAGTATTCAAGTATTAGTGATTCAATTACTACTCTCATTCCATAAGATGTTCTTTAAATTGTTTAGAAGCTTGTGGTTACCCATTTATCCGATTTGCCAAGCCTTCAAAGGCTTGGCGTATATTTGGCGCGTCTTTTGAAGATTGTAAAAGTAATAAAACAAGTTTTTTATTGCTAAATCGTACTAGTATTGTAGCCATATCAAGTGTTTAGTTTATACTCACGACATTAAGGTTATGAGCTCTTAAAAGAAGCGTTTATTAAGCTATAATTAGCTTTTTTTGAGTTTACAGATTTGCAGTTTGTTTTCATGATTGTGACTCTACCTTACTTATACAGGGTAGGGCAAAAAAACAAGCAAACATTATAAAGTAAAACAAAAAAAAAACAACCGCAAGTTTAAATTCAGGACATTATATATATATACCTTGAGGGACACTATTAAAATTATTAAATTCCTCATGGATCCAGTTTTGAAAGTGTATTGATGTATTCACACCCAAAAATATTTTTCTAAATTTGTTCATAAACGACGGATTTCTGAGGTAAAATTAAAACAAAAATAAAGACCACTTCAGAACCTCTTCCTTTTTTTGAAGTCGGTTAAAAAAGTACGGTCAGCCTAAGAAGTAACATTAGTAAAAAAAACCCAAAATGGTCTATTTCCCATCAGGAACAGTTTTCTCATGAAACTAACCAAATAAAATCGATTTTTTTTTTGCATTTTTGAAATTTTTACAAGTATGTGTCCTTTTTCATGGATATAAGTTACGGCACTAAGCGGGACAGTGCCGGATATGGTGGCATACTCGATGATTTTTAATTTAAAATCAGTTTGAATTAACTATCCAGTGCTTCCTTGCAGTTGCAAGTGGTCAAATAATAAAGAGTTCATGACTCTATTGCGCCGAAACGTGCTTTCCATTTGAATTCCTTACATGCCCAATAAACGGCCCCAGTCTAGTGGCTCTAGAGCCACTTCAGACTGGGGCCGTTTTTTTTTTGTGACTGTTGAGGTTTATTCATAAAATATACAATTTTATACACATTTGTCATATTTTGAACCACAACTCCCCACTTTTCAGTAAAACACAATGAATATTCTGAACGTTTTTTATTTATCCTATACATCTCTAGCATAATTAGAACAAAATTCTTCTCTGTCATTACTTGAAGTAATGATATAACTAACAACATAAAACTTAAAATTAGTTAAAATTGACATAGGCACTAATTGGAAATCTCATTTCTTTTATTATTTCCAATTTAGATAACAGCCAATAAGGAAACAAATGGCAGAATGGTTCTGAAGTTCAGATAAAATGAAAGGGGGCGAAAAAGTATTACCTTGAGGGACACCCTTTCTTTTGAGAGTCCAAAGATGAATTTCATAATCAAAATTCATTGTAACAAAGAGTGAAACCCAACTCCATTCAAATTCCTACACACTATTCCTAAAACAAACAATACTAAGCAAATCGGTGGTCCCTCGTGGAATTGAAGAAGAGATCTAGTTATACAAATATATACCAGATACATACTTGATGTAATATTTTTACCTTTCATCATCAAACATAGTCAAAATAATATTTCAAACTTAATTTATTACTGAAAAAGACATGCAGTAATGACCAAGTTCATATCATTACAGTAACTAAATAATTTGCAAAAAACATCTATTTAACAGTGACCAACAACAAAGAATGTAGCAAACATAATTCATAATACTCAAAGGTACAATAAGGTCAAGATGTAAACAAAATCATAATTACAAAAATAAGTACTCTAAGAATAATAAAAATATCTGTATCACATAGTGCTAATTAATCAAAGAAAGTCCATAACATAAATGAGTATATGTAATATAGGCACACAATGCTGGGAGCCATCTATAAAAGAGTTACACAATCTTTGTCTCATTAGAGACTTCTTCAAAAGCAGCAAGCAAATTTCTTCGACATTTTGTCTCATCCATGTACCGTATCATCCAAATTATGTATTCCCCAACATTTAATGGGTCTTTGGAATAACTAATCTGTACTTTGCACTTTCTCTCCCATTTCATAGACTCAGTACTACGGCTGTTCCGAGACCTAGCAAATTCAATGTAACCATTGCATTCCACAGCTAATTTTGGCAGTTGAGCATTGAGGGTGTCGTGGGATCTGTCGGAATCACTTGTAGATGGTAGGCAGTCTCCTTGGCCCACTTCTTTGTTTGGAGGTGTCACAATGGTATCAACACATCTGCGCTTAGCTTTACTTACTCCATCCCCTTTGGAGAAAGTTTCATCTTCAGAGAATAATCTCCTTCTTCCATTGAAGAAAATCTCTGATTGAGTATTTTCATCTTCCCTCTTGTATATCTTTTCAGGGACTTCTGGTTCTTCATCCAGAGGCCTGCAACCTTCAGCCCATTCAGGGCTCTTGCATCTTGAGCTAAAAAGCTTCCTAGGCTTTTTTATAATTTCCGGGGATAGCAGAGCACTCTCTGAGATTGAATCATCTTTTCTGTAAAATTATAATCTAGTTAGAAGCTAAAAGGAAAATGCTGAACTGAAATAACAGGAGTTCCTCTATAAATTGACACTTTCAAACTTTATGGTACTAATTGGAAATTATTAAGGAATAAGAAAAATCAACTTGAACAAGTTTTTATTTATTTATTTAATCAACCCAAAAGAAACAAACCTTTGGTAACTATCACTCCTCAGCCACACTTTCTCAATGTTCTCCACAGTTGTGAAATCATGTCGGGAACATTGCATATCATGCTTTAGGAATGATGTAAGCTTTTTACGTGTTTTTATGGTTCGTCCAAACCATTCCAGGATTGCATCATCTGACAAGTAAAGAGACAGGTTGGGTCGCTCATTATCAATCATATGCTTAAACCAGGATATAAATGTGCGAGCCTGCTTGAGTTCAAGGGATTTGCTGTTGTTGTTATCTTCTGGCTTTTTGGTGATTCTAGAGACGCGATTGTAAGCCGAATTGGGTGATGTAGACATAATAATAATTGATGTTCTGAAAAAACAAATGATTGTAATGTAATACTTGAATCTATACAATTGGATTTTAGGTGTACATTTTTTGTCACTTACATTTTTCACTGAGTATTTCAACAACTTTTCGTGTGGCTTTGGCTGACTGGCTATGAGCTTCGTTAGCAACAGTCAAACGTAGACAACTCAAGCGTTTCTTGCTTTCCTCTATGTATGCTGACAGGGTCAAGTTTATTTGCAAAAGCTCCTTGTGCAGCGATGACACTTTCTTGTTATTACCAAAAATATCTTCTGTAATTTGAAAAATAACACACAAACAATTAAATAAACAAACAACAGAATTCTGATTTCAATTCGATTTTCGAAACATAACCTACCAAGACACTTTGCTGTCTCCAAAGCCAAATTTTCACGGTTCAAATCATCGGAAATTATGGAATTCATTTTACGACTGCCTTGTTTGCATCAAGGTTTGATAACTAATACAAAAATGCATAGAAATTAAGAATTATTTAATCCACAAAACAAATGTTGAGTTTCACGCACAAACACTAACGCATGAACAAATTCTGACAAGTTCAACAAACAACGCCAAACAAAGCGTCTTCAAAATGGCAGCTGTCATGTCAAACATTAATAAAAATCTGAAAGTGAGCATTAGAGCGAGCAAAACTGTAGTGCACCCTCAGAATAATAACGTAATAGAAACCTGGCTAAAATAGCAACCAAAATCAATCATTTTGTACTCTTTTTACTTAAGACATTTTAAAGGAGCTAGAAAGAGGTGCATATACAGTTGTATCTTCGTAATTTACAAGGTTGGCGTAAATGAACTGTCAAATGGTTATAAATTTGGTCGACTTATGACGTATAAAGCTAGTAAATTAAAATGACGTTCTGACACGATCATGATTATGTCAAGTACGATCAACATAACATGGTCGCGTTTTGTTTGGTTCGTAATTTGTGGTGTGTTGTTGGTAAATTCTATTTATTTTGTAAGAAAATTTACAAAAAAGCGTGTGAAAAGGAATCATAAGAATCTTTAAACACTCTTGCGATAATGTGCTAAATATGGCGTGTGTAGTAAAAGACTGAAGAATCACATTCATCACGAAAAGAAAATACGGACAAGTTGGTAACTTTCAACCGTGAGTTTTTTTGTAAAATTTGTATAAATTGTGTTAATATGGTCGGAAAGTTGTTGTATATCTTCTAAAATCTTAGTTCTAGATACATTTGAACCATTTTATTCCCTTTTTTTCCAAACTTTTTTGGTTATCGTAGTGCTGTAAAAATAATCATTATAAGTATCGATATTATTGAGACACCGCTCCTTGTTTTAGATTCCCTAAAGATTAAAAAATAGGAGATATATGGCTACAACGGATATCCAGAAGTAATTGTATAGCGAAAAATCATAGTCACATTTGTACCAAACATTTTTCGGAAAATCCATTTACACTAACAGACAAAATAAAATATCGGCGTCTTACGGAAGATGCCATTCCATCAATAAATTTACCTGAGAACAGTAACATTGCAGGGCCAAGTGGGTCAATTTTCCACTTTCAAGCACCTCATTTGAACTTGAAGGTAAAATATCTTGTGATTGTTTAATGAAGAATTTATCTCAAATAGCCGCTGATCGCCGAGTGGTAACCTACCGCCCTCTTTAAATCCAAAGTTCGTAGGCTTGATACCGGCCGTGCACCAAAGGCTCACGCACGTGCTTTAACGGTGAAGGAAACCATATTGAGGAAACCCGCGGCTTATTCAGACGTATTTATTTATTCACTGCAGCGTCCAGTACGGCAAGATTATCAGTTGCTGACGCTGTATAAATCATCTACAATAGACATTAAACCGTGCCGTGGGGTGTTGGCAGTAGAATGTTGCCTCTCTTATCTTGCCCGGGGATGCAGTAAGAATAATTCCATTTTACAAAGATATCAAACAGCGTCTTTTCGCTAGCCAGCTCGCCTGCCAAGCGTGGTGAGTATGGCAACAATCCGTCATAATCAGTAAATTCATAATGTAGGTCTATATGCAGCAGTAGATGTCCTACGGCTCAGATAATGATGATGAAATGTGGCTTGTGTGTGTAAAATGGCTTTACGTACTTATCATGTCGAATGTGGTTGAGGTGTAATAATTTATTTTTAAAAATATTTCAGAGGCCATTATGGGATTCTCAGGAAAACACACCATTGATTGACAATAAACAAGCAAAAGTAACACCTATTGTTGAATCAAAAAGAGATTCCCAGTCGGAGATATCTGATTTATACAAAAAAATTGTGAACTGCGTATCGAGATAGACATATATAAAAATAAAATTGCGAAATTGGAAAACGAATTACAAAGGGTCAAGAAAGTCAGTGAACAACGTTACCGGAAAATAGACATGTTGTGATAAAGAAATTTTCGGAGCTCTAAGAAGAATTCCGATCTCTGGGACATTTTGGTTGAAAAGTTACAACAGGAAAACATTGAACCTGATCATTTAGCACTTTTGGGTTCTTTTAATAAAAATGACGTGGTGAAAAGATTTTTGAAAAACAAGAAGGAGAAACTTTAAGCAGGGAGTACAGCTTGGAACTGAAAAATATTGCAGTTACTCTAAATTATTTATCACCAAAGGCCTATACGTTTATACGGGAGCAATACCAAAATTTATTGTCACATCCAAAAACAATATCCACATGGTATAAAGGATTGAATTGTAACCCAGGCTTCACAACCGAAGCATTGGATGCCATCAAGTTGAGAGTGCAGCAAAATCCTGAAAAAACCCTATTTTGTGCCTGAGCTATTGACGAAATGGCGATTCGAAAACTTTTAGAGTGGAATAGCCATAATTTAAGTTATTATGGCTATGTTAATCTTGGACAATGCAAATGTATAGTATTTGGATTTTTACAGTATATGACGATATACCTTGCCAAATTTCATAGTTGTAGGTCAACAGGAAGTACCCTATGAATTTTGATTCCTTTGAGAATGTCGAAACATGCGTTTGCGACACAAATGGTTGTAACTATTTTTTCAGGTTAACTTAGAATTTAATATTTTTCACAGCTTATGTAGGTACTTGGATAAATATATTACTTATCCTTTGATCTCAAGATTTTCTAAGAATAAAAGAAATGAAGACTGCAATTTGTGGACGGTAGCTTTTTATTTTCATTGAAATAAAGTTTATTATACCAATTTATTTAACCTTAATTTTCTCAACCCTTTTGCTCTTATGTAATAAATTATAGCTTTTCCTTTATTTAATTTGTTTTCTTTTGTATTAAGGCCTCAATCATATTTTGATAATTATTTGCTTCATACGATTTGATTCTCTGTGTTTATAACTGGTAAAGTCATTTGGTCAAAATTTAATTTATATAAAAATTTATGATAACGTTTTCAATTATTGACCACAGATACGTATTCGCAACTTTTTTCCTGTAAAAAAAAATAAATACTTTAAGGTAAGCACAAGTAAATACGCTTTCCAAGTGGGTTTAAATAGAATAAGGTACATATTCTATTTTGAGAGAAATAATTTTAAGTTTTATCTGAAAGTAAGAAATTGTACGCAATACTTACTTTTATTTAAAATTAAAACCGCTGTTTATTATGGCTAACAAAACATTAGTTTTATCGATTTTAATGTCGACACAGTTACATCACTAAAATAATAGACGTAAAGTTAGACATCAAGAATTTGACAGTAAATCTACGCCAACCTTGTAAATTAGAGAAGATACAACTGTATATGCACCTCTTTCCAGCTCCCTTAAAATGTCATAAGTAAAGTAAAGTACAGAATGATAGATTTTGGTTGCTATTTTAGCCAGGTTTCTATTACGTTATTATTCTGAGAGTGCACCAAAGTTAGTAAGAGCCATAACATTTAGTTAAGTCATAAGTGTGAACAAACATTGGAACAATTTTGTCATCCATAGACAAAGTGATGCCACGTACAGAAAAGCTTCTAAATGGTAGGACTGATGCAATAATTTTAACTCTCGTAGAACTTGAGTTGCAAGGCATTTTTGGCCTAATTTTCAAAGCTTAGCAAGTTCGATTGTTTTTTTCTTCTTTTGAGTGGCTAATACGAACAATAAACATCAATTATTTATTATGTACGATAAATTATTGTGTAAAGTAGATTTTTAAAAACCGCGCTGATTCGATAATTTAGTCATAGACAACGCATTAATTACGTGGACGATTGGATAGTCGCTCGTCCTCTCTTCTTTGGGAGTGGTAATGCCTCGAACCAATCTACTGCGTTCTTGCGATCATTGACTTCGGCCATTGGTCTATCTTTTGTCAACCAATCATCGAAATTCCAGTGAGGACCCAATGTAAGTGAACTATTTATTTACGCGGATTATTCTTGGAAGATGGGTGCACCGGTTTATCTTCATAATTGTGCAGTATTCGGAAACTTTTCGAAAAATTTCACAAGAAAACGTCTAGCGAAATCAGATGAAAAGCTAGCAGCCATTTTGTATGCGCCGACTCTTGGCCTTGCTACTCGCTACACGTATGACGACGTGGTGATAATTTCATGACCCTAAGCCTAAAGTTCTTGGGATTATTTTGGTATGATATCGTTACATGCTACAATGATCTATTTCCCAGCACCTATTTCAAAATATACCTACTTTTACACAGACTTAGAGAGCTACTGTGACTTACATTCCAAGCTCTTACATAAAATAAAGTATATAGTATCTGCCTTGTGTGTAGGAAGCCTTATCAGTAGGTTACCTAGAGAATGTTGATAAGCCTGAATAGGATACCTATATTTTTTTAAACCAAAAATCTCAATTAATATTACTTAAGTTAATCTAATATGGTAGAGGTACCTACAGATTTATTGATATAAAATTTATGAATTACCTACCTACCTATTTACCAATGCTGTAGGTATTAAATAAATAAATAAATTTGCCACTAATTGGGTGTATTCACAGAATTATTAAAAGGTCTTTTCTGTGGTTGTTAATAACAGACTTTGTCCATTAAATGTTTAAATTGTAAGTTTTCTTAATATGTAAAACTGTTGGTAATTACATATATAGAAATATATTTATATCAAAATTGTTGTTGAAACAATGAGGATCTTAAATTTAATGGTACTGTTTTTAACAATTTGTCTTATACAAGATGTACAATATGTGCTAGTCTAAGTAGTACTCCACTCTTTATCAGCTTTAATTTACGTTTTACAAATTTATTGACCTTTGCTTCATGTTTCACATATTTTCAACAAAATCTGTGATTTTTTTTCAACTCAATTTGAAAGGATTTCAAATGTGAGCTCTCAATCCACTCTCTCTTAATCAACCAACGACGATAAGAGAATTGCCAACCATGGGGATCCCGAGAAAGCTTAAAAGCATACTTGCTATACATAAAAAATAAAAATATAATAACATTAAACAGTTAAGGAATTTTTAAATGACAAATCTTTCGACAAATAATACATATTTTATTTGACCTACTTCTTTTATAATTTCAAAAATTTTTTGCTATGAACTTTTTTATTTTATTGAATGACATTATTTTTGGTTATTATATTATATGACATGCATGCACTATTATTATTATTTCTATTGTTATTTTAGTTTTTTGTTAATAATAGTGTTATTTTTATTATTAGAGTCTTATTGTTTAAATTTTTAAATATATTTATAGCCATTATTTTATATATATAGGAAAAAATGTAATTGGCAGAATATTGCACATCCAATAAGGGTAAATTACATTGAAACAATTATAAATTTGACATGTATTAATACGCAATAAATATACTTACTTTACTAATATATATACAGAGGTACCTATGTGTACCTATTTTATAGAAATGCTTTTCTCAGTAGATAAATAAATTACTGGAACACATATATTTATAAAAACTTAATTTTTTATCAGCCATTTACTTAGGTATTTTTTTAACTTAAGATTAAAATTGTTTTAGTTACTACATAAATCCTACCTCTGTATAATTAGAAAAATACTCTGTCTGTTGTACCATAATTATAATAACAGCTTTAGGGAGGGAACTGATTTTCTGCAACACAGTGCTAAACTAATGCATCACTAATCTGTCAAAAAGTCAAATAGTTTTTGAGAGCATCTGTCTTTATATTTTATTATTATTATTATGAGCGAATCTGATCCCACTGCTAGGCATGGATTTCCCCATTCCCTCCATGCATCTTGATCTTGAGCCACTTCCCTCTGGACAAGGTCTTTATAATTATTATTGAGTACCTAGGTAGTTTTAGTTATTGGTAAGTATGGCAAGCACCTCACGACTAGTAGGTAGGTACTTGGAGACCCATGAGGGAGGACTATGTCCTACGGCTGAGATGAATAATGTATTCCCTACTAATATATAAAAGTGAAAGTGTGGATGTATGTTCCGTTTTCACGTCAAAACGGCTGAAACGAGTTTTATGAATTTTAGTAAAGAAATATGTAGACTAAACCTTGGAGAGGGACATAGGCTTACTGTTCATTGCGTAACTTGCCTATTCTCTCTCTCTCTCTCTCTTATGTGACGCAGACGAAGTTGTGCGGGACAACTTGCAGATTGCAACTTCCCTTCATGGAGATCCATGATGAACATAGGCTATATTTCATCCCCGTATTCCCACGGGGACGAGAACTACGCGGGTGAAACTGCTGAGTGCGGTTTGTTGTATATTCCAGTAATGCAAAATGGAGCAAGCACACTTGACCACGTCGGACGGCGCGCAGGTGATGACCATCAACGGACAGCAGCTCCAAGTGCTGCAGATGGGCAACACGCCCCACATGCTGCAGGGCCCTAACGGCCAGCAGATTGTGGTGCACGCCATGTCCTCGGCGCCGGCTATACAGGTATGAAAGATACTTTTTTTTTTAAATGATTAATATTATGTTGTTGACCGCAGATGGCCATGACAACGTTACCGGACTATGGCGAGCGCAGAGGGCGCCGCAAAAGTTAGGTTGGGGCAACAAGCTTAAGGGCACCACTTAGGTTCGAACCACGGCTTAGACTTTTGCCAGATTTTTTTATGTAATGATTAATGATGGTTAACGTCCAGGTGCAAAACTGCACCTTAAGACGGAAGAGTGTATAGGTACTTCGGCCTCGCCGGCGAGACCGGTTATTAAATGTGTGCCTAGCAGCTAGTGTAGGACGGTCACCTCCGGATTAGCGGCGGTGAGCTCGTCAACGGGCAAGCGAGAGAACGTGTCTCGGTCGACGGAGGAAAGACAATGATGATGAAAGATACTTTCATTTGAAAAAATATTTATATACATAGGCTACTTGACAGGGTATGACACTAGCTGAATCGTATATATCCACACTAGCTGAATCATAATATGATCCCTAATACTTTGCAATGCAGCTTGAAGTTGCCGTTTCAGACCCCCTGTTGTTAGAATTTGGTGATCCCGTAGGTACTGCGCTCGCCAACCCGTCATGTTCTTAGAGATCCGTGAGGGAGGCCTATGTCCAGCAGTGGGGGGGGGGGGGGGGGGGGGGAGTGAAACAGTTTTAAACTTTAATATTTCGCAAACGGAACACTATCGAAAAATTGTCTTTGCAACTTTGCTATACCTAATGTAATTTTTGTTAGATTTAAGGCAAGCGCAGTACGGGATGTTGATAAACGGAAAGACGCTGCTGCCCATCTTCCGGAGGTATTCCTTAGCAGGCTCTTACTGCATCCACGGGTATGAGAGGAAGGGTGACATTCTACTGCCACTCAATTACACTCTAATAATTAATTGTTTATCAATGCGTCGTCTGTCTTAACTAACGAATATTTTTGATTCCACATGCTATCAGATAGGAACGCCACAGGTTCAAGTTGTAAGTACTTAATCCAATGTTTTTATTAAAACTTATTTAAGTAAAACAATCGTGTAGTTATTTTTCTTTCCCTCAAAAATGTATGTGCGCATTTAACAAGGGCTTTAACGGTTATGGAAAACATCGTGAGGAAATCCGCGACTTAGCTTCAGACGTATTGACATGTACTTTTAATATAACCGACTTTGCTGAGAGGATGGTATGGCACTGCAGCGTCCCGCAAAGCATGAATGCCAGTTGCTAACGTTGAATAATCATGTAATAATTATGAAGATAGATACAGAGGCGGCTCCAGCCCTTGTGGCGCCAGTGTGCCACCAGTACCCTGGTGCCCCCTAGTAGGAGCGGGGTCAAAATGGAATACTTACAGTTATATTTTCATACGAAAATTCGGGTGCAAATAGTGCAATTTTAAACAATAAAAAATCACAACTTTGTAGGGTTTACAGATAGGTAACACTTTTTTACTAATATAGCTTAAATGAAAATGCTGAACAATATTCTTATTATGATTGCAGGGGGGCGGATAAAATCGGACGGGGATCTCAAAATTTTTATGTTAAGTTACTAGGTCGTGTGGGGTATCATATGAAAGATAATTATTTGCATATTGTTAAACAGTTTTTATTTTTCTGACTCTACTGTTAATAAACGAGGGCAATTGCAGCTATGGGACGAGAAATGGTTGCATTTATGGTTTTCAATTTTTTTGTGAAGTTACTAGGTCGTGTTGGGTATCATATGAAAGGTATTGTTATATTTGTATTATTATTCATTTGCACATTATTAAACAGTTTTTATTTTTCCTTTAAGCAGTATCGTTTTTGAGTTATTAACAAAAATGTTGAATAAACGACCGTTCCCCCCCTTATTTCCGAAGTTTGCAGAGATAAACCCGTGAAACTTTAATAGCTAACAGAAATGTATGTAAACTTTATAGGAAACAATTCATATAGAAGTGTATGTAATCTTTACTTTTCTACGCCAATATAATCTTTAATTATCTGTTTTAAGGCTGATTTCACGTTGAAACAAAAGTAAGAGTGAGTTCAGATGAACGCGCGGCGACGCGTGGTTGGCTCGGCGCGCGGTTTGAGATTGTAACAAATCAATGTTGTTGTGTACATGACCGCGCGTCACCGCGCGTGCCCGCGCGCACCGCCATGCACCGCGCGCAAGATCTTGAACCGCGCGTCACCGCGCGGCGACGCGCGGCTTAAGATCTACAATCCTGTATCGACCTGTTCAGATGACCCGCGTGGTTTGAGGCGGGCGGACGCACGGAGCCACTAAAAAATGGAGGACGAATTGAAATTATCGTGGCTAGACATCATTTAATAAATATAATACGGCTTATACACCACGTACCTAACTTATTATCATCTTGCTGACGTTTCGTAGACGAGTTCTCGTCTCGCGGCCCTCGGAGTCGGCCACGAACGGTGCTCATGAAGAAGGGCCTCTAAATGGTCTACGAAACGTCAGCAAGATGATAATAAGTTAGGTACGTGGTGTAAGCCGTATTATATTTATTAAATGGAGGACGAGATATCAATAAAATTGATTCAATAATTGACGAAATTGAAAGAAGGGATGCGATTTGGAATCTTAATTCGAATGGACATCCTAAAGCAGTTGAAAAACCGATCTTCGTGTTGTCTTAGCGTGGGATATAAAGTCACAAGCAGGCTTAAAGAAAGTCTTTGCCTCAAAATAGGGTGCACCCAGTATCGTCTTTGCTTTCGACGACGACGTCGCAGTTTGCGGTATAAAACCCACAAGCAAATAGCCTCCTCCACGTCCATTCTCCACTGAATGTTCACGCTAGACTGCCGCGCGCAAGCCGCCGCCATCTGAACAGCTGAACCGCGCGGCAGCGCGCGTCGCCGCGCGGTCATCTGCACTAAGCCTAATGTAGAGTAGGTAAAGACGCAGCTTGTGGTGGCGTGCCTTGCTTTGCGCCCGGCGGCATCGGCCGAAACACGGGCGCAGGGTCTTTGAGTGCGCCGGTGCCGTGCGCGAGCGACGCACGCATCTTTGGAGGTGTCGCATTAGAGGGCGCTCGGCGCCCCCTTGGACCCGGCGCCCGTGTGCGCCGCACACCCTGCACTATAGGTAAAGCCGCCTCTGGATAGATAGATAGATAACTCTTTATTGTACTTAACTTAATGCTAACACAGAAATAATATAACATAGAAAGAAACTTACAAAACTAAAAGTAGAAGTGCAATGGGTGGCCTTATCACTATAAGCGATCTCTGAGAGAGATGTGAAAGGCGTATTTACTTTATCTGAGTAATCACAATTTGAACCTACTAAAGTATCAAATATTTTTATTAATCCTTATGTGCAAGGTGCACGTCATCTTAAATTATTTAATTTGATTACAGGTGGCAACACAAGGCGGGCAGCAAATTCAGCAGCTCCAGGTTTTGCCTATTTCCGGACTTACACAAGGTTAGTCTTCCTACTTTTTAACCGACTTCAAGAAAAAGGAGAAGTCGTCTGTATTATTTTTTAATGGAATAAAAAATTGAGTCCCTCAAGGTATAGTGTCATGTCCTAAATTGTAACTTGCGGTTGGGTTTTTTCTTTCACCTAATAATGTTTGCTTGCTTATAAACCCAGTTCTGATGATGGGATTTTGTCAAAGAATTATTAAGTATTCCGTCAAAAAACTTCCCATAATGATCATCATTATGGGAAGTCTTTTTTAAACTTTCGCGATCACAACACATTATTAACATACATATAACCGGGTATTTATCGCGTAATTTACCTTTATTATTTCCCAAGCGAAACGCCGGGAAATAATAAAGGTAATTTACGCGATAAATACCCGGTTATATGTATGTTAATAATGATGATGTCTCCTAGGCTGATTTCGGCCACGGCGACTACTTTCGCTTCTACGGAAGAGCCTTGTTTTGTATATTTATCTATTGTGATATTTTATCACCTTCGCGAGAATTGGGCCCCTGGTAATGGGAAACACGAGAAATCATTGTACCTAACAGTGTCTACTAGCATAGCGAGGCGAAACACGTGTCGAACTCTTTTTGAGTGTCTTTCAGGCGCTCATTAGATATAATCGTAGGGTAGCGGATTTGATATTATGTTGTTCATTTAGATATTACTAAGACGTTATGTTTTCAGCTAGCACAGCCAACAACATGCAACCGATGCAGTTAGTGCAGACACCAGATGGGCAGACCTTCCTGTACCAGCCCACAGCGCAGCAGCCGACCATAGACCAACACCAGATCATACACCAACCGGCTGGTAAGAAGAAGAAGACGAAATACATTTATTTTTGACACACACATAACACATAGAAATCTTATAATACCTGCTAAGGGATACCTCCGGAAGATGGGCAGCAGCATCTTTTCGTGTATCAACATCCCGTACTGCGCTCGCCAACCCGCCTGCCAAGCATGGTGAGTATGGCAACTACCCCTCATGGATCACCATGAGGGGTGTTCAATAGTGGACGATTTACGGCTGAAATGATGATGATGATGAATAATTGAGAAATATGTATAAAATCCAACAGAAAGAAAGTTATTTTTAGGTAAAATATTGATTTACGGCTGAAATGATGATGATGATGAATAATTGAGAAATATGTATAAAATCCAACAGAAAGAAAGTTATTTTTAGGTAAAATATTGACTGTTTGTTCACAAACATTTTACATCGAATTTGGCCTTAGTATAGATCACAATCGGTACAGCCGTTCTGCGGATATATATTGCGGCCACACGGCTGCTGCGTCCCATCGAGCGAGCCGCCCACACTGCTTAGCTCAAGCTAATTTACCAATCTTTATTTGCAGTAATAAGTTTGAACGGCAACCTGGTACAAGTCGGCAACGCGGTACCGCAACAGCAAATTGTTAACCAACCCAATATCGTTATGGTAAGTATTTCCAGCTGCCTAATTTAAATCTTTTTAGTCTTCAAAACCAACATAGTTCACATTGAAGTAATAGGCAACTTGTCTGAGTTTTAATATTTTTTTCTCGATTTCTACTAATTTACAAGTTGGTGTGATGTGAAGATCCTGAGGGCGTAATTGGGCAGATTCTTACTGCGCCTACACCCGACGGCAATATCATTCTGTCAGGTATAAATAGTTAGTATTTAATTCGTATGTATAATTCTGTTCCAGATGGTAAACGGCAACGCCAACAGCACAGGGGGCGCGGCGTCCGCCGCCAGCGAGGGCGCGGGCTCGTCCGCCGCCGGCTCCGACGACGAGCCGCTGCTGTACGTGAACGCGCGCCAGTACAAGCGCATACTGAAGCGACGCGCGGCGCGCGCCAAGCTGCACGAGCAGGGCAAGATACCCAAGGAGCGACCGGTGAGCGCCCGTCTCCACGAGCGAGATAATGCTTTTTTTTCGAAATGACAATATATGTGGACCGCACACGGCCATGACAACGTTACCGGACTATGGCGAGCGCAGAAGGCGCCCAGCCGCAAAAGTTAGGTTGGGGCAACAAGCTCAAGGGCACCACTTAGGTTCGAACCACGGCTTGGACTGTTGCCAGATTTTTATATGTAATGATGGTTAACGTTCAGGTGCAAAACTGTACCTTAAGACGGAAGAGTGTATTCTTCGGCCTCGCCGGCGAGACCGGTTATTAAATGTGTTTCTAGCAGCTAGTGTAGGACGGGTTGACGTCACCTCCGGGTTAGCGGCGGTGAGCTCGTCAACGGGCAAGCCGAGAACGTGTCTCGGTCGACGGAGGAAAGGAGCGAGAGAATCGCGACGATTCCGCGCTTTTATCGTCGGGTAATCTCCACGAACGAGCGATTATTCCGCCAGCGTATCGTCGCGACTCGTAGCGGAATCGCCACGTTTCTTTGACTACGTGTTGTGCTATTAATGCGAGAGCGCCACGTTCCGCGCGACAGGCTCACCGCGATGTAATGACGTTTCGCGCGCACTCAACCACTCGTCGCATCGCCGCGATATCGTCGCCGTGTGGAGACACATGCTAAGAGAGTGTATAGAAATATGTGGCACGACGATAACATCGCCGCGATTCCCTCGCTCGTGGAGGCGGCCCTTAAATACTAGAACTTGAACTAATAACCCGACGCAAGTCACTAGACTGTCGGCGCCAAGCAAACTGCCGGTCGCACGCAGCCGAAGCCAGTGGGTCCACCTAGAGGCATGACATTTTTCACGGCAAGTCACCTAAGGAGAGACCGCTAAGAGCATCATCATCATCATTT
The DNA here is from genome assembly GCA_963082625.1 of Pasiphila rectangulata. Lineage (NCBI taxonomy): Eukaryota > Metazoa > Arthropoda > Insecta > Lepidoptera > Geometridae > Pasiphila > Pasiphila rectangulata. The sequence goes on from OY720253.1 coordinate 12,643,710, forward strand.
CAGCCGTAGGACGTCCACTGCTGGACATAGGCCTCCCTCATGGATATCCAGTTATTGCGGTTGGAAGCGATCTGCATCCACCGTCGACCTGCGGTCTTCACCAGGTCATCATCCCATCTTGTTGGTGGACGTCCTAAGAGCATATATATATAGTAATCAAGAGCTTTGAGTGGTGGCCTCGGAGTCAGGATAATGAAACCTCCGTAGCGCAGTTAAGAGCGCACAGGTTTGATGACCGATTCCGACTGGTAAATACTACAGCTTAGGAGGGGCCAATCCAACTTACTTTTCATACAAAAATAAAATCAAAATTTGGAAAAACAAATTCAGTATAAAAAGAAAATCTCCAAATTTTGATTTTTTGGTTTGGATAGAAACCTAGATATAGTGCATAAGATACCTAATCAAAAGTTTCATAGAAAGATCTATTACAACGCCACACCCACGTACGAGCGGTTGTATGAAAAGTAAGTTGGATTGGCCCCTCTTAAACTACCAGATGCAAGTCACCAGACTGCCGGCGGCGCCAAGCAAGCTGTCGGTCAGTGTGGGAGTCTTACGCCTGTATACAACACGCAGCCCAAACCATTAGGTCTAGGCATGACATTTTGCATGGCTGAATAACTAAGGAGCGACCGGTAAATCATCATTATCTCAGGATCGTGGACAGCACTACGTCCACCGCTGGACAAAGGGCTCGCTCATGGCTCTCCGAGATCTCCAAGATGTGGGGGTTGTCACGCTTCGCAAGCGGGTTGGCGAGCGCAGTACAGGATGTTGATACACGTAAAGACTACCCATCTTCCGGAGGTATCCAGAAGTACATTTACATTTAGAAGAAGAAATACATTTATTACACACACACACACTAAACTTAAAAATAACTATAGTAAAAAAAAACTGACTTATTTCTAATTTTAATCTAGGAGTACCTACCCAGTTAAATATTCTGCGACATAGTGACAAATAGATGGTAAGCAGCTCACTCAGCGGGTCAAAGCAGTATGAATACTATTTCAAGCAACAAAAAAACCAGTTCACAAAGTTGTGTGAGTCCAAAGGGGTCTGACTCAGCATTATGCTCCCACACATAAGGAATGCTAGGAAGCGCTGGTTTTCAGTCATCATTTCAGTATCCCTTGGCAGATTCTTACTGCAAAAGAGGAGGGGCAACATTTTACTGCCGGCATCTTACGGCATTAGGCACGTATCACTAATGCCGTGAGTTCCTGAATGAGGTGGCGCGGTGTGATCAGTTTGAATTTATAAAATTAAAGTATTTATTTTTCTAGTCATCTGGTTGATGGGTCCTATAACACAAGCTTTTGCTTACTTAGGGTGCTGTGTGAAATGTCCAGCGTTATTTATTATTTTTACTCTCTTTTCCAGAAATATCTCCACGAATCAAGACACAGGCACGCGATGAACAGGATCCGGGGTGAAGGCGGCAGGTTCCATTCCGGCAGCAGAAAGTACGTTTTTCGACGTTTTTCTTAAAATTAAAACTTACATGAAGACTTAACTTTGGGGGATATTTTTTATTAATTACTACTGATTTTCGTTGGGTTTCGTAATATTGTTTTTAATTACCCGATAATCGACCAAAGTTTAGGTTTAGACCGCTCATTTCGAGTGTAACTGTTACCTAAATAGGGATTAAATATGGAAATGTCAGTTCCGGTAGTGTCACATGTTTGTTAAGGACCTGAATAGGGACATTATAATTGGTAATGTACGATTCCGGTGGGGTAAAAGGATTTTTATTTCCTTGAAATGTTCTCCCTAAGTTTGGTTTAACACTAACACAAGTACAAAGTTTGTACTTGTTATAGTGTTAAATAAACGTTTGTACTACAAACTATGGATGAAAATATATATACGGTTAGCGACACGCTCCCTCCTAGTGCAGGACAGGACGCGGAGGGAGCGGGTCGCGATCCGTCACCCTGAAGAAGGCCCTCAATAAGGGTCGAAACTGTACTGGTGCCTCCACCAACATATCGAACACGTAAACATTCCCGCGAAAAGTCACGAAAGTTATTGTAAGAAAATAGCATCAGAGAGGGACATTTTAAGTAACATTACATTAAATACTATACGAACGCAGTTGCCTTTAGAACTACCAGAGTTTATTTATTGTTAATGGAAACTGTCAGCTTATATCTAACATAATATTACACTTATAATATACATAATAGGAAAAGCCAATTAAGTTCCCTTATAGCATCCCACCAATATTATAAAGTTGAAAGTTTGTATATTATATGCAATCATCATCATCATCATTTCAGCCATAAAACGTCCACTGATGAACACAGGCCTCCCTCATGGATCTCCATGAGGGGTAGTTGCCATACTCACCACGCTTGGCAGGCGGGTTGGTGAGCGCAGTATGGGATGTTGATACACGGATAGACGCTGCTGCCCATCTTCCGGAGGTGTCCCTTAGCAGGCTCTTACTGCATCCACGGGTAGGAGAGGAGGGGTAACATTCTACTGCCGGCACCCCACGGCATAATGCAATATTTACGGGATATTTACCATGGTTTGAGTCTTTTTGAGTATCCCGATATTTCGACGTAGTTTCACACGTCACATAATCACAGATAAACTGAAGTCTTTTTTTTGCGAGTGGGTAGTCATTGGCAGACAAAACGATCTTTCCTCTCCAAGTCTCTGACTGCGAATGATCATATCCCGTATATTGTATATATATTGCATCTAATGTTAAAAACCATTATAGTTTAAAAACTTATATTTGTTTGTATAGATGTAGATCTGATGGATATTATTACCTCAATCGATTGAAAAAAAAAATATTTATAATATAGGTATTTATTGCTACTTCATCGACATATTGCTTACGTATAATATTTACACATTTATTATACAGAGTAGAGAATTGAATTGAGAAGAGAATTCAGCTGAAACTTTGTATACATGTTAACCAGTATTAACACATGGCTTCTTTTTATCCTGGTACAACGCATGCGCAGCAGCGGGCGCAAGCCAATATAATACCTCTATAACTAAGAACATCACTTTTCAGGGGCAGTCACGGCAATATGGAAATGATAGAGAAAACAGAACTAATTGATGATGCGAAACTCATGGAAGATATCAAACCGGACACTGTTTCAATCACAATCATCCAGGTAATGATCAAACTGCAATATTCAAATATCTGACATGAAATAATAATTTTTTTCCAAGAACAAAAATACATTATTTAAGGCTAGCTCAGTAAATTATACAGCGTGTCCCGTAATTGGGGTACTAAGCCGAAAGGGGGGTTTTCTACCCCCCCTGGCAAACAACGTTTGTTCTACGACTTTCTTGATTTTCAAGTTTTTCAGTGATAAGATAACGTTCAAAGTTTATACCAATTTCATAAGAGTGACAACCCTGCTCTCAGCTGTTACGGGCAATGACCTATTGATCGCCGGGGATTCCCGCGGCGCGCCCGCAACGCGCTTGTGCGTATATTGAGTGTGGGTATAGGTGCGTGGTGTGCGTAGGCGCGTAGGTCTGTATTACGGACACACGTCTGTTATACATTAGGGTTGACAGCGACTTGGAAAACTTTAATTTTGTATGGAAACCTGAAAATACGTTTTTCTGAAATCTTTCTTCGCCTTTGCATTCCTTTGGTGGGGGGGTAATTTGCAGCTCCTGGCTTCATACCCCAGTTACGGGACACCTTGTATATCTAATAATTAAGCGCTACCTCCAAAAAAAGGTTGAATATTGAGTATGAATTTAATATTCTTTTAGACGATTCTTTTTTCGTTTCCTATTTTGTGACATTTTGTTTTTTAAGAGTAAAACGCTGACGACACACTTGATCTACAACCACAAAAAGGAGCAAACACTAATCTTTCTTCGTAATTTTTCATCAAGAGGTGAATTGAAAAATATCGTGTTTTGAATCGTAGAATAATCAATAATGGCTATCCAACTACAACATATATTCTTGTGGTATCAGATATACATACATATATTCTTGTCGTTTAACATTGAATCGAAATTTGGCTAATTTTGAATAACCTGGCCCTTTAAGTACTTACACTAAGTTAGTCCCATTCTGGGTGTTTTTCTATATATAATAAAAATATCTATCTATGTAGTATAATGTATTAAATATATCAGTCATCTAGTACCCATAACACAAGCTCTGCTGAGCTTGGGGCTAGATGATGCTGTGTGATTTGTCCAACATTATTATTTTTTATTATTATTATTGTCCCATTGCAGGAAGAGGATGAGCCAGAGAAACAAGCGAACCAATGGAGAAGGCTTGCGCCACATCAAATGCAGCACACGTAGCCATCTCAAACGCGTGGCAATGTATGTACTATATAAGAGACAATGACGCTAGTGCAATGTGAATATTACTTAATGGGAATGTGATTACGGAATCCGGTGTTACATTGGCCTGGGGCTGACCCGCGGAACGTCGTCGGCGTCATATAAGAGAGGGTTAGAGCAACTTTAACTGTTTACGCGACGCACGCAACCTCTCAAAAGGATTTTCCCCGTTTTGGAAACATTTTTCATTGATGCTCCGCTCCTGTTGGTCGTAGCGTGATAGATATGCTATCCAACACCGATATTATTTTTAAATTCAAAGCAGTGGTACCTGTAGGTCTACCATAAGATATCACAATCTAGCGGCTGTAGTTAAAAAAAAATATGAAAACTTGTACAGCGCCTCTAGTGGAGAGTTTGGTACTAAAACACGCAGTAACCTATACGATACTGACTGTAGTTTGGGCTTCATTTGCTTAGAATTTGGTACCATGAGTAATTACAAATCTGACAAATGTCATAGTAGGTAACGTACTATTACTACTGTCGTAACGGCAGGCGATCTAACAGTGACAACTCATAGTAGGCACACTCATATTTACACGATTTACCAAAAAAAACCCTTTAGCATTATATACAATTAGACGTAAAGGTTGTAAACCTTTGCTACCATAGTCGAAGGCACTGATCAGGGGACTGAAAAAAAAAGAAAATGGTGTGCTACGTTCATCATCTCAGCCGTAAGACGTCCACTGTTGGTCATAAACCGATCAGGGATCTCCAAGTACTGATCATGAGGCGGTTGTTGCCATACTCACCACGCTTGGCAGGCGGGTTGGCGAGCGCAGTACGGGATGTTGATACACGGAAAGACACTGCTGCCCGTTCCTTTTGCAGATTCTTACTGCATTTACGGGCAAGAGAGGAGAGGCAACATTCTACTGCGGGCACCCCAAGGCTAGGTCGAGGTTGCATCGGCTTAAAGATGTAAGTTCGAATTCTGATTAGAAATTATTGTTAGTTGAAATGAGACTGTTGTGACTTTCATACGAAAGTGTTATTAAGTTGTCGGGACAAGCGATAGGATAAATAAGTGTGTTCTTTTCTAGTTTTTTTCTGACTGATTACAATATCATCTTTTTTAAACTTTCGCGATCACACATTATTAACTCATATTTAACCGGGTATTTATCATTATTACCCGTACCTTTATTACTGATAGAGACTTCACGGGACCACGATGCCACGATGGGTGCAATCCTGTCGAAACTTCGGGCAATAATAAAGGTAAATAACGCGATAAATACCCGGTTAAATATGTGTTTATAAAATACCATCTATAATAGACGTTTTGATCATGTTGGTCTATAATGTTTTGCATAGTAAGTGAAGGATGTGGCCAAACGAGCGTAATATTTGTGTTGGGAGTCGCGAAATGTACGCAGCATTCGGTTTCATACACGGTGTGACCCAAAGATTTAAATTGTTAGTTACGCTCTTACCGTAATGAGACCGCGCCGTTTTGTTTCCACACGAAATAAGATACCTCGCATATCGGAATCAGTGTACTTCTAAACAGTAGCTAGGCGTGTGCGTTATTTTTTTCAATGATAGCACAATAAATGGCATCAATAACAGTTTGGTTTATTGGCAAATCCAGTGTGCTTCGGCGTTATTGTGAACACTATATATAAACAACTAGCTTCTGCCCGCCGCTTCGAATGCGTTGTACCCGGATAAAAAGTAGCCTATGTGTTAATCCTGGTCAACATCAATACGTGTGCAGTTTCAGCTCAATCCGTACGCTAGTTTTTGCGTGAAGAGGTAACAAACCTCCATACAAACAAGCTTTCGGCTTTATAATATTAGTGGGATGACACAGTGGTATCGACTTTTTGTTGTCAGGGCACAGCTAACGATTTAAATCTTTGGTTGAACCACACAGCTGCCTAATGACTACTCTGTTTTCTGTGGGTCTCGGATTCGGTGACGAGTTGTTACAAGGTTTTCTCTAAGCTGTTAAAAATTGTTTATCAGAATGAGAATCTGTTATATTAACAACTTTCGGCTTATTATGATTTGTTTTTGTTTATGTTTTAAGTCGAAATAATGTACTATTTTAATATTATACGCCTAATTTATACCTAGTTTTCTATTCTTTTACACCTTACCTATTCCCAATGTTGCGACACCCTATGAGTTCGTTACTTTTGCAAATATGTATTTCATTTGAGTGCATTAGAATAGAAAATGGATCTTTTTGGTTTTGTATAATTAGGATTTTTTATTGAAACACACTTTCAGTGTATATGTTTATTGAGATTCGTGAACACATTTTCTTAAAACTACGTCATGTTTTCCATACAAAAGTTGGCATATTAAAGTTTACATACCTACACATCTAGTAAATAAATATCTAAAACACTCAGAATACAGAACAAACAGTTTGTTCTGTATTCTGAGCTAAAACATTAGGTCGAAAACAAAACGTCGAAAATAGGTTTCCAACGTCTTTTTTTTAAACTTTCGCGATCACAACACATTATAAAAATATGGGATTATCGGGTATTTATCGCGTAATTACCTTTATTCCAATCAATCCCAAGATTATTTCAAACGAGAGGCACTACTACAAGAGAATGGTTCGGGAAGCGATTGAAATTAAGAAATATCCTAATTTTAATCGTGAAGACGGCTTCAGACTCTCTGCCTCATGGAATCCAGTGATAGCCAAGTGTACTCGGCGTGTGAATAAACCAAAGTGTGCTGATACAGTGAGTGTAGTGTGCTGTCCTAGTGTGAACCGGCCTTAAATCTCAAATTTCTAATTATGAAGACCAAGTGAGGGTAGTCTGAAAAGATGCCTTCGCTTTGCTGCGGTTAACTTCAGCACGCCAGTCTCCCCGCGACCACGACCAGGTGCAATCCGGTCGAAACGTCGGGAATAAAATAAAGGTAATTACGCGATAAATACCCGATAATCCCATATTTTTATAAGGTTTCCAACGTGTTCAGTTCCTCCCAGGGAAATTTTCAGTTGTCCGGGCAGTGCAATGCGAGCGCGCGAGAGGGAAGGAGAGGTGCCGCGTAAGACTCCATTCCCTGATGAAAGTTCCCCTGGGAGGAACTGAACACGTTGGAAACCTATTTTCAACGTATAATTAATGTGAGTAGAAAGCCCGTTTAACATTACAACAAAACTAAATAATCTTACACAAAACTAATATTTAAATTGCACTTTGTTACCTTAATTTAAAACTTACACTTAATGATAAACTTGAAATATAAAAGACACGCTATTTAATATATATAAATCCGAACACGAAAATTTATGTTTTAGAATTTAATAAAAAGTAATAGAATTATAAAAACTATCAAGTAATATTTTAAAAGAATTGAGAAAAACATTTGGAAAATTCGATTTCATAATAATATGATAAATTTATTAGGATCACAGAAAAGAGGAAAGAGGTCTTCTGTGATTGGGATGATGGAACCATTTGAAACTCCGTAGAGAGTAAGACCAGCTTGGTACACTTAGGTACTTGCTACAAATTTTTGCGTTTTTCTTAAACTTTCGCGATCACAATAAATTTTAAATTTCTAACACGGGAATTTCACAGTAATTTTACACGATAAATCCCCTGAGATATTTAAAATCTGCGTTTCAGTATTCAGACTGTGGTAATTAACACGTGAATATTCTAACTAATATACAGGGTGTATTTTAATATGTATAAAAACACGAAAGACGGTGATTGTGATCACCCCAAGTAACAACTTGTGCTGTCTTTCCAGGATGGGGTGATTTTTATTGGCCTTATGCCGTAGATATACAAATAACAACACCTAAATTCACGAGGTTATTTTTTATCAAAAACAAAATCTGATTATGATCTCGGGTTCATCTTTAAATGGCATAAACAAGTTAACTAACATTGATATGACGCTGGCGTTTCGACTGGATTGAAGGGTGCAAGCAATCCAGTTGAAACGGCGGGAAATAAAGGAAATTTAGGTACGCAATAAATACCCGGTATGTAGTATTGTATTGTAGATAAATCTTTGATAAATATATTACGTTTATTCACTAGTTTATTAAAATAAACCCTGTAAAATACAAAATTATTTTAAATCCTACTTATCGCTAATATAATTATTACATTGTGTATCATAACATTATCGATTAATTAATTTATTATACTAACGCATTCTAGGTAAGGGACATGATTCTTGGTGTTTCAGTCGTAAAATATTTATTATAATTATCATCTTACAAGAATGTTTCTTAGCAAAAATATAGGAAACCGGACTACTTTTTATCCGGGTACAAGTCTTGCAAAGCAACGGGCATTATAGTTCGTAAAACTTAGCTTGATCAAAGATTCAAGATTCTAAGACATTTATTTCTTCAAACATGGTATAAATAAGGTATTTATTGATAAATGTGCTCATGTTTCACTATTACCTATCTAGCATGCAATTTAATAGGTCCTCGGTAAATCCTTGCCAGTTTTCAAAACCCGAGGAAGGAATTTCTACCTCTCCGAGAATGTATTAGTTTTATATATTTATGTACCTATTTATTTCATTTTTATAAATGTATATTATTTATTTATTAGGCATATTTATTTATTTATTTATTGTATTATGAATGTAATTTTTTTTGTTTATGTACTTATGTACGGGTCCCCAACGTCAAAATTCGCGAGCGGACTAAGGTTCAGGATGTCGGCGAGCGAATAATGGGGCTCAAATGGAGTTGGGCAGGACACTTGGCCAGACGAAATGACGACAGGTGGACGAAAACGCTGACTGAATGGTGGCCGAGAGAAGGGCACAGAAAAAGGGGTCGTCCACCATCCCGATGGGTTGACGATGTTCGAAAGACCGTGGGTTGCACCTGGCTAAGAACAGCTTATGACAGAGGCGAATGGCAAAATCAAAGGGAGGCCTATGCCCAGCAGTGGGTCGATAAAGGCTGATGATGATGATGATGATGATGTACTTATGTACAGTACCACACCCCTGCCTCTCTTGCTTCCATATTTATCTCCATCCAAAGGTTGTCTGGAAGAAGTCGCTTCTAAGCGATGAGACCGCCCATTGTAGTTACCAATTTTATTGTAAGTTTTTTTCTGTATTTTTTTAAGGTGTGCATTAAAGAGTTTTGTATTGTATTGTACTTGTACTAAGGCTTAAGATTGAGTAATTAATTTACGTCATAATAATTATGTTCACATAACCATTGATACAATTTTTTTTTAAATAAAAAGTTATTAAGTAAGATCGCTGTGACATTTGTCATAGAAATCCCGCTTATCAAGTTATGAATTTTATACTGATGTTCTGTGGCCACGTAGTTGCCTGCACGAATAGGAGAAGATATAAGAAGGAAATAACAAATGTTTTATTATTATTATTATAGAAAAGTAAGTAATACAAGAAGATTGGGAGCGCGTTGTTCACTTTGTAAGCGAACAAGAGTTAATTTTATTAATCGGCATATCTGCTGTAGCGACTGACTCAGATTTTGATGACAACTAATTGAAGTTACTCCATACATGGTGGTGATTAGGTACACCTAACCAATTTATCTGATGCTGGATTTTCTGATAAATTTCCTTCTCTTCATCATTGAACTACAATTATAACAAAACAATTAATAGGTATCGATAATAGTTGCAAAAAAAATGTTATATTTTCTACATCGTCACAACCCTAATAGTGTCACTTGGCATCTCTCGTAGCGATCAAGCTAAGTTTTATGATCTATCAAGCTAATTCTGTCATAAAATATGACAGAATAATTTATTATTATTATTATTACATATGACTCATATTATTGATCGTAATAATTAGAACTATCATTGGTGGTTACTGTATGAGTCTGCTCGAAGTAGTCTAAATAGCAAATCGAAGAAACATCCGGCTCGAAGGACCAAAGTTTTGCTAGTCCGATCCGAGGTCTTTCTTTGTAAAATTTCCTCTGCAGTGCTTTAACGCCTAAACACTTAACCTAGATATGTTATTACCTACATATAAACTACAGCAATTTAATCTAAGAGTCAGGTCTGTACTGAGCATTTTCTCTTATCCGTTGTATCTCGCTCTTGATCGCCGATATGAGGGGCACGGCGGGGTCCTCCGCTGCTAGGCTGCCGTCCGCCATGAATGCCGGGTTCACGGTCGGCCGACCTAGGGACTGTCAAATGATCATAGTCTTGCTGTCCCATTTCTAGAAAGAAACGTGAGTGTGGCTGTAGCGGTGGAAATAAAGGTGGAAGCAAAATTGAATTAAATGATCGTGGATCTAAAATGAAACTTAAACAAGAAATCTATTTGATTATCAAGTAAGTAGGTATGTACTGTACCTACATGCTATTGTGCATGCTGTTAGTGAAAATCCGTAATCAATTTGATACAGTCAAGTTATAGGTAGGTACTGTACCTCCATGCAATATGGATGCTGTTAGTGGAAAATATACAGTATACATACCTAGTATATAATTATGTAATTATAGAAGGCAATGTAAGTATCAATAACAGTTTGGTTTATTGGCAAAACCAGTATGCGTGCGAGTCGGCATTATTGTCAACACATATAAAGACAATGCCACAGATTTTGGTGTCAGGGCAAATCTAGCGATTATTTTTTTTATGAAAGTTGCTTAAAAAACAACTTATGGTGCGACAATATTATGTGTGATATGCCGAAGTAATTATCTTAATCTGTGACAACATTTAAATAAAATATGAAATAGAATTACAACACAAAACCCGATATATTCCCGTAGGTCAGTTCAGGTGTGAAATTTTGATTTACTTATATAGTATTTATTTAAGCCACCAATAGAAGATACGTAAAACGTACTATAAATTATAGAATACCACCAATAAAATAGCTTGGGCTAGTGTTTTGCTATCTAGCGGTGTTCACTAGCAGTTCGCTATTAGTTACTACCTGTGACGCTAGATGTCGCTACAAAGAGAATGGATAACATAAAGAGACTAGATAATAACAGTCTCTGCTAGAATTTACGGATCGCATGGTGGTGTTGTCATACCTACGTAGGAGAACTCGGGTCACCGACATAGCCAGACAGATTAGCACGTTGAAGTGACAATGGGCAGGCCATATAGCGCGCAGAACAGATGGCCGATGCGGCCGTTAAGTTCTCGAATGGAGGCCACGGACCGGCAAGCGCAGCGTAGGACGTCCACCTACGAGATGGGCTGACGACTTGGTAAGAACCGCAGGTCGGCGTTGGATACAGGCCGCTTCCAACTGCAGTTCCTGGAGATCAATGAGGAAGGCCTTTGTCCAGCAGTGGACGTCCTACGGCTGATATGATGATGATAATGATGATGGTGGTGTTGTGATCTATCCTGCCTGACGTGGTGGCAGATTTGCTTGATTTTTTTTACTCTACTATTATATGCTGCAAAATGTAAAGTGAAGCTAGACCTTACCTACCTGTGGTTGTGACGATGGTCCCCAAGCTGTCGATGGTGGCGGGGCCTTCCGTTCGGCGACTGGTCTCGTGAACGAGGTCCTAGGGCGGCTGTCTGACGGACCAGGGGTGGAGGTGCTAGCTCTGAAAGAAACAAAACCTTACATATTCATTTTGTAAAAAAAAACGGGAATTACTCACGTAGTATTGTAACGTCGAAGATTATTCCGACACGTTTCGATTTTTCAAGAAAATCATCATCATGGGATTGAATGCCCGTCCGCGCGTGGGGCCGACACGACACTGACAACAAATTTACAATAACTACTTGAGTAATTCCCGTTTTTTTTACAAAATGAATAGTATATCTCACGTTAATTTTGACAGAGAAAAAAACTTACATAGTTATGGGAACATCAACATTTTCAAAAATTACTATCTCATTGACGCAGTTGCAAGGCCTTTTCTCATATGAAGTGTTCTGTGACAGCAGAGATCAGAATCGCTGAGCACACCTGAATGCTAAATGAACAAGACAAGTGAGATGGGCAAAAAATAAAGAGAGTTAGACTTCAAAGTTGCCGTGGGGTGCTGGCCGTAGAATGTTGCCCTTCCGCTCTTGCCCGTGTAAGTAAGAATCTGTTAGGGGATACTTCCGAACGATAGGGAACACCGTCTCCCGTGTAACAACATTTCGCACTGCGCTTGCCAACCCGCCTGCCAAGCGTGGTGAAGATGAGCAGCCCTGGATGTCATCTGGCTGAGATGATGAGACAACAGTAAGTGATTCTGAGCTGAGAAGAAGTAGATATACCCTGGATCAGCAGATCTGCCCCGTACGGTGTCCATGGCAGTGTAGGGAGAGCCGGGCAGTCGCACGTTGTCGTTCCTTGCCTGCGCGATAACCGCTTCTGTAAGAAAAGTTCATAAAAATAATAAAAAAAAACTAGGTTTTTGAGTCATCATTTATTTTAAGTTTTTATTGGACAAAGTAATTTTGCTATTAATTTAAAAATCGGTCAAGTGCGAGTCGGACTGGCGCACGAAGGGTTCCGTACCATTATTTGGCAAAACAACCTGTTCAAAACAAATATTTCAAGCGTCTACCTGTTGCCGTTCCTAATATCGAGCAACAAACTGCAAAAAGATCACGTTTGTTGTATGCGAGCCCCCCACAAATATTCGTTTTATTCTGTTTTTAGTATTTGTTGTTATAGCGGCCACAGAAATACATCATCTTTTAATTTCAACTGTCTAGCTATCACGGTTCATGAGATACAGCCTGGTAACAGACAAACAGACGGATAACGGAGTCTTAGTAATAGTAATAGCTTGCCTTTTTACCCCTTAATCAATGACCGAAAAAGGGACCTTTGCTTAGTCTCTTTTGCACTCATCTTAAGTGGAATAGAGTACAAGTAGAAACTACTCGTAATTTATTACCATTTATATCTTATAGTATAGATAATAAATTGTAAGAAGCATTATTTTATACATGTACTCGTAACTTTGAACTTTCCATTTCATTTAGATCAATATGAATAACAGCAGTTACAATTTTTATTTAAATGTAAATTTAGGACCCCTTCCGCCCCTTGTCACGCAATGTCACACTTATTGGACCTCCACTCTTCCCCTTAACGCGTGACGTGATTTATGGACGACCCTAAGGTAATAGCCAGCATACCTTTCTTGTCTTCTTTCGCTGCTTTCTCATCCACTGTGTAGGTATTGTGCGAGTCGGGACTGGAACCGGCGCTACCGAACAGAGTGAATGCGTCATCCATCAGCTCGTTGAACCTCTGCCTCATGCGGGAAGGTCCAGGATCCCGGTGGACGGAGGCCGCGGATTTGGCAGGGCTGGGGGGCTTCGATGCTATAGAGAGTATAATAATAATAATTGTGGACAAATCACACAGCATCATCTACTTAGCCCCAAGCTAAGCAGAGCTTGTGTTATGGGTACTAGATGACTGATATACTTAATACATTATACTACATAGATAGATATTTTTATTATATGTAGAAAAACACCCAGAACACCCTGAACAAATTTCTGCAGATCGTACTGACATTTGACCCGAGGCGGGAATCGAACCCGCAACCCCTTGCAGCGCAGGCGGACCTTAGCCCGCTGCGCCACAGAGCTCGTCTAGTATGATATAATACATTATACAGATTTCCGTGGGGTGCTGGCGTGTTGCCCTTCCTCTCTAAATGCAATAATAATCTGCTAAATACGTCTATCTTCATCAGCAGCGGCGTCCTTCCGTGTATCATTATAAACATATTGTCATCACCAATCCGCCTGACAAGCGTGGTGAGTATGGCAACAGCCCTGATCATGAGGCTTTTGTCCAGCTGTGGACGTCCTACGGCTGAGATGATTATACAGATATAGAAAGATGTGTGATTATTACAGAAGTGGGGGCTATGGAAACTTGGAGCGAATTGAAGCGCGGAGCTTAAGGACGACCGTAATGACAACGCACTCCATATACCCTCTTGTCTCTTCATCCAAGGAACGTAGTTCTTCAAGTCTAAGTGGGTATGTTGGCAATCAAATATTGCCCCTTCTCTTTGCCCATGAATGCAGTAAGAATGGACCTTGGCCTATTCCGGTGGTATAGTACAGTTCATACCACCGGAAGATGGGCAGCAGCGTCATTCCGCGTTTCAACATACCATATTACACCTGCCAACCCACCTGCCATGCGTGGTGAGAATGGCAACAACCCCCTCATCATCAGAACTTGGAGATCCATGAGGAAGGTCTTAGTCTAGCAGTGGCAGTGACGTACTGCGGCTGAGGTGATGATGATGATTGTGAAGTATATGGACATGGTGAGAAGGTGGGCTTATTGTCACTAACATGGAAAATGTAACGAATGAGTGTGAATCTGCACATTACAACAAGAAGAAGGTAGAGACACGACGGATTGATTGCCTAAAACTCCAGGTGAAGATCCAGGATCCGAGCTTACCCTCCTTTATCCTCTGACAATGCAGATCCCAAACCAGAGGTCCTATCACCCCCGGATCCTTGTCTATGCTGCCCAGCCGCACCAGCTGGGAAGCCATTTGTCTCCGCGGCACCACATCCTCGCTCCTATCTCTTGTCTTCCTCGGCGTGGAGACTGGGGAGTCAATGTCGAGATGCCTCACAGAGACTGGTTCTAGGATTCTGGAGAGGGGCTCGACGATGTTGCCTCTGGTAAAGTAATAATGTTGGGTGTGATTCAACTCTGCTGAAAAACTCAAAACTCAAGATTACTTCATTCAGTGCGACGGCACTTACCTTTTGGCCTTTATGCACCAATTTACAACTTGAAATAACACAAATTAATTGAGTAAAGCACATACTTGAATCTGTTCAGTTCTAATGGCAAGCGAGACATTCCATCTCGATTTAGTGCTTGTTGAAGAAATACAATACCTTGGAAACGAGTTAACTGATGGCATTGAAAGATAAGAAGTCGGGGTTGGAGGCGCTGACGGCTGCCCACTGTCTGAACTGTCCAGGCCTGCAGCTTCTAGGAGGCTGTCTGTTGTTCCTACTGGAACAAAAAACCATTTAGATGAGGTTACATTTTTAGCCAGTGTTGTCCAACAGCTGGGCAAAGGCCTCCACCTTTCCCTATATACGTCTCGATCCTGTGCTTCGGTGGTAGACACAGTCCTCCAGAAAACATCGAGCTCGTCTCGCCGTTTACGTCTACGAAAATACAACATAAAAATCATCTATCCGGTTTTCCAAACTTCCAAAGCGTAGTCTTGTAATTGTTCTGCAAAATCTAATAAAACTTAAACTCTTACCTCTCTTCTTCTGAGGCATACGCAAAGCATGAGGTTTCTTTGGGCGGCGGCGCAAAGCCGATGCGACTTCCGACACTCCTGATGAGGTGGTCGAAGAGCTGGACGCACTGGCTGCTCGGTAGATCGGCAGCAATGTGCTACAGGGTCTGGTCCTACTTGGAGACACTACGCTGATCAGCTGCAAATTAGGGAGTTTGAGGATATTTCTCTTAGATTTTCTAAGATTCAAAAGAAAACTATGAAGGCCATCAAAAGTAAACACGATTACGGTTTTGTTGGACTTAAATGCCCGGAGAATTTATGATTATATTCATGAATGGCGGACGTGGAGATAATGCAACCTTATGAAGAAAATAAATAATTATTGCGACTTTCGTTTCACAACGGCTTCAATACTCACTACAAGTGTCTCATGTCTATGTATATTAATATACATATACCTAACTACCAGGAAATGAAAACTTTATCAAAAATGTTCACCAAATAAGCTACGGAACCCTTGACGGGTTGAGTACGAATGACGTGGTTTGAACCGGAATCGAAATTTTTTGATAAAGGTTTTTCATTTTCTTGGATAAATTACAAAATATATTTACCCTTCCATCCTTCTCCTCGTGAACTTGTTTGAGTTGGTTCCGCTCAACTTCTCTCATGAGTTCGTTTCTGTAAGCTCGTAGCGACTCCGCTGATTTAAGTGTCTTCTTCCTATTCAGAAAATCATATTTAAAGAAGATAAAGAGCAACAGATCAGGAAATAATTAACATTGATTTAAAACTGTTCTATTCTGTCTCTTATTAACGCTTTTTTTATTGATTTGTATTCGTAATAAGGTTCCATTACTATGTATTGCTTTCTGTTTGCTTTGATTTGTTTCACACCTTTTTGTATCTATGTTGTATCTATACGTAAAAACCTTTTATTGGTCTCCTATTTTCAACTATGTTACTTCTCATATATATTGTGCTGTTGGTTTTCCTTTAAAATAAATAAATAAATTGAACCTTGATGTGGCACATGTAAATGTAATAGTAACATGTAGTACGAGTACCTAGTGGTAAAAAAGAAGGGTCAAGAATAATCCAGAAATGAACAGTAAGGATTTTTTTATTAATTTTAGTAGCAGTAGTAGAGTACAAGCAACCTTTCTATTCTTCTTTTCGTCGCGTGATGGTTGCTAGGTACATAAAAAGGCTGGTGCCACCATGCTGTCTTAGTGAGACAATACCTTGAAACAAGATGTACGAAGCTATGAGAAAAACACAGTATTGCCAGCAGCACAATCTGCAACCGCCGCTGTGGCTCCTATCGCCAGAGCCCACAGTGCGGTGCCCACCAGTGTCCGCCTCCCCCATCCGATGCCTTAAGGTATGGAGGGTCATACAAAGGTACGCTTGGTGGTGGTACCAAGCGTATCATTAGTATAGTATGCTGGATATACTTGGATATACATATACTATATCGATACTTGGAGCACTAGCCTGGAGTTCTCCATGGAAGCTGACCTGCGCGTGCGCGACCTCGGAACCGACAACTGGCAAGAGATAGCGGTACACATAAAGTGGTAAGTTCTCGTATCGGAGGCCAAGACTCCCATCGGGTCACAGAGCCAATGGAGTAAGTGTCGCCATGGCGTCCGAGTGATATAGAATTATCTTCATCGTCATCTTAGCCGTGGGACGTCCACTGCTGGACAAGGGCCTCATGAATCGCCAAGTACTGATTATGAGGGCTTGTTGACATACTCACCGCACAGGCGGGTTGGCGAGCGCAGTACCGGATGTTGATAATACACGGAAAGACGCTGCTGTCCATTTTCCGGAGGTATCTCTTGGCAGATTCTTACTGAATTCACAAGCAAGTGAGTAGAAACAACATTTAACTGTACCATGGCACGGAGATAGAAAAGAGCCTAAGAAACTTCAAGTACAAACCTATGAGTTAAACACAGTATTGCCAGCAGCACGATCAGCAACAGCACAGCCGCTGTGCCCCCTATCGCCAGAGCCCACAGCTCGGTCCCGTGGACCCCGCCACTGTCCGCCGCCCCCTCCAGCCCCTCCGCCGCCTTGAGGTACGCTGCTGGGAGAATTGGCGTTAATGCTCGTTAGATTTCAGCTTTCTTTAAATACTTAATGGAGTTATAGGTAAGTCTACATCATCAGACATCAGCAGTCCATAAGTAACCACTGCTGAGTGTAGGCATCCCTTTATACACGCTATAGTAGTCCTGTGCTGTGATAAGGCAGGAATTTCTCGAGACCTGGCGAATGTCGTTACTGGACAGGACGGGACACATTTTTCCCCAACAGCCAATCACAGTATCGCCAGCGGCACAATCTGCTGTGCCTCTGCTGTGGTGATGTGTGCCTACATTCTAATTACAATTAAATTGTTTGTGTCCCACTGTAGGCAGGAAATCATTGATTCCCCTTATATATGTATGTATATTGTATGTACCTTATATATGTATATTGATGTGTCCGAAGTACTAGCTGATTTCGGACACGTCAATTTGTATTGACAGAACACATTTTTTCCTCTTTGTAAATAAATAAGAGGGGGTTTTGCAATAAAACGCTACGCACCGTCTTGCATCCGCCAGACAGAGTTACGGACTGAGAAGATAGTGTGGAATTTAATGGAACACCTTAAGACGGGACTGTGCCCCTGCGACATGAAACACATCAAAATCCGAGTACCTTACTTGATTTTTTATTGCAAAGGTGTCTATTTGTTGTATTATTCTTTTATGAATTCACAGAGGAATCACTGAAAGTCTGAATTGCTTACAAATTTAGTTTATAATGATAACCTATTCAATCCGTATCCTTCGAATATCTAAGAATCAGCGCGCACAACATAGACTCAACTAAAGTGCAATTGAATTCGTCGATTGAACACTCACGTTCAGCCTTAGTAGTGACCACGGCGCCCAGTTCCTTGGCCACCTCAGCGTCTCTGACCAGCCTCATGTCTCTGGCGGCCACAGCGGCTGGCACTGCCCTGCCGCCGACAAGCACGACGTAGACAATCTGCACGCTGCCTGTTTCTGCAGACTGAAATATAAGATAAGATAAGATAATTTAGATATAGATAGATAGATCACCACCCTCCCGCCCGCTAATTATACACTAAAAAATTAATAATTATAAATAATTCGACACCGCCTACAAAAGAATTGAGATCTGAATGACGCCAAGTTCTGTATAATAATCCTGAAATTGCTGACTTAACTTAGGATCAATTGAAGCTCCCGTTTTAAATAGCTCGTTTTTAACAACATATAAAATAGAAAGAAGTGATAGCTCTGAATATAAAACAGTAACTTGTCAGTTGTGAAAGGTATCCCCTATTTTACAAAATACTCGTTGGTTGCAGATAGATAGTTATTGTTGAGCAAGTACTTAATAGACTTACCTCTGTAATATTTTGAATGTGAACTCGGACCGGTGGTTGTTGCTCAGGCTTAATTATCTCCCTCTTGAATAACAGCGTCTCATTACCATCGATTTCAAAAGGAATATCAATTAAATCCTCTTTCTCTTCTATTTCTTTTTCATCCGAGATTTCCCGCTTTCTAATCGTCACAGTTGGTGTTGCCAGAATCCACGATTCAACTTTGACTACTTTAGTTACTTGCAAGTCATTTGCATCAAGGTTATCAGCGGCAAAGAATGAATCCTCTGATTTGTAAGCACTCCGAGAACTTGATGTATATGATGTTGAGAGCATGTCTTTTTCAATCCTAGTTTCTGAGGATTCAGGAACATTCATAGAACTATCAATATCGAGGTATTTGAATGGAGTATTTGAGCTTAGACTAGGAGTTGTCATGTCCTTGTTGATTATGAATGAGTGGACGTCGTGTTTCTTGCGAGGTGTTGGTGCGTCAAGTGATTTGATGATGCCAAGATGACGTTCTTGTTGTCTGTGAAGAGAAGACGCAATTTTAAACGCGCTTTAAGTGGTATATCCTTGGTGGCCGAGTGGTATGCATTTCCGACTTTGATTCGATGTCGTTGAAAATCTATGAATCTATTGAATGAATACGTGTGTTAACGCTAGTTAACTTTGAATATCTCCAGAGAAGGAAACATTTGTCCCCAGGCAGGGATCAAACCCGCGGCCGCCTGCGTCTCAGCTGGCTATTAGACCAACTGGGCCATAGAGGTCTACAATAAAAGATCGATGTAGCGGATTGAATGTAACTCACAGTCTGATTCGTCGATGGTACAAACAGGCGGATTTAAGATAAATAGATATTATAGTTCAGAAAAAAACAAATGCAGCATGCATCCAAAATGTATACAGACAGTGGAGCACGTGCTACTGCACTGCACTGCGACAAAGGACGCAAGATCAAAAACGGGACTACAAGAGCTTTCATGCCCTTTTTCATATCTTCGGGGATACGGAATACCGTATCCCCCAACTCCATTTCCTTGAAATATCAAGGAGTTAGGTTAGCTTGGGTGGTCGGGGTAGTGTCACGGGGGACAATGCACAATACACTCTGCATTGACGTAAATGCAGATCTGGAATCCCTCAACAGGATTAAAATTCGTCCCCACACCACTAATGTACCTGAGAAAAGCCTTCTGATAGAGCCTCGCGAGCCTCAACTGCAGGCTGTCCGGAGTGGAGCCCTGGATGACCGTGAGCAGCCAGTAGCGCCGGTCCTCCGGTATCTCGGGCTCCAGACTCCCTGGACTGACTGGCTCCCCGCAATTAAGCACGCAGTCTCCTGTTGCTCTGTCTGTCACCGCCTGTGAGAATTCAAATTCATTATCGAGCCATCAAGAAATAGAGCCCTTGAGGCTGAGGATTTTTGAATCGTTCGCCTAGAGCCCACTGAAAGTATAATCGTACATTTTTGATAAGATTTTTCATTTCCTTGACATTTTTTATTGTTTGCTTCTGATGACTATGACTCGCATAGCATGGCACGGTTGAGGAATTGGTTGCACTGGTGTGGTCTCAAGCAATCGTGTCGCTGGATGAGCGGTGATTGGATGAGTCGAACGAAAATGTCATGCATGAGTCATACCTCTAGTTATCCGATTCAAAAATAGAGCCTAGCGAGCAATAATGTCATACGCATCATAGACGAGCGATTCAAATATGATATATGATTCTCTGAATCGCTCATTTTTCGCTCAATTAAGCTTTAGTCCACTAAACTAAATGCTTCGAAAGCATTTAGTTTAGTGGAATAAAGCTTAATTTTCAGTCACGTCCAGCTCAGAAAATGTTCCGTTTGGTTTGACCTTTAGCAGGAGCGCCTTTTAGTGAGCGGTCGCGTTGGCCACTTTAAAGATCTAGGTATTTCCTCTTTATATTAGTTTCCGATGCCATGAGATTTTCACATCATCATTTCAGCCGTAGGACGTCCTCTGGACATAGGCCTTCTGCAGGGAAATCCCTGCTATTGCGGTTGGCAGCTACCAACTACGCAAGTCGGCGGTAGATGCACTACCCCCGTCTTCACCAGGTCGTCTGCCCATCTTACTGGTGAACTCCCTATGCTGTGCTTGCCGGTTCGTGGGCTCCACTCGAGAAGTTTTAGGATCGAGATTTTCTACTAAAGAGCAATTTGATTTGACCATAGGTTGCCAATCCAACTTAATCTAAAATACTTAACATTAACCTGAGGCGGATACGAGTCCAGATAAACAGTTGCAAGGACCGTGGTCGTCTTGACGACGGGTCTGGTCGGCGCCGGCGCCGGTACCGGGAAGTCCGCTGGTGGAGGAGGCCCGTCCCCCGATCCTGTCCAGAAGAAATCTTCCAGGCGAGGCGTGTGGTGGTGTTGGTTGGGCGACACCAACATATAAACTGAGAGATAGAGCAGAAATTAAATTGAATGAATTTTGTTTTAAGTTAAAATTTGTATGCTTTGTACTGCAGCAGCGAATAAAGGGATGTCTATGTCTATATCTTCGTTGCGCAGTTGGTCTTATAGCCGGCTGAGAAGCTGGAGGTTGCGGGTTCGTTCCCCGCTGATTTTTTTTTAATAAATAAATAAATAATGCTGGACACTACTTACAACACAGAGGGTGTTCCAAACTAAGCAAAGCTTGTACTTTGGAAACCAGATCATTGATAGAATACTAAAATACCTGCATTTTTATTGTAAATATGTACATTCTTATCATACAGGTGAATACCCAGACCAGATTTATACTACTGCATCCACGGGCAAGAGAGCAGGGGCAACATTCTACTGCCGGGACCCCACGGCAATAAATTCTGAGGGAATAGCCACAACAAATCTTATTTTTTTATGAACCAGTCAATGTTACGTAACAATTTGAAGAAATAACACGAAATCGGGTCGTGGTTTTCTCATATTATTACTACCATTATTCTGAGACGAGCTGACTCCAAGGGCATTGCCACAATTTGAGGATGTTATGGTATGCCCTTGAGATAACTTGAGATGATCAGAGAAATGTTCCCAACAAAACCTTTAAACTTCCACCAATATACACGACCATGTATATACAATCTTGCCTAATGAGCGGACAACTTAACAACTTAAAAAAAAATGCTGGACAATTCACACATTATCGTCAAGCCCCAAGGTAAGCAGAGCTTGTGTTATGGGTCCTAGATAACTGATATACACTATACTGATAATACTAGGTATAGATAGATATTTTTTATTATATAGAAAAACATCCAGAACACCCTGAACAAATATCTGCAAATATCCCTCCGGTCATACAGACATTTGTCCCGAGGCGGTAATCGAACCCGCAACCTCTTGTGTCGCAGGCGAACCTTCGCCCGCTGCGCCACATGCGGTCATGGAATGATAAGGCGAGTGGCTCCTGTGATGTATGTTAAGATAAATATAATAATGCTGGACCCTCGGTGCGCGAGTCCGACTCACTCTTGGCCGATTTTATTTTGAAGGCTGAAGATGAGAGCGGACAGCACATCCACAATTAGTACCTTAAGCTCGCTCTATCTAGGACGTCGATCCATTCATATCATCATGTTTATTTGTATTTTTATAGTTTTAAATCACATTTAGGTAGAACATTTCAAGGCAATGAGAAACCGGAAATCTTCTATGCCTCATTCAGAACTATTAAAAGTTGCTAATTCCTACAGGACTACAGGAATATTAATTATTATTTTAACTCTATAGTTCCATCAAAACTAATCTAATAATTCCCGGCGATGACAAGTGGATCGGTAATATCGCGTGCTCTCCCGAATAACATGAGCTTGCGGGTTTATTGGCCCGTCCTGGAAACTTTCAGCCTGCAACAGGGTTCGGTCCAATTCACAAGCTGAAATGTTTCGGTTAGCTTCTTACCATCGAGGACATACCCTATAGAGAGGAAATGACCGAAAAAACAACATGAATTATTATGACCTCTTTTCCTCTCTATTGGATATGTGCTCGATGCTTCTTACTTAATTTAATAACATAATAACTTATTATCTGCTTATTAGTAGTATTGCTTATTAGTAGTATTGCTTATAGTAATTGTTTTTATTTTACTTTATTTATTTTAAGACAAGCATTGGTACGAGGATACCAGAAAAGGGGGCGAAGGTTTCCGAAAAATGCCATTTTTGATCTTTGGTGACCTTTTGAGGTCACAATAACTCCGGTCCCTGTGATCCTAGGATCACCAAAATCAATCAGTACCCTTCTCTCATTAAGACAGTGCTAACAAAATAGGTTTCATGTAAATCGGTCAACGCGTTCGGTTGTAATCGTGTCATACACAGACAGACAGTGCTATGCATCATAGGGGGCTTCGCCCCCTAATATTGTTTTTTATTTTACCTTAGGTAAAGACTATTTCAGAAATTGGTTATTAGAGGTTTTAGATGCTGTTTAGTAAATGTTGTAACTTTTTGTAATAAAAAAACCCGTGTTGTAAGTTCCATTCTCTAGTTCTCCATTCTCCAGTCTAATTCTAGTGGGTGAGATCAGATTTGGTATAACGTCACGCGATGGAGTGTTTTGCATTGTTCCCCTGATACTACTCCAAACCTCCCAACTCCTTGGAATGGACTCCCGTTGACAACTTATTATGTCTACGGGCACATCAAGTTGTTGGACTGGGTACTTCTGTGAAAAACACAAGACGATCGCCTATCGGTTGCACCACTAGGATGCCAGCTCGTACCAGGCCCGGTCGCGGCCGCTTTACGATATAAAACGCATTTCCTCAATTTTATGCCAAAACATCCATACATATCTGCGTGGCTATAGCCTACAATGATACAATCATTAATTTGTAAACCCATGATAACGAGCAAACAAGACTCAAATGCACGTAATTGAAACCTACTCATATATACGGCATTCTTAACGATTTTTTACAATTTCAAACGATATTATGTCAAATAAATTGGGTAAATTATGTGGCACTCATTACTATTACCGTATGTACATCTTGCATGGTTATAACTCCATGTCGCATTATAATACTCCAATCCATCCCAAGGTTGTCTGGTAGAGATCGCTCTTCAGCGATAAGCGATTCAAGCCAGATCATTTTCAGTGTTTTTATTATTATTTTTGTATTGCTTGTTTTGTGTACCTAAATAAATAAATAAATAGATAAGACCGCCGATTTTATAATCAGTGTTTCTTTAGTTTTTATTTTGTACTAGCGACCCGCCCCGGCTTCGCACGGGTGCAATGCTTATACAAAATATACTATAGAATACACCATCGCGGACTTTTTTGTAGACCTTTTTGAGGTGTTCAATAATGTAGTACATTATTTTGATCTGTTTCGTAGGGATCAAGTCAGCGTTTGCAATGTGAGCGCAAAAAAATGTGTTTATTTACGACCTCACATTAGAAACCTCTAAAATAATCAATGTTTCTCTACTATATTATGCATGCATTATACATAAAAAAACTTCCTCTTTATTCACTCTATTTATTACCGCATCATGATACGTTGCGTAGTTTTAAAGATTTAAGCACATATAAGGACAGACAGACAGCGGGAAGCGACTTTGTTTTATACTATGTATTGATTAGTATGTTTTAAGGTGTGCAATAAAGCATCTTCTATCTATCTACTCAAATCTAAAGGAAATAAGTAAGAAAAGATAACTCATAAATCGAGCAAAAAGCAGCTAAAAGTTTATATTAAAGGTAGCGTTCACAATTCACATCCTACTTGTACCTACATCCAGACTGAAATGCAGAAATTGTCTATTTGTGATTAACTCACAAATAAATACTTAATTGGGTTTGTCAAATGGTCAAGGACAAACCTATTGGTGCACCACGGTTCTCTAAAATAAATTATGCACATTTAACAAGTGCTTTATCTTAGTTTCTGTAAATCTGTCCTTTAACGGTGAAATAATACATAGCAAGGAAACAGCTTCGAACATATACCTAGACATGTTCTTTCCTCTGAATAAGACCGACTAAGCGGAGAACATGGAACCCTATGGTGTTGAGTAAGCCTAATCCATCTTACAATTCCTTAGACACTATAGCGTCCTATACAGCATGGATACCAGTCGCTTACGCTGTATAAATCATCCACAATACATGTGAAAGATAAGAAGGTCTGAAGGTTCGAGTTCACCTAGTGAACACTTTCTAGTCATAAGTATACGTTTAATCAAAAGGTACCTAGTAGGTAGAATTAGAGACATGGCTAGTGTACCCTCTGTTAACAGAGGAGGAGAATATTATAAGTTGTGCTAATCCCCCGAAATCTGAGAAAGGGTAGCTATGAACTCACTGATCCACTGATATTACGACCCTGTCAGAAGATTCACATACACGTTTGTGACCAAGGAAGTTCTAGTTGCTAGGCCGATATTTTTGACCTGGTACTACTGAAAATAACGAGGCAAGGATGGTAGGTACGTAACAAGGTAGACATAGTTACCGCTGAATGGAAAAACGTAATACTTATAGTGAAAATGGCGTGACGTGATACACACAGCATGGTACCGGGTTTATAGCGATCGTCACGATAGGAAAACCCACCGAACCAAGTTATCTACGGATTGTACAAAAACTACAACAGAAAATGAGTTTACAACAGAAAACTTCGGTGACATTTCCGTTCTTGGACGATGGAAAAGACAGCATCAAGCTAAAAGAAAACAAGCAACGGGCCCAAATTGAATAGGAATAATAAACTATGCCATTATAATTAATTAAGAGAAAATGGAGACTATTCTGATAATGCACAAACGAGGTTGGTGCCTCTCTTCTTTTTTATGAGTTTTAGTGTTTCATCATGAACACAGGCCGGCCACCCTCATGGATCTTCATAAGGGGTAGTTGCCACACTCACCACGCTTGGCAAGCGGGTTAGCGAGCGCATTACGGGATGTTGATACACGGAAAGATGCTGCTGCTCATCTTCCCGAGGTATCCCTTAGCAGACTTACGGCATCCACGGGTATAAGAAGAGGGGTAACATTCTACTGCCGGCACCCCACGGGCCACGTCACTTTAGTGTTTGGTTTAACAGAATTCTGCCAGTGTCAAATAACATAATCTTTATCATCATCATCATCCACAGCCCGACTTCACCCACTGCTGGGACTAGGCCTCCCTTAGTTTGTGCCATCCGCCACGATCCTGCGCCAGTCCTGTCCCAGTTTCAAATTTAGAAACGTCCTACCTCTGAAATAAAGTTACCTAGCTTTAGCAATAACCTAATTCCCACCGGCCTCAAAATCAATAGAGTTAGTTTTACGACCTCTGTGGCGCAGCGGGCAAAGGTCCGCCTGCTACGCAAGAGGTTGTGGGTTCGATTCCCGCCTCGGGACAAATGTCTGTACGATTCGCATATATTTGTTCAAGGTGCTCTGGATCTTATCAATACATAGTATAAAACAAAGCCGCTTCCCGCTGTCTATCTGTCGCTATATTTGCTTAGATCTTTTAAACTACGCAACGGATTTTGATGCGGTTTTTTAATAGATAGAGTGATTCAAGAGGTAGGTTTTTATGTTTATAACATGCATAATATAGGAGAGAAACACTGATAATTTTAGAGGTTTCTAATGTGAGGCATTTCTTTGCGCTTACATTGCAAACGCTGGCTGAACCCTACGAGATAGATCAAAATAATGTACGATGGTATATTCTGTAGTATATTTAGTATCAGCATTGCATCCGTGCGAAGCCGGGGCGGGTCGCTAGTACTATATGTATATAATAGAAAAATATCTGTGTAACATAATTTATTAAGCACATTATCATAGTCATCTAGTACACATAATACAAGCAATGCTTAGCTTGGGGCTAGATGATGCTGATGTGAATTGTCCAGCATTAAGTACTTATTTATTTATTTAGGCACCTAGGTTAATGTGCCTACCTAAGGATACTCAGACGGTCAAAGTACCTACTAGAAAATACGAGTAATTCTTTAATAACAAATTCGGAATACATGTTCAACTAAACATTCCAATCAAAACTTTAATTTATAGACACCATAGCCATAGGACTATACATAAGAACTATGCCAATGCGTTGTTTAAATTCGGAGTTTTCAATTACACATTCAAAACAAAACGTGCTTTTGTAGGCACCATAAACTATTAATAAATAAAATAAAAATAAATAATGCAGGACAATTCACAAAGCCTCACACACACATCTAGCCCCAAGCTAAGCCGAGCTTGTATTATGGGTACTAGATGACTGATATACTATTAAACTACATAGATAAATATTTTTTTGTTATAACATCCAGAACACCCGGAACAAATATCAGTAGATTGTACAGACATTTGTTCCGAGGCGGGAATCGAACCCGCAACTTCTTGCGGTGCAGGCTGCGCCACAGAGGTCGTTACTACCTAAAGAACGATGACAATGATTATGATTTCCTATTTAATCTCGTAATGTTGGATCGGACTCTCCAAAAACAGTTTTCCCGTGTAGGTAGGACACATCCTGTCCAACCAGATTTCGTGTCGACAACAAAAAACACACAAAAAGGCATGTAATAGCGGTTTTATTCGGACATGCGTATGCGTCGCTTTTGTTAACAGCGGATGTGGGAATACGAAGCAAGTCAGATCACCGTCAAACTACAGTCATATTTTGAGTGCAGGAAGGTTCAAAATGTAAAATGCGTAACGTAGATTTAGCTAGAGGTGCAAATAGAGCCTTATTTTTGAGGGCTAGAGTTCAAAAATGCGGAGTGCGGTGCAAATTCGACAGTGCAAATCAGCCAAGCGTGAAGAGATGACCCTAGGTTTTGATTGATAATGATTATGATTTGATGCCGTGGTATTTCGGTAGCAGAATGTTGCCTCTGCTCTCTTGCCCGTGGATGCAGTAAGAATCCTCCAAGGGCAGAAAGAATCCTCCTCCTCCGAAAGAAGGGCAGCAGTGTCATTTCGTGTATCTAAATCCCGTACTGCGCTCGCTAACCCGCCCGCCAAGCGTGATGGATGATTATGGCAATAGCCCCCTCATACTTGGAGAGCCATGCCATGAGGGAGGCCCATGTCTAGCAGTGGACGTCCTACGACTGAGATGATGCTGTGGAAATTTTTGTTTCTTTATAAATTAATAGTAGGTTAATTTATAGTAGGTAAGTACCTGAGAAATCCTTGTTTATTACTATGTCGCGTATATTATATTACTGTTTATCTCAAAATGGTTGACAAGTCAAAATGCTACATAAAATGTCAATACCTTACATAGAAAAACTGATGCTGGGAAAGCAGCTGCTTAGTAACGACTTTTTTATTGTTACCTATGGTTAATTCATAAAACCGTTACTAAGCAGCCGCTTAACTAGCATTGGTTTTAGGCAGTTTTAAGTAAGTTAAAAATAATAATGATCTCCAAAATCATGAAGGGGTTGTTGCTATACGCACCACGTTTGATTGGATGTTGATTGATACACAGAAGTTCGGACTTCCGAAAGTATCCCTTGGCAGATTCTTCCTGCATCCACGGGCAAGGGAAAATATTGTACACATTATAGGTACTGCTGTGAAATGCCTCCAGAAAATACACTGCTAAGTAGTGTTTTTGTATAATTTTAAATTGACGGTAAAATATTATTAACTTATAGTACGTCTTCGGCATAAAGACATTTATTTTCAATAAGTAGGTACCTATTTAAACTATTTTAAAACCTTGGTTTTGCTCTAAAGTGGAGTAGGAGTAAAGAGGTGTAATAGCTTTGATTAGAGCAAACTTTCGTGCATGTATCTATGTGCTTTATACTGTGAAATGAAATACCGGTTTATTTTTTTCATAAAAATGCGTCACTTCAAATTTCAAAACTTACGTTTATCATCGTTCTCGTAGTCATCAGCCGTAATGCAAGTAAATAATAAAACTACTAATAACTTGTTAAATTTATTGTTAAGCATCCCGCTTACTATAACCATTTATTGCGTACTTCGGTATTTTATTTTAATACGAGTTAATAATTGAACTAAATGACGGCCTTTAAACGGTATTTTTTTAAATGCATCCCGTTTCTTTCTAGCATGAGGCCACAATCAAAATCAGGCAAATACTGACTGACTATGTCTGATTGTGTGCAGTACAATGCTTTGCTTTTAAAATTACCTAAGCGCGTTGCTAAGCAACAAAATTGAATAACGCGCGCTTGGTCATAGACAATTTATGAATAACGTGTCATATGGAAACTGTGGGAACGAGATGACATCAAAATGGTAGCTTGATTTAAGAAGCTTGAAATATATTTATGGTATTCATGTCTAAGACGAGATAGTTTATGTACCTATTTAAATGCGTATTTATATCTTTCTTAGTCTTAACAAAAAAAAACATTTGATTACATTGTCTATGACTATTCACATGATATTACCATTCTAAAAAAAATACCATTTTAGAAGTTTTGGTCTATCCGTAGGATAATAGTGTTCTGTGTTTTGTTCACTGCTGGTTGCTGTATTGCACAGCGCTTTCTGGGGCATCACCCAAATTTACCGTTAGGTACCGTCAGTATGTTGAGTCACGTGTCGTATTTAACGTTGAAATGCTATCCAAAAATTGTTTCTATTTGCTTCATCTAATAAGAGATTTGCTTCCTTTATATTTTAGAAGAAATAAACATTTCAATTTGACATTCTGATATCAGGATGGCGAGTCATCAGGCTGTAAACACCTTCGGTGTGGAATAGCTGAAATCTATATATACTTACCAATAATTGCTTCCTTCAAAGATTTCAAACCTAGATCGTGTACCTATCACGGAAATAAAGATATCGATATGAGTAGGTGGAAGTTATCATGGAGACCTGCTAAATAAATAATCGTATTTAGCAGGTTTCGATGATAACTTCCACCTGGCAGAAGGGGAACAAACAGTTCCACCATGCATTTGTATGGTGGAACTAGTCTACAGACAAGTTATTTAACAATGTTATACATCCAAAAAGAGGAATACATACATATGTACATACGTATGAACATACTCGTAGATATAGTTAATGTTATAATAAAAAAGCTATGTATACTTAACACCTCGAACACTGAAAACCTCGGCTTAGTCGGCTTTAAATGAAAAAGCCCGTTTTTACCTCTGAATTTGGACAACAAAGCTGGGAGGATGGTATAGATAGATTGATAACACTTTATTGATCACCACATGTAACAAAAAAATATACCAAGGTATAATAACAAACAGAAATATAATTAAACAATTTTCGACAATTCAACGGGCGGCCTCATCGCTGTAAGCAATCAAGGAAAAACAAAAAACCTCAACCTTATCTGTAAGGTATACGTGCTAGGTAAGCCTAATCCACACGATGGGTTTAAAAATAATAATTAAATAATAATTTAAAGATTCTTTAATAATAAATTAAAGGTTTTGATAATTATCATATTTTTTTTTATTTTATCACATAGTACAGAGCGATTAAAACGAATTGAATAAATTGGTTAATAAATACATTATCTTATAATCTATTTCACCCTAAAATCATTATATTTAAATAATGTTGCCCTTCTATCTTGCCCATGCAGTAAGAATCTGCCAAGGGATACCTCTGGAAGAAAGGCACCAGCATCATTCTGTGTGTCAACATCCAAACTATCAAATATCCTTGCGGACATTAAATTAAGCTGAGTGAGGTTTCTTGTTCGCTTCTTCCCCTCACTTGGAAAAAAAAGTTATAGGAAACGAACGAATTCAATTATGTGCTTTATTCAATTTAAATTTGTCTTGTTCTTCTTTTGTAAATTTACTATTCTATGTAGCTTTTGCTCTATTGAATAATCACTTATTGACTTTGACTTTGATCCAACCCACCTGCCAAGCGTGATGAGATTATTTTTAGTGGACACAAGCCTATTGTCCCACTCCAGAGCCTACCATAACTTTCAAAAAGTAAAAATATGAGACAGACGTGAAAACTGCTTAAACCAGTGAAGAACGATGACAATTTTACATAATGTTAGTCATTATCGGTTCAGTTATGAACAAGCAGACAAACATTTTATTTATATGAGTGGTAGAATTTATTTTACATATATGGCAACTCCGTCATTATCGCAGCTAACTTCACGTGACGAACTCATTGCTCAATTCCGGCGAGTAGTCGTCGCTGCTTACGTCCGTCAAGCACTTTGTGCGACGTAAACGGGTGTGTTCGAAAAGTATGAAGTGAAATCGTACCCAAAAGTGTGTGAAATGTTTAAGTGTTAGTTATTAGTGTGTTAAAGAAACCAAAATGAGTGCGAACGGTTAACTGTGTTTTCTCATAATCTGTCCACAAAATACTGTAAACGAGTACACGTAACATTTTCCTAAAACGAACGGTTTCAAAATGGCTGTGTTTTGAAGGACCCTTTGTCCGCTTTCGTGTGCTTTTTTCAGCATGATAGTGGGATCATACGGTCAGCAAGTTGAGTTTATAAGGTAAGGAAAACCTCTATCTATAATTTTACGTCGAAATCCACTTCTTGTGAATGGAAAATTACCAATTCCCGCCTCTGTCGTGTGTCGCTTGATTGCTTTCTACGCAAGCGGTACGAATGAACCATCACTTTTGCTACGTGTAAGTTTCTAAAATCGTTTTTATTTTGGTTTTTGAACTGCGTAACAGCTGCAGTATGTATACAGGCGTTGAGTTATTCGAAATTGGTTTGTTTAATTATAACCTGGTGTTATTTTACTGACGTTCTAATATTGTGCGCCGTCCAAATGTAAACACATGACACCACTTATTTTTAGATTTCTATTGAGGTATTCTTATTGGAATCTTATTTTAGTCCATTCACAGAGTTAGCTAGAGATTGATTCGTTCTACAATGTTGTAAGGGTCCAGAAATAATTGTTAAAAGGGTTTGTTTTGAAATCCTAATCACCTTGTTTGTTGACACTTGAGTTTCCATTACAGTGAATATTTAGATGGAGTTTCTAGAAACCGTTCCTAATTCCACACCATCAATAATATCTCCTCATAAAACAAATCTACAACAGATATATGCAATGTTTGAAAGAACAACTAAACATTAAATATAAAAATAATTTGTCAAAGGTCACATTTAGGTTCTGCCATGTTTTCTAAACATTATTTCATTTGATAGCTTATATTTTCATAATAAATAAAAAAAAAATAATGAAGTGAACAAAGCTCCAGACAATTCAATATTTTGCTATAGCCATACTTGTAAATGTCAACTTGTAAAAAAACTTATTTCATGCATTTCATTAATACATGGACAATGTCCATATAGTAGGAATTGCATACTTGTGTAATTTTGTCATAATTTATCCTTATTTAAACAGAAAAACTAAGCACATGCTTAACCTGTACTGGCACATGGTTGTGTATATTAACCATATGAATTATATTGTTGGTATTTTGCATCATTGATTGCTACAAGTAAACATTTTTTCATGACAAAACCTCATTTAGTATTAATTGAATAAAGTAACAAGTTATTTGATCTCATTCTTGCAATAAGGATGAAATCAAGAGCTAACCTATCTAACATAAAAAAAGAACTAATAAATTTCAAAGTTTTATTGGGAACATGACTTATGCAAAATCACAAAAACCATCAAAACTGTTACAAATCTGCAGTTCATATTTGTGTTCAGGCAGAGAAGAGATCAAACTCTCAAGATATGACATGCGAGGATTGACTGATGGAGCCAAGCATTTCTTCACCTCCAACGTCTGCATTCCCTTCAGGGATGCTCATGGAATGCTGCCAATGACCCAGAGTCCTTCTCCATTATTTTAAGTAGCTAGTTTGGCTAGGGTCTGGGGACACAGCACAATACACCCCAAAACAGAATGTCCTCTGATGTACTGGTACAAAAATCTAGTTTATCTAGTAAAAAAACTGGCAGAAATCCCAGCATCTCTAATTCTTGTCTACTACAAGCATTAGAGACGCTGGGATATCTGTTGTATTTTTTTCCAGGGCACCCACCATTCACTGAGATACACTTAGCAACACCACCACTACGCTAAAGTATCCAAATATGTGTCTAAATACAATTGCATTATCCAACAACTTATAGCCCACTAAGCTGGGAGGATAGTATAGGTGTCCACTATTGAACTTGGCCTCCCTCATGGATTTCCATGAGGGGTAGTTGCCATACTCACCACGCTTGGCAGGCGGGTTGGCGAGCGCAGTACGGGATGTTGATACACGGAAAGACGCTGCTGCCCATCTTCCGGAGGTATCCCTTTGCAGGCTCTTTCTGCATTCACGGGCGTGAGAGGAGGCGTAACATTCTATTGCCGCCACCCCACGGCATTTCAATAGCAGCCTTTTCAATAGTAATTTGCCGTTCACCAATCGTGAAATGTCCCCGGCACCGTTAACGTCTACCATTGTCGGCAGCATGACAACCGAATCGCATAACGGCAAACTTACTTTAAAGTTAAACTGCCGCTACGCATTCTTTAAGAAAATGTATCTGTCATTAAGTCAGAACTTTAATGTTGGGTAAAGACCCGACACGGGAATAATGCGATGAGTCCGAAATGAAATGTGATAATCTAGACTAAGAAAGACTGACATTTAGTAACTGGATTGGAGTCGTCGATTCCTATCACAACACAACGCCTAGGCAGACCCAGAAACGCAGGCGCGTTGATTTAGCTAGACTGTGTTATAGGGGTTAAGAAGTCGCATAGGACTGAGATGAATAGAAGAAAACGAGGGAGCTCTTTACCTAGGAGCGAAAAGCCTAGGTTAATTTAAAAAATAATAGTAAAAGAACTTTTGAATTGAGATGAGAAGTTTCGTAAATTGTGTCGTAAACGAACCCAACACAATCTTAAACTCTTTAAAATATTTCAATAGCTAATATGTGGAACAGAATTACTGTTACTGCTGGGTGTATACCTCTCCTTTTCTAAACGCCACATATGATAGCTATTGCTCGCGACCTGGCAATTGTCGTCGATTCACCGCGCCATCGGACGACCACGACTTCTCTGGCCAGTCCTCGGCCACCATTCAGCCAAAGTTTTACTTCACCCACCGTCGCCTCGTCAAGCCAGTTGCCCAGCTCAATTCCATGTACAGAAGAAAAGGCACCTTCACCGGCAAAAAGTTCTACCGTCTGTTCCATTTATATATAAATGGAACAGACGGTAGAACTTTTGTGGGGGCCTTGTAAGATTAGGTAGATTTAAATTCCAAGTTTGGGGCAGCTAAGGCGTGGGACAAATACAAGAGGCGTCGGGCTAAGGCGAAGCGCAGGCGAAGAGCGGGCGCGACGCCGGTACAGCGCAGAACAGGCGCGCTAACGGTGTCGGAAAGGCGAGGCGCGGGCGGACACAGGGGATGCATTTGGGGCATTCTTGTGTTTGATTTTATCTGCGGGTGCGCCGAGGGCGAGGAAACGGCGCTCGCGCCCCGCCGTCTCAGTATGTCTCGCGTCCAACCACTTCTATACATTTTGTATGAAATATTTAAGAAGTGGCGCCGCGCCCGCGCCTCACCTCCGCCCGACGTCTCTTGTATTTGTCCCGCACCTAAAGGTTATCCATGGCAGGGCCGCCTTTGCCGGATTCCCATAATCTCAGCTCTCACGTTGTCAAGAGTAATTTTTCTACTTCTTCCGTTACGATGTTTCCTTATTTGCGTAGGTTATCTTGTTTGAAGCTCACGAGAAAGTTACATGTCGATTGTTCCATTGGTTACTGCTGGCGGTTGTTATTCTTTATGTATCTCTTGTCACGTTTCCGACATAAACCTTCCGATTTGAGCCGAGATTACCTGATATTAAACCTTATATTTATGTAGGTTGTGCGCTTATGAAAGGCATTTAAAGCGAATAAAAGATAAGGCACGTTTTTTTAATATTTTGTTTCTATAATGGCTATCATAAATGCCTCGGGCCTTGTTTACTAACATACCGTCAACATTTCTTTGTAAATAAATACATTGCGTTGCTTTCGGATTTGCAAGAATCGGTTTACATTCACGCTGGTTTCCTGTATGTAAATTACGGTCATCTGAATCCTACGGCCGAATACCGTTTCGGCTGTGGTTGACGGTGTGGTTCCCCCACGCATTTGACATAGAATTAAATTGCACTATGCTTTATTAACACCTTGTTAGTTAAGTAGAGGTACATCAAAATATAGGTACATAATATAATAATAATAATACATAATATCATCCAACACTTTTGAATTTAAAATTTGAATTAAACATTAAATTAAACTTAAATTTATTACATTATAACATTAAATTTGCTCTATTGAATAAAGACTTATTGACTAACACCTAGCTTTTGCCCGCGACTTCGTCCGCGTGGAAATCCCCTTTTTCACGCAGAGCCACTTTGATTCGAAAATATAAATCACATTTATTCCCCATCTTTTTCACGCAGAGCCACTTTGATTCGAAAATATAAATCACATTTATTCCCCATCCCGTGGGAATTTCGAAAAATACCTTCTTAGTGCACCTCTAGGATACTCAAGGTATATGTGTGCCAAATTTCAAGTCTTTAGGTCCAGTGGTTTAGGCTGTGCGTTGATATATCAGTCAGTCAGTCAGTCAGGACTTTGAATTTTATATATATAGATGATTTGTGTCAGTAACCGGTATTCATGCTGTACGATGTTGATACTCAGCACACAACGCAGTAGGGGATGTTGATACACGGAGAGACGCTGATCTTCCGGAGGTATCCCTTGGCAGATTTTTACTGCATCAATGGACAAAAGAGGAGAGGCAACATTCCACTCCACGGCAATGTGCGTCTATGTGAGCTGAATAAGTGTACATAACCGCGGGCAAAAGCTAGTCGACCATAACAAAGCATTACCTCTCAGGTCACGCACGTTAAGAACTGTATCTATATACCTATAAGTAAAAACATATACTGTGTATCGTAAAACAAGCCTCACGTGACGGTTTCGGTTTAGAAAGTAGATTGAAAGATAATGCTAGGTTTCGGATCGTCCGACATTGTTCTCTTACAATAGCTATTTATGGTTCAAATGTTCGGACATTTCTCACATCATTGTGGTCTATGTTTGGGTGATTTGCTGGGCGGTTTTGTAGACCGTGATAATGTATATACCTATGTAATTGATTCAGAGACTTCTCAACCCTGGGGTAAAACGGAAAAGTCTAGAGTGCCAGCCGTGCCTTGGACACTATGTTGAATTTTTGTATAAAAATCAGAGGCTGATTAAACTGATTACTTTAGAAAGTAAGCATAATTAAAACGTTTTTCCGACAGTTTAAAATTAATTTGCCGTTTGTTAGCTAGGGCTACCAGTAGCTGCAGGGTGATTACGTATCTCGCGACAGGTTTACGACAGGCGTAAATCTAGCTGATGATCACTAAGCACGCTGCATTGCATTGCGCCTGTCATAGAGGCATAGAATCACTGTCATAGAGCCCTGAGGCATATAGAGTTGTAATATCTCATGTGCCCGTAATTTCATTGTTTAAATTTTATTCTGCATTGCCCGTGCGCGAAACCAAAAGGACAGATGCTTGATGCTATGCCTGTTTTTTTCGTCTCAAACGTCCGCCGTATGTGTGCCAGACTGGTTATGGGCTGAATGGGCTGGAATGCACTTGTGGGGATTGTGTAGGCAGGTGGGATGACTACATTGCTTTATTTTACAAACTGTCTTAGACTGAGTAAAGGGGCCAACCGTACCTGTACCTGCTGCTATCTAAAAGTTACAAATGATGACGGACATTTCACTCATTTGGTCATAAATTAAGCTGAGTTTTTGTTATGATGATGATGATGATGTTTCCAGACCGATTTCGGCCACGGCTACTTAACTTTTGTTTGTCTTTCGCTCTGTCTTCTTCTATTCATCATTCTACATCGTTTCGTACCCGCGTAGGATCGGCAGAGGCGTTGCTTGCGCGTCCGTAAAAAATCATTAAAAATAATCAGAACATTTATTTGCAAAACGAAGCCGAAGGGTGCTCTTGGTATTCTTTTATTTGGTGGTTTTAATGGTGATGACAATTAAAATATAAAGTAAAAAGTACTGAGAAAACAGATACTTCATAATGTTGTTTCGTTTTCACTTTTAAAACGAAGAGAAGATTATTATAGATTATTTATTATGTATTTTCAAAGCTTTTTCAATAAAGTTTATAAAGAAACGTTACCTGGCGCGCAGTGCAACGCGATCGCGTGAGAGGGAAGGAGACGGTACCGCGTAAAAAAGCTCCATTCCCTGACGAAAGTTCCCCTGGGACGAACTGAACACGTTGGATACCTATTTTCAACGAATAATTAACGTGAGTAGAATACCCGTTTAACATAACAAGAAAAAAGGTTTTTGAGAAACCTAATGTACATAATATCCACGCCTTAATACAGAAGCTAAAGTTCTTCTATCACTGTAATTAGGTTGAAAGGATTATTACTTCGCAGCTCTGCTAGACTATCAGGGCTACATCAAAGGGGCAATTAGTATGGAAATTCTGACCCGCGCTGCAAAGGCCCGGCCTCTTTTATAAAAGCTAAGTTTCTTTCGGCACGCCACATTTATTGGACCTTAGTTGTGCCTAGTTACGTTTGCGAGGTAGCTGCTAGTTTTACGTAGACACGCTAACTGGTCTCTCTTGATTTATATCGGCGTTGACGTTGAGAAGCTAAAAAAATAATAGAGGGTACCTAGATGAAGCTGATACACAACATGAGCGTAAGGAAATAAGATATTTTTAAAATTCTCTAAATTTTTTAACAAAATAGCCGATCTAATGATCAAATCTAAAATGTTGCTGAATGAAAATATCGAAACCGCTGTATGTGCGCTTATACATTTGGGTATTTACGGCGATTTATCATGGATCTCATCAACTGGGTTTAAAAGCAAGCTAATATTATTAAGTGCAACGAAAACATCTAACCGCTAGTTTTAATTTGATAATCATAATTTCTGAATAAAAACGACCTTTACTTTTGCAAAATTGGATCTAATTAAAAGTGTAT
This sequence comes from Pasiphila rectangulata, assembly GCA_963082625.1. NCBI lineage: Eukaryota > Metazoa > Arthropoda > Insecta > Lepidoptera > Geometridae > Pasiphila > Pasiphila rectangulata. Next base: position 12,681,714 of record OY720253.1, read on the forward strand.
TCGAATTCATAAAAAATACAGACAACTTGAAAACCTCTTCCTTTTTTTTAAGTCGGTTAAAAATAGGAATTAATGATATTTTCCAAGTAAAGGAAGAGTTGTCCTCTTTTAGGATTATATATTATATGTGATACGTTATAGAACGCCATCATTGCGATGAAAGCTACCAAATATTACTTACATACACGAAGTACAATGATTATGCAAGAATAGGGAATGATCATGTATGAAAATCTATACGTCTGAACTATTACTCGAAAGAGAAGAATAATACACACTGAATTTCTGCAAGTACATGCGAACTTGCACGTGTGTGATGTGGCATTGTTTTTCATATTGGCTATTAATCAGTAGAACGCTGATAGCAATTAGTACAGTCTCCTTCAGACGTTATTTGCATAATCTCATTGAAATGTTCTTATCGTGAGCTAAATATACCCCCTGTAGTAAGCGTACAGTCAGATACGAAACTACGTTCTATTAAATCTTTTTATATGAAAAAAAAATTCAGTATTGAAGCTTGAAATGACAATTAATATTTGACCACCATTTGAGCTCGATATTGCTTTTTTATTTAGAAAGTAGGCTTCTAAGACCTCTTTGATTTTGGCTGTACGTAAGAAACGCCTAATTTATTATATTACTAGAATACGATAAAGTTTTAAAGCAATTTATCGACGAAGACTCGTTATTTCAGCCGGGAGCTGTAGATAATCTAATTGCGTAAGACAAAGTTTTACTAAAATGTTTTTCAGGAATATTTTCACGTAAACACTTTCAGACGTTGCTATTTCAGCTAGGCAGCTAAAAATATTTGAGTGAGCATTCTGTGAAGGTGTTTAGATAAAAGTTAATGCTTTAGAGTTTTGTGGTTACGGACCCATATATTTTTCTTCTCGAAAAATGTGCAAATTATTATTTTATTAGGGCTTGGACGATGTCGAAAATAAACTATGATAATTATCGATACTATTCAAATAATTAATTAAGTTGAATGTTTAAGAAAAGGAAATTCATCAGAAAATTCAACACGAGTTATATTGGTTGTATGATATTATCGTCTAAACGGTGCACAACCCGAATAGTTCTCATCAAAATCTGAGTCAGTCGTTGGAGCAGTCTTGCAGATTAATTATTAGGTATTCTTCGCTCATAATATTATCAAAGTGAACATCACGCTACCAATCTTCTTGTATTACTTTTTACTACATTTGTTAGCTACCTTCTTCATACCACTATTTGTGAGGTCCCCGGGGACCCACAAATTACGACGTTGCCAGACATTTCTCGTGTGATCGGTCATATGTTTCACTTTACTTACGCCAAATGAATAAGGTGTTTTTCTCATTTCATATACGAGGGGCGTTCAATGTATTCTCGGTATCGGGGTGATTAACTAATGATAAGAGCAAATTAAATACCTCGTTAGTTAAAGACACTCTTTGAGGGTATAAATATAAAATTTCATGTAATTGTCATCATTAGTATTCAAGTTATCAATACGAGAAGACAACTACAATGTCAGACGCCACAATGTTGAAGAAAATCGAGCACCGCTTAGTGATTAAATTCCTTACAAAACAAGGAAAGACTCAACGAGTTATTAATGAAGAAATGCCACCATTTATCTCTTGATAAACAGCCACCTGTTTATCAAGATTCTACTCCTTCATTATCTACTATTCAGAAGTGGTCTAGTGAATTTAAACGGGGTAGAGAGAGAGTTGAAGACGACCCCCGTGCCGGAGGGCCGGTTAGTGCTACTTCTGAAGAAAACGTCAAAATTGTCGCGAAACTTGTACTGGAAGATGCCCGTACAAGAGTGAAAACATTAGCAAAAAAGACTAAGCTATCCGTGGGTACCATTCACACTATCCTTCATGAACATCTGAATCTTTCAAAAGTCAGTGCAAGATGGGTGCCGCGAATGCTCACGCCGCTTCAGAAACAAGTGCGAGTTGAGTGCAGTAAGGAGTTTTTGGAGCTCTGTAGTGAAAATCCGAGTATAATTTTTGAACGCATTGTCACCGGTGATGAAACGTGGGTTCATAACTATGATCCTTAGAGTAAGCAAGAGTCCATACAGTGGCATAAAAAAGGAACAGACCCACCGAAGAAGTCTAAAGTCTGCCCATCCGCCGGAAAACTCCTGGCCACAGTGTTTTGGGATTTTAAGGGAATTTTACTGACCGAATACACAAAAAAGGGTCAAAGTATTACTGCCGCAGCTTACGCAAACAGCCTACGCAATTTGAAGGACGCTATAAAAGAAAAAAGACGTGGAAAATTGACCGCTGGTGTCTTGCTTCTTCACGACAACGCGCCGGTTCACACAGGGCGCGTTGCGGCTGTTGTGAGGGATTGTGGATTTGAAGAAATCACTCATCCACCCTACAGCCCTGACCTGGCCCTGACCCAGTGATTACTTTTTGTTCCCAAACCTGAAGAAGATCTTCGGGGTAAGCATTTTTCCGACGATGAAGAGTTGAAGGAGGCAATTAATGAACATTTTTCAGGCAAAGAGGAAAAATATGTTTTAGAGGGCATCTAAAAGTTATTTTTCCGATCAAATAGGTGTATTGAAGGCTATGGGAGAGTCATATTAATAAATAAATTTTATTTAGAATTTTCTGCCTATTATTTCATACCTATACCGAGAATACATTGAACGCCCCTCGTAGGCTTGCGTTTGACAACATCTTGCTTGATATTAAGCAATGATTTAGGCTTAGGTTGGGACACGCTTGCTTAGAAGGTACCTGTTTACCTATGATTTGAAGATACCTAAATTGTACCGGTTTTAATTATAGATTTTAATCTCTGTAGTTTGTTTCCTAAAACTTGAGCATTAACTAAGCTTACGCCACACTGCAAGCCACAGTAGCTATTTGGCGATGAGTTTTGCTATCCAGAAATGCACCTTACAATGTTGCTGCGTTGCAACGTCTGAGGATAATAAACAGTTTCCGATATGCTAAAGTTCAATAGCTCCCCCAAGTTTAAATTAACCACGGTATATCCTTACCGCTGCAGTGTTTGCAGGGAGTTGGCTATATTAACTTCAGTGTTGCTATCTTGTTTACTTAGTAGCTACGATGGAGAATAAGTGAGGCCTTTACATCTATTATAGATGATTTATGCAGCGTCAGCTCCCAGCATATTCAGCTAATTATCAGTGGAAAGAACAGGTCAATACGTCTGAAGCTGACTAAGCCGCGGGTTTTCTCACGATGTTTTTCTTCACCGTTGAAGCACGTGTTGAATGTGCACATATTTTTTTCGAGAAAGATTTGCCATCGGTGACTGGCGGTAATCGAACCAATGTCAGCCGCTTTGGCCGAGTTGTATACCCCGACTTTCGATCCGATTGTGAACGACATGGTAATAAACTGGTCTGAAAAAAACTTGATCAAAGAGTAAATCAATATTTACTCTTTGATCAAGTGTTTTTTGTTTGGTTGAGACACTCCCAAACTCGACTTATCGAATTATATCTCCAGAGCCTCTAAAATGTTTCTCTTCTTTACAGGTTTCTCTGCATCTAATCAAACTAACTCATGTGGATGTTTTGAATATATTTTCAGTTTTATTTTCGATGAATGTCAACTTAACTGTCCTGTATCTATTTTTTATTTATTAATATCCTTATTTGGCTGTATGTGTGATACGAATTTGTTATTAAATTATGGAAATTATTCTGAGAAGGGTGTTATTTATGTGTTTTTCCTTGCCTTCGGCAATGGCTTTTGTTATTTCACTTTCAAATGATTCGTGAGTTACACTATTCATTGTTATGTTAACGGGTTTTCTACTCACGTTAATTATTTGTTGAATATAGGTATCCAACGTGTTCAGTTCCTCCCAGGGGAACTTTCGTCAGGGAATGGAGCTTCTTTACGCGGTACCGTCTCCTTCCCTCTCACGCGCTCGCGTTGCACTGATTATAGTTATTTAGACTGGTACTATAATACATTAAGTTGTGTTTTAAAACTAAACCCGTGGTTGTTACACAAGGGATAGTTGCAAAAGATTGATCCCATTAGTTATCATTGACATATTATAGAACATATACTTAGTAATAGATTTTTGCACAATTGAGTGTGCCTACGCGCGAGTTCGTGAATGTGTTCATTTGCCTTGAAGACTGTTTTCTTAGAAATCAAAACTTCTCGGCATCATTTCCGACTTTTAAATTATTACGTGAGTGATACGCGTAAAATCAAAACTTATGTAAGTCTTGGAAATGTTTATAACTGTTGAAAAACATAGATCTGATGAGACATGGGTATAAACATTCAAAATCCTCTTTCTTCGTTCTTTGTCCTTAAGATATAAATATGTTAGGCCTTTACGTATATTGTAGATAACTTATACAGCATCTGGTATTCAGGCTGTACGCTGCAGTGTCTGCGACCCTCGATACATGGATTAGGCTTGCCCAGCACCTATGTATACCATCCTCCCAGTTTAGTCGGCTATTATGAAAGAACATGTGAATACGTCTGAAGCTAACTTAGCCGCGGGTTTCTTTACTATGTTTTCCTTTACCGTTAAAGCACCACGTGTTAAATGTGCACATTTTTCATTACAGAAAATCCATTGGTTCAGATATAAATAGCGTGTTATTTTAAAATCCAAAACTACAGACAGCAGGTAAAATGTTAAAAAAAAAACGACTGGCCTTCTATTTTTGCCTCCGTATATTTTTAACCGTTTTGCAAAACAGTACAAGGATAGCGACTTGCGCAAATGTAAAACCGAGCCTCAGACGCGTCGGTATCGGAAAGGTCTCGAATAATGTTAATGTTTCAAGGAGCACTGATGTATGCGCATATCATGCGCGGTCGCATGAGAGAGTATAATGGCCTCCAGAAAGATCTGTCTTATAATTTAAGAGATCCACTCCTGTGGGTGCAAACCTATATACTGGCAGCCCTGGAGATAAATAAATGGCATGGATGCATCCTTTGACAGCAATATTCTCCTTCACCTGGTTTTTTCTTCTATGATGTGCTTGATGAAACTCTCATGTCATTTAAAGATGGCCACTCATATTTCTTCTCTTCTCCACAACTTGTAAGAAAGTCATTTTCACGTATGAGATCTCTTCTCTAAAATTGGCTAGGGACATATCGCACCTCCAGTCGTAGACTGACTCAACCATGTTTTTTGGGAAATGAAGAAACGTGTTTCGGTCCTTGACAGTTTTTGATAAATCACACTATAACTTGACTATAAATGAAACAGAGAGCTATTACAGTTTATTTATTACGGTTTCTGATTTACTAGGCGATAGAGCGCACTTTTTTGAGTCGTTCTGTATACTTATCTTAATTCACCCAAATTTTGAATTGAGTCAGGCTACGACTGGAGGTGCGATATATCTTGATATTTTATACAGCGTCAGTAACTGTTTGTTCAGGCGGGATGTGCTAGTCCTGGGATAATAAGATATGCATTAAGCTTGCCCAGCACCTATACCATCCTCACAGAAGTCGGAGCCGGAGCGGAAACTTGTATGAAATGCGTGGGGGATATATGTAGTTATCAGGTTCATAGTCGTTAAAGACGTCTAAAAACGTGATTAAAAAACGGTAAAATGTCAGACTAGCGTGATTTTGGAGCTGTTAAATGAACACTACGTTATTTAAATTGATTTGTGCAAGTTTTTTTTGCCAAAGTCAAAAAGTGTTTTTCATTCGGAGTACCTAAAGGCTACATAGAAATGTCAATTTACAAAAGAAAAACGAAACACATTTCAATTGAATAAAGCACATACTTAATTGAATAAAAAGGAACCCTTTTAGAATCACTGTCTGTCTGTCTGTCTGTAGACGCCGGAGGTTGCGAGTTCGATTCCCGCCGCGGGACAAATGTTAATAGGTTTTCTACAAATATTTTGTCCCTGGTCTGGGTATTTTTCTTGAGAAGTCAATGAAAGGCCGGACTGAGCTTGACTTTTTTCAGCGAAACTAATCTATCCGCAACTATGCAATAACGATGCACAACAGATCGTTACATAATATACAAGTATGTATTTACAACAAAAATGTATGTAAGTATTCTATCAACTATCTGGTACCCATTACACAAGCTCTGCTTAATTTGGTGCTGTACCATATCCAGCATTATTTTTTGATTACTTATTTCAGCCTCGACATCCAAAATGGTCTCTACGAAAAAAAATTCTCAAAGCTACTATGAAAATAAAACCTAGTACTTACCAGACGATACTTCACGAAACCTTACAAACGTACCGTCTCCGATTTTATTATTATAAGCGGATTTCACGTTGGCCAGAGCTTGACTGTCGCCACTCGAAGCTTCTCGGGTTGCAATGTAAGACTAGATTGTTTTACTCCGCTCGTGTTTCTGCGTTCCCTTCCTAGCATTTGTATGTACACTGCCGGCCAAAAGTTTGAGACCACTTGTAAAAATCATTGTAACCACCAAAATATTTCAAAAGTACACATGATAAAGAGCTAATTTGAACACCTGCGTATTCTATTGTTATCAAAGAATTTCTGAGAGTCATTTTTATTGTATATTTAAGTTATCATCCTTTAAAGGTCTATTGTTTCAAAACATAAATGAGTACCGCGCGCTTACCAGGTGATAGAGTCATTGTTATATTTTTTATGGCCTGCTCATTTCTAATTATTTTGGTTTTGTTTTGCGGTAACCGTACTTCCGGATTATTTTAGCTTCATTAAACATATTTTTTACCGAGTTTTGATGGAGTAAATTTTTCATTATCTTAACTAGTCTGAGCTCGTCGTTGTTACAGTGAAGACATCTTAAAATGGGAAAAGTGCGCGAAATTAGCACTGAAACTCGTTCTGCCATAGTTGTTTTACACGGCGAAGGCAAATCTGAACGTGCGATTGCCTCTCAACTTAAGTTGTCGAAGACTTGTGTTCATAACGCAATAACCCGATACAAGGAGACTGGCAGTAATCAAGATCGTTCGCGATCGGGGAGACCGAGAGCTACCACTTCTAGCGAGGATAATTTCATCGTCGTTACCAGCAAGCGGAATAGACGCCTAACCGCACCAGAAATCCGCGCAGAAGTGAACAAATCCCGATCAGAACCTGTGTCATTGACTACAGTAAAAAGACGATTGAGAGATGCTAAGTTATTTGGTCGCGTCGCCGTTCGAAAACCACTACTAAGGCCACAAAACAAAAAGAAACGGATGCAGTGGGCCCTTACCCATCGAGACTGGACTGAAGAAGACTTTAAAGAAGTTCTTTGGACAGATGAATCCAAGTTTGAAATATTTGGTTCAAAACGACGAATTTTTGTTCGACGTACCGCCGAGGAAAAGATGATGCCAGATTGTGTGGTGCCAACAGTTAAGCATGGTGGTGGTTCCATTATGGTCTGGGGATGCTTCTCGGGCCATGGAACCGGAGATTTGGTACGAGTCGAAGGAATCATGAAAAAGGAGCATTATAAACGAATACTACAGCAAAATGCCGTTCCGTCTGGTTTAAGATTAATTGGAAATGGATTTTTTTCCAACAAGATAATGATCCTAAACATAGTTCAAAATTATGCAGGGGTTATTTAGAACATAAAGAAACAGAAAGGGTGTTAAAAAACATGGTGTGGCCCCCTCAGAGTCCGGATCTCAACCCCATTGAGCTATTGTGGGAAGAGCTGGACAGAAATGTGCGCAGTTGTTGTCCCTCCTCACAAGAAGACATGTGGAAGGCTTTACAAGAAAGCTGGAACAATATCTCACAAGATACAATTGATAAATTGATTGCTCGTATGCCGAGACTAGTGAAAAAGGTTATAAAATGCAAGGGAGGCTTTTTTGACGAAAAATCCGTTTAATGATTTTATTAAATATGAACGTCATTTTTAACGTAAATGGTTGATATTTCTTGTTTTTTTTTTCTTTTTGATGAATGTGTATTAGTAAATAAGCATTTTAATTAATATCTAAACCTCTTGATTTATATTTTGAGTTTTATTTCATTTTGCTACTTAGATGTAGGTGGTCTCAAACTTTTGGCCGGCAGTGTATATTCTGATTTACGAGTATAACGCGTTTATTAAAGTAACGCTGGACATTTCACGCAGCACCATCTAGCGGTTAGATGGTGCTGCGTGAAATGTCCAGCGTTGTAACCATGGCACAAGCTCTGCTTTGGGGCTAGATTCTAGCCCCGAAACAGAGCTTGTGCCATGGTTACCAGATGGTTGATGTAATACTTCGTATACAGTTTTTTTGTTTGTAAATACATACTTGTTACCTCCACTTAGGAGCCTGAACCTGAGACAAATATATGTATCTGCTAAATCTAGTATTCGTGCTGCAAAATCAGCTACATTCCTGCTAAATAATGGTGAGATCATCAGATTTCAAAAATCTGATGTGGCTCCTCAATCCTTACGGACATTGTTATGTTATGGGATTTTACAAACCTGTTACAATATCTTTAGATATCGTGTACCTAAAAGATATTTATATTTAAAACTTTACTAATAATTCCAACAATGAGCCAACAGGCAATATGAATGTTTTCATTTAACGCCGTAAGTAAATCTCGAAAATAATATCCAACGGTACCTATCCAAAAAACTCATTTTTCCGAATTTTCATACCCATCCGTTTACCCCGGGTAATTTTGCAAAAAGCTTCGTAAAATCGAGTTTTTATTTGCTAAGAGCCGCTATTACTGCTGAAGCATGTCTGGAGGCTGTTACAACATGTAACGCCCTGTTGTTTGAATTCAAGTAATCCTACTTAGCCGTGACGGGGGTGAGATTGACGTGAGTGCCGGCAGTAGAATGTTACCCCTCTTCTCCTACCCGTGGATGCAGTAAGAGCCTGCTAAGGACACCTCCGGAAGATGGGCAGCAGCGTCTTTCCGTATATCAACATCCCGTACTGCGCTCACCAACCCGCCTGCCAAGCGTGGTGAGTATGGCAACTACCCCTCATGGAGATCCATGATAGTTCAGTAGTGGACGTTTACGGCTGAAATGATGATGATGAATCCTACTTTGTAGAGACTTACGTGTTTACTTGAATTTTATTTGAATTGGGTGACATATTCAGAATAATGTTATAGGTTAAACTTGAACACATATTCTAAAGCGGCAATTAAGTCACCAGGAGAAATATATTTTCAAACTCAGTACCTCTGGTCTCTACACTTGCTCTACCAAAAGCTTTGCTACTAACATTTAAAATGTTGCATTAAGTAATAGTCGTAAGTTGTACTAAGGTCGGAGTTGTCGTGGATTTGCGACACGACACGGCCGCCCACGAAGCCAAACACTAAGACAGTTCATTAGGAAAATTGGGGGTAGGCCAGTCGGAAAGGAAGCTAATTACTTCACGGCCGTGTTCTTAATACATTTTGTTTGAGAAACCATTATCTTGATTAGATAACAGCGTTACGAAACGATGGGATGGCGTGCGTAAGGACTGGTAAATTAAAGGTGTCAACATGAAATAAACAATGTCGCCGGCTTCTTTATGGCTATATTCAATTATTTTAACTTTTTGAAAAAATAGAAGACTTTTTAAACATTTAAATTTGCGTCGGCTTGTGGCTTATAAAAGGATACAGAGTTCTCTGGAGTTGGATGCTTATAAGAATCTTCGATTGTCTAAGTCTAAAACATATTTGTTAACTGGATATTTATCGCATAATTTATTTACCCTTTAGTTTTCACTGCGTTATGACTGGATTGGAGACCTGTCATGGTCGCGGGAATACTTGAGTGTCTACTTACAAATTTCACACTTGTTTAACCCGGGTCTGGGTATTTTTGTATTATATATGTGTGTTTTTGCAAAATTATATAAATATTACATCAAGCATCTACCTCTAGTACCCATAACATAGAGCATGTTATGGTTCTACTTTAGGGCTAGATGATGCTGTATGAAATGCTCAGCATTATTTATTAATCTCAGCATGTTATCAAGAGAACTGGTTTGATGTTTTGCTTGTCTTCCGTAGGGAATGCATGTCATGTACCCGGAGCCGCCGGCGCAATATCGCAGCAGTCAGCCTCAGAGCACCCAGCCCGAGTACCATTCGGCGGTGTCGCCGGTGCGACAGCCAGCTAAGAAGCGACGCGTGCTGACTCCGTCAACCGTCACCTGCAAGGTAACATTGCTATTCATTATGTTACTGTAATCCTGTATCGATCAATGGTTGGCCAAAGGTCTACCCCATTCCCGCCACTTTTTTTTCCACGACTGCGCTACCGTTCGTCAGTCCCTCTTGATAGCGTCCAGCTTGTCCCGACATCGTCTGCGCAATTCCGTCTCACCGACTTAGGGCTCCACACTGTGGTTATTTTAGCCAAGAGCGTATCAGGCATGCGGAAGACATGGCACGCCCAGTCCCATTTAGGCTTTAAGCTATGACAACAGGATATTATTCATGTACCGGCTGAATCGGTAAAGACATCAATAGTTTCACCGTCAACCCAAATCGTGGGTCTTCATCAGGGTAAGTGATGGTTACGTAGCACCCTTTTACTTCCCCGTTGCGCTCCTTTCACGTCCCGTTGTTCACGAACGCTACAACTATTTTTGTTGTCGCACACATTGCAGTTAACTCCAGACTTATTGGCCTGTTTTTTCCTATGAATTTAGCTGACTTAGCTGAGATGGATAGGCAGCGTTGTTGCCGATGTGATAGACCAATTTAACTTGCACAATTCATATTGCAGAGATCACCTCACTTCTTCTTGGGATACTGTGCAACAATTAAATACTCAGTAGTTTTTTTATACTGCGAACTGTTACTTGAGATGACGATATCTTAGGGTCACATTGGAATATCATCGTACGAATCTAATACCTAAGAGGTGTGAAACGAAATAAGGACAAGGGTTGTCCAGTGTGCGCTGTACGCAAAACCATTGTTATCTTTAAGATTATCATACGCCAAGCGTGGCTGAACCCAAACGTCGTCCACTTGCAACATATTCTAGTCCCTAATACCGCAGAAAACTACAAAGCTACCTCGAACGGTTATTGAGACAGTGCAGACAGACAGACGTCGTAAATAATAACTAGTTCTGATAACAGTACCCGATCGGATCGTAGACATCGATAGTCAGACATAATACCAGGATAGTTAGGGCTCGTGAACATTCTGGAATCAAACCTAAACGTTTGATAAGAATGCTTATTTCTTCTTTCGCTATAACAATGCATTTTAACATGTTTTAAATATCAAAAACACGGGAATGTATCGCGTAATACCTTTATAGCAGCCGGGACCACGATTGCGGCACGGGTGTCGGAAATAATCAGTGGTATTTATATATAGTTAGTGTTTTTGATGTTTAAAATGTTTTAAAGGTATTCTAAGAACCTAATGAATAAACATTGATCATCCATCACGGTGCACTTTCGAGTCTGATTCCTTTGTTTTGCGGTGAAAATGTGTGAACGCATAACCGCTGACGTGACGGGAAAGCAAAGAAAGAAAGTGTTGTTTCTATGCTCTGTTGTTCATACCACTGGAAAATTCCGCGCTGTAGACGAATTTATTTTCATTAGTCTTTAATATGTAGTCAGCCGGAATACGTAGGAAATTTAGCTCTACAACTCTCCATTCCCGGTCGAAGGTCTTGAGGTAGATCCAAGACAAGATGGAGAGATGTATTGTTAAAGTATATGAGAGAGTGTCAAGCTTCGGAAGATGACGTCGAGGACTGGGCGACGTGGAGGGAAAAAGTATGGAAAGCTGACCTCACCACCGTGTGGGACGCATAGCTTGGATGAGACACTCTTTAATAGGTAGTACCTTACCTTAGTTCGACATTTATGTAACAATCCTAACCAATTTTCACTAATTACAACTGAGTTAGACTATGAGCGGTTACCCGGCTTCTGTTTTCCCCGAAAACTACCACCTGGGTCTCTTCAAGTCAAGAGTGAATAGGTGTCTTCTAGACCTTTGTGATCCATCGTCGGCTATATCGTCGCTTACCATCAGGTGAGTTTGTGGTCAAACAAAGGTCTATCTGCAATAAAAAAAATCAAAAACCCTTCGCACGCAACATAATGTAGGTGTGACATCCCTTTGATTTTATCAAATATTAGCTGACCCGGTGCCCACTTCGTTGGACGGTAATTTATAGCCTATGACACTCACAAATACTGTGGCTTTCTATTAGTAAAAGAATTTTGAAAATTGTTTCAGTAGATCCAGAGATTACCCCCTACAACTTCACAAACCCACAAATTTTACCTCTTTATAATATTAGTATAGATTTAAAGTCCCATCATTATTTGATAGAACTGACGAAGGTCAATAAGACTTCTAGAATCTTTACCTCTCCACAGACTTTTACCTAATAGTAGAATAGTTTAGTTATCTTAAATTAATCAGAGAATCTGGAGAAACTCTACGACATTAAACTTTACATTACTGGAACAATTGCTAGTTAAGTCTTAAAGTTGCTTAAAAAATATCCGTCGTCAAGTGATTGTTATAAAACTTTCCTTGAAAGGACTACAGACCACTTAAGTAACACCTCCAGAGATTGGCAGCAGCGTCATTCCGTGTCTTAGCACTGCGCTCGCCAGCTTGCCTGGCAAGCGTGACGAGTTTGGCAACAACCCCTCATGATTATACTACCAGGCACATGAGGGAGGCCTGTTTCCAGCAGTGGGGACGTCCTACGGCTGGGATGATGATACATATTTTATACAAAAATACATATTTTATTGATATGTTAAACGGGTTTTCTACTCACGTTAATTATTCGTTGAAAATAGGTATCCAACGTGTTCAGTTCCTCCCAGGGGAACTTTCGTCAGGGAATGGAGCTTTTTTACGCGGTACCGTCTCCTTCCCTTTCACGCGCTCGCGTTGCATTGAAAAAGAGTAAAAAAGCTCCATTCCCTGACGAAAGTTCCCCTGGGAGGAACTGAACACGTTGGATACCTATTTTCAACGAATAATTAACGTGAGTAGAAAACCCGTTTAAGATAACAATGAATAGAGTCATTTGAAAGTGAAATACATATTTTAATTAAAAAAACTGTCCAACATTGATACTGATCACTGACTAATCAACATCTAAGCGTTGTTTTGTAATACATTAAAATCTCTCTTAGTTAAATTAAATGAAAGGTTACTTGAACAGTACCTCGTGTGTTCATAAGTTTTGAGACGAACTTATTTAATTAATTTAAAAAGAAAGTAATTCATGCAACCTTTTTTAAACTTTTAAAATTTAAATTTCGAATGTTTTGAATCAGAAAAAATATACATTTGAATATTTGTTTCATTCTCCGTGAAAATGGCGCCAACAAAAGATTTGCGTGCGACTGTAATTTCACTGTTTCAAGCAGGAAAAAAACCAATGCAAGTTTTTAGTGAAATCCAAAGTTTGGGATGTAGTCGGAACTTTGTGTATTATACCATAAAGAGGTACAAGGAGACCGGCTCTTTAGAAGACCGTGGAAGATGTGGCCGCCCGCGGTCTATAAGGACGCCCGCCAACATCAAAGTAATCAGAGAGCGAATTCGTCGCAACCCTTGCCGGACTCAAAAGAAATTAGCTCTGCAGACCAACATTTCGCGAATATCGGTGAACAGGATACTTAAATATGATCTTAAACTAAAGGCCTACAGTCGAAGGAAAGTGCATTATTTAAACGAGCGTCTTCGTAAATTGCGACTGGAACGATGTCGGAACCTATTGAAGAGACACGATCCAAAAAATATCCTGTTTACCGATGAAAAGATCTTCACGGTGGAAGAAGAGTTTAACCGGCAGAACAATAAGGTTTACGCCAGAAGTTCAAAGAACGTCCAGCCATCTGTACGCAATGTCCAGCGCACTCATCATCCAGCAAGTGTGATGGTTTGGTGGGGTGTTTCCTGCGAGGGGGTCACTTCGCTTCATTTTTGCCAGCAAGGCGTCAAGGTGAGGGCACAAAATTACCAAAACGACATATTGGAAGCGGTGGTTAAACCATTAAATAATACGCTATTCGCTGGAAAATACTGGGTTTTCCAACAGGACTCTGCTCCCTCCCATAAAGCTAAGACTACCCAACGTTGGCTGGAGGCCAATTTGCCAGGCTTCATTCGGAGCGAAGATTGGCCCTCGTCAAGCCCTGACTTGAATCCTTTGGATTATTCTTTATGGACGGAATTGGAGCTGAGGGCATGCAGAAAGTCTCACCCAAACCTGGATTCTCTCAAGCGAGCCCTTATTAAAGAGTCGAAACGGATTCCCATTGAAAAGATTCGTGCCGCCATAGATGAATGGCGCACGCGTTTGAAGGCCTGCATTGAATGCAAAGGCGGCCATTTTGAATGATTTATTTTTAAATACAGATCTAGATGTCAGTAGTTTTAATTTTAATATCCAATAAATGAATACTCAACTTAGCTCCAAAAATATTTTAGTTTTACTGTGTCTCAAGACTTATGAACACACGAGGTATATACATCCATGAACTCGATACAAGTTTTAAAATATTACTTTGCTCTCGCTTTAACCTTCGGTGTTGATAAACAACCAGTTTGGTCGGCCATGTTGTTTTGATAGACTTATTATACAAATCTACGATTTTTATTCAAAATCGACTACAATATAAAAAGAAAACTACTAATATATAACTAATATATAAAGTGAACTAATATATAAAGCTGAAGGGTTTGTTTGCTTGAACGCGCTAATCTCAGGAACTACTGGTCCGATGTGAAAAATTATTTCAGTGTTAGATAGCCCATTTATCGAGGAAGGCTATAGACTTATAACATCACGCTACGACCTACGGGAGGTTTTTATATGGATTTAATGTGTTTTTGACATGTACTCCTCGCTCTAACTAAGTTAAAGAAACGTGTACATACGTAGACTCACTGCGTGCGTACTGATCATGAGGGGCTGTTGCCATACTCGCCACGCTTGGCAGGCGGACTGGCGAGCGCAGTACGGGTTGTTTACACACGAAGACGCTGCTGCCCATTTTCCGGAGGTATCCCTTAGCAGATTATTACTGCATCCACGGGGCAAGAGAGGTACGGGCAACATTCTGCTGCCGGCACCCTACGGCGGACCTTTATAATTAAACAAATCTATAATTTTATCTCTAACCACTCTACATGTCCATATATTCTATGTAATAAGTTAAATGATAATAAGCGAACAAAGAATCATTACTGGGGATACTTTCCTCCACTTATCACTCTTGAACAAAACATTTACACAGAGATGCCCAATTTTCTACTGTACAGTAATAAGCAAAAATCGCTGACGCGTTACAGATAAAGATATTTTTTTTTATATTGGATACCGTAGACCGTTTAGTTTACTGAACCCACGTTTTGATTTTTACTCTATGACAATATTGAATACCCTGAGATGATCTCACGGTCACTCATCACCTTAATGTGGCCTGACAGTTGGCACCTAGAGCGAGAATCGAGGCTGATCGCTGAACCCATGAATATTCAGGGCTGACAACACTATAAATTATAGAAACGCGTATTTTCATTCAAATAGCTCTTTCCATCGGAACGTGCGCTCATAATGCTTCTCTTAAATATATAACAACATTTCGCTGGCTATCAAATTGTAAATGTACAGGCTTTTCTTAAAAAAATACACTGTTTTACTGACAGTAATTTCCCTGGAGTGGCTAAGGTTAAATTTACTTTTATATTGATGATGTCAAAAATTAAGTCAGCATTCATACGCTTTATACATGCTATCTGAGGTAGCAAACACTTCTACAGTCATAACTGCATATCACGATTATGTTGCCTCTATCCTAAGATATGGTATTATATTCTGGGGCAATTCTACCGTAAAAGAAGCCATTTTCGTGGCACAAAAGAAATGCGTAAGGGCCATGTGTAACCTAAAACGTACAGATAGTTGTAGGGGGTATTTTATTCATCTTAATATTTTGACATTGCCTTCATTATATTTATGAAGTAGCTATATTTGTAAGAAGAAATATGCAATTATTTAAAAAGTTTAATAGCAAGCGAAACATTCTTAAAATCAGATGTCCACTAAATAAGACAGCAATGTACAATTAGAGTGTTTTTTGTATGGCATCCCGGATATACAACCACTTACCTGATAACATCCTAGAAATATATGACAGTAATAGTTTTGAAGCAAGATTTAAAAAATCATTTCAGCCGTAAAACGTCCACTACTGAACACAGGCCTCCCTCCATAAGGGGCAGGTGCCATACTCACCACGCTTGGCAGGCGGGTTGGCGAGCGCAGATGGGATGTTAATACACGGAATGACGCTGTTGCCCATCTTTCGGAGGTAGCTCTTAGCAGGCTCTTACTGCATGCACGGGCAAGAGAGGAGGGGCAACATTCTACTGCCGGCACCCCACGGCAGCATGCATTAAAAAAGTGCTTAACACAAAATGATTATTATACAAATTTTTATTATTATTTATGACAAATTTTCTTGACATCATGTTTTAATTACAAACCTATTTTTTTTTGCTGTTGTCTTGTTTTAGGTTTATGCTATCCACTCTGACATATAATATTAATTTAAATCGTCTTATAAATACAGGTAATCAAATTGTAGCTGATAATATTTTTTGCATGCTTATGAGCTGATCATGACTGTACTATATTATAATACTATTGACATCTTATGTAACTCATGTCTCGCAAATAAATGAATATGAATGAATACAAATTTAGTTTTCTTGTAGGCGGTTTCGTGTAGTTTATAAGGAAACAACAACGTCTACCGATATTGAAGTAATGTGTGCTCTATAAACATGGAACTGAACTAAAGCGAGGTCGGTCTCTACCTTCGAGGAAATACAAAGTTAAATTATATTAAGAACTAACAATCTGTTGACAGCTCATTCAGCTGTGTCCTGTAGATTATTGCCGAGATAAAGCTATAGATAGACACAAAAATACTTTTAGATTTCTTATCATTGACTCGGCACACTACGTTAAATGGCTCAAACACGTATGAGTAACAGACATAATCAAAATGCCTTGTCATTTTGCAAGGTAAGTCGGGACTTTAGTTAAATGTCAACCATTAGCCAACAAGCGCCTTAAATAAACTCTCAGGCTTGCTACAGAATCCAGTTCCAGTTTTTATTTGGTCAGCAACAATGCAATTCTCTCGTCACGCTAGAACGTGACGCCAATGACCTAAACAATCGACTTTTGCAACAAATTGAAAACCAATTTTACACACTTTTTGCTAGGTTTGATTTAGCTCGGAAAACCCGACGCAATAATCCTGAAAAGTGGTTTAAGAAATTCAACTTTCTCTGCAAATAACTTGACGCTTCGATTCCCCTGAGTTATCGTACCCAGACACACAGGCCCGTATAAAGGAGCAGAGGAACCCTCACAAGAACCATAACGCTGTTGTTCGCAACTTATCAGTGTTCTGCCAACGCGTAAACCGATTGGCGGATGTCAGAAACTTAAGGACTCCAATCCAAATTCGGATGAGCCGCGAAGCAAGCCGTCTCTGCCTGGCAATACTTTCAAAAGTGCCCCAGATGCTGGTTAACGGTACAAAGAACATCTCGCGACAGATGCGGCATATTGTGCAGATTGCGATTACCGAAGGGAAAAATACTCTTTAACGAGGCAGCGGGTGTTCAATGCCGTACATTCAATATTAAATCGTCGACCCGAAAGATTGCCTCTCATGGTTACGCCTTTATACGGAAGTAGAATTTCGCGTTACATTATTTGGATAATAATATCTGGGTAAGCGTTCTCTTTTAATTTAATAGACGGGCATACATGTAAGCGTTGTATGCCTTTTATTTTGTTTTGAATTTAAAAGCTAGAAGTGTGTTTTGTTTGTATTAAACTGTCTCACGGCTCTAGAAGCTAATATTCAAATGTCATCCACTGAAAAACAGTTGAAAACTGGGTTTACATAACAATTTGTTTGCGCAAGTCTGCGGCACGTGGACGCCCAGACTGAGCCTCGTGACGCCACGTGATCACGATTGGGACCAGGGGAAGGCGGGACAAAATGTCACCTTGGAAGTGGCTTCTCTCCTATAGAATATTGATCTGGTTGGGTTAGGTTAGGTTACAATTTTATTATGGGCTCGGTTGTTTTCATCGGTTTTCAATGGAACCAAAAATATACATATATGTTACTTTATTGTATTTGTCTGTGCATCAGCACTTGTTTTCTGGCAGTCATGTAGACACGTACGTGTATAAGCTTCAAGGAAACCAATGCACTTACATATTTACTCGTAACATTTTGCGTGACGCACGATTCGTATAGAAATTAGCTTTGCACTAAGGTCAGACCAATTAAAATGCAATGTTAATGCGATCTCCACGTGTTGTTTTCCACACCAAAAAACCTGTATTCGGGGTCAGTGATCGAGTGTCGCGGAACCAAAATGCGTGCTGCCTGAAAACGAGGCAACCTCCGTACCAGCGAACGACGCCTCAAGGAGTTAAATCTAGTCTCAAATATTTTTTGTATCAAACATGAACAATTTAATCAGCACATTTTCGACCGATCATCGTTACCGTTTGAATTTCGACCGTATATCGCCGCAGCTTACGTGCGAATTCGCTCGTATGGTCTTGTGACGCAATAGTGTTTGTTTACGCGGAGCAGTGGGCACTTGGTATACTTGCATTAGCGACCGGGCCGGCTTCGTCGTTGCCAACTCGCGCTTGTGCCAAATTTGGCATCACGATGCTAGCCGAGGTACTGACACCGCGTGGCGTTACTACTTTTCACCAGTAGTGGAGTGGAAACTGAGAAGCGTGTCCTCATACTTTATCCACTACAATATAAGCTACGTCGGAACTTCGGTCCCCGAATCTCGCTTTTGATTTGTCAGCCAACTTAAAATAAATTGGGTTTGTAAATCGTGGGCTTTGTTTTGTAATTACTTTGGTAAGAGGCGTTAGAAATTGAGACCTATTTATACAATATTTTAAACAAATTATTTTTAGCAGTGGAACGTTCAAAGTGAAATAACTTCGTTCCTTATTATTGTTCGTTCATTGCAGAAAAACTAAGTTTATTTGAAATATTGTCTGTTTCCGTATCGGGTGACAATTAAAGCGAAAAAACTGCGAAGGACGGTTCCCGGATGTCGCTACGAGCAGTCTATTATTTGAATCCTGTTTCCTGTTTGTTCCCCTTTAGCAGGTATTCGCAATATTTCTTAGAAGAGAATATAACTGTGATAGATAACTTTCCATCATCAAAATGTATTGTTTCTTGCTTGTTTCTAATTAAAACTAATAATCACGTTACCTATCGCCGTTTTAAGCCTAGAGTACTAATCATCGCCAGGCGATGATTAGTACTCTGGGTTTTGTAGCCGGCCGGCTACGATCACTTTTTTGCGGTTTTTTTTAATTGGAGCGGACTATAGAGTCGTGAATTTACGCGAACTAAGGATGGGGGCAGCGCGACGGGGGCAGGACGCGTGTTGACAGGAGGCTCTTCGTTTCCAAGAAAAAGACCATTCGATCGCCTCAGAGGCGATCATTAGTATTAGTACATTTACTCATTTATTATTTTTGTAAAATTTGTGAGTTTTATACGTTACAAAATGCAAATTTCAATTGATACATTTATCGAGATTAGAACGAGGACCAGATAGCGGTATTTTTTCAAATGATGGTACTGAAACGGAGGACAGCTTAAGAGTTCGCTGCTTACGTTTCCGATGACAGTGTGGCAGATCAGACTTTTCTTCCATAACAACTTGAAAGACGTAATAAAGAATATTGTTTGGAGCATATAGATCGCCAAATTGTGACAGAAAAATAGCCTGATTTAAATTTAGGCTGTAGTAAAAAATATGATGATTAGAATAGTTTTTGTTTGTTCATATTATAGTTAACACATTACTTTGTAATTTCAACATCAAAAATAATTAAAAAAGAAGACCATAGTTTAAAAAATAATATTCTTGTAATGACTGATCTACCAAATAAGCTATGTGTTGCGTAAGATTTAATTTTTTTTTTACTGAAATAGAGGTGTAATTGTTATTTTGATTTATTATTTAGAAACAGTAAAGAATTGCCTGTTATATTTATTAAAGTTTGTGAAATATAAATATAATATAAGATAAGTAGTTTTTATTCCAAAAGTAGCCTGCTAGGCGATCATTAGTAGTAAGCAGTAATAAATTTATATTAGTACTCTAGGTTTAAAGGTCTCGCTTGTTTCTCTTGAAATGTTTAAAGTAGAAAACATAGTGTGCCTTGACATTATTATCCGGCACGCTCGCGAGTTTTTGCAGTGTATTTCAATGTGGCATCGTGTTTGTGCAACGGAGATTTCGTGATGTGATGTGATGGGCGAATTGGCAGCGACGGACCATGCAGGTCACTCACCTGCCTCCGCTCCTCCCCCGTCCCTCAGTTACGTAATCCGACGTTGCCAGAGTCAGCGACATTGCCAAAGTGATACCTCCTTGTCGATTATGATCGCCTGTTAGCCGGGTACTGGAACGTTCCGAATTTAACTCGTTGAGCTTGTTTTTCAACAAACCTGTTTTTATTCTGTGTAAATCCGAAAACCTTTAAAATGTAATCGTTAAAAGCTTTTCATTTGTCGAGCCAAAACCCTCGTAGGTACTGCTCGGTTTATTTCATAGCGATTAGTCAGTGTCACAAACTTTCACCTCAGTGCACTGTAGGTATTGTATCTCCGGGTCAGAAACGTTAAACTTTCACAGTTGTTACCGATATGGCTTTTGTGCTCGTTTACTCTGTCCCATCAAATGGGGTCCATCAATTTACTTAATGCGGTTTAACAAGCTGCTGCAAAGCTTATGTTTGCGTGCAGGGCTCTTCCAAGATAGGAGCATCACGAGCGGCCTGACTCTGTTTCTATCGATGTCAATCGATACTCGCTCTAAAGTGTGCCAGCCCATTTCCCGATGCCAGCGAAAGGAGATCTTGACTCACTTGTATTATTGACGGCCAGTTTTTACTACCAGCCTTTATAGATATGGATTTGCTTATAGCAGAACTCGCTATCAAACAAGAACACTAACTAGAAAAGCAACACCTGACTCAAACACTCATTTTTCATTATTGAATAAACTTTCAGTATGTACTTTGCACACAACTGATTATTTTAATTAAAAGATCCTTGTCTACGAAAAATACCAATAAGTTTTGCGTGCACTTCTGATGATCCGATATTTTATATCTAAAAACGAAACACTGATAGACAATCTATTTTTTTTTAATTTATGAAGTGACTCAGTACTTTCCACAATACTGATTATTTTAATTAATACCTTATCTACGGAAAATACCAATACGATTTTCGCGCACTTTTGGTTATAGGATTTTTATCTAAAAACAGTACACTATTGGAATATCTCTAGATAATATACTATTATCAAGTAGATTCAATAATTTTATGAGTATCTTGATTGCATTTTCTAACAGGCTAATAGAACTTCAGTCATATTACCAGATTGCCTATTTATTACAGTACCTAAAAACTAGTTAGAAGCAACTGTGATAAAGTGAGAGGCTCTATTGATTTCACAGACTGACCTTCCATTCAAATTAAACGCACGATGTGTAAGTGAATAAATCAATAAATAATTCGTTGACATAGCAGATAAGAAAGGTTGTGTTTACATCGGGCCTCATAGTTTAGTTTATATTTAGAGAAGCAAAAACTACCAAACGTATCAAATTAAAACTTCGCCGTGTCATGTGTAATTTATTCGAGTACAACTCCCGCGAAGACGCGGGCATAATCCAGTAAAATAATAAAGAACAAAATTCTATCAAACAATTTAATGCCTTAACAGCAGGGCCATTCCTAATTTTGATTACTTTGAACTCTTATTCGTACTCGATTACTGAAGGTCGTGCCCGTCTTTTAATGCCTTTACCGAGGTCTTCACTATATGTTTATTGAGTGTAGCACTCTGCCTTCGGCATGTCTCAAGGCAGTTGAGTCCCGTTAGCACCTTTATTTGATCGGACCAGCCAGCGTTGCAGCGGGTAAGTGATCGTCCGTGCTATTCCTTTCCTTCTACTTTTCTTTTATTTTGAATAGCGAGTGCAAAGCTGTTTTCTGAATCTCGTCTAGACTGGACATGTTTAACGACATTAGTGTCCTGTGGGCTCAGGTGTTCAATGAGATACGTAAACATCCTCTTGTTGTCCTGTTTACTATGTTAGTTTATGGTCTATGTGCAACGCTAAGTTGTATATTTTTACCAAATGAAAAATATTTAATTCATAAGTAATGCTGGTAATTTTGCAGTAATCCCCACGGTAAGAAGATATGATTAATTGACTGCCTCCGTGGCTCAGTTGGTCTAATAGCCGACTGATACGCATGAGGTAGCGGGTTCGATTCCCGCCTCGGACGGGACAAATGTTTGTTAATGTTCTGCAGATATTCGTCCCGGGTCTGGATATTTTTCTATGTATAATAAGTAGGTACGTAACCTATGTATTTACAAATAAAATGTATTTAGGTATTATATCAATAACCAAGTTTCCATAGTACAAACTTTGCTTGGTTTGGGACTAGATGTTGTTGTGTTTAGTGTCCAGCATTATTTATTATCATTATTATTTATTTATTAATATCTTTTTGACAAGACTGCTAGGCTCAAGTGGGATTGGGCGGGGCATGTGAGTCGCATGCATTCGGAGAGGTGGGCCCGGCTCGTCGCACAGTGGGTGCCTGAGGACGGGCGAAGACGCCGTGGCAGGCCTGCGAGACGCTGGCGTGATGATCTGGATACATTAGAATTGATTGGTGGGTCTTGACTAGAGAACGTGATTCCTGGAAGGACTTGGGGGAGACCTTTGCCTAGCAGTGGGACAATATAGGTTGAAGAAAACTCATTTTAATTACTTCGAATATATTAGACTTATTTTGACGGAGTTTCAGTGGGTGCAAAATGCAATAAATGAAAAAAAAATATGTGGAGCATTAAGAAACTTATCCTTTTTGGTAGTTGCCTAAGAACTCCAAGTCTTGAAGAGTAAATAGAGGAAAACGAGAATTTGTTGCTCAAGTTGTTTTCAAAAGTTGTAGCGATAGGTATTTATGTTGCCCTTTCAACCGGTTGAGTAGTGATGTAGGTAGATAATTGTCGATGTCCTTTGGCTAGCTGGCAAGACAGATGGTGGGCGTATGTCTAGACTTGGACATATTCTAAAAGTTCTAACTTGACTTCTGATCTTTATTGAAAGAGTGGGAGTAAAAAGAGACATTACTTAAGCTTAGAGGTCCACTTAAGAAATAAAGTAACTGTTGTTAAATTTTTTTTGACACATGCAAAAAAAGTTATGATTTTGCCATGGCATCATGATCTGCAGCCAGACTTCACTCACTGCTGGGTGCTGCCCCCGAATTTTGTGCCACTTCTATTATGGCATATGATTGTATCCATAATAGAAGTGAAATGTATTTACTTCGTCATCATTAGCTTGGTAATCAGCGGGACATTAGTAACACCAGACACAAAATCGTAGTTCCAATCCTTCGCAAACGCTCGCCGTTAACACGTTTCATACATATGTACAATCAACGAGTACATTGTTTGTATTGTATCAAAGTGTGTCGCCGACTCTATAGAACCGTTTGTCTTACTTACATTCGTATTCCGTGTATACTGTATACTGTGCGTTATCTATTGTGTTTATGTGGACCGTAATGTCAATAACTCGGACATTTGTGTGTGCTGTAAAACTAAAAAAAAATATCAATATAACCATTGAAACTAGGTATAATGGTTATGAACACTAATGTCATATTTACGATTACGGGATATTTCTGCCGTGGGGTGCCGGCATTACAATGTTGTCCTTCCTCTCTTGCCCGTGGATCCAGCAATAATCTGCTAAAGGATACGTCCGAAAGATGGGCAGCAGCGTCTTTCCGTTTATCAACATCGTGCACTGTGCCTACCAACCCGCCTGCCAAGCAAATATTTATAAAGTGGCAAATATGGCAACAGCCCCCCTCATGATGTTGGAGATCCATGAGGGAGGTCTGTGTCCAGCCGTGGACGTGGACAGCGCAGTCCTACGGCTGTGACGAACGAACAATGTTTCCGTAATCAAACAGCGCCGAAATATCCGGAAACTCAGACATAAATCATGGTAAATATCCTAAAAATATTACATACAGAATTTTAGCAACACTTGAATCCAAATACTGTTACTTGGAATTGCCTTGTTTTTGGCGTGGACTTGTATTTTATCAAATGAAAATATGTAGTTGTTTATTCAAATTGCGTCTCGAGTTTTTACTGTTTATTTAGTCCCAACTTTATTGGTTTATTCAAATCCATTTTTGCAGTTTGAATTTTTATGATATCCTAAGCTGCTGAAGTTTTCAATAGTTCATTCACCTATATAATCTATGTAAATTAATATTGTTTATTTTCTTTTGTAAGTTTAAGTTGAAGACTGGGGGAGAGCTTTGCAAGTGGGATGAAATAGGGTATTAAAATAAATAAAGTTATGGCAGTGGTCGTTTTGTCTCATAAATAGAAGAATCTTGCTCTGAAAGTAAAAACTTTTAATCTAAGTTCACTGCAACGTCCACTTCAAACACCCACTAAGCGTAATAACATTACTTTTACCTTCGTGTTTAACGGTTATTCTTCCGTGTCTTTTAATAAATAATGGATTTTTACCAGTATTAAAATGAATAAAAATATTTTTATAACATTTCCTTAAAGAGACCGAATTTAAATATTGAGCTGTTTTGTTTGCAGTCTAGGCTATGTTTTAGTATTATTAGGATGCGAGGCTTATTTTAACACCGGATTCACAGTTTTTTTCACGTTATCGGATTCGACAGGGACGCTAAAAATTCGTATATTTGCTAATAATACGAATTTTTTGGTTAAATCAGACACTAGGTTCCTTCCTACTCGTAATGTTAAATTTTACGATTTAATTCGTGAGATAGTAGTAAATTCGGTTTATTTTTTATTATCGCTTTGAATGAAATATAAGCCGAATCACACACCAAACACTATAATAGACGAAGCAAATATTTCCAGACGAAGAACGAAGTACTACGGAAACGGAATACTTATATACTAATTACGGTGGATAGAATAATTAAATACTTTTTTTGTAAATACATACATATCATACGTAGATGACACCCAGACCCGAGACAACTATCTGCAGAAAAGCAAACATTTGTGACCACACCACACCCGGCGGGTATCGTACCCTCCTGCGTCTCAATCGGCTATAAGACCAACTGGATACGGCGGTCGACAAATAAAGACAATTTTCTAAATAAGTGAATATTCTTTGAACATTTTTGTTTCATACCTAAATAAAATAAGATGACTGATCATGTTTTTGACTGACGAAATAATAGCAAATTGTAAGCATATAATAAAAAAAAAAAAATATAAATCTGTCATCTAATTCCATTTCTATCATAAAAAGTCGTATTCCCAACCGTGCCCTCCCATCAGTATTGAACAAGCGTTTGTGACGCGACGAGGCCGACGAGTCGTCGACTGCATTGAACGAGTGCATTGCTCCCTTGAACAAACTATTCTACTATCTACAAGTTCTACGGTCTTGTTCTCATTTGTTCACTTCTAAGATAACAATGTCTAGTAACTCTAGTTTATTAGCTTGCTCGTGACAGCGGGAGTTTACTGAATTTGATGCTGTGGAGATTCATTGAGCGTTTGAATTTATAGGTTATGCGTGAGCTAACTAACGCTTGCATGTTTGGGCCCGAACACCGGGATTGTTTGCTGTTTTTCGTTTCGTTTTTGGGATTTTTGGTAGTTTCATTGAATCCTGTAAGAGCTTTAGAAGTTGAAGAAAGGTTAGAATCCAAATTGATAAATTAAAAAAAACTTTATGAAACAAGCTTTTATTTAAATGTACCCACTAAAATAATAAAATAAACATTTTCCATTAAAGTTTAATGTCAACTTAAAACGTCGTTACACAATATATGTAATAAAAAAGCCTGTCGCGAGATTTTTTTTTTCAAACAATGTAAATACGAGTACATATGTATACTCCTATAATATGGGTATCAAATGAAAGGACTTGCTGAGAATAACTCAAAAAATTAATTGGCTTCACTCTGAGTCCAACATGGCGGAACACCCAAGATGGCGGACAAGTTATTTTTAATGGACTCCTACAATATGGGTATCAAAGGAAAGGGCTTGCTGAGAATAAACTCCAGTATATTATCAGACCAAAACCATGCATCTATTGTCGTGATCGATATTTTCCAGCACGTCAGATTCCAAAGCCAGATAGCTATTATGTGGAGTAGATCTCGATCGACATGGTTTCGTTGTTATGTCATGTACTGCAGTTACTTAGTCAACTTTCTATTCTGTTACCGAAAAACTGTATTGATTGCATGTTTGAGCTTATTTTCAGAGTTACGTAGGTTTCTTGAAGATTTTATGGTACTAATTAGTAAAATCTATGATCACGCTCGTGTCTTCGTTCCTATGTTCTTGTAAAATCTATCTTACTTTTATCATAATAATGTACATTTAGATTTATTTATTTGTTTGACCCATTTACAGAAGGTACCCAAAAAAATTACGTAAGTAAAACAATGAATTAGCATCGGCCCGTGTTATCGCAATTACAGGCAGCTTGATGTGTTTATTCTTGTACATGTTGTGTAACACGTCTGAGATATCTTCATTCGAATTTAAAAACAAGAAACATTGTTAATTGTAACAAAAATACCTAAATGTAAGGACCAACCTTGGAACACTCCAACCAACTGACCAATAAAATGGTTACTATTTGGAGATAGAAATAATGGTGTCTTAGACTTTTGGTAGATATTAAAAAGGTTTAGCCAGCGTTAATTTTATTTGATCTTTTGGAGTAAATTGTGTATGTTGAAAATTTTGATTAAAAACAAGTAGGAAATGACCAAAAGTAAAACAGAGGCTGTGCTATTTACATACGAGTATTTAACCGGGTATATGTGCGAAGTTACCAAGAAGGTTGATAGATTTATTTATATCACATCTTCAAACTAAACATGGGACTGGGCGAGGGATGTGAGTCGCACGCATGCCTCCTGAAAGTTGGACTCGTATCGTCACCCAGTGGGTGCATGAGGACGGACGAAGACGCCGATGAAGGCCTTGGAGACGCTGGCGTGGCGATCTGGACACGTTCAGGGTTGATTAGTGAGACATTGCCAACGAGCGCGAATCCTGAAGGGACTTGGAGAGACCTTTGCCCAGCAGTCAGACAGTTAAGTTTAGAAAAAAATAAACTAAATATAATAACAACAAGCACTGAAAACCAAAAGACAATTGGCGGCGTTATCGCTAAAGAGCGATCTCTGCCAAGGTAGTTTAATGAGTTTCCATTTAAACTTTAATGTTCATAATTACAGTAATTTTAAAATTACAGTTCGCAAACAGGTATGCATTGAGCAAACATGACTTCGGCACGGGTTTTCCGTCCCATGCATAGTAATGCGGTTTCGATACAAATTTAAATGAAGGCCAGAATTCGTTTAAAGGATTATGCAATGTGGTACATTCCGAAACTGCCGATGCCTATGAGGTTTTCTGTATTCTGATGATGCAGCAGGCCTGGATATTTAAATGGGTCGATTGGCTAACTGTTACACTGCCTGATACAGCACGAATGCTGGAGGCACGGGAGTTGCTGACGCTCTGTAAAAATCATCTATTCCATTTATTAGTTGTAGTAGAAAAGTGTGTAGAAAAGTAAAGAAGGTCAATTTACTTACTTTCATCATCATCTCAGCCGTTAGGAATACTGTCCACGTCCATTGCTGGACATAGGCCTCCCTCATGGATCTCCAAGAACATGAGGGGTTCGTTCCCATATTTGCCACGCTTGGCAGACGGGTTAGCGAGCGCAGTACGGGATGTTGATACACGGAAAGACGCTGCTGCCCATCTTCCGGAGATATCCCTTGGCAGATTCTCACTGCATCCACGGGCAAGAAAGGAGGGGTAACATTCTACTGCCGGCACCACACGGCATTGCCTACTTTAAGGTATTTCCGTTTTAGCGGATAAAGGTGATTTTAGTTGGTGGGTTATAATGACAGAACTAAGTCGTATTTTTTGGGAAAATTAGGAATTAGGAAAGAAAACGGAATCCTTATAGGATCACTTTGTTGTCCGTCTGTCTGTCTGTCAGTCCGTCTGTCGGTCTGTCAAGACCCTTTATCTCGAGAACGTGTAGAGGTATTGAGTTGAAATTAAAACCATATACTCTAATCTACAGTCTCTTTACGCTGTTTTAAAAACAATATTCTAAGTTAACCTGAAAAAAAGATAGGCCGTTTATGCCGAAAAAACGCATGTTTGATATTTCATAGGGTACTTCCCGTAGACCTAGAACTATGAAATTTGGCAAGGTATATTCTTCTACTTTGGATACAGAGAAAATCCAAAAACTAAACATTTGCATAGGGATCATAAAAAAGATCGTCCTTAAAAAAGTACGAAATCAATCATCGAGGTTAAGCAACCCTAGGCGCGGCCATAAATTGGATGGGTGATCGAATCTTTTTATGGATTTTAAAAACTTTACTATTATTTATTATGTTCCTACATACCTACGGAACCCGCGGTGGGCGAGTACAGCTCGCTCGTGTCCGGTTTTTAAAATAAACGTTAAAAAAAAGTTATTGTATCAGCTCTCTGGTTGCATTATTTAGTTTGTGACTATTTAAAACGTACCTATTATCGTCGTCAATATCGATTAGATCACCCTATAGCAGTCGCGTTCGAGATACGACTGCGGTAAGTGATGATCGTACTTACCCGTACAGTTTGTACCTGTGCACATACGAGTAACTTACTTTGAGGTCGATGCACGCCTTCAAGGCTCACAAAATAATGACGCGCCGCCATCAACGTTTGTTTTAATATTCAAAGCTAAGCTAGGCAGTTTCACCTGAATAATGTCCCGGCTTAGTTGGTTCCATTTCCCGTCGTGTTTCTTGAGTGTGTAGTGTATGACGACCAGCTGGATGGACGGATGGTTTGCGAACGGTCGGTGGCAGACGCTGGATGTGGCAAACGATATTTTCCGGTAATGATTTTTAATTTGTAGGAAGGTGAATCATTTGTACCGATAGCGAAACATTTTTACATCTTAAATACAGTCAGTTTTTGCTTAATTACTCCACTGTTTTTAGGGTAAATAAAAATAGTAAAAATGCGTTAGGTGTGTCGTTGCGAATGCGCCTAAAATAAATGAATAATGCTGGACACTACACACACAACACCATGTCCCAAAATAAGAAAAGCTTGTAGTATGGAAACTTGATGATTGATAGAATACTTAAATCATTTATTTTGTTAATTTGTACCTACGTATTATTATCATGTATCATAATAAGATATAAATACCCATGACCAATATCCGCAGAACAATTATAAACATTTCACCCGTGGTGGGAATCGAACCCGCTACCTCCTGCGTATCAGTCGTCTGTTAGACCAACTGAGACACGGAGGCAGTCTAAATAAAAGAAACAGTATATAAACTCTTACTCAGTCCGCTTATTCCCTGTCTTTAGTATTAAAGCAACGACGCGACGCTAGACGACTCGCCTAATCCAGCTCCGAATCTACTCCGGCCATTTATAAATAAGGATCTGATTATCCCAGGGGAACGACCTTGCCGACGTGACAGTTTGTTTTATTCTGAAATGACAGCTAGATTGGACGAGGGTTTCATAGTTCTCAAGAGTTGAAATTGGATGTCAGTGGGCAGTGAATTTGTACGATCTAATAACTTGTGGAAAAGACCTTTTTGCACTTCGTGGCACTTATTTCGTGGAATTGGACAGTAATGTATTATGGACGTAGGGACATTTTCGAGTAGGCGTCAATTCTAAATCTACAAAGGATTCGTCACCGCGGAAATATTATTAGCAAAATATATTGCAACTTTGCCATCCATGTCCACTTCAAAACTTACCCTGAGTAGTGACTCCGAGCACTCGTAGTTAACGTTTTGGTGCTAAGCTGCCCGTACTTGGCCATTGTCAACAATTCATCATCATAATCATCTCAGCTGTAGGACTGCACGTCCACTGCTGGACATAGGCCTCCGTCATGGATCTCCAAGATCATGAGGGGGTTGTTGCCATACTCACCACGCTTGGGTTGGCGAGCGCTGTACGGGATGTTGATACACGGAAAGACGCTGCTGCCCATCTTCCGGAGGGTATCCCTTTGCAGATTCTTACTGCATCCACGGGCAAGAGAGGGGAGGCAACATTCTTCTGCCAGCACCCCACGGCTGTCTACTATATACTTTTTGATTATATAGAAACTTGAAAAACTTTTATGTAAAAATTATGCTATATTAAAAAAAATATTTTGCTTACCATTAAATGTAACAAATACCTTCCATAAAAACAAGTCGGTACAGTACTGAGGTGAACCATAGTGCGGATGTTTTTCTCTGATATTAACTTCCGCACAAGTCAACTCGGTACGACATCCGTTCGACACCCTAGCTAGGTGCTTGGCTAGCGTTATGCTTATAAGTTGAACCGCTCATTTATTTACTACTTAAACTTTGAAACCTTACATTTGTGGCCTTACTCTGTATTCAAAATTACCCTTATTATAGTCAATATACCGTTGATTAAGACACTGTTCACAAGCGGATGCTGTGGGCGACCCTTTGCCTACGATCTCACTACTTAAGGTTCTTACGTCATCTGTACTGAATGTTACTAGAGGTTGTGAAATCATTTGGGGAACATCCTCCTTTTATATTTTAATGTAAAAATGTGTGAATATTTTTTATCCTCGTAAGTAACATCAATTGACTTAAAACCGATTTAGATTCTATTTTGAGGCTTTCATAACTTTTTTGACTTCAAATCTGTTATTGATAAACATAATAAATTTAAATAACATTGTATGTGTACAATGTAATGTTATTTATGACCCAAGTTTATGAAGAAAATATATTTTGTTTATATTGACTGCATATTACTATTATCATAGTTATGAATATTCAGTCCCTTTCAACCCCATGCTAAGCAAAGTGCCTCCCATTTTTTTTTCATTCGCCTTCGACGCTTTGTAGGCGGGTTGGCGAGCGCAGTACTGGATGTTGATGCACGAAAAGACACCATTTGAGCCCCATTATTGGCTCATATTTATCATAATAAATAATCTAGAGAGTAATCCAATTACTAGGCCTTGACCTCGAAACGAGCGTCGCAAAATGAGTAACTATTCCAATAGGGCGTATATTTCAGTTTGCGTTGTTTCAATAAACTAATTGTTGTTATCTTCTGTTTCAGGTAAATATCTAATGTAGACTCTGGTATGGCCCAATTTCAATTCGTCTTGAACGAGTTATTTGAAGGTGTGTATTTGTTACTGTATTGGCGTGTAGGCCGAGTAGTATGCACCCCCGAGTTTCGATCCAAAGGTTGTGGGTTCGATACCGGTCGTGCACCAATGGATTTTTTTTTCTTGAAACATTTATGTGCACCTTTCGGGGCTTAGTCAGCTTCAGACATATTGAAAAGCTCTCCTTTGAATATATCATCTAACAATATTCCAGACACTGCAACGTCCCGTACAGCATGAATACCAGTTGCTGATAAGTAATCTAATAATAGATGCAAAAGGCTAATTTACTTATATTGCTTATTAAAAATTACCGTTATGTTTATATGGCCTGGATATCGAATGCATTTACAGCGCGATTTTGATATCCTGCCTGATCCCAACGAACATTCTGACCCAGGTAATTAATGCAATCTCAACTGAAATAACTTCTTTACAATAATGAATTGCTAAATTACTTGAACATAACTCACCTTCCTGCACATTTATTTTGTTGTAACCGACAAGTAATTTAATAGGCCGGTCAGCATAGATTTCGTTTGCAATGATTCGCATAAAGCTGAAATTTGTGCAGTTTCATGCGAATAATAGTGGTTGATTTTTTTAGTTCGGAAATATCCGAACTAAAAAAGTCAACCCAAAGGCAGTGACAGGCATGATTCAACTATAGATTGAACATCAATCAAATAAATAATCCAGTAAGTAAATAATGCTGGACATATCACGCAGCCTAGCACCATTTAGCCCCAAAATAACCAGTGCTTGCGTTAAGGACTATTAGAAGATTGATAGAAGATATTTAAGTTCTTTTATTTAGTTTTTTTGTCGAACATGCTATTTCCTGGGTATCGTCGGTCGGCTGTTAGACCAACTGAGCCACGGAGGCTGCCAGAGTCAATAAGTGTTTGTTCATTAGAATAAAAAACTTAGAATAATCAATTTACAAAAGAAAAGGAAAAAACGTTTAAGTTTTATAAATCACATTCTCCAAGTGAGGGAAAAAAGCCAATAAGAAACCTCACTCTTTTACTCAAACACTCTTTTACTTTTGATCATTAGTCCAAAAAGCAAGCTTAAAGCGGACATGGTTCTACTTAAGGAGACCGCATCAATCAAACGTCAGTGGATTCTACATTGCAAATTGCCGGACACCACACAACTTTCTTGACGAATATCATAACTCTCCCATCGTCGGGTAACAGAGCCATGATACGTTTTCCGGAGCTTTCAACTTAATTGAATTTCCGTCTAGAGTTCGACATTTAATTATTTATTGTACTAATAAAAGCGCCTGAGGTCGCCGCGCCGCCAGCCGTGTTCCATTTGGAAAGTTTGGTTTCTACGCAAAATAAGCTATGGCCTTAAAACAAGCGACATTCTATTTAAGACGGGTACACATACACGGGCGCCTAGAAGTGCTGGCAATAGAATTTTGCCTCTCCTCTCTTGCCCGTGGACGTACGAATCTGCCAAGGGATACATCCGGAAAATGGGCAGCAGCATCTTTCCGTGTATTAAGATTCCGTACTGCACTCGCCAACCCGCCTGCCAAGGGTGGTGAGCAGTATGGCAACAACCCCCTCTTGGTTACTTGGAGATCCTAAGAGAGGACTAAGTCCAGCAGTGGACGTGGTCAGCAGTCCTACGACTGAGATGATGACTCATTAGCGAGCTGTAACCGTAACTAGCGTAATACAGTAAAGAGGTTCTAGTGTGTACGCGTGTTATAACTTAGATTAATGACGTCGCCCGAACTTCTACGAACGCCTTCATCGAGTGTACCCATTTTGCAAGCTGTAACTGTAACCATACAGATACAGTGACAAGGTTCTGGTGTGAACGAGATGTCCACATCACTGTGGTGACCGTACCAGAGCGTTGCGATACTGAGAGCGCCCTTTGGTTCGCGGCAAAAACTCACAATCGTCGGCTCGCTGTGTGTCGCTCGTGTAGCCCTCGTAGCAGGCTCGCGAACCACGTACACATTGTTTGTGCAACTTTACAGAAATTAGTACTTTGTTATCGTCGGCTTCTTTCATCCCACTGCTGTACTAAGCCTTCCAATTCCCTCTTTAGAATCTATCGTATGTCATGGGAGCTCTGGGCAACGGTGGCTTAGGGGCGCCTGACCAGGCGAGAAATGTTGATGGCAGGAGGAACTGGACAATTAACTGGTCAGCTAGTAAGAAGCGTTTAAGGAAATTAAAGCTATTCATGTCCATCTAAAATATATTTTGTTAAACTCCTATTAGCTCCCCCTTTCGGTCATTACCGTTACTATCCATCTAATATACAGGGTGAATTTTTGAGACGGGACAGTAAGGGCAGGTACCTTAACCGTTATAGTTACAGGAAAACGTTGTTAGAAGACCATCCATAAATTTTTAAGATATTTTGAACTGCATTTACAGATTTTGGAAAAAATGTACAGTCAGCAAGAAAATGGTCATTATACACAAAAACTTTTTTTGATGCCAATCGATCCTCTTGCTTATTAGGATCAATAGTCTCTACTGGACCGACTGAGGTTTGAGTACTAGAAATGTCAGAAATTGAGAAAAACTTTTCCCATACATTTCGGTAAATGAGTCAAACTTCTAAATTAGCCAAATTTTTTGTTATGGGTAAATCCGCTATAATCTGCTATTAAGAAGACGGGCTGAAGAAAGTAGGTACTTAAGTATAAAAAAGTTTTAAATTTCAAACTTGGAATTCGATTCGAATTCTTGGGTTATTTCTGATCATTCTTATGTTTGTGCTGAGAAAATTCTAGATTAGACTTCTTATTAAAAAATGTCAATGATTATAGCGGATCTACCCATAACAAAAAATTTGGCTAATTTAGAAGTTTGACTCTTTTACCGAAATGTATGGGAAAAGTTTTTCTCAATTTCTGACATTTCTAGTACTCAAACCTCAGTCGGTCCAGTAGAGACTTTTGATCCTAATAAGCAAGAGGATCGATTGGCATCAAAAAAAGTTTTTGTGTAAAATGACCATTTTCTTGCTGACTGTACATTTTTTCTAAAATCTGTAAATGCAGTTCAGAATATCTTAAAAATTTATGGATGGTCTTCTAACAACGTTTTCCTGTAACTATAACGGTTAAGGTACCTGCCCTTACTGTCCCGTCTCAAAAATTCACCTTGTATAACACTCGTACGTAGAACAATAATTGCTTACTTTTTAAAATGACTGGCAATATTATAGTGCTGTTCTTTGTTAGGCGTGGGAGCGGTTGGTTTCGCTGTTCTGCTCGTATACTATTTGTTGTAGAGCTATAGCCTAAAGCCTTTCTCGATAAATAAGCTATCAAACACTAAAAAAAAATCGAATTGAGCCAGTAGTAGTTCCTGAGATTAGCCTTATGAAGACTTATTTTTAGGTGACCAGTTTGAGGTAACAATAACTCCGGTCCCTGTGACCTAGGGTCACCAAACTCAATCACCTTCTCTCATTAAGACGGTGCTAACGAAAAAGGTTACAATGTAAATCGGTCAACGCGTTCGGTTGTAATCGTCAAATACACAGTCAGACAGCGCTATGCATATTAGGGGGCTTCGCCCCCTAAAATTGATGTTGGTCATAAGGAATAATTTCTTTGCATCAAAATTCTTGGCCAGCGCGTTCGTTTAGGATTATTGTATGTAAGTATTGTTTAGCCCTTTACTAGTTGGTGGTATGCTAATATATGAAAGTATTGTCTAGCAAATGTAGCTCGAATGCGGTCGTCGACATTTAATCAGTGGCACAGCCACACAAAAAATTTGAGACACGCTTTTCGTTATTAAACTCTCATTGTTTTATTTATTCTATCATCTTCATCATTTCAGCCGTAAAACTGCTGAATGATCCTCTACTGAATACAAGCCTCCTTCATGGGTCTCCATGAGGGGTAGTTGCCATACTCACCACGCTTGACAGGCAGGCTAGCGCAGTACTGGATGTTGATACACGGAAAGATGCTGATGCCCATCTTCAGGAGGTATCCCTTAGAAGGTCTATGCAGTAAGAGCCTTCTAAGTGATCCACGGGCATGAGAGGAGGGATAACATTCTTCTGCCGGCACCCCACGGCATGCAATTATGATATCTACTATTTAATATCACGCCCGAAACATTTCAATCCCATATTTTTTCCCAACATAATAAATCCACACGACGCACCGCAAACTCCAAAACAATTTCTTGAAAACAAAATTTTCCATTTCAACGGCGCTGAGCGAGAAACCGCCTAACAACGTGTTTCTCGATGGAAATAGCTCCGACGCCAACCTGAGGTTGTGTAGGACGCGGTAGGACGAGTGGGAGGGGAGAAAGGGAGGTGGGCGACGTCAAACCCCCTTTAAACCACCCCGTACCCCTAAAAATAGAAGCCTCGTCCCGGGCTGCTCAATGGAGGCTAGATGGAAGAACCCAACCTCTCTGACTGTACATCTTCTACCTATTTATTGCTACGTTTATAGCTCGCGTAACAAAGGAATCGAGTCTGATGATACGAGAGTATTACCAAAGTTTTTACATATGATGTAATTTAAGATACCTAACATACTCGTAAATGCTGAATTTTATATTTTGTTTTTCTTGCTGAATACCGCTGCGATCAGATGAGATACCCTCGTTTTTATTGTTTCTGAATAGAAGCAATGTGCTTGTTTTTATCGTCTCGTCTGATAATCCATCTTAGCCGTACAGCCCACTGCTATTTACGTCCTCTGCTGGACATAGACCTTCCTCATGGATCTCTAAGATCACGAAAAGAGGCTGCTGCCCATCATCCGGAGGTATCCCTCGGCAGATTCTTACTGCTGCATCCACGGGCAGAAGAGGCGAGGCAACATTCTTCTACCGGCACCCCACGGCACTGACAATAATACGTCATGAAAATTGTTCACAGGTTCCACCATTTCGTCAACGACTATATTTATTAGTACATACAATACAGTATTTTTAAATTTTAGCAACTAACTGCATAACTCTTTCTTTTATATGTTTTAAAAGTCTAACTGGGTATAGAAAAAAATCGAATCCGATCATCATCATCATTTCAGCCCGTTTGCACCCACTGTTGGTTAAGCCTCCTCTTTAATGCGCTATTGTTTACGTCACTATAAAACTCAATACGATACCTTAAAGCAATTTAGTCTACGAACAAAAGCTTTTTAAGAATAAAATAACAAAATAGTATAACGTTAGTACATAATTATGTTGTTATATCATGAACTAGCTGACCCGGCGAACTTCGTGTCGCACCTATAACTACAACCAAGTGGTGGTTAAAATAACAACTTACCCTACAAATACCCTTTTGCACTACAAATACACTTCTGATTTAATTTACGCAGCGAAAAGTAGCCTATGTCCGTCTCCATGGTCTAATCTACTCCTATACTAAAATTCACCCAAATCGGTTCAGCGGTT
Source organism: Pasiphila rectangulata (assembly GCA_963082625.1). Taxonomy (NCBI): domain Eukaryota; kingdom Metazoa; phylum Arthropoda; class Insecta; order Lepidoptera; family Geometridae; genus Pasiphila; species Pasiphila rectangulata. The sequence continues at coordinate 12,718,507 of OY720253.1, forward strand.
TTGACGTGAAAAGGAAACATACATACATTCTTACTTTCACTTTTATTTATTATTAGTAGGATATTATTATGGAAGTAACTAACAGATTCATGCAAGCTTCGGCATAGACATTGGGTGACATTAGCATATTTTCGTAGATGCGGGTTAGCTAGCGACCCTCTCTGCGCTCCTCGCGGAACAATAAAAAAAAATATTTTTTCGAATTGGCTTTTAATGTTGTTGACCGCAGATGGCCATGACAACGTTACCGGACTATGGCGAGCGCAGAGGGTGCCCAGCCGCAAAAGTTAGGTTGGGGCAACAAGCTCAAGGGCATCACTTAGGTTCGAACTACGGCTTGGACTGTTGCCAGATTTTTATAGGTAATTATGGTTAACGTCCAGGTGCAAAACTGCACCTTAAGACGGAAGAATGTATTCTTCGGCCCCGCCGGCGGGACCGGTTATTATAGGTGTGCCTAGCAGCTAATGTGAGACGGGTTGACGTCACCTCCGGGTTAGCGGCGGTGAGCTCGTCAACGGGCAAGCCGAGAACGTGTCTCGGTCGACGGAGGAAAGGACGATGAAAAACGTCTGGACAACTACCCTTTATATTACTCGCTAAAAACTCCACGACAATTTAATGTGGAATGGTAATGAAAACTTGTTTTTCGAATTGCTAGGGATTGGTATAGCAAGTGAAAAATCTAATCTCTGACTATTTGGCTGCCTGAGTAATTACACAATTTCAAAGTTATTATGACAATTGTTTTTATTCTTGTAACTGGCATTGCCTATATTACCCGACTTAGGTGTGAAACAATAAATAGTTTATATACCTACCTAATAAAATAATAATCGTTAGACCAATTGCTGCGCCCTTACAGGTGGGTTGGGTACATGTACTAACCTCTAAACTAATTACCACCTAAGCTAAAACTATGTAATAATGTATATGTATGCAATAAATAAATCTGAATCTGAAAGAAAGGAAGTTGGTATTGCACTGTTCATATTTTACAGCTTAGAATAAAATAAACATATTTATCATTTACACTGTTCGACCGACCACTCTATATCATTGCAGCTCCAAGAACAAACATAATTTATGTAGAAGCACGTGACGGGTAGTCTACAATATTTAACGTGAAACGGAAATATACGGCAGACAGAGCTGTGATAAATCACAGAATCTACATGTCATGCTCCAAAGATAGGTCTCCGTTCACCTGTGCTCATCTTTCAAACCTTCTAACAGATATTTTGCCTGCACTTTTCCAGATATTACATTTGTATCGAGTCTTTCTGCATAATGTAGTTTTTATTTGCAAGATAAACCTTTATTTTCTTAAAAACAAAACTTTCTAGCTTCGAAAGAAGCTGCTCTCAAGTGTCTTAAATTTTGTCCCATCTATGTTATGTGAATGTTTAAATGTAGAATTAGACATATTTAAAACTCACGAGTATTTTAAAAGTGATATATTTAAAACTGTTTTATTTAATAGATCTCAGCTAAGGATTCTGTCTAATCTTATCCTGCCTAGGCAAGTTTGTGCCTAGAAACTATGAATTCAACATATGTTTTATGGTAATATTTATGAATTATTGGCAGAACTGCGTGCCATATGTAGCCATACTTTGTAACGTACTACTTGGCGTCAATTTAGGACGGCCGATCATGCGCCTTGTTTCTCAAATTTTGTGATTTGTTGACACGTTACCTTTTTGCGTCGGAATATATTACATTTCTGATTCCAAAGATGAGTTGAAAGTAGTAGTGGAAACTGCTATCAAATCTTGACGTGCTATAGATATTAGATGCTGACAAACATTGCAAAACGTTAATATAAAAGAATATAGACACCTGTCATAACATTATAGTCACGCTTGATTCTGTTCATTATGCACCAAAAGCAATTATTTATATCTGTCCTGTCAGTTTATCTCTCTTCTATGTTGTGGTATTTTCCAATCAACGATTTGGCGAATCAACGGATTCCCTGTAGGGAATCCGTTGATTCGCTTCTGACTTGTAAAGCCTGTATTACATTACACGGTATTCAGGGACCCTTACCCTAACTAAGAGTGGTGTAATAAGAGTTAGAGCGTAAGGGACCCTAACTAGCGCGACCGCGGCAAGCCTTGCTCCCATAATCGCCCTAACTACCGGGCCCTGAATACCGTGTAGTGTAATACAGCTTTAAGTCAGAGGTGCAGTATACTGCTGCAACAAAGAAAGACCACGATATGGTGCACTGACATTTCGGATCTAAAAACTATAACCAACTCAATCATAATCGTAAGACATTGAGGTAAAGGTGAAACCTGACTGTGTGGCCTCGTTTAGATACATTGGGAAATACTTCGTGCTTCCGTTTACAATGTACGCTCACTTGCCCGCGTTGGAGGGCAACGGTCAATCCGAATCGGATACTGCACACATTTCTCAAGATTAAGAAACTGGTAGGGCGATTCTGTAATATCCAGTCGAATGACATGAATAACACAATTAGGCCTAAATAATCACACAGTACGCGCAAACGAGAATCCGGTTTAACTATCTGTCATGTGCTTGCGTCAATGTTTGGTGGATAGCTGGATGGCGTATAGTGGTATAGTTCAACAATTAGCAAAACATTGAACACTCTGTCTCAGGTGTGATAGCAGCTTCTGTATTTTTATGACTACAACTTTTTTATTCCGAAAGAAATGTCTATTCGATTTTATGTCAGTTACTACTACAATAATGAACCCCCTACTAAATGGTCCCACTTTTATCCCCGCCTTGGTTTCACCTCACCAGAGACATTCATTACGCAATTATTCACACATTATCAACATACCAAAAAATACATTTATAAAGTCTAATTTGAATGTTTGATGACATTGTGACTAGTATTTGGCATTCCATGTTCCACGTTGTGTTGATGTTTCCACAAAAACACTATCATTATGTTCGTCGGACGTGTTATTGTTAAAAAAAAACCTTGAACTCAGTCTGCGACATTCATAAAAGGGGGAATATGACAACTATAACAATGTTTATTATTTGAAAATGAACAGTACTTGGTGTATCTTGTTTATAGAAATTACAATTACAATTAGCCATAAGTGTCCCACTGCTGGGCAAAGGCCTCCCCTCCAACTCTCCATGCATCCCGATCCGCCGTCAATTCGACCCATGCGCTGTTATGCCGGTCTAACTCGTCAGAATTATTATAGAAAATAATGTTTTTTTTATAAGATTTAATGACGAGACATGCCAATGCCTATGGCCCACCTGATGTAAAGCAGTAACCTCTACATATTACAACTGCAATACCGCGGTCATCACGGTCACACAGCATGTGACTGTGACCATCGCTGCACTGCATTGCGCCCGATACCCTGAGACAGAGTTGTAAGGTCTCATGTGCCCGTAATTTTCCTTTGCCCTTCAAACCGGAACACAGCAATGCAGACATTACTGCTTGGCGGCAGAAATAGGTACGGGAAGTGAAGTCCCCGGATGAACTCTTCACAAAAAGTTCTACTACTGTTTATTTATTGAATTTTGTTGCTCATTCGTATTGTTTTTTGAAACCCCAACCCATTTGACGAGCCCTGTGGCGCAGCGGGCGAAGGTCCGCCTGCGACGCAAGGGGTTGCGGGTTCGATTCCCGCCTCGAGACAAATGTCTGTACGATCTGCAGATATTTGTTCAGGGTGTTCTGGGTGTTTTTCTATATATAATAAAAATATCTATCTATGTAGTATAATGTATTAAGTATATCAGTCATCTAGTACCCATAACACAAGCTCTGCTTAGCTTGGGGCTAGATGATGCTGTGTGATTTGTCGAGCATTATTTATTTATTTTATTTATTGAATTGTGTTGCTCATTCGTATTGTCTTTTTGAAACCCCAACCCATTAAATACGTCATATAACTAAACCAGCTGTAACTCAGCTTTGTCAACTTCCTACTGCGTATCAATCGACTTTTAGTCCAACTGAGCCTCGGAGGCAGTCGAATGTTCTACCCTTTTCTCAGCAGATACATTTTCCTAAATTTTCCGCAGTCCCTTCAATTATTCTGTTTGCGAGTACTCTCTTGGTTAATACAAACCGTTTTATCTGGTTATCTGTAACGATACGGCTGAATATGTAATATGCTCTCCGATAACATTATCTTACGTGAGTGTTATGGGCATACGTAAGCCAATATACTATAGGATAAAGGCAATTTATATTTGTTGGAGAACCTTGACAGCGCCATCTCTTGTCCAATAGCGGAACTTATGTAGATTTTTTACACTTTCGATGATTTCTAAAAAACTATGCAAATTAGAGGGTTCGTTATAATTTTCCTGTAATCTTTAAATACACTCCTATTAGCAATAAAAGTTTCAGGGTTTTTCTTTGCAAACTGTAATAATAATATGAAATTAATTCGGAGATAAGGGGGTGGAACGCTATGTTTTTCAACGTTTTTGTAAATAACTCAAAAACGGCTTAAAGGAAAACTAAAAACTGTTTATTAATGTGCAAATTAATACCTTTCATAGGATACCCCACATGACCTAGTAACTTCAAAAATTTTGAAAACCCCCCTTCTACCCCCTCTGTATAAATAACTACAAATTAGAGAGTTCGCTATAATTTTCCTATTAACTTAACATACACTTCTATTAGCTATAAAAGTTTCACGGGTTTATATCTGCAAAATTCGGAGATAAAGGGGGGAACGGTCGTTTTTTTAACATTTTTGTGAATAACTTAAAAACTATAGGAAAAATAAAAACTGTTTATTAATGTGCAAATGAATAGATTTCATTATGATACCCCACATCACCTAGTAACTTTACAAAAAATTTGAGATATCCGCCCCCCTGCAATCAATATAAGAATATTTTTCCAACATTTTCATTAATATGCTATATTAAAAAAAAAGTGTTATCCTTAATCATTTCAAATTTCAAGTCGATAGCATCAGTAGTTCTCGAGATATCCATTTGTGACAGACAGAGTGATACCATACCTACCTTTACCATTTTGGTCCGGAACCCTAATGAATACTGTTAAATAAATGTTATTTTTATAAAACAATCACTAAGTCGCAAGCTGTTCTTACTGTGGGAGTTGAGACCTTAAACACTGTGTGAAAGTCCAACCTAACTACTTCTTCACCTCTATACTTAACAAGGTACGAGGGTACCAGAAAAGGGGGCGAAGGCCTAAAAAGGTCACCAAAGGTCAAAAATGGCATTTTTGGATGTTTGTATGTTTTCGGCCATGACTTATTTTTTTGGTGACCTTTAGAGGTCACAATAACTCCGGTCCCTATGACCCTAGGGTCACCAAAATCAATCTATCCTTCTTATATTATATTAAGGCGGTGCTAACAAAAATTAGAAAAGGTTTTATGTAAATCGGTCAACGCGTTCGGTTGTAATCGTCTCATACACAGAGAGACAGACTGCGCTATGCATATTATTAAAAATTATTTCAAATATAATATTATTGTTATGTTATTATTTATTAAGTATACTTTATTTATTTGTTCTTCTATACTAATCTTCCCAATCTTCAAATATAATTCTGGAGCTCAATCGATCAACATCTCGAGGCTGTTTCCAAAAGCGTCCTGCCCCTTCCTGATAAATAATGGAAGGCGCGAGTTCGCCAATTGTTTATTAGGCACGTGTAAATTTCTATGGCTCTTACTGGCTCATTGAGTGTATCGACGCAGTGGGAGGGTACCCCGCGAGGGGCGGGGAGCTCGGTAACCTTGGCCGTGACTCCGGGTTCACCCCGGGAGAACTACGCAGAACCTTGTCACCTCTATGATAACCTAATCTTAGCTTCAGGTACCTACGTGAATTTTAAATTTATTTTATTTTGAAAAAAGTTGTTCTTACTGAGCAAAACGTAGTTTCTAAATTATGGATTTAGACGGAGTGTGTTTGTATTAGTGTTTGCGTATCATATTTTATACTACTAATATTAGCTGAAGAGTTTGTTTGATTGGATTGGCTTTGTTTGAACGCGCTAATCTCAGGAACTACTGGTCAGATTTGTAAAATTCTTTCAGTGTTAGATATCCCATTTATCGAGGAAGGCTAGGCTATATATCATCCATCACGCTAAGACTAATAGGAGCAGAGTACCAATGAAGAATGTTTTAACATCGGGGTTATTTTTTTCCTTTTGAGAGCTTCCGCTGCGTGCGCTGCGTAAACGGTTAAAGTTTCGCAAAAATCATGTATGACAGAATTGTTCGCTGACTTTTTTTTAGATCTTTTAAGGGGGTTAAAAGATCTAAAAAAAGTCAGCGACAGCATATATTATCTATCTCTTAAGGTTGGCTCACTATAACCTTTTTGTGCTAACCAAATTTGTTCTAAAATAATGCATTAGGTATTTGCGAAGGTGTTTTTATAAACATGATATTAATTTTTATCCAAATAAATACGTTATTCTTTACAAGTATTTAATTTAATATGTTGCCATAACGATCTGGTTCTGGTGAAAATCAATATCTACTTCTGCCGGAAGATAACAAAACTAGAAATATAGTGTACGCAGAAGTACTATAAAATAAAATAGTTTTGAGTTTTTAGAATAACCTACAATCTACATGATTTATAAGATTATAAGACCCAGTACTTTTACCTAACGTTTTAAAGTTCCACTCTTACTGATAAAAGCTTGAAGTAGGTACCTAAAATAAGGCTTATCGTAGGTATTATTTAAAAATATTTTCACCTTCTACGTAAACGAAGACGCGGGTTAGAGTTAGCGTTAGCCCAAAGTAACTATTCCACGCGGACGAACTTGCGAGCAGAAGCTAGTAAGAAATAATTTTGGTAGTATCATGAAACGAAAACCCGAGTTTAAATACATTTATGTGTATTTCAACTACATATTTTCAACGTTGGAGAATTAATAAAGAGATTTTAATGTTGAATTTTGGAATCGAGCCGGGTTGCCGAGTTTTGTATAATATAATTTGATTGAGCAGATCTGCTGCGCAATATAGAGATCTCGCAAATAGCCCGCATTTTCTCGACTTGAGGGTGAATTTATTTCAATAAAACATGCCTTATTTTATTGTTTCTCGGATGACGGATCACCGTTTAGGCATCGCTCGCGCGTTATACTGAATCCAGATTTAAAGTTGAACTGCTGGAATATTTCAGCGATAGACCACCCGATGTATGATTCAGTAGAGTCCAAGTATTTCTCCACTTTAGCAGTATAGTTTCCGTGTTTTGTGGATCGATTTGATTGCTAGGCGAAAGGCGATGACCCTTCTGTGTTGAATTTTAGAAAGCTTTTCAAGAATTTGTGTCGTTTTGTAAATATCCTGAGCTTAACTTTCTCGTTTCGGAAGATGGACGGCTGGATATTGCAGGATGTTAGTGACAAACAGGAACAACAGATAACAATGAGAAGAAGTTCTCAATAAATTATTAGGTACAAAATTACGTCACTGCTACCGGAGATTTTTTATGACCCTGTACTGTCCCACTGCAGGGCAGAGGCCTCTACTACTGGGGAATTTAAAATAAAACCTCATAAAAATGGTAATGTAGATAACATGGAATAATACAGAAACCACTTTTATTCGGTCACATGTAGGTACATCCCATTTGAAACCGTGGGCAGAAGTTACAAACCATAAAAATAACAAGATCGTGAAGAAATCTGAGGATCTCCACATTAGTCACGAGATTTTTCCTTGTTCAATTGTACATGTATTCTCACGAAGGAGAAACCAACTGAAACTTTCCCACTTTACAATGCATAACTAACTAATCAACATGTTATGCCGACGTCACAGCACGCGAGGTGTCCAAAACGAAAATAGCTGAAGCCGGTATCTTTGTTGGAGGCCGTCGAGAGTAATATGTATACTAATAATAGTTTGCGTATTCGTATCACTCCACGCTTGTGTGCGTAAAAGTAGACTTTCTATCTGGTGGTCTGTTTTTTTTTAGGTTAGATTGCAAATTACAAACTAATTTTATGAACAGGTCTAAATTTAGGTGGTATGGCTGCAAAACGGCTTAACTATTGTTGGAAAATATAAGAAGCAGATTCTGTTGTGGACATTTGGGTTCGGATTTTGTAAAATAAACTCATTGTACACAGCTGTTTTAAACCTAGAAAAATGCTTGCAATACTCGCAACTATGAGAATACCTTTCGTAAATAAATGTATGGGAAGTTAAAGTTCTCGTTGGCAGTGCAATTGCAACATATTAATGTTTCATATAACACAAATTGAATGTTGCTCCTAGGAAAATTACCCTCCGTAACACCTTTCTTTTGCAAATCTTAAGTTTCATCAACAGTTATGTATCAGCTCAACGATTAAAGTTGTTAACTTTGATTACAGCAACGGATTCCCGCCAGTGTGCTAGATGCCTTCCTGCATTGTCTTCAATAACTGTAAAGCGCTAAGCAGAAGGTGTCGTATTACAAGCATGATGGATGACATGACTCGGATGCCTAGTTATTTGAACCGTAATTAGAAACAACTGACACGAAGAAGCGAAAACGATAACAGTGTATCTACATTCCACACGCATCATTCCATAGAAGCGAGCTGCTTGTACTCGATACCACGAACGCATTGTTAGCAGAGACAATGCGTGCCATCTTGCGTTTGCTGTTATCGTCTTGTAAACAGACTAAGCGGACGTGGAGCGGATGATGCTAGAACTGATAGTTTTGATTTTCATAGTTTGACATTGAGAAAGTTGGCCGGTTGCTCAAACCCATTTTGGTTTGAGTAACCTCTAGCTAGACAATATGTACCATCTTGAGTTGATCTAGCTACATATATACCATCTTGTGTTTGCGAGGTTCGACTTGTAAACAGACTGAACGGACGTGGAGCGGATAGCGCTTAGCGACTGAGAAAGACAGCCAGTGTGCAAATCAGAACAGTAGAAGTTTTTGTGGCAGTGAGTTTCCTTTGCAGAACATCTGCATTAGTAAATTGGCCTTTCACATCTATTATGGATGATTTATACAGCGGTCAACAGGTATTTAAGATGTATGGGACGACGAAGAGCCTGGGACAGTGTTAGATGCACTTGGCTTGCCCAGCACCTATTCCACTGTTAATGTCCATTATACAGCTTTGATCGATATGATCCTTCCGCTATGAAAGCATAGAGTTGATCACATTTTCATCTGGAGCACGTACGAGTATCTGCAACGCCATAACAATTATTATCGTTTTTTCGACGTGTTCTTAATTACTCCTGTCAATCCTTCTTCTCTACTTTCCAGAATAGAATGCGACGTAAAAACGTTAATCACATTACTCAAGTTCAGCTCGACACATGCTCGATTAGATACAGTAAAAAGTTTATTGTCTTATGAAGACACCTTCCTAGCAGAGTTTGTGGTAATTAGACGTTACAATGCTTGCAATAATTTGAATATTCCAAATATGACGAGCGCAATGCAATGCAGCGTTGGTCACGCGCTTCGTGAACGTTTTAATCGCGGTATTAATAGTTGTCTAAGGTAGAGGTTTCCGCGTAACATCAGGTGGGCCGGTGGATTTAGTATAAACAAAATATTATGGCAACATCGAAAACATTTGTAACCAATCGTTACGTTCCTCGCTGCGGTTTAGATTCGTGTATGTTATTATCACACATTTATCATTGGTTGGGCGTTCTGACACGAAACCGGTTGCTCGGACGCTCAACACCAATAAACGTTGTTGACCCACTATAGACATAACAAAGTGTACTTAACGCTGAAGGAATTGGAGAAAGGCTGGAAAGCTTAAAGGTCTGAATATATTGGTTATGTTTATATCTCTAGAGATAGGTCTGCTTGGCAACAACCGCTCATGAGACATGAAATATACACATCAGTTTCAACTTATGTCGAATCCTCCAACCAGTTTTGAAGTACAGGTGGGTTTCAGAAGTATTTCCTGTCCTACAGTCCGACCTGTTTTGATGCTTACCTACTATTTTATACAAAAAAACATGACCGCTATCGCAGGGCCAGTTGATATGCTAACCAATATTCGATGGTGACCTACCGATATGGATTAACCGCAGTCTATCAGACCGTTCACATGAACTAACCGCCAATGACGCAGTGTCACCGGCACAATGCCAGGCCGATGATTGAAGAACCAATGAAGAACTGACTCATTAACATTCTGTCAAGCAGCTCACTCGTCTAATTAACTTATTATGGCTTCAAAAAGGTCATCGCGATAGATTTGTGTGTAATCGAAAAACGTTTTGTAAAATACGGCTCTGATCAGTTTGGTGGTACACCAAATGCATAAATTACCCTTATTGAAACAGTTGACTTTTAGAACTGGTTTTTAACATTTCGACCACTGCAAATGGTATCAGCCATTTTACACTTTATGTCGCCCAGCTGACAAAAAGATCAGCCATTCACTTCTGCATTCCAGCGATCAGCTCAGTTTATAGGACTTCCCGGTCTATTTGTGTTACCTTCCAATGTAAATCTTGGATGGAATGCTCTGGCACACTTCTCGCATTAATTTTGCATCAGACAGCAAAATCCTAGAGTAGTATAAAACGACTGTCTTGTTCTCGTTGTTCTCATGTCATGTGATTTTGTGCGCTTGGTTCACCTCTTGCGTGTGAGCAATATGCAGGCCGAGCAGGTACTTTTCAATGCACGGTGATTTTGTGCGCTTGGTTCACCTCTTGCGTGTGAGCAATATGCAGGCCGAGCAGGTACTTTTCAATGCACGGTGATTTTGTGCGCTTGGTTCACCTCTTGCGTGTGAGCAATATGCAGGCTGAGCAGGTACTTTTCAATGCACGGTGATTTTGTGCGCTTGGTTCACCTCTTGCGTGTGAGCAATATGCAGGCCGAGCAGGTACTTTTCAATGCACGGTGATTTTGTGCGCTTGGTTCACCTCTTGCGTGTGAGCAATATGCAGGCCGAGCAGGTACTTTTCAATGCACGGTGATTTTGTGCGCTTGGTTCACCTCTTGCGTGTGAGCAATATGCAGGCCGAGCAGGTACTTTTCAATGCACGGTGATTTTGTGCGCTTGGTTCACCTCTTCCGTGTGAGCAATATGCAGGCCGAGCAGGTACTTTTCAATGCACGGTGATTTTGTGCGCTTGGTTCACCTCTTGCGTGTGAGCAATATGCAGGCCGAGCAGGTACTTTTCAATGCACGGTGATTTTGTGCGCTTGGTTCACCTCCTGCGTGTGAGCAATATGCAGGCCGAGCAGGTACTTTTCAATGCACGGTGATTTTGTGCGCTTGGTTCACCTCTTGCGTGTGAGCAATATGCAGGCCGAGCAGGTACTTTTCAATGCACGGTGATTTTGTGCGCTTGGTTCACCTCTTGCGTGTGAGCAATATGCAGGCCGAGCAGGTACTTTTCAATGCACGGTGATTTTGTGCGCTTGGTTCACCTCTTGCGTGTGAGCAATATGCAGGCCGAGCAGGTACTTTTCAATGCACGGTGATTTTGTGCGCTTGGTTCACCTCTTGCGTGTGAGCAATATGCAGGCCGAGCAGGTACTTTTCAATGCACGGCATTGTTCATACGTCCGTACCACATACAACATCATATTAATTTCAATGTCCCAAGGTGAAGAACTTGCTGAACTTACTGCAGATGTTTCTAAATTATATCTACAAGATAATTTACCTACCTGAGGCGGCGTTTCCACAAGAGGTGTACGAGGTAGATGTACACATCCCTCGAAACACATTCCTCTCAGCACTTCCCTCGCAATACATCTTTCACACACATTCCCCTCTGGTTTTGTATGTACAAATGCGTCGGACCGCTGAGTCGTTTCCACCAGAGATGCGTTGATCGAGGAAGTAAATGAAGCGATTCTGTTGAGAAACAAAATCCTCGCTACACATCCTCGCACATCTCTGGTGAAAACGCAGACTAGAACCTGATACACTCGACGGTTTTATGCCACAGACCTTGTGTGAGAATTCCAAGACTTGTGAAACTTGGAAACCATCTACAACTGGAAGAAATTAAATAAAGTTTCACGTTCGCTTCGCTTTCAATTCGTGTCATGAAAATAATAGTATCTGGCAAGTGCGAGCATTCTGAAAATTTAAGCATATTAGTGTTTCAAAACTAACTTAAGTTGATTCATCTTTCAATTTGTAGCTAAGAGAGATCAGGCTCAACAAAAACACATATTTAACCGAGTATTTTTCGCGTTGTTTACCCTTATTTTATTGCCCGACGTTTCGACAGGATTGCTCAAACTCCGGAAAAAAACAATTTTAAATTAAGTGCCGACTCCAGCTAGCATATTTTGATGACGTTTCCTCGGCACGAGACGCGAAGCCAACACAGTTTTAGACTTCTGTAAACAGTAGTGTTTTACGACACAATTCATAGCATTAATGTGAATTTGGTCGATAACTCGACCTTCAGTGGTGTACTTACTCCGGCTAAAGCTATCAATCTCAAAATTACATCCCTTTTGGGGATTTAACAACGCCATTAATGGGATATTAATTTGATTGAGTATTTGTAGATTTTCTCTTATTCGTTGACAACGGTATTTCTATAAAGTTAAGATAGCGTTCATAGGGATTTATCACATTCAAAATTTACAAGGGTTTAAGTGTCTTCTCTCGCACAAGTGATCGATCGGGTTTTCCTAGAACATTTACCAAGTGCCCTTCAACCCTTGACTTTTTTATACGTTTTGCAACTGGAAAGTACTCATATGACTATAGTAGCATACAATGCAAGTGACGTTTGATTTGATCGATATGCGTTAATCGTGGCCGGCCTTGGGGCTTCGTGTTGTGTTGTACGCTATTACGATAAGGTCAGGGGATATGCCATGACCAGGATATTTCTGGTATTGTGTTATAGAGCACTGGCTTGAGCCTGTTGCCGCGCTTATACTGTGTCAAAGATTTGAATCGTCGAACGATTTACATCTTTGTACTGTGTACATATATTTTATTCTAAATCAAAAACTGTACTAGGCTAGGACTGTTCATCTGATCTAAACCTAAAACATGTTTCTGCCCACCACTAGACAAACCTTCTATGGTTTTAAGTGTTGTATAAGTAAAAAAGATATAAATAAAATACTTACGGTTTCGCTTGCAATAGATATGATAGAATAGAATAGTAAACTATTTGTTTTACAGCACATAAAGATAACATAAACATTAAAGGTACAGTAAAACGCCAAAGCAGTACAAAGGGTTGCTTTGAAACTCCTTTGGAAATCCCTTTCAGGTCGCAATGAGAAATCTCTTCCATGCAATCTTGTCAACAGGAATAGGATGCACAAAATATAATAAGTAAATCAAGATATTTTATCTAATTTCCATACTTCTCGTCCTATTCTGTGCTGATAATAACATAATGTTATTAGTCAAGCGTAAAACATGAAGACTAAGTTACTTTTGTATCATCATCATCTCCATCATATGTTATCCTACAACATATGAGGAGTTCCCTCGATTTCTCATGGATCCCAGCATCATAACTGTGTTTTGAAAAATTCCAATCGGTTCATAAACGATGGAGTACTGAGGTCACAAAAAATACAGACGACTTGAGAGCCTTTTTAGGGTTCTCCAACAAATATAAATCGCCTCTATCATATATTGTATGATGGCACGGAACCCTCGGTGGGCGAGTCCGACTTGCTCTTGCTCGGTTTTATTTTAAGTCGGTTAGAAAAAAAGTACCTTTTATTGAAAACATTTTAATCCAAGGTGTAGTTATTTGATCCAACAATGGCTTGTGTGATTCGAAACTAACAAGTCTTACGATACTTATTTCAATTGCGTTCTTAATCTCATTCACACGTTTTTGTGTGTCAGTCAGATTTATCTCCAAGCAATTTAGTTTCGTCTGTTAAGCCGATAGGGTTAAACTCATATAGGTAAACGGCAAACTACGATTTTACCATTAGCGTGATGTTAAATAGTTTTTATCGTGTTAATAATGGTATAATTATAAGTTCACGACAGGAATAGGACATTAGCCTCTGATAGCGTTGTTTGTTGCAAAGTTTGCGTGTTTAGAACATTGCCAGTATTCGGCACTCCTCGCTCAGGCGGTATGCCAGTTTTGTCATAAACGCTGTAAATGCTTTCTGCCTCGAACATAATCCGTCACGGAAACGTTTACCATAACACGTACAGCGTTATCTTTCTTTAAAAACTTTCTGGGAAATTGCACATTGTCGTACCTTTGAGGTAGAGACTAATGAGTTAAATCTTAATTAATATGCCGCATTGTTGTTTTGAATTTTATTGCGGTTATTGACCTGGAAAGAGCATCCAAATATTAAAATCCAATGTTCTTTCTTTTTATTCGGCTGTAGCATCATCTCCTGGGATGCTCGCGGAATGCCACCAACGATCCAGAGTCCTGCTCCGTTACTTTAAGCAGCTGTGCTGGCTGGAGTCAGGGTAGCATCAGTGGGACAATACAATAAACCCCAAAGTGGGACGACAGTGCGGATCTGGTCTCCCCTTTAGAATCAGACACCATGTCTTGTCTACCATTACAAATGACATGAACCATGATTGACCAAAACATGGTAATCGTTATCGAATAAACCATTTATATTTATTTATTTTACATGAATTAGAACGATACATGGTACCAATTACACTTAATTAAAAACTTACATAACAAATTATTGAGTCCTTCAATATTAAAGTTAACATAAATATACAAAATAAGACAAAATATCCCATTGGACAAACATTTGGCGAATCAAATTAAATGAATCGAAATCAATTCACATCAACTTCACAAACAAAAGAGAAGATTACATCCCGTATTCATCAACAATAAAATTATACCATATGAAAATACAGCAGAGTATTTGGGCATGACGCTGGACGCCAAACTTCGCTGGAAAGCTCATGTCAAGAAAAAAAAAGAGGAGTTAGAAATTCGCTTCAAAAAAATGTACTGGCTACTTGGAAGAAATTCTACTCTAGCAGTACATAATAAAATACTTTTATACAAACAATTCCTCATGCCAGTATGGACTTATGGTATTCAACTTTGGGGTTGTACCAAAAAGAGCAATGTCGATATCATACAGATATTTCAAAATAAATTACTCAAAGCGATAGTAAATGCGCCGTGGTACATAAGAAACGATGACCTCCTTTCGGGACCTCAATACAGAGGTTGTCGACAAATTTATAAAGAAATATGCAGTGTCATGAACGCAGACTTCATCATCACGGAAGCAATCCAGCTCCTCGACCATACGCACCTAGTAAGAAGGCTCAAGAGGACAAAACCTTTTGAGCTAGCATAGTGCAATTTGTGTCAGTGCAGGTAGTTACTAAGTGGTATTTTTAACTTTACAAAGAACACAAGGACAAAGTGTCTTCCCCTTAATAAAATTAGAGTCAATAAGAAAAGTGCTGATGGACACTATCTTACAGTTCATTTTTATAAAACTAGGTTAGCATAAAATTACTCATGAGCCGGTTTGGCTAGATTGTAATGTATTTTAGTGTAGGTCATATTTAGTTAACTTATACTAAATAAATAATAATAATAAAAAAATAAGTTAATTAGGAATTTAAATTAATTAAAAGGTTATTAAATAATGGGAAATATTATGTTAGGTACATAATCGTTGTCAAATAAACCATGGTTGACCAAAGCATGGTTACCAAATAAACCAAGGACTCCTGAAACAACAGCGATCCTTATATTAAGATTAAAACGTCGTTCGTGTCGGATTTATTTATAAACCAGATGATAAGGTTATACGAATAGGAGTAAGGATTCAATTGACCAACAACAGCGCTAAACGGACAGTCTCAATTGAGCAGTCTTGATAAGACACTTGATACTTGGATGGTATAACGATAAATGTTGCGAAACTCATATGAACTTGAAAGGTTAATTAAATGCAGACAGAGTTCAAATACAAGAGAAGCTTGGCGCAATTCTTACTAGTTCTGCAGTTTTTTTTGACAAACGGCGACACTGAAATCCAGTGCCGTCTTCTCACGGCGTTGGGACCGATTTGTTTTTTTATTTATTTACTTTATTTGGAAAAACAAACAGAACAAAATAACTTATAAGATTAGACTTAACATATAAATCTTAATTTAATTAAGTTTACACTAATAAATTTTACAACACGTCAAAGAAAAAAAAGTGGACTCTAAGGACTTTGAAATTATGATTAATGTAGTAACTAAACAAAAAAAAATTAAACACAAACTAGTCACACAAGTAACGACGCTGATTGTCTACAAAGTTCCTCGCTAATAGCGATAATAGCCTGAATTTGGAAAAAGAGAGATTAAAAATATCGATTTGTAAAAAAATATCATTGTAAGTGTTCATAGAGCGGTTAATAAAAACATTAGAAGCATAATTGGTACAAGTTGTAATGGGCTGGAATAAATGGTTTTTATTATTCTTATCCTATATCTTAATACATATATCTTTACTTATTATTTTTACCCTTGAGACATAAAACTCATTTTATATTTTATTCTAAAAAGCAATAAAAGTACAGACAGATTAACTTGATTTTAGTTCCTAGTGCTTCACGGCTTCACCCAATTTCACAAATGTAGTAATTATTAGCCTAATCCGGCTCATCTAATACAATTAGTTATGGTGGTCAGCAATATAGTTAAGTGGCCTTGTTAATACTGGACGGCGCACCACTTCAATAAGGTTAAATGCTTGGCCATTAACTTGATGGGAAATTACAACCCGCATATAGTGGTATTGCACTGCAGTTTATTTTGAAAAATCTATATGATTATGTATTCAGGATAATTCATCAACTTAGCCGTAGGACTGCTGTCAACGTCCACTGCTGGACATAGCCCGTATGGCGAGTATGGCAACATGATCTTGGAGATCTAGATGGGGTTGTTGCCTTACGCGCCACGATTGGCAGGCGGCTTGGCAAGCGCTGTACGGGATGTTGATACACAGAAAGACGCTTTTGCCCATCTTCAAGTATCACTCACTGTCCATCCTAAGGTTGCCTGGAAAATATCTAAGCGATAAGACCGCCAATTGTACTATGTTATTTTAATTTAGGTTTTAATTTTATTATGTCATTTGAACTGGTGTACAATAAAGTATCTATCTATATATTTTTGGTAAAGTTAACGGAACTTGTACATCATCGTATTATAAGCTTAAGGCTGTTGGTGGTGCCGTCTTCCAAGCCTGGTTTCGTCATAATCTATTCACGCTTGGCAGGCGGCCATTTTCAAATAAAACATTTAAATTTAGTCTCCTTGTCCGACGCTTGTGTTTGCCAGGATTATGCTATTTTATCTCAGCCTATTCTACTATTGCATTTGAATTGAAGCTAGTTCCGATACGTTTCGATATTTCAAGAAAATCCTCATCAAGGGATTGAGTGCGAAGCACACTTCGCGCGCAGGGTAGCGTAGTTTTACAAAATTAATAGTGTGTTTCACGTTAATTTTGAAAGTGACAGTTCTCATATTAACAAAATTTATTCAAATTTCGTCCGGGAACAAAATTAACTCTATTGGATATATCTGTATCAAATAATATCAAATAAATAAATAATATATGGAATCTGATATTCGCTCTACTGATCCGTTATCATTAAAATGCGCAACAATGCACCCGGATGTCATTCACCCCAAATTCAACTGTTCATAAAATAATCATCATGTTTAATATTCCTGTTTCCAATTTCCAGGTAATGAAGAGCTCCAACGCGAATTTCAAAACGATTCTGGGAATTTTATGAGAGGTAAATAAATAAATATTACACGCTTGGATTGATCCACGTCATCACGTGCTAACGTTACACCAGATTACTAACCGCCAGCACCCTAGAAAATTCATCATCATCTCAGCCGTAGGATATAAACTGCTGGACGTAGGCCTCTCATACATCTCCATGTGATCATGAGGGTTTGTTGCCATACTCACCACGCCTAGAGGGCGGGTTGGCGAGCGATATTGATACACGGAAAGACGCTGCTGCCCATCTTCTGGAGGTAGCCCTTGGCAGATTTTACTGCATCCACGGACAAGACAGGAGGGGCAACATTCTTCTGCCGGCACCCACGGCAACCTAGAAAATTTCATTAAAATAAATTATTTAGTAGTTAAATGACTCGTTTTTTTATGAGCCTGTACCGAGACACGTTCTCGGCTTGCCCGTTGACGAGCTCGCCGCCGCTAACCCGGAGGTGACGTCAACCCGTCCTACACTAGCTGCTAGGCACACATTTATAACCGGTCTCGCCGGCGAGGCCGAAGAATACACTCTTCCGTCTTAAGGTGCAGTTTTGCACCTGGACGTTAACTATCATTACATAGAAAAATCTGGCAACAGTCCAAGCCGTGGTTCGAACCTAAGTGGTGCCGTTGAGCTTGTTGCCCCAACCTAACTTTTGCGGCTGGGCGCCCTCTGCGCTCGCCATAGTCCGGTAACGTTGTCATGTCCATCTGCGGTCAACAACATATGTAATCATTTCGAAAAAAAAATGTGCTGTAGCTATTTTGGCATATTTCGCTCAAGGCATTTGTATTCAGAAGGTACGATTTGGTGATGTTAAACTGACGAAGAAGACCTCAGATAGTTATTGAAACTTTTAAATATTATGTACGATATTATCGGGTGACGACATCGAAAGACGGCTAAGTTAATATATCCATATCCACTTATCTTTATACTAACCCACACATCATTATCATCATCATTTATTGACATTAAATAAATGAGTCCGTCTACTGGAGTCCCTCAAGTCACAGTAATATGCCCGAAACTTAAACTTGGGTTAGGTTTTTGTTTCACTTAATAACGTTGGCTTGCTTGCTTTAAATCTTATTAAATTTTTATTTATTTTATTTATTAGCCTGATGTTTCCCACTACAGGGCAAAGGCCTTCCTGCCACTTCCACTTATCCCTGTCTTGAGCTTGTTGAAGCCAGTGTATACTTAAGGAGTCGAACTCATCTCGCTATCGTCGCCTGGGTCTACCACGTGGTCGTCTTTAAATTAATAATAGCAAAGTATGTAGATGAGATATGCTCGAACTTATATTCAAATATCTTATAATTAGCCAACCCACATTACATTAAAAACCCACACTGATTGTCAGATTGACCACAGACCAGAAGCTAAACTAGAACGCAATTACCGATAATTATAAATCCCTTGAGGATTAAGGAGAAAAAAATCCGGGCATTCTACTAGTAGTGAAATATAAAAAATGTATTTCCCCTAAAATAATTGCAAAAGCCCACCGACCTTTCACAAAAACATCACATGGAATATATTCCGCAAAATGTATGAAATTTCAGGAGTTCCATCATGCGAAATGCATATTCATAGAGAAATAGCGCCGGTTCATGCTCATATTTTGCGTACCATTAAATATTCCGTACCTGTTCGGTTGTCGCTGGTAGATTTATCGTTCGAGCTCGCAGATCTGAAATGTTGATTTGTTTATTAACATTCATATGCACTTTGACTTATGTAGGTTAATGCAAAAGTTTAATGTGTATATATTATTTTGTAAAATTTCGAACCGCGTCATGGTTCTGAGTGATTTCCTCTGCTCTTACTACAAAAAGGATTGTTAATTTATTTATTTAATATTTAATACGTGTAGCCGGACAGCAGAAACATGTAGTGTCGAACGTTGAGTCTGCCATACAATTTTCCAAGTTCATGGCAATTTTTACAGATCGTCAGCTATTAAGAGACCTGTTAGTATCATTGTAAGGTTAAGGAATACATTGTATAAATCTTATATAATTATACTACTGTCCTCTAGATGAATAATAACAAGTGCTACGTATCCCTCCAGTAGGTCTGACTGACTACATTATTGCTCCAATTAGAGACGTTTCCTTGTTTTTTTTTTTTATTTTTTTTTTATTGTTAAACAACTCTGATGGTAGCAGAACTATTGTTTCTATCTGACCCATTGTTAAAACGGAATCTGATTTTGTTTTCTATAAATCACTAGCTGTTGCCCGCGACTTCATCCGCGTAGTGTTAAAAAATAAATTCACCAGTACTAACATTATAACATAGTTATCAAAAATGCATTTATAGTTCAGGCATTTTTTTAATTTACAACCACCAAGAATACTGGAAAATATTTGCCTATTTTGAATGAGAAGTCTACATTTCGAATTTTAAGTGTCTACCATGCACGGTTCTGGAGATATATTATAACACATTTTTTATAATTTAAAAAGCAACTTTCGAAAACTGTTCACGGCTAACAAATTTCTTTGGAAATTTAGCTACTTGCCATTGCTATTTTGAATGAGTATTTTACATCCCGAATATGACGCGTCTTACATCATATTCGTTTCTGGAGATATGACACATTGTTAATAATATTACCAATTTTTTTTTCATAAATCTGCACCTGAATTGTAAATTTTTAAAAAATACTGGAAAATCCTAATACAAATTTCAAGCGTCTACCGTGCACGGTTTTGGCGATATGGCGCATTAGTAAAATCAATTTGAACCCCTTAGTTTGAATTTCCAAAATTCCCTTCTTAGTGGGCGGTTTTGCACCAAGAAAAACGTACTTTGAAAATTTCAAGAATATGATTAGTGGTTTAGGCTGTAAGTTGTCTGTCACATCTGATAACATACTCCGCGGTTTCACCCACGTAGTTCCCATTCCTGCGGGAACACGGGGATAAAATATAGCCTATGTTCATCATAAATAATGTAGGATTCTAATGGTGAAATACAAATCGGTCCAGTAGTTTCGGAGCCTATTCAATGCATACAAACCAACAATTAAATCTCTTTATTATTAGTGTAGATGTCTCGGAAAAAATGTCGTTTTCGAGCAAGTTACTAGTTTTAATTACTCAAATGGTTGCCCTAGCTAATATCTCATTTCCCTGTCGTACATTGTATGAAAGTTCAATATTCTCGTCCATAGAAAGTCAGGGCGAGATGCTGTTAAATTTATCTCCATCGTAAATTGATAGTATGCCAGCTATCAATTTTACAAATTATCAATTATTATTTACCGTTTCATTGTAACTTTCCATGTATATCGATAGCCTTAGCTAAACTCGTAGTTGTGTATGTGTGTGTGTGTGGATTTGACCCTAGCGTACGCCTAATCTGAACTGAACCGGCATCCCACTGCTGTGCAAAGGCCTTATTCTATTCCACTTATCCCGGTCTAGAGCTTCTTTCCGCCAATCTGCGCAATGCGTGTACATTATGTCCTGTACACAATTTTTTACACAATACACCTACTTAATATCATCATCATCATTATTATAATTGAAGCCGTGTTGGCCGAGTGGTATGTACCCCCCACTTTCAATCAGAAGGTCGTGGGTTCGATGCCGGCCGTGCACCAAAGCATTTTTCTTGCTTTAATAATGAATGTACCCGCGGAAAGGAAACCCGCGGCTTAGTTAGCTTCAGACGTAATTGACCTGTAATTTCCTCTAATGAATAGCTGACTAAGCTGATAGGGTGGTCTAGGCGCTGGGCAAGCCAAACCCGTATAACATTGTCCCCGGGACAGCAGCGTCCCGTACAGCATGATTACTAGTTGCGGACACTGTATTAATCATCTATGATACATGCAAAAAAAGTCTGACATAATTATAATAAATATATTATAATTATCAGCCCTCCTCGACCCTTGCTGTAGTAACATTCGTAGTCGTCTTATTTAAACCACCACTCAGTCAATGTTTTAGTCCACCTGACGCCATAATAATAATCCGCAATAATTCCAAATTCCTTGGAATCGAACCACCTTGCCTAATACGTCATGGAACGCCAGTAAATATTACATACTGTGTTGAATCGACCACACACTCGTCCCGAATATAGATTACCGAGTATATCACATTCCAACCTTACGACAACCTGAATACACGGTGAGCGATGTCAGTTCAACCATCTGCTTCGCAAAGAAGATTTCTATTTATATAATTTATATAAATAGTAGGCAAGTCTTCTACATTTTCAGAGGATTTGCTGAGACAGATAAGTGATAAAAAAATATACAAAATGCGTGGGGTGCTCTGTGTTCGAGCTCTGAAAATTATTTTATTTCATCGAGTTGGTTGCCTTTCTATCACTGTGGGATAACATACGTAATACTAATAATAACATAACGATATAAATAATTGTAAAATATTTTTTACTTTTTAGTTTAACCTGCCTTAAAAGGAGTTATTTATTTATATTTAATAGTAAATTGCTGCAGAAGCGATTACATTAGTGCCGTCCGGGCATTTGTGTACTTACAAGTCGTGTAGCAGGTACATTCGCGTCTTATGCCAACGTCATGAAGACAACACGACTCGCGGCTTATCCTCGTCCGCTGGCGAACGTTCAAATGAAACAATGCAGTTAATAAGTATTCAGATGATTGACGTTATTGATTTATTTGCAGATGCTATATAAATGTCAATTTACAGAAGAAACCGACACACTTCAAATTAATGAATGAATTCATCGTTCGCTTCCGAAACACTTTTCTAAGTAAGGGTAAGAAGCAAAAAAGAAACCTCACTATTTCTTTAGAAGATGCATGCTCTACACCAGCTTTCTCGTGTACGGACGTATGAGAGATTCTAGCCAGACAGGCTTTATTTAACAAATAACAAACATAGTCCCCTTGCCTAGGAAATAATCGGTTCTTCATAACTTCGTGAGTGTTTGTAATTTCTTAACAAATAAAAATTAATTAAATAAGAAACGGCCACAAAAGCCATTACAATAGTGCACCGTCCGTACTTTTGGAGTTAAATACGAGTCGTGTAGCAAGAAAACCCGCGTCTTATGCCAACATCATAAAGACATACACATGACTCGCAGCTATTCCTTGTAATGTTCAAATTAAACAGAGCAGTTAATAGTCAGGTGATCGTTATTACTTTATTACTAGATGCTAGATTGCGTGCTCTATTCTCATTCACATACGCGCTAGTCACTGTGGATCAATTATAATGGAATTTACAAAAGTTCCATTGAATTAACATCTATTACGGCTTTTATTACGAATTACGGCTATTGTTTAGCTTCAAGCTCGAAGCAAGGTCTCTTTTCAAATAACAGAACCTTCCGTGAAATTGGGCTCCCTTTTCACGAGCAAATACAGTTTTAGCCTTAAACCCGAATGAGATAAAGTAAATAGAATCAAGGGATTTCACAAAATCCATTGAGAAAGAACTGGATATATAAACTGTGTAAAGGCCTAATAGAATTAAATTCGATGTGAACAAGATCACTAAATGTAAATTGGACTAAGAAGAAATTAAATTCTGACAACCAAATTTCAGGACAAAGAACGATTTAAGATTAGGAAACCGATTTTCATTAAACTCCCATTTGAAAGCTGATAAATAGTAGTAAACTTGTACAAATTGATGGCGAACGGTCTGAAGTTATAATTATTATTCTATTATTTCTCACCCGCTGAGTAATCCGAAGATCCTGGACCTTGGAACAGGATGATTGATTTATCGAAAGGCCAATTTATCTCGGGATTTAAGTAAGATGAGAATGGTACAAAGGTTTTAACCGGTAAGAAAGATAAGCAAGGATACAATGGTTATGAGGGTTTTATAAGTTCTAATGCAATGAACCCTCTAATTTATTTCAACATTTGATAGCTGAGCAATATCTGTTCCAGACTTTTTTAACCGTACCTTGAAATGACGTATAGATATATATTTTAAAGATATTCGTTTTAATGTCTTTAAAATATATATCTATACTGTTAGAACAAAATACAACAGACAATACGCCTAAAACTGCACATAAGCTTTGGAAGCTGCGTTTGTTATGAATTGAAAAGACTTAGGGAGTATCGTTTGTTAAGGTTAACCGGCCTTTTACATCTAGATGATTTATATTCCGATGGTTAGCTCCCGTACTTCATTCTGTGTGGATGGACGTATTACCACAGTACTACCATTAAATTGCTCAAATTATGCTGTCAATTCTGTTTTAAACTTCCTAATTATAATTAGAAATATGATGTTCCAAAATTTTAAGCTGTTAGCGTTACATTGGATTTAATTGTTCAGTCTTTATTTTAGAACGGCACTTACCGGATAGCTATTATGTCGTTTTAGTCCGTTTTACGTCAAATTAATAAGCTTTACCTAGTTAGTGCAACAACAGAATCACCACCAATGTGTACCTAATTTAATTAAATACATAGCGTAACGGGTATCACGTGGGTGTATGTCACAACATTATGGACATCACGTAAAGCAATTTGATTTTGTATAATTAAGTCGTCGCTCGGTAATGCACAGTTTTGGAAGCTTATCTATTAGAACCTTATTTGGTTAACGAACGCATGACATTGCCAGAATATTGAGTTCGTCTGTCAACTGAGATAAACATATTTCAACGCGTTTATTGACTTGGCCGTGAATGAGTTGGTAATCGTCGCCGGTAATGTGATATTGACAGAAAATATGACCTCAATTATAGCCATCATTCGTTCTAAAGACTGTCTTACTAAAATATTCAGAATACGTTGGTGTTACGTTCATCGTTTGGTTCAGACGGAACTAGTTCGGAGAGAAGAGAAAGGACCAACGACCAATTTCTTTCATCTATTGATAAATCGTTTTGACTAGGTACGCATAGTTGAATTTGGGCATAATTTATAAGGCGGAAATGTCAAATCTGTAATAGGCAAGACCAGGGCAGTGCAAACCTTCCGTTGATTGGAGAGCGTATAAATGCTGAGAAAGTTTGCTATCAGATATACCCAAGACAATAAACTAGACATGAATCTCGACTAACTATCAGTCAAAATGTTGTCAAAGCAAATGTCAAACATACAAGTATCGAGAGAGTCAAAAGAAAACATGTTTCAATATTTAGGTATCGACCACGCCTTTCACTTAGTTCTGTGGGTAATCAATTCGCTTTGCGTTAGGTCTTGCTTTAAAATGTCACCTGTGACTAATTTAAATTCTAGCGGTCGTAAAAAATATGTATTAAAAAACTTTTTTATGTTGTCCCTGAGACCCGTTTATTAACCCTTAGCCACCTAACATGTTTTTGAGTTACACTGCAACCTAACTGCGGTCATGGTGACCGCTTATTTTCTTTTATTTTTTATATGAAATAAATAATAATAATGACATAATTGAAATAAAGATTATTATTTATTATTATTTTGCTTTCATTATTTTTTTATTTTCATGACGTTATTATTAAACTTTTAAAACGAACACTTATTCATATTAATAGTCAATGCTTATAAATAACTTGAACAATTAAGTACAAAATCTAGGCTTTATAAAAAATCTGAGATCTGATAAGTAACTATAAGTGAAATCTGATAAAACCTTTTTATTTTTTGGTACTTTAATATATTATCTACTATATAAAACAATTAATGGCACAATCAAATTAGTTCTTTTATAAAATTACAATGGGTAAACAATTATTTTTTCTGACGACAGTTCATGCACATTTTTTTGCGAACACTCAACGCAAATAGGTTTTTTACATTAAAAATAATATGATTTGAGATTTTTAGCATCACACATTGAGTAAAACTTCCTGATTTTAAACTTTTTGAGTTATCACTTGAGGACTAGCTAGGTTCTTGGTCCATCTTCAGTATGCGGTGAATACCACCTTGAAGTTCTCGATGTGAACCGGGTTTGTTTACACGTGCGTCGTTCCAAATGAGGTTTTACAAGATCTTCATCCAGTTGCTTAATGGAATCAAGCATTCGCACCTTCGTCTGAACTAAGGTCATATTACTAACGGTGTATGAATTTGCACCATTCATCTATCGATTCTTGCTGAAGTGATTTCTACATCCGATGACGGTGTGGAACGTCGTCATCAGATGTAGAAGAACTTGATGATCAATCTTCCATTAACGGTTAAATGTTGGTTCCATCTTCGTCTCCACACTCTAGATCATCTTCTATTTCTGAGTCAGACTAACACGCGCCCCTCATGACATGATCCACTGGAATACCAGAGGATTATATTAAAAAATGTAATTTGGCAATTCTGGCTTATTTATGTAAAGAAAAATCACTTTATTTGATTGGATTACACATTATGTCAGTGTCAAACTAAACTTATAAAACGTCATGTCCGAGGTTGACATTTTGTGATTTTGTTAGAAGGATCGCTCGCACAAGCCTTTTAATAAAAGGAGAAGAAGACGTGACAGACTGAAAGTGCAAATTCATTCTTTGAAGCAATTTCCTATAAACTAAACCTGAAATAAAGGCTTTAAATGTTGTTTCTTTTGTCTTTACAGGTGATTAAACATGTTTATTAACTGTGTACGAATTACGAATGTAAGTGTTAAAATTGTATGGTAATATAATAAATCTTTTGTCTTTACAGAGAAACGCAATTACGTCTTTGAAAATCCAACTAAAATAGGTACCCTATAGTGAAATATCATTATAAAACAACATTTTCCTGCAACTATTTCAAGAAAGATGGAAAAACTGAGGTTCGATTTTGCTGTGAAGTCAACAACAGATGGGAAGTCAAATTTAATTTGCATAACCTCTATAGCTACACCAAATGGACAAGTTTTTGGAATACCATCTGAGTACCAACCTGCAAATCTTCATCAAGTAATTACAAATACTTCAAATTATGCAAAAGTAAAAAAATCGTTAAGTAAAAGGCACCAAACCAGAAAAGTATGGATAGCCATAACTGAAGAGATATCAAAAATATATCTGGATGAAGAACAAAACATGCAGTTTAATGATTTTTATTTAGAAGAAATTTCAGAACACACAAGTGGTCTTGAATCTATACCTAACAGTTCAAATCAAACGTTGGAAAGACTGCTAGAAAAAATACTTGAAGAAAAACAAAAGAAATGTGAACCAGTAAACTTAGCAAATATTTCAAAGGAATTCATGATCCAAAAATTCACCGGCAGAAACTCTAATGCTCACCAGTGGATTAAAAACTTTAATAAAGAATGTGAACGTTTCCAAATAGATGAAGACAAACAAAAAATTGAAATATTGAAACATTTTTTGGAAAATTCCAGTGTTGATTGGTACAGCTGCATGCTGATGAAACTTACCATCGAATCAGAATGGCACAAATGGGAACAAATGTTTTGTGAAACGTTTGCAAATAAAGGATGGTCACCGAGTAGATATGCTCTCTCTTTTAAGTATCAAGTAGGTTCATTACTTGAATATGCAATTAAAAAAGAAAGATTGTTACTAGAAGTTAGAAAATCTATTGATACGGAGACACTTATAGATCTTATAGCATTTGGCTTGCCAAACTATGTGACTGACAAAATTGACAGAGAAAGTTTAAAAGGAACGGAAGATCTGTACAATGAAATAGGGAAATTGGAACATTTAGTTGGAAAGAATAAATATGATAAAAAAACTTTTGCATTTTCAGACACTAAAATAAAGAAAATTGAAGAGAAAACACCATGCCAAATATGTCTAAATGAAAAAAAAGGAAAACGGTACCATCCAGAGGAAAATTGCTGGTTTAACAGGAAAAATCAACATGCAGTTGTGAAGACTGTAAATAACTCTGAATTGGAAGTCGAACTTAATGAAAAAAACCAAAAAAACTAGAAGTGGCACCATTGATAAAAGTAAATTTACTACTAAATGATACATTAAATGTTTCAGGGATTTATGATTCTGGTTCTAATGTATCATTAATAAATGCAAAATTGTTGAATATCAAAGAAAAGGAAAATAATAGTGATATACAATCGGTAAATTTGAAGACTATTAATGGTGCAAAGAAAACAAAAGGCATGGTAACTCTAAAAATTAAAATCTTTGATATAGAGAACACTATGGATATTTTTGTAATAGACAATCAAAATTTTGGTCACGAATTTTTAATTGGATTGTATTAAAAAATTCAAACTAATGCAAGATGAAGAATTAAAAATCACACAACATAACGATCCAGTAGAAAAGAAGATTTTGATGCTAGATAATAGAAACATATGTGAAATTAATTTCAATGAAAATATTAACTCGGATGAGTTTGAGGTATCAATTAACCATTTAGATTTATATCAACAGACAGAAATTAATGAGTTGATAGAAAAGTATAAAGCTGTATTTGCCAAGGATAAATATGATGTTGGCACTGTACGAGATTACGAAGCGCACATTGACTTAATGGTGGATAAATACTGTTATAAACGTCCATACAGATGCACAGCTGATGATAGAAGAGAGATAGAAGATCAAATAGCAAAACTCTTAAAGAAAAATTTGATTGAAGAATCATACAGTCCTTTTGCTGCTCCAGTAACTCTGGCATATAAAAAAGAAGATGGGAAAAAATCAAGGATGTGTATTGACTTCAGGGAATTAAATAAAATTGTCACTCCCCAATCACAACCTTTTCCATTGATTGAAGAATGATAAAAACCGTAAACTGTAAGTATTTTTCAACTATGGACATTAATTCAGCATTTTGGTCTATTCCTCTGAAAGTTCAAGATAGACACAAATCAGCGTTTGTTACACAAGAAGGGCACTTTCAGTGGAAATGCCTCCCATTTGGATTGAAGACAGCGCCAGCCATTTTCCAAAGAATACTGTGCAACATCATAAGAAAATACAAACTATCTAGCTTTGCAGTTAACTTTATAGACGACATCTTAATTTTCTCAAAAACTTTTGCAGAACATGTACATCATCTATCAAAATTACTAGAAGCAATACAAACAGAAGGATTGAGACTGAAATTTTCAAAATGCACCTTTGCAAATAATTGTGCAAAATATTTAGGTCATATAATAGAAAACAATTCAGTCAGACCTCTAAAAGATTATTTGGCTGCAGTTAGAAACTTTCCAGTTCCAGAAACAAGAAAAAATATCCGTCAATTCCTTGGAAAAGTAAACTTCTACCACAAGTTCACACCACACAGTGCCATTATTCTGGATCCGCTACATAATTTATTAAGGAAAGATATAAAATTCATATGGTCTTCGGAATGTCAAAAATCATTTGACAAAATAAAAGAATTACTATGCTCAGAACCAATCCTAAAAATTTTTGATCCGGAACTAGAAATAAGCATCTACACAGATGCTAGTATCAAAGGAATGGGAGCAGTGTTGAAACAAGAAGATGAAAATGGAAACAGTAGGCCAGTTGCCTATTTTTCTAAAAAATTTACTGAAACCCAGAAAAAGAAGAAGGCAATATATCTCGAATGTTTGGCAGTGAAAGAGACTGTAAAATATTGGCAACACTGGCTTATGGGAAAGGAATTTACCGTATACTCAGATCATAAACCTCTAGAAAAGATGAACATCAAGGCACGAACTGATGAAGAATTAGGTGATTTAATGTATTATTTATCCCAATACAACTTCAAAATAAAATACAACCCTGGAAAATCAAATCAAGAAGCAGACTGTCTAAGCAGAAATCCTGTTTTAGAACCCTATGAAAATACTGATGATTTTTTAAAGGTAGTAAATCTTTTAACACTGGAGGATATCAAGAATGACCAACAGACAAATCTGGACATACAAAATGGAAAACTAAAATTTATAATGGAGAATGAAATTTACTTCAAAAAGAATAAAAGACAAAATAAAATTGTATTGTCTGAAAAACTTGGAAAAACACTAATAAAAAATGTCCACAATACCTATTGCCACATTGGGAGAACTCAGTTGATAAAAAAGATAACACCTTTCTACACAACAAAGAATATCATTGAAAACATAAAACAAATTTGTGACACATGTGAAATTTGTATTAAAAATAAGACAAGGAGGAAGTCAAAATATGGCTTAATGTCACATTTTGGTCCGGCAACACAACCATTTGAAATTGTGTCAATCGACACCATTGGAGGCTTTGGAGGATCAAGGTCTACAAAAAAATACTTACATCTTCTGGTTGATCATTTCACAAGATATGCTTATATTTCTACATCAAAAAACCAAAGCTCCAGTGATTTTATAAGGCTGATAAAAAAAGTGACAAATACCTACAATATTGATATGGTATTAACTGATCAATACCCAGGTATAAATTCCAAAGAATTTAAAGAATTTCTAAAGGAGAATAACATAAAAATCATTCTTACAGCAGTCGACACACCATTTTCAAATGGGCTTAATGAAAGGCTTAACCAGACCTTGGTCAATAAAATAAGATGTAAAATAAATGAAAATGATAAGAAAATAGCATGGGCAACTATTGCACAGGAATGTGTAGATAAATATAATGAAACTGAACACACTGTCACGAAATTTACTCCAAAGTATCTATTGGAAGGTGAAAGTGCTGATATTTTACCACAAGAATTAAAAAGGAAATATACCAAAGAAGATTTGAAAAGAGATAGAAAAATAGCCTTTAAAAATACAATAAAATCACATAATTATAATAAAAAGAAGTTCGACCTAAATAGGGAAGAATATGAATTTAAAGTGGGAGAAGAAGTATATGTAGAAAATGGAAATCGACTGAACAGGAAGAAAATGGACGAATTGAAAATTGGACCTTACAAAATACTAAGGAAGATTTCAAATACTATCTATGAAGTCGATGCTGGACACAAGAGAGCGGACTCAAATTTTTACCATATTACGAAACTATATCCTGTGAAGATAGTAGGTGAACAATTATCTGCGTGTAATTGTTCATAATTTGAAGGGGAGATGTAAAGAAAAATCACTTTATTTGATTGGATTACACATTATGTCAGTGTCAAACTAAACTTATAAAACGTCATGTCCGAGGTTGACATTTTGTGATTTTGTTAGAAGGATCGCTCGCACAAGCCTTTTAATAAAAGGAGAAGAAGACGTGACAGACTGAAAGTGCAAATTCATTCTTTGAAGCAATTTCCTATAAACTAAACCTGAAATAAAGGCTTTAAATGTTGTTTCTTTTGTCTTTACAGGTGATTAAACATGTTTATTAACTGTGTACGAATTACGAATGTAAGTGTTAAAATTGTATGGTAATATAATAAATCTTTTGTCTTTACAGAGAAACGCAATTACGTCTTTGAAAATCCAACTAAAATAGGTACCCTATAGTGAAATATCATTATATTTATTTTATTTTCCGTCTCTGGGTCAGAAATTTGTTCAAACCATCCCAAGATGTTATAGCTAAGTCGTTCATCAGACTTTATAAAGCAAAACAACAAAAAGTATTGATTTATTAAAAATAACGTAGCAACTTAACCGCGGTCACCATGACCGCAAACAAAATATAACCTGTAACTTTTGAACGCGCGAAAGTGTGAAGCCATTGATTGAGCACACCGTTCGTATTGAGGAGCAAGGGGGTAAAGTAGGACTCACAGACGCATAGGTCGCATAATAACGGAAGAATTCGAAAAACAAAAACCGCTGGAGTCACTGTGACCGCCGTTAGGTGGTTAAGGTTAAGTTTCATTAAATGGACCTGATCATTCCGATAGCTACAAAACAGCTATAGCTTACGCCACTAAGAATAAATTGCAAAATCCGTCTCAGTCGATCTCTTTCACTCGCTACAGCTCAGTTGTCAGTTTGAAAAGCAAAGTAGTGTGCGTGTGACAGAGTGCGCTATATTTCATTGTTTGCTACTGGTTGAAGTATCGCCCATTCTGGCTAGGTGAATATGGAAGGATACTGAAATGGAATACAGACATCCTTTCGTCCTAGAATACCCAACCTTTGGGATGGAAGTCCAAGATCAAATGGTTATAGTTCTTAGCACTGTCATGTCATAAGGACGGTTAAACTGACCAGTGAGCTATAAATTTCTGACCCAAGTATCATTGGCCTTTCTCATCACACACATACACCCAAAAAACAATCTTACTGTCATAGAAATATAGTCCACATCCATAAAGATGACGAATCTTCAATGTCTTGTCTTCATAAAACCTCGGTGCCACCTTGAAACCCGTTTGGAAATTAGTTGTAGGAAACTGTCGTCGCTCCTTCCTGGTTCAGACTTTGTCAAACCTGCAATGGAATTAAAACTGCTTTTAATAAGCCGAGTTTAAAGTGGTTTCATCTTTAAATTTCTTCGGGTTTGTAGAGTTCTCCCACAGTTTTATCAAAAACAGCTGCCCTTTTGCCCCTTCTACACAATAGATAATGGTAAGTGCATACGGGTACATATGTGGGTGGGGTAGAATAGGAATGCCCATTCCGTTATTTCTGGGTTTAATAGAGTATTGTTTCATTCACATGGATCCACGAAGCAGTACAGTAACAGTTGTTTTGGATAGATGTGACGTCAGTGTTATATTTACATAACGAAGTAAACGAACTATATTTAGACAGCAGCACAAATGTAGCTACGTAATTTACCCGTCGGTATTGTAAACGGTGTTGTCTCTTAAAATAAATCAACAGCAAAACTCTTCTCAAAACGCCAAACGTCATCTCAGGTTCTCATCTCATCATAATATTTGTTTTGAAAGTATGTTAATTTAATTTGAATAAATTGGTTGAACATTTATTATGGTTGAATATTATTTGACGAGATTTGAATCGACAATCAGGTGTTGAAAATTAATATAAATTGATATTAAATTTATTTTGTACTAGCTTCTGCCTACCGCTTCGCATGCGTTTTACCCAGATAAAAGGTAGCCTATGTGTTAATTCTGTTCAACAGCTATACGTGTGCAAACTTTCAGCTCAATCAGTATGGTAGTTTTTGCATAAAGAGGTAACAAACATTCATACATCTATACAAACACACTTTCTTATTTATAATATTAGTGAGATACCGAACAAACTATCTCATAATCAGAAAATCATATTTATTTCAAATTGATCTTGGGTTTTCCTCAGTTGTTACACAAGCAAGATTATGTTATTCAGAGTAACACAATCTAGCAACACCAAACAAACAAACATCCAAACTGTCTGCTATGAAGTCTTGTTTAACAACTTGCGTAATAAAATTTCCAACTAAATATTTTCCCAGCTTCTGTTACGTATGAAACATACTCTACATATACGATTTCAGCGAAAATCACAAACAATGTTGTTGAACTTTGATCACCAACATTGTTTGTGAACCTCATCTCCGAAAGTTATACGTTCTTTCAGAGCTTGAATTATATAACTTTAAATTTCATCAATTAAACAGCTTTTTGAAATAAATTTTTCATAGCGAAAACTGTAAACCAGTATTAAGGAAAATTTAAAAAAAGTTGAACGTTGTATCTCTTTTAATATCTACTCGTGGATTAATGTCTTAATAAATAAGCGTAAGTGAGATTATCGTAGTGTTGTTGAAATAAAATGAAAATGGCAACTGTTGTCTACAGTTGCCATTTATTTTGTTTATATGATATTTCCTGATATTTCCCACTGCAGGGCACCCTATTTCCGCAGATCAATGTTTTGAGCTTGTTGGATGTGTTAAAGGAGTCAAAATAGCTCATCCAGCCATCACTCCAACTCACAGTTGACATAAGTAAACAACGCTTTTTTATAGTTGTCAATGATTAAAATGACCTAAGAACACAACGACACTGTTTTACCTACATAAAGTAATAACAATTACCCAAGATACACGAAGAAGATAAACCGCAGCAACGTCCTCTTATTTCAAGGGTTCGATAAAAACTTATCTGCCGGCAAACAGAACAGTGCCCCGGGCAAGTGGAGCGGGCAACCATGTTTATTTGTGTCAGCCCAAAATGATCGTGCACGGTGTAATTACAAGTACACCGTAGATTGCACTAATGGCCGTGGCCGCCGGCGCAACTTGAGCCGTGTTGACTGAGAATTTGTGGCTTCTATCGCCGATTTTCGATCCGATCGATGGTCTGGTACCAGTCAAGCAAACAATGAATTCTGGTTTCCTGAAAAATGTATGCAACAATTAATTCATTTTCATAACGCACATGTGAAATGGGCAATGGTGAGGGAAAAACATCGCGGCCAGCTTCAGACGTGTTGTTGAGTTCATGTTCTTCCCGTGTACTTTGTAGGCTAAGCTGATAGAATCTAACAACAGGCACTGCAGCACCCTTACAGCATGGATACTTGCGGTCGCTGTATTAATCATCTATAATAGAAATGAAAGGCCAGTTTTACACCGTAGATTGCCTTATGAAAAGGGGCCGGCGCCGCTTTGTACCATTCTAACTTGTACTAGACTGCGTAGGAGGGGTAGTGGTTTCTAAGGTTCTTTTTGATCGATTATGTGATTTGTCAGTCTTGTAGCTTACAGTGTAGGCGTAACGTAGCCTTCAGTTTTAAACTCTGCACTACAACACATAAGAATCACATTATCGATTAACAAGCATGTTATAAACACTGAAATCTGATAATAACGGTTGTATCTACTGGTGTAAGGAACCAATTTAGGAAACTATTATGCTCACAGCTTTGTTAATCCCGAAGGGCTTGGTTATTACATCTGCGAAGATAAAAATGAGCATGCTCTGATAAGTCTCACCTGCCATCAAATATTTTAACTGAAACCGAAGCCGATTTAAAATTAACGCTCAAAAAATAACAAAACCTATTTTGTATGTATGTAGTTCCCTTTAAGTCATAATTTGTCTTGAGTGCTGAAGAATCTTCTCTTGCTAGGCACATTCATGTGTAATAAATTTTTACGAGTCCCGTGACGCCTATAGTACGACACGACAGCCTGTACTTTGCGCTTTTCATTCAACTGATGGAACATGGCACCATCAATTAGACTATGTAGGGCATAATATTCTAGCGTTTTGACGCGTAGATTCTATTTAACAGGGTTTTCTGTTAAGTAGTTGCGCATATTTAAAGTACGTAAAATACACCTGATGAATCAATCACCCATACCTCTGTTAAACGTGTGGTTTGACCGCAATCTTGTGACAAATCTTAAAATGTGCGGCATCTCTTGTTTCGTAACAAATGTATCAGTCACCAGTGTCCGTTTATTTTATAAGTAATCTTGATTTTTCATTGCCGCATGAAATTTTGTGGTCAGATTCGGCATAATTCTGACGGCCATATCCTCCGTTATTTTGTTCTTCGAGGACAGCTGTCAAACTTCAAACGTTCTTCAAATATCTCGAGAACTGCTCATACTAGACTTCTCGCTATTGGCTCAAATTAAAGACCGTCTAGTTTTTTGATGATGGCTGTTATTTTTGCCAAAAACATAACGGCACATTATTTTTTAGGTGGACTTTAGGAAAATATTCCGAAATTCAATAAAATAAACATTGAAGTGCGCGCGCGATACGCAAGTGCTCTGGCAACTTCACCAGCAAAACAACGCACGTGTCCAACGTACGATTCTAACCTTTCAGTAGGAATCAATTGCATTAAGTTATTGATTTCCAGAGACACGATAAACTTAATTTGGCACGTTCAATTAGATTTATTAGCTGCAATCAAACTCCAAACATATTAGGTTATCCAGGTCAACTAGATCGATGACATGTGCTTGAAAAACTTGGTTTATGGAACATCTGTTAGCCAGATAATTAGAAGTCCAAAAACGGATGCACGCTTATGTATGAATCACCGTTAGACGTTTGATGTTTATTAGAAGAAGAAAAAATAAAGAAACCAAGAACTTGAAAAGGAGTCCTTTGTGCGAACAACTAACAGTTTCTTCCGTTGCAGAAACTTTATTTTTGTGCATATATGTATGTATGTAACTAATTGCAATTTGCATTGACGACAGTCAGATGGACAGCTTGACTTGCAGTTGCAGTGCAGCAAAATGAGCTAATCCCCATGCATGTCGCCTTTTGCAATTAATGAATGAATTAGCATGGCAACTTTCGAGGCTACGTTGGGCCAACACGCACATACATGGCCTGCCATTGGTTTGGACGGGTAGACGTTGCGTTTCCCTTCCACGTGCAACAACCACGAGCCATAATCGAACAGACACGTCATTTCCAACTTTAAACGAAGGGGTGTAATGGATTCCGAACTCTCAAAACATAGATTACGTCAGTTTCGCTCGACTAATCCTGCAAAGTTTCACCGGGGTGCATAGAAGCAGTTTCCTGAGTGGAGCGGACACCCTTCTCAACTCAGACGGTAATAAAAGTAACCTTCTAATCATCGACTTCGCGACGTGTAACCTCTAGTCTATTTGTGTATGTTTCGGCATTCATCCATCATTCTAAGACAGATTTTGAATAGCGACTTCTTTCAGAACCGTCGCGTATCCACCTCTCCGAACTCCATGGCAACATAACTCAATTGGCAGGCAATCTCGCGCCGGCGCCGTACGTAATTACAGCCAGGGCTTCTGCTTGGCTGGTGCACGCTAAAAACGGCCCTCCACATTGCAAGTTTGCAACGTTTCCAATGAATTATGGTCGGAGTTTTTGAGGGGAAGGAAAATGGGAGATCGCTTTGCAATTATGTTGTTGCGATGAGGATGGAACTGGTTTAAAATTTGGAATATTTGCAGGATTTCTCATAAAATGTCTGAAGTGGGAATTAAATGTACGTTTGGAAATTATGTAGTCGAAACCAAGAGAAAGTCTTGCGCTGAGATATGGCTAAGGCCACGAAAACATGTACCATCACACACGAGAAGCCGTAACACACAATAACACAATGGAAGTGTATAACACACTGGAAATATTGTAAGGGCTGGTTTACACTAATGTGTAGTAGTATAGTTGTAGAAGAAAAAAAGACACCTAACAATCAACCGGAGAAGAATTGATGATAAACTAAAAAAAACAAGTCCCAGAAATAAAATTATCTTAAAATTTTTTCGCAAAATTTGTGTAGAATATAGTTCTTAGTTTGCCTCTCAAATTTGATTGAAATCCGTCAATAAATAACACTACAGCAAACTTCCCCCCTTTCCCCCCAATCAAAAATCACGCTCGACAAAAAATGTTACCTAATCAAGGAACTTGTGTGGTAATTTTCGTCAAAATCGGTAAAAAATAAGACCTAGGCGAGAACAGACTTACAGACAAACGGAAAAAAGCATACCTACCTACTAGGTAATCTAATAAAGTGTTATAGTTTGTTATTCCTAATAAATAAATAAATAAAATATTTTAAGCAATGTAAACCAAGCTTTATATATTTTCCCATGTGTTACGTAACACAAACCATAACACACGCAACACTCGGGAATAAACACACGGGGAAATGAATAACCTAAAGACAAAATACCATCTCAAAATGCAAAGTAAATCAATAAGAAAACCTTAGTTTACTTGCAAAATAGCACGTTCTACAACATTCATAAATGTAAAGTTATTAAATTGTGATATTTACATCGCAAATTGCGAGTGCAGTCTCGTCGTTTTAAACAAACAATTATCTTGTAGTACACCGAAACCGTGATTCACTCGAAAATAAAATGGCTGACAGGAATTTGACATTTTGAACCAAGAATGATAGTTTGCCAGTTCATAAAAACTAATTCAAGTGTTGGTACTTCTTAAATCACAAAAACTACTACAATATTTAAAAAATATAACACACGAGAAAGATGTGTGAGACATATATTCAGAAAAAGATTAAACTATGAAGTTTATGGTATTTAATTAATTTAACTTACCCGACTCATTGTTGATACATCATTATAGATATTAAAATAGAAATATTCATGTAATTACTTTTTTTAAACTTAGAAAATGGTTTAATTCGGTGATAAGTCATTGGAGGACATTGGATTTTTGTATGAAGTCAAAAAGTCGCTAATTTTGGAAATTTCGGTTTTCGATAAAAACTGCTTACAATAATAATTTAAGCAATCGTATAGTACATGCGAGTTCTCAAAATATAAAGAAAATAAGTGTTTTCTCTAAAATATGTTTGCAAATTTATAAAATAATTAAAAAAAGTTCGGTCCGTAGATTTTATACGAAAAGTACATGTTTTCGTGGCCTTAGCCATATGAATGTGTATTTATTAGCACAATAGGCATTCAAACGGTAAACTGTGCTATTTGTTCTTAATATTCTTGATGAAAGTAAATTGTTTCCCTTGGCCATATTCGTGTATAAAATCGTCAAATCTCCTCGTATCAAATCTATTCCAAATGTCTGGGATAGTGTGCCTCCTACTTGTCTCGCAAATGACGTTAACTGTTGTTGGATACGCTCAAGGATAGAGTTCGTAAGAGTATGCACTGGCTGGAACTAAACCTAACAAACCCAAAGCGTAGAAATTATTAGGACGCTTTTGACTTGTGAAACAAGTTGTAACCAAAAATTGTAACAACAAATTGTAAACTTTGCATTGGTTACGACTTGCAAACGGCAAAACTCGATGCAAAACGAAATTTAATTTTTGATTTTTAATTGCTTGTTTAAAAAAAACAGGCCGGCCCAGAAGCAAATTAGTTATGAACCTGGTTGTATTATTGTGAGACTTTGTTTCGGTTCGTGATTTTAAATGATAGCTCTCGGGTCTCGCGTTATTCTGCAGCATGCCCGCGTTTTGTTACGTTTTTATATTTTATTGCCGCCACGCCATCGCTAAATCCCTCAGAGCATCATTACGCCGACCAATAAAATACTAAAAACGCTCATTAATCTGTCAAGTTTGGTTAGCCTACCCGAGTACTTGGCTTTAGGTATACCATTGCTATTTGTTAGCATCATCCTCACTACTCAAAAACATTGTTGAAAAAAGCAATGATGCACACAATCCTCATTACAAAGTCAGTCTTGGCAAGTGGTCCGAAACGCCCCAGGAGATTACGATTCCTCGTAAAAAATAAGACTGGGGCTC
This sequence comes from Pasiphila rectangulata, assembly GCA_963082625.1. Taxonomy (NCBI): domain Eukaryota; kingdom Metazoa; phylum Arthropoda; class Insecta; order Lepidoptera; family Geometridae; genus Pasiphila; species Pasiphila rectangulata. The sequence continues at coordinate 12,757,200 of OY720253.1, forward strand.
TATCTTGTGATCGTGTGTACCTTTGATTCCACCTAACCATTGATTGCATTTTGATATGTCGTATCGCAACGCATTGCAGCAAGCGTGAGTCAACGTTGCGCTAGACGCGTTTCAACTTTGGGCCAGAAATGTGGGCCGTTTCGAAAGTGCAGGCGCCTGCCAAACTTTGATATGCGTTGCCAACGCTATTCAGACGCACGTCTCAGACACTTTCACAATGTTCTACTCTTTGTATCGCTGATGTGCACGCCGCCGTTTCAGTTTTATGATCCGAGTTGAAAATTGCTTTGTGATATTGGAAAATGCTGAGGGCCTTACCGTTATAGTGTTAAACGACTATAAATTTGTCATTTTCAGAACATACGTTTCTGAACAGGACACGTGAAAAAACCTTTTCCATTATGTCAATGTTTTTGAAATTGTTGATACGTGTATTTCGTTACCCTCTGTCGAGTGAGTGAGACACGTGGCGTAGGCAAGGTAGATCTCTAAAACTATCACGTGCCTATGCTATTCTACTCGCGCGCCATCACTGCACATGCTCGCTAACCTCGTAAACTGTCTCTTGGGTAGTAAGTATTTCCCGGTTTATAGACAGTTGGCCTATTCGATCGCGTTCTCGAAATTTGCTTTGGCTTTAACGTTCCACGGTTCATAAAATATATTGTAGGAAATGCTAAAAGCGCATGTCTCAGCGTCATTTCCGTGTGCGACTGGGAGCTACGGCTTCAGTCCGCCGGCGGCGGCTGTTCCTCATCACGTTCCGTGAAGCAGTCACGTCATCGCGACACGACACCGGCTCCATGGCATTTATACACTTAAATGAACCAGGCGCGACTCGGTAAATGACTAACGGTATCTCTCGCCAAGGTTGTACCGCGATATCGTGGAATGTAGAGTCATGAACTGCTGCCATACAAATATCTGTCTCATATTATTACGATCCATGGCATCAAAGAATCGCATGTTTTATTCGTTTCTAAAACCACTTTACCTTCGTTTCACCGTCCTCGTATGGATGTGTCACCGCAGACTTAACACTGGCCGAATACTAAAGGCAAAATAATTCTTTAAGCTTCAATAGGCAGCCGGTGACGCACTCAAGGAGGTAAACAAGAGGTTTTATGGTTCGACAGGGACATTTGGTATCCGCCGAGCACGCCTCGTTGTTTCTGTTCAGCCCAGCGAACTGTTGGTCTGGAAATATCCGTCTGCCCTCTAAGTTAAGGACGACACAGTCAAAGTCATACGATGTTAGAAATTTTAAACATGAAACGAAGCGTAATAAGCTTTCGCTGAGCGAAATACAACATTTTAATTCCTAGTACTCATAAAGTACTAGGAATAATTTATTATTTTTGCGTTTTAAATGTATTCGTCTTATCGATATATAGGCGATGTGAGCGCTCAGCGCTTGTTTTGTTTTGTGTAAAAATAAAAAAATACAAATATAAATAACTAAGTCGGGTTAGTTACACCATTTATAACTCGAGGAGGCTGGACCGATTTCAATGATTTTATATATTTCGGATTAGTCTGCGCCTTCGACTTGTTAGTGTGGTAGTATGTAGTTGATTCTGAGGCGGTATGAAGGTCGCCGGGACAGCTAGTTCTAATAAAAATGTGATCTGCATCCTGTCATATATTTCACTATGACATCTTTAATATATAATTATACTATAAATCTATCAACAATAATTTACGCCTCGTCCTCTATTACAGTGTATCTTCCCAGGGGCACTTCAATTAAAGACGAACGGCTCTTGTCAGATAAATCTCGAGTCTAACAATAGTCTGATCTCAGCCCACACGCTCCAACAGTAAGGTAGCAACGAGCGAAGAGCGATAATGGCCGCCTTTCCCACAGATGAAAAAACTTGTTAGTACTAGACTCGTGCGCTAGATGTTAATAAATAATATAAACTAACTTTATCAAGTCGGTTTTATTTATCAGTGCTCAATGCTTTGATCTGGTAATAATTCAACCTATGAATATGAATAATATAATTCTACAGTCATTCTATCTAGAGTATGGATCCAATTTAAGGTTGTGATACTTGCGTTGACGTATTGACTGGTACAGTCAATACGTCAGCGCACGTACAGGTACAGGTACACGTACAGGTACACGTACAGGTACAGGTACACGTACAGGTACAGGTACTGGGCAAGCCTAATCAATCTTACAAAATTCCAAGGCACTGCTGCGTCCTGACCAGCAAAAATAGCAGTTGCTGACGCTGTATAAATCATATGTAATAATAGATGTAAAAGGCCTCACAGTTGCGCTGATTATAAAATACTAATTTGTGTGATAATATGTTATTACAAAGACGTCTCTGTTTTGATAAATGAAATGTTATTTACCTTAATACGTTCTGAAACACATCAAACCAGTTTCCCAATCACTACCGTCTGCCAATAGTCTCTGGTTTAACTTCATTGGGCAACTCCTAAATTTCAGAATGGTTCTATCTTGAAGTCTTATGACAACTTAATGAGTCTTGCGATCAAATTGTGGAAACCAAATCATGATAATGTACATATCTCGGTAATTACTTAACGCATTCATGTTTGACGATCTCTGGCGGAAATTGTTTTGTAGTCGGCTGAGTAGCAGAAGCTGACGGTTTGAATTCCCGCCGGGTGATAAATGTATGCAGATATTTGATGCCTTGGGTCTGGGTGTTTTCTATGTATGTAGGTATTATAGAGGTAGGTACATACTAGTATTTACAACAAAAAAAATTAAGTATTCCATCAATCATCTGGTTTCCATATTTTTTTCTGACATAGTACAAGCTTTGACTAATCTAATTGACTATTTAATTCTATGTAGCATTTTGATCCATTGAATAAGCGCTTATTGCCTTTGCTTAGTTTAGGACTAAACAAAACAAGAAATTTTAACGAAAATCCATCCCAAAACATTTCATTTACCGACTTCAAAAAAATAGAGGCGGTTCTCAAAAGCTTGTCGCGAGATTCGCCTGTGTAGTATTTATTATACCTCTAAGTAAATAAAATAATATTAATTAATATTATATAAATTGTGTAAAGACGTTATAAGTTGACATTAAATATTTATGGAAAATGTTTATTTTAGAGGTATTATTTTTAGTACAACATATAAATAAAAGCTTGTTTTTTAAAAAGCTTCTTACTTTTAATTTATTACCATTGAAATCGGTTTTTTTTGTTAAAAAAATTAAGAATTATTTATGGTCTCAAGGTCTACATGTGTATCTTAAAGCAGTCGTCAGTACCAACTTCTGACGTTATCAAGGCTTCAACAATGCGTACAATTATAGCAGTTGCACAAACATCGAGGCTTTTGTTCAAATTGCCCAATACATTATCTATGCATGCCAAGGTATAGCGAAAAACAACATCTGATGTGTGTCCGAATCAGAATAACGTTTAATGATGAGATTTGAGAATCACATTAGTCTTTACAACTTCAATTATTCCGCTATCGATGCATTCATCATCATCATTTACAGCCCGACTTTGAATTAGTTCTTTCTTTGCCACCCCTCACGATCCTGCGTTAGTCCGATTCATCGTTCGCCCAAGACTTTATCTATGCCGTCTGTCCGTCTTGCTGCCGGACGAGGACAACCAACATTTCTAAATTCCCTGTCTCGGTCACCATTTAGTTATGGTTTTACTGTTATCACCGCGTCTGGTAATTTTTTCTACCCAGCTCTATTTGAGTTCCAAAATCCGATTACCATCAATAAGATGCCTTACATACATGGCCTCTCAGTGTGACTCTCATCCGTTACATAGCATAGCCTCCTGCGTGCACATCCATGTTTCGGCACAGTAAGCCATGGTGGGTAGGACACATAAAATAGTCAAATTTACATTGTAAATAAGAATACGGCTACTCAGAGTCATCACAAGTTCAGCTTGCTTGCATAAACATCCGCTCTCTGTCAATAGGTTGTTAGTAAACAATTCGTACACAAAGAACGCGCTCTCCCATACGAAGCAATCTACGAGTAATTACCATCTGAATTTAATTATTTTCACGATTATCTGATTTTACTCATTCACATTCACGAGACGAGTCGGCGTCTGGGCTAAAAAGTAACAACTCACAGATACGATGTTAGCAATAGCAACAAGGATCGACAAATAAATTAATATAGACAGTTGTATCTGGAGATCTCACGCCTGCGGTATACAAATACAGCCTATGATTGTTCGGTCGACCATTATCAGGTTAGGTATTGGACCGAATCTTATGACTAAGGTGATGAGATTCCGATTCTTTGATTTTATTCTCTAGTTAGTCCGACGTCTGTTCTGAAATTGTAGGACGTAAAAGGCATGTTGCACGAATATTTAAAACTTGCTTCAGCTTAATTGGTAACTATGTGAAGAACCATAAAAACTTGAGCTAGGTGCGTCTGGTCATCCAACGAGTACATCCAATTTACAACCCTCCAGGATATGGCGTTGAGAACTTGTCGGTAGAATTTCCAAGTGATACTTTTCCACTTGTTTCCTTTTCACTCTGACTTCGTTGACTATTCGAAGGCTTTAGAAATCAAATCTCATTCGAACCTGATTGCGATTCAAGTTGATTGGAATGAAAATGTCAGCGGTAATCGTTTGGCGCTACGCTATCACTAGAATGCTGAATGAGCTGCAGATTTATTATGAATGATTTTGTTTATTGTGCACGCCAGACAACCAGATCAACACTTTGTCAATAATGGACATGTTGTATATGGTGCTAGCCCGCTCCATGTGTAACGTATTATAAATATAATTTGCTAAAATAATGGCTGAGCACTTGCTATGAGTCTGATCTGCCTTATAAATTTTATTGTGCTTCATTGTCATTCAGTTGTAATCATAGACTAATCTAATCATACTCCCACCCATACCAAGCTGTTCATGTTATGGGATGATTTCAATTTTAAACTCATTGTTTCTATAAATATTGTTATTTTTCCACTTGCTGCGCATGTAAGCATACATCAAGGGAGTTCAAGCGTGTGCATTCCCGACGCAAGCACCATGGTTTGCCTGCCTGTCCAAGCGCGAACACTTATCGCTTGTGATTAGCAACTCTAAGGGCAGTAAATGTAGATAGATTGATTAAATTATAAATAATCTTAAAACAAACAACTTGAACATTCACCTCTTATTAATTACCCAAACAAAGGCTTTGGCTATCAACTGACCATAAAGTATGGCATCCTCATTTTGACCTTGAAGTTGTTGCGCAAGCCTTGTTTGCTCGTTTAGCAAGGCACGGCGGTTGCCTGATTGCTAAATTAATCATTCTTAAAACATCATCCTTAATTTCAATAGTTGCTCTGTTTCAAATAAGTACGCAACTCATAATACTAAAATGCAAAGTTAGAAGCGCCGCGATACTTTAACAATTCAGTTTCATAATATTGCGAGTCGTAAAAGCTCATTACAGTGCTAAAACGGTAGCTCAGCCGGTGACGTCACCCCCGGGCTTTCCTCAGATGATTCATAGAAGAGGGCATGATGCATGAACACTGGGACTTACTGCTTTTATTACGTTGCGACGCTCGTTGAGGGGGGAACTTTTTGGCTTTAGATAAATAAGCTGTAAATATAAAATATCGTCCCTGACTACTAAAACTATCTGCTAACAAAGCGGGGCATTGCAAATATCTCGATATGAAATCAAATACACAGTATATCGAAGTTATTTAATATCTTGCTTACGAGACAGTTATGCACTGATGCAACCTCTGAAATTTCAATATCTGCATCCACAACGTAAAACTCGTCGGTGAGTCAGTATCCGCTTCTGCCCACAGAGTAAATATATTCATGCTCTAATATAAACTGGCCAATGGCAATGGCCGCTTTTGAAACCATGCCTCAATCAATACTAAGCACCATACGATGTGCACGTAAGACTAACGACCTGTCTCGAAATAGATTTTATGGTCTAGGAAGTCTTTCTTCGTCATACAATTGCGGTCACGTCAGGAAGCTGGTTCCTGAAATAATTAATAGATAGTTTATGCTAAAAGCCAAGTTAATCCCACTGACCGCTAAGCCATAGTTCATTAAAACATAATTATATTTATTTAGTTATGCAATTGAACATTGACATGGTTTTGCGGGAGCATATAAATGCTATAACAGCTTGATTATAAAAAAAAACCTTATTCATAAAAAGAAAAGAACATTTTTATAACAACATAAAGGTTCCCTTAGCATCATAATTCTTTATTATGTTGTCGGTGTCACAATATTTAAAAGACACTTTTATTTACCTCCATCACAGACAAAGAGAGTCGTCCTGCATTTATATGGAACCTATACAAATATTCTGTTCTCGAGTGTGGACTGGACAGTTCTCATAGCGGGCTTGTAAGTGACATGTTGACAACCTCTTGTTGACACAATACTGTTATTCACTTTTTATACGTGTCGTAACAGCGATAGGGATTTAACACTGAAATGTTGCATAACTCTGGAGTAGTTTGTCTTTATAATTTACAACTAGCTTATATAATGCACTGACATAGTTTTAAGGCGTGAAATCTGAAAGTCTTTGAATTATGATGATATGGCACACCAGTATCGTTCCGCAAAAAATCTTCCGACTCGCATTTCAAAGAGCGTCAACCATAATATATCTTACACCTAATGCCGAAAATGCCTTGAAAAGATTCTATTGTTAACCAGAGCAGGCATTATGGCCCGGGTCCTTATTTCCGTCAAGCAATTTCCATTGCGATGTTTGCAGCATTTGTCGTCATCGTATTTCGCATCGCATCCGGCCCTTGGGATGGCTCGACGAGGCCTCCTACTCCTACTTATTTTATAAACTAACTTTTGCCCACGATTTCGTATCGATCGTTGGATTACCGAATAAAAGTTGTTTAAATACCTACCTACTTGTTCAATTCCTGGCTCTGTATGTGGTTGCCAAGTTTCTTCGATTCATCACGAATACTTCAGTTTTACCGTTAAGTGGTAATAAATCACAATCGGATTCAGTTTCGAGTTATTATTGTAAGAGTGATGCCAAATCCTCGAAAAGCCCCGCACAAACGTTTTGCATATTTGTTTATGCCGGCTGAACCAATTCTCTGTGGACTATTTAACGTGGCACCTCTCAAACGAAGCTGAAGACATCGGTAATAAACAAATTCATTCGGATTCATGGCCTCGGGTTAGATGACAGATATCTGAAGGGTTAGTACGGAACATGAGTCACTCACTAGCGTAACACTTCGGTAACTAGGCTTGAAGGTTGACTTTTTGCTAATATTTTTTTCCCGCGTGCTCATTCAACTGAATTATACGATATCCGTAAACTCCACCTTATCACTAAGAAACAAGGTCATCTTATTTGCCGCAAACTTCTACCCAAGTGGATATGGGGTCGCGTAGGCTCCTTTAAAGTCAAGCCCTTCTAAACACTAGTCTGTCGTAGCGAGTCGAGATGGGGATCCTTGACATGGTTGCCTGCCGGGCTTTGGAGTGCGCTATTGCACGGGAACATTTTCTGTTTTCCCTCCTACGGGATATTTTAGACGTTTCATTTACTTACTTTTTAAAGAATCGTTTTATGTGTTTATAGATTATTTATTCTCAAAAGAAAAATACATTTCACTTAAATTGAGAAAGAAACTTAAAATAAGTAACTTAATATAACTTCGAATTAATATTCTTCTTATCCACGAACCACTTGAGTTAAGGTACTCACAAAACCTTTATAATATTTGTATAGATATGTAATCATTGGCAGACTTAATCATTTTTTTTTACCAATAACCTACTTAATTGAGATTTGATCAGAATCAAATCCACAATCTTTATCAATAGAATGTACGCGTAATACTTCATAATCATTAGTATAATTTTATAATTGATCACTAAAACCTAATTTATGTGCATGTAACTTTAGCTGATATTAGCTGAAATTAAATATTAGTAATCCTTTTTGATCTTGAATAAGCTCTGAATGCAACCAACTTATTTGAATCTTGTTCTGCATGTTTTGTGTTTTAATTATATTAGCATAAGCGGAATTAAAACTAGATATTTTTTATTGCATTTTATTATATTAGTATTGCCTGCATTCAGGATAATGTTGTGTTTTGTGTAGATTGCTTGATATAGAATTTGTTCGTAAAGTAAACACCACTAATGTAGCGTGTGAGTGTTTATATGTAGTTATAACAGGCTTTGTATTAGCTGTCCAAAGATGAGTATCCGAGGGAAACTCCCTTTGGAAATTCCATTCGATATTATGGTACTGAACGTTTTATTGTTTGTTTGTGAAACAGTACGTTTGATGTTTCGTTATTTAGTTTACACTTGTGTTCACCGACAGAAATAAACAGCTAAGTTGTTACTTAGTGATATTTTGACAGAGGTTTTCTTAAGTCGTTATCAATGAATCAATGCTTACTGATTGATAAACAAATCAGTAAGCATTGATTCATTGATTTGTTTATCGATGGACACAAGCCCTAGGTCCTCAGTGGCGTGCCTCACGGTAAACACTGGGTCCTGTAATGTTACTGTGTAGTTTGTGGTATTGTAGATGCTTGTTAACAAGTCCCAAGGCGTTACCCTACGCATGGGACGTTAATGCGTCAATACTAGCTGTCCGCAGCACAATGCAGCTGGTCAGATTCCAAAGACGCTACAGCAAAACCGAAAGTCAATGAAGTGCATCAGCAATTTTCGCTGTACACAAGAGACTTTCGGGACAACGCTGCATGCATCATTGATTTGGTTGTTTATTCTAGCTGGTTGAAAAGCGAAACTTAATTTGCATACACGCATGTTTGTGTGCACTTGTTTTTGTATCGTAGTGTAACCAAGTTTATGTGGTGGTTTCCCTACTTAACTTGACCCACTACTGAAAACTTCTTACACTCTTGTGACTATAGCCAATAATAACGTTGATCTATCCTACATACTAATATTATTATATGTATATAACGTATTAAAACGTGTGCCGCGATCGGATAAATGTTTTCAATATGATCCTTTAGTAAAAATAAAATCTCTAAAAATAATAACAATCCACATTTTTAATTTAAAATTAAAAGGAAATGATAATGCTTGAGTGAAGACAGGTGTTCCGCTGACACGCTCAGTCAATTATGGACTGTATTAGTATATCGCGTGTGACAAAAATTAGAAGACAACTTTCATTACTCTAATGCTAAATGGACACAAGCGAATAATCCAAGGAAGAGAAGATAATTTTGAATGTAATTTAGGGTGTTGCTCAAATTTACTTGTCCTGGGAACTACGTATTTCGACTCCAATTTCAAATAAGCAGCATTGACAGTTTAAAGGGTATGTTTGTAGGTGAATTTATAGTCTGGTTTACACTGACGGTGTACACATGACGGGGTTTCAGTTGAGGGACATTCTGACAACGCACAATACATCATACATCATATGACCAACGAGGTGACCTAAGCTATGACCGTTGCCAGTTTGTATAAAAATAAATTAAAAGTAAAAAAAATCTTTAACAAACAAGCTTTTATTTAAACGTACCTACTAAAAATAATAAAATAAACATTTTCCATTAATGTTTAATGTCAACTTAAAACGTCTTTACACAATATACATATGTATGTGATAAAAAAGCTTGTTGCGAGATTAACCTGTGTACCTGTAACTTGATCTAATTTTTTTTTCAAACAATGTAAATACGAGTACCTGCTTAAATCTCGCGACAAGCTTTTTTATCACATAAATTGTGTAAAAACGTTTTAGGTTGACATTAAACTTCAATGGAAAATGTTTATTTTATTTTTTAGTCATCATCATCATCCACAGCCCGATTTCACCCACTGCTGGGTATAGGCCTCCCTAAGTTTGTACCATCCACCACGATCCTGTGCCTCTCGTATCATTGACGCCCTGCGATGTGTACCAGGTCGTCGACCCACCTCGCCACCGGTCGCCCGACACTTCTATGCCCCATCCTCGGCCACCATTCTGTTGTTGTCTTGCTTCACTTGTCATCACCACGCCTTGCAAGGTGTCCTGCCCAACTCCACTTTAGTTCTATTATCCTGGTTCCAACGTCTTGGACTTTTGTCCTTCGTCGGATATCGATATTCGGAACTCGGTCGATTAGTTAGAGACCGAGCATGACGCGCTCCATGGCTCTCTGTGCAACTCGCAGCCTGTACACAGTCCCCTGCGTGAGCGTCCATGTCTCGGCACCGTACGTCATGGTGGGCAGAAAGCACTGATTAAAACAAGCGTGTTTTCAGACATTGTGGGACCTTGCTCGACTTAACTATGTCATCTAACTTCCCAAAAGCTGCCCACCCATGTTGTAATATCTTTGATCTCTTGGCTGATGTTGTTTGCCAAAGGATAGAATATGTCCAAGATAGACATATTGATCGACTCTCTCCAACTTCTCAGTTCCTACCATGACAGCAGAATCAGAGTTAAAAGAGGGACTCGCCATAACCTTCGTCTTGGACATATTCATCCTCAATCCTACTTTTGTTGATGCAAAGTTAAGTTCTGTGAGCATCTTTTGGAGATCGTCAAAATTTTCTGCGAGTAGTACCAGGTCATACGCAAACCGAACCAACATAGTTACATACATACAGGGCAAGCTAAATAAAAACTTGTAATAGCATTTCATGATACACAAATGCTACAAAAGAGTGCATCTATACTACAAGTATTAACAACGATCATTGCCTGCATGTTTATAAGTTGACATTGCAGGTCGCGTAGCGTCCGCTGCCTCTTTCAATTTATAATGCGGTCTCATCGATTCACTTTGCCTTTCAAAGCACCCTTGTCGATCGATTTTATGAGCTTCTTAGAAACTTCTAGATTACTTTTCTATATATCTTATGCCAGTATCTACATCAAAAAGAAAAGTTTATGGATTTGGTGTTTGTTATGACCTTTAAATTGATTTACTGAACTTTACTTCAAACTGTTAGTGCATTTATATAAACTTCTTACTTATTGTTCTTTTATAAATCGTATTCTATCGGTTTTTAATAAGAAAGTCTGTAAAAATTACTGGTTTATTTTGTTTTGTTGATCCCGTTGTTTCAAGAGAGGCATATAATTCTCTAATATTTAAAACATTTGAAACCGAGACCCATGTCTCTCACGCCTATTGTCTTCCCAGAGATGTGGCACAAGGATTAGTTATGAGCGGTTTAGTAAAACAATGCCTAGGTTTACCAGCGATCCTTTTCATTGTAGTTATATTCCCATCTAGGATAAGAATGTAGACATTACTCGACGGTACATGACGATTGCTAAGTCTTTATATTCCCACGAGTTAAGAGTGCCGAAACCATTGAGACTGCGAATCCCATTTGACAATTTCGCGTCAAATGGGATTCGCAGTCTCGATGGTTGGATGGTGTTAAAGTTGTCTTAAATAATGGTATCAGATATCTCTAACCTGGATCTTTCCGCCTAGAGCTTCCGTATTATTTTAAATTTCTTTGTCCGGTTTTTCCAAAATAGCGGCTATTGAATAATGTATTTGACAGACTCATAACTGCCGCGACAAATTACCTTGTCTGTTTTCACTGACCGACGTGGGTGGCTCATTTTCAGCGTCAATATAACAGGTCAATAAATAATGCTGGACATTTCATACGAATTTGACCCAAATTATTAGGAAATAGTGTGTTACGTTTTAATAAAAACAAATTCATTATTATAAATAATTTTAAACTCCTCATATACAAACAAGACCTAATAAATATTATAGTTATAAAATCCATAAATGTCATAAAAAATCGTTTATATTATTAAAATGTGTGATTTAATCTTACCCTTCATGCGCCAGTGGCTATATCAAATCGAATATTTTTTTAAATAAACGACGGACATAAGTCCAAGATGTCGGAACGAGGAGAATGGAACTGAACTGGAGTTGTGCAGGACACTGGCAAGGCGTGGTGATGATAGGTGGAGAAGTTCTCAACTGAATGGTGGCCGAGGATGGGGCAAAGAAGTGTCAGGTGACCGGTGTGTAATGAGGTGGGTCGACGTCATAGTACACGTCGCGGGGCGTCGATGGATGCGACTGGCACAGGATCGTGGTGGATGGCACAAACTTAAGGAGGCCTATACCCAGCAGTGGGCGAAGTCGGGCTGTGGATGATGATGATGATGATTTGAATATTGTTGTTGTAACTGTTGCTGTTGGTTCATATTACTCGTAGAAAGTAGACGACACGATCTTCAAACACATTATATAGGCGATACGGTCTATCCACGGTTACGAAACGCTTCGCAATATAAGTGACATGTTACAATATTTTCAGTAACGTCTACTGAATATTTTCTTTCGAAATTGCCTTCTGGTTGAATAATATCTTGTCAAATTTGAGTCGGTTTAAGGCGTCGTCCTTGAGTTGTCCCTGGCTGTGTTACCGAAGACGGGAGCTATGTGCCCTTGGCTACCTACGTATTTACCTACAAAATATTTGGTCTTTACTCTACCCAGGTTCGGCCCGAACAAATTTCTTGTGGGACGGACTTCAAAAGTAATTTCTTTTGATTGACAATTTCTTGAACAGTGATAAAAGTGCCGGCAGTAGAATGTTACCTCATGCAATGTGCTCCCCAACCCGCCTGCCGAGAGTGGTGAGTATGGCAACTACCCCTCATGGGGATCCATGAGGCAGGCCTGTGTTCAGTAGTGGACGTGTTACCGCTGAAACGATGAAAATGATGATATCCTACAAGCTTATTTTAAAAGTCACCTTAATTCACTCATTAAAGTATTTGTATGACGCGACTCAGCAGAATACATTATTTACGTTCGCATTACTCTTTAGGCTCATTCATAACTTCATGACGCACAGTCCTATTTGCATAGGTCGGTCGTTAACATGTGCTTAGAGGGGCTCGGTTTCATAATAGTTTCTTAAACAGTGTATACGTAGAGTTTAGCTTTCTGGCTTAGTCTACTTGGCTGTACTTCTGGGCGCCGCCAAGTTGGGCGTCTCTAGTATCGCAGGAGGGATATGGTGGACCTGCAAGAGCTCGATGAAAAGGATTGTAGCGAACTTGCTCAAGATAAAAGCAGATGGTTTCCTCTTTTGTCGTAAGCCAAAACCCACTTCGGGTGACTAGCCCAACGGAGTAGTACATCATCTTTGTCAGGACTGCAAACCTTATGTCTTAACTATACGAGTACTTGACTTAGCTTTACTTGATGCCTACAGGAAGATTGATAAGGACTGGCCGTTGACCGACGGTAGAAAATGAGGGAGACCTTTGTCCAGATATCAGACAAATCAATTTATTTATTATACTTTATTTCCACACACTTTAGGATCTTTGTGTGGATTGAAATCTTTTAGAAAATAGGAACACAATATGAAACATAGATTGTTACTTACTAATTAAGCCGAAGTAGGAACATATTAGATTGATAAATGGTAGCACAATAAAATAGTTAATGAGCCATACACATGTTAACCGTTTGTTGACATTTAATTGCTTCCGTATATGTGTGATAGTATTGACGTCGCCACTGATAGCTTTTCGATAAAACCAAACTAAAGGAATACATATATCAAATTAGGTACAAAATGTAAATGTCATTATACAAACAACAACATTTTGAACACATCTTTTATTTATTGTTATGGGTGCATAAGTGTCGCCTTAGGCCATGGCTCTTAAAGGATCCAGTTTAATTACCGATCAGAACGAATCCCGTTTCTCAGTAATATAGCAAATCCGAAAGTTTTTTGTTACCTGTCCAAGAAAACTACCGAACCAACGAATCAAGCAGAAACTTTGCACATGTTCTCTACATGTGCAAAGTTTCTGCTTGATTTGTAGACCTGGATTCAAACATAATGCCACTTTTTATTCGGGGACAGGGTTTACGAAGCTGCGGGCAGTAATTCTAATTCTGGTGGGGGATACCAGATCTGCTCTGAGATCCCGCATTGGGGTTTATTGTGCATTGTCCCCCGCGATAGTACCCCGACCCTAGCCAGCCCAACTCCTTGAAATGATATCTCGGGGCCATTGGCAGCATTCCATGAGCATCCCCGAAGGATATGCAGATGTTGTCGAAGAAAGGCATGACTCTATAAGCTTCTGTAGTACCGTTTTTGATCTTGCTTCCTTTGTAGCAGTAGAGTGCAGTATCACGTGCTCCACAGTCTCATCCTCTTCAAGACACCTGCGACATATTCAACCGTCTGTGGTCCCTGTCTTGGGAAAATGGTGGTTGAGATCAGTGTCCCGTCATGATACCCACCATCATCCTTAGGTCTTGTCATGTCATCAGTAGCTAGTTGGTTATATCATACGTTTGAGCAATTATCTCTAGAACTAATAGTGCATTTAAGCATAACAGAAACTCACTTCCAAAGCAATAACAATGTATACTTATTTATTAAAGATAGGTATCTGAGCATAAAACAATTTATAGCTGCAGATTTAGCGGTTACTGTTGTATTAATGGCTGTAGATATTCCATTGCAGCGAATGTAATTGTATCCGCGTCTAATTTATTAAAACGTGACTGCGGTCGCGTGCGCAACCCAACTGCGCAAGTCGAAGCTGTATTAGCTGCTGCCCACGGCTTTGTTTGCGTTTTATTTGCAGAACCCTAATCATTTTTCTAAAATGTTAGTACCCTTATTACTTATTACATCCCCGCTCTCTGCCAGTGAAAGTCGCGTCAAAATCGTTTCAGCCGTTTCGGAGTTTAGTCGAAACAAACAGACCTGCCGCGACGGCAGACTAACAAATATTGCAAATATTGCTTTTACGTTATACGCATAAACTTTCATATGCATTTAGTAAAAAGATGCTATTTTGACACTACAAACATAAAAATACATTCGCTGTGGGGTGCAGACAGTAGAATTTCCCCCCTTATTCATGCCCGTGGATGCAGTAAGAGCCTGCTAAGTGTTACCTTCGGAAGATGAGCAGCAACGTCTTTCCGTGTATCAACATACCGTACTGCGCTGGCCAACCCCAGAAAGTATGGCAACTACCGATCCATCAGTCTTCACCATCATCGACATAGTGGCCTCCGATACTCGCCATTTTTAACCCTCGACACAAAAAGAGGGGTGTTATACTTTTGACCACTATGTGTGTCTGTGACACCATAGCTTCTAAATTACTAAGCAGATTACAATTCAGTTTTCATTAATTATAAGTGGATTTTAAAGATATGTGGGACGAAAGCGGGCATCAATAATCGAATTTTCCAAATATACCAAAGTTTGGTATCAAATGAATGAAAAAAATGGTGTGTAGAACGCAAAGCTGAAAGTAACATAGAAATAATTTAAGGCATTTACATGATATGGTAGGGGAAATTGTCGGGGATTACTCAATAATAGGTCTTTACCTATGAAATTGCCGTTCTTCAGTACTGGTAATTTCAAATAAAAAAAAATTTGACCTGGCTTGATATTTCAAATTCAAATTAATTTTGTTTTAAAAACATGACATTCTTTTTACAAACTCAGTCTTTTGTTTATTGATTAGTGTTGTATTTTCATCACATTTGAACATTTTTCGTCATAATGGGTACCTTAAAAAATCGTGTAATTATGGAATATGAGTTCCGTCGTGGCACCAACGCGACACAAACGGCACGTAACATCAAAAACGTTTACGGAGAGAACTGTACAAACGAACGCACAACCCGTTATTGGTTTTCCCGGTTCCGTTCTGGAAATGTTGACTTGAAGAATGAAGCTCGTGGCCGTCCGAAGACTATTGTCAACAATGATGAATTAAAGGCGATTGTGGAAGCTGACGAAACTCAATCTACAGCTGAGCTAGCAGCAGCTTTTGATGTTAGCATCAAAACAATATTGATCCATTTGCGACAAATTGGCAAGGTAAAAAAGCTTGATAGATTGGTACCCCACGAACTTAGCGCTGGCGAGCGCAACGTACGCGTTGAGACCTGTCTCGCGCTGCTCAACAGACAAAGAAATGAAGGAATTTTGAACCGAATTGTTAAGTGCGATTAAAAATGGATTCTGTTCGACAATCGAAAGCGCTCAACAAGTTGGTTAGATCCTGGTTCAGCACCAAAGCAATGCCCTAAACCAAAAATTACCCCTAAAAAGGTGATGGTCACTGTTTTGTGGTAGACCACCAAAAAAAACACCACAGTTTTTTTTTAAAAAACGGCATGAGCATTACTGCAGATGTGTACTGTAAAGAACTGGAGACAATGATGGAGAAGCTTGCACATCTGCAACCAGCTTTGGTCAATCGGTCGTCCCCACTGCTCCTTCACTACAACGCGCGACCCCATACTGCACAACAGACCAGTTTCCAAGCTGCAAGAGCTGGGGTTGGAAGCTCTCCCTCATCCGCCATACTCACGAGACCTTGCACCTACCGACTATTACTTTTTTCAAAATTTAGACAACTTTTTAGTGGGTAAAAAATTCAATTCCCGAGGGGCAGTACAAAATGCCTTTGAAGAGTTTGTTGCTTCCCGTGCAGCTGATTTTTATAAGAAGGGCATCAATAAACTACCAATGCGTTGGCAAAGATGCGTCGATTGCATGGGGTGTTACTTTGAGTAGTAGAAATAAAAAAGTTTGGAAAAAAAGTACTTTCATTTATTCCATACAAAACGGCAATTTCATAGGTAAAGACCTAATATTTTGTTTTACAAACTTGTCTCCTGCCTTTCTACAAGGTGAGGTAAGTAGATTAAATGAAATTCAAACTGCGTAAAATAGAGACGTCACTAGACTACTTGTAGACCAAGTCTTCTAAGTAGATGGTTACATAGTGGCCAGAGGTTAGATTAATTATTTACCTAAAATATGAATCTAACCTCTTATATATAATAGCATTCTAAATCTTAGTATTGCTAAAGTTAATGTGAAACCATCAATACGCAACTCGTACTGTACACTAAGTACTAACACAGTTTTTACTAGCAAGGTAAAGTCTTGTTAGTTGCACTGAATATGTAATACACATATAATAAGATCTTTCATAAATAAGTGATTCTGAAATAAGTGAGAAGTCAGTTCTAAAGCCGTGGTTGTATTACCAATGGTCCTCAACTATTTTTACCTCACTCTAGTGGAAAACTGTCCACAAGAACTACACTGGTCTTACCTAACTCAAAACGTTAGTATTAAACAACACATCCCACCTACGCACAATCTTCGGCGTAAACGTGTACGGGGCTTCGTAACCTTGGCACGTACGTCGTACAAATGTTTTGTACAAACTCTTCGTGATAAAACCCCAAATCTCGCGTAACACTACAGCCGGGTACTTTAAGAAGTTCTGAATGCGTTGCAATGCAACATATTCGCAACATCGGATAATAATAGGAACTAGGTAATAACGCGGTAAGTCCCGTTGAATGGATTGAAATTAATAAATATTGCTGGCCACTACACACAGCAGCGTCTAGTCCCAAAACTAAGCACAGTACTTGTACTATGGAAACCAGATAATTGACGGAATAATGCTCATTATTTCTTTTACTAGCTCTGGATAGACATACGACTTGCAGAGTTCTGCGTTGGCAAAGACAAGATTGTCCAGTTGACTGTACGAGTAGTATTCAACAATCGCTTTTTATCTCACTAAAAATCTTAACGGAAAAACTACCCAACAGATTGAGCTGAAACTGCATACGTATATGTAGATGTTGACCAAGATTAACACATAGGCTAATTTTTATCCGGGTACAAAGCATGCTAATCGGCGGGCAGAAGCTAGTTTATCATATTACCTTTTGTCGCCTTTTTCATAATCATAAGATTTTTACAATATTAATGTTCTTTATTGTACTTCGTTATTGTTAGGTTTCAGCCGTAAAACGTCCACTACTGAACACAGGCCTCCCTCATCTCCATAATGGATAGTTGCCATACTCACTACGCTTGGCAGGCCGGTTGGCGAGCGCAGTACGGGATGTTGATACCCGGAAAGACGCTGCTGCCCATCTTCCGGAGGTATCCCTTAGCAGGCTCTTACTCCATCCACGGGCATGAGAGGAGGGGTAACATTCCACTGCCGGCACCACACGGCCTTAGGCTGATCCGTTTATTAACCTCTTAGGCCTTCTAATAAATACTCAAATTAACCGTTCGTCAGAAGGGGGGCGCGGGAGCGCGACCTTGGTCACTAAAACGCTTGTATCTCAAGAACCCCTTGGTATTTGTTTATGATGATTTCTGATCTAGAATCTAGAATAAATTACCTATTTTTACGTATAAACAATTTATTTGATATCATGTCAATTATATTCGAATTTCATCGAAAACTTTAAAGGAATAATTCGCTGAATCTATGACGATTAATTCCAAACAAACTTGTTTATGTAACTAAGAAAGATGTAATAGACCCTTGAATAATATAAACAAACCGTTGTTCGAACGATATGTTTACAAAAAACTAACCCCAAGTGGTGACTCAAATACTTATTACCTGCATCATAACCGATAGTGATGGGACAACTATATGTATAAGGTTATCGATAAACGCCGGTTGGAATCTAAGTATACTAATAATATCATACGAAGGTTTGTGCGTTTGTTATTGTAATTATGTGCGTTTGTTTTGTATTTATTACGTGAAAACGGCTGAACCGATTTTGACGAAATTTTGCACTTTGTGGTTCTGGACCTGAATTAGCATAAATGTCCAAATATGTCACTAATAATCATCAGCGAGCTAAGCCGCGCTATGACGCGTTCCTAGACAATTGGAAGAGGGTGGCTCATAATCGAGACATATGGGGGAAATGAGGAGGACCTATGCTCAGGAGTGGAAATAACAAAACATATTAGGTACAATTCAAGATTTTATTTTTTCATATTATGAAATAAGAGATCTAAAGCTAACACAAAAATGGCAAACAAGTACTTACAAACTAAATATGACACATATAATCGTTTACAAATGGCAAATCTCAACTTACCTATCTAAGTACGCATTTATTCACATAAATATACAGATATAGCGTACCAGCGGTGGTATACAAGTAGGTACCAGCGTACCTAATTATATACCAACGCAAGAATCGATTGAAGTCAATTCACATATAATCTGAGCTACATGTAATCTGATCTTGTGGGCAATAAATAAAATAAATATACCGAAAATACCCAGTTGCGTTTCCCTTCACCCCGCACCCTTCAGTAGGTATTTAAAAATGCTGGCATTTTGTAAGAGATGACTATAGGATCAAAATTACCAGAAGATGGGCAACAGAACCTGTCTGTTGGACGAGAAGAAGTACGCGTTTATTCACATAAATATACAGATATAGCGTACCAGCGGTGGTATACAAGTAGGTACCAGCGTACCTAATTATAGAGGTATACCAACGCAAGTATCGATTGAAGTCAATTCACATATAATCTGAACTACATGTAATCTGATCTTGTGGGCAATAAATAAAATAAATATACAGAAAATACCCAGTTGCGTTTCCCTTCACCCCGCACCCTTCAGTAGGTATTTACAAATGCTGGCATTTTGTAAGAGATGACTATAGGATCAAAATTACCAGAAGATGGGCAACAGAACCTGTCTGTTGGACGAGAAGACGTTGCGAAGTTTCCCAAACGCTGCTTGTAAATGAAACCAATCGCTACGCCTCCGCAAATTACATCCGCCCGCTTTCGGAAAGAATGGTATGACACCAATGCTCTCCGATATTCCGAACAATGTTCTCGCAGCGCCGGTATGAAGCACTTCATTTCGTCAACAATTCCGTGCGGCCAGCAAACGCGTCTCGGAGAAACCCCGAGCATAACCCATATAATCCATAGCTCGTTGAGCGACTCTGAGCTTATTCATAAGGCCAGTAGTGAAGGCCCACGTCTCGGTTCCATGTCATCACTGGTAACACACACTGATTGTAGACTTTCGTCTTAACGCACTGAGGTATGTTGGACGAGAAGACGTTGCGAAGTTTCCCAAGCGCTGCCCATCGACAACTAATTGCACGCCATTGTGGTGGTGATAAGGTTTATAAGGTCTAAGGTTTGTTTTGTCATCATCATCATTTCTGATTCGATCCCGTAGAGAAACCCCGAGCATAGCCCTGTCCATAGCTCGTTGAGCGACTCTGAGCTTATTCATAAGGCCAATAGTGAAGCACCACGTCTCGGTTCCATATGCCATCACTGGTAACACACACACTGATTGTAGACTTTCGTCTTAACGCACTGAGGTATGTTGGACGAGAAGACGTTGCGAAGTTTCCCAAACGCTGCCCATCGACAACTAATTGCACGCCATTGTGGTGGTGATAAGGTTTATAAGGTCTAAGGTTTGTTTTGTCATCATCATCATTTCTGATTCGATCCCGTAGAGAAACCCCGAGCATAGCCCTGTCCATAGCTCGTTGAGCGACTCTGAGCTTATTCATAAGGCCAATAGTGAAGGACCACGTCTCGGTTCCAAGTGATTCTACGATTGCTGCGCTGCGCAAATCATCTACATCTATCACCCACTTCTTCAAGTGAATTCATCAATGATGTTCTCCTGGAGATGCCTTGTAGAGGCGAAACACGTGTCGAGTTCATTTTGAGTGTTTTAACTAAACGGTACATTACAATTTAATTAATGGAATCAGGCGTTACTTTGCGGAAATCCATGACAATAAAATGCAATAAAAAATTACAATGATTAATGCCATCATTGCAATGTACCGTTATGCATAGATACCTGTTTCAAAACACTCAAAATATCTAAATGAACTTATCCTATATCTAATGATATAGGTTATGTTCCTTTAGATATTATGGTATGTTTTGAAACAGGTATCAATGCATAACGGTACATTGCAGTGTTCGCATTTATATGTCGATCTAATATTTCTTTTCCCATTTTGTACACAATGAACGCATCGCATTCGCTTGTGGCGTCCCTCGTCACTCGGTGCAGGTGCAGCCGATTGTGCGATTCGTACGGGCCAATGCACGTGCCTCGTATCTATGCGCAGCATTGTTGAGGCGGAGTGCGCCGGATTTCTCGTTGAAGTGGGTGTAAGATGCAGATGGTTACCGATAATTTGTTCTATTAGTCGCAGACGGCACAGCAGGTGGTCATGTTTAGTGGCTGTTGAGGACTCTAGTAGTATTCTCGAGTTTAGAATGGAAGCATTCAACAGACGTTTGAATAACTTTATGTACCATTTTTTACACCTTTTTCTTTCAATCAGGTATGGCTCCAGCATTTGATCTTTACGATCGACTCCCCCCATATATTTATTATAGTCTAAAATGACTTTAGGTTTATGTTGGATGCACCGACCGTTTGAAACTATTTCAGTGCTAGCATCGTGGTACGTTGAAATTGTGTAAATTTTTTTTTTGTCTTGCCAGGCTTGAACTACGACGTCACCACAATGTCGTGCAATAAGTTGTCCCCTCTGCAAATCTGCTTGTTGAACGAGCGCTGGGACCCCAGACCTGGTTGCGCGCAACGTACCTACGCAATCCGTTCCCTTACTTTTCAGGTAGCGAGCTAACGTCGGTGAGTTGAACCAATTATCCATAAACAAGCAATAGCCTTTGTGCAGCAAAGGTTGGATGAGGTTCAACACCACCGACGTGCTCTTAAGTAGGGCTGATGGAGATCTTTCATTTACGTCTTTTCCCGTATAAACGAGAAAAGACCATAAGTATCCGGTAGTGCTGTCGCACAACTCGTATGTTTTAATTCCGAAGCGCGCAGCTTTAGTGCGTATGTACTGCCGGAAAAGTAAAACGCCCTTCCATAATGTCAGACTTTCGTCTATGGAGACATTGGGGCCAAGGACATAATTCGCCTTAAATGCGTCGTTTAAATGATCTAAAACGCGGCCGAAACAATAAAGTCGAGACGCGTTTGCTGGCCGCACAGAATTGTTCGCGAAATGAAGCGCTCGAGTGATGTGTTCATACCGGCGCTGTGAGAACAATGTTCGGAATATCCCGGTCGATAAAAGGGGGTGGTTGCTGAAGCAAGACTTTATGGTAGGCATCTTAATTATGCCTAGCATCATCCAGAAACTAAACAAAATCAGCAATTCATGGACATTGGTTTCGTACCATTCCTTTCGAAAGCGGGCGGATGTAATTTCTGCGGCGTAGCGATTGGTTTCATTAGCAATGTCCTGCAAGATGCTCTCCGGCCAAAATGACCGAAAAGCATCATATATGTCACTAAAAGATTCTACGGACCCCGTGTGCGATGGTGCGAACACTTCCTTTCGGGAACAGAATGTCTCCATCGGCTCCCAGTCAAAGCTGTTGCGTCCGCCCAACAGAACAGCGACATCTTCCGCGTCATAAAACTCCTCCACTTCGGCGAGGCGCGCCTGCTGACTGGCCTGTCTTCTTGCGGTCCTGGCTGCCTGGAGGGAATCACGTTCTTCCCTTGATCTCACCAGGTTCTCTACCATTTCCCTAAGCGGTGCGGGAACGTCTTCATCTGTAACACATACTTGCACTACTGGATCCCCAGGAGTCCAAATATGTGCGGCTGATGATGCTGTTCTCACACCCCTAGGTCCACGGTGAGAACGACGTGGACCTACACGTCCACGACCACGGGCGCGACCTCCGCGAATACTGGGCCGACCACCACGTGCAGTACGGGTGGGACGCCCTTGCTGCGCCGATTCAGCAGGTGGTGGGTGTATGATGTGGGCGTCAGCTATTTGCAGCTCTTCCAAATCTTCAAAAGATCTGAAAAGAAAATCAATCATGAATGCTTTACAATAAAAACATAATGTAAACTTCCTATTGACAGGTGTCACAGCTCAATTGGCTTTGCTTAACTTGGGACTAGTTGGCGTTGTGTGACATGTGCATCAATGTAATTCATAGGTTAACTTACTCGTGCCGCAACAGTGGTGAGTCGTCGGGAACCACTTCTATTACGATTACAGGGGAAGTCCTGAAAACAAAATTAATCATGAATGCTTACAATAAACATAATTATTGGAATCAGGCGTTACTTTGCGGAAATCCATGACAATAACATGCAATGAAAATATTTAGTTTTAATTCCGCTTATGCTGAGATGCACGAGCACCGCCCACCCGCCCGCTAATTATGCACATGCAGGGAAAACTAGGTTGCCAGTGCCACATGCATACCCAAACCTATAGGTATGACGACACGTGTTTCGCCTCTCCGCGAGGCATCATCAGGTGAGACGCCGAGGTGTTGACTGGTCGGCGGCTGAAGCGAAAGTGAAACCACTTTAGTTTTAATTCCGCTTATGCTGAGATGCACGAGCACCGCCCACCACCCGCCCGCTAATTATGCACATGCAGGGAAAACTAGGTTGCCAGTGCCACATGCATACCCAAACCTATAGGTATGACGACACGTGTTTCGCCTCTCCGCGAGGCATCATCAGGTGAGACGCCGAGGTGTTGACTGGTCGGCGGCTGAAGCAAAAGTGAAACCACTTTTTTTTTTTAAATGACAATATAATGTTGTTGACCGCAGATGGCCATGACATGACATGAATGTGTGCCTAGCAACTAATGTGGGATGGGTTGACGTCACCTCCGGGTTAGCGGTGGTGAGCTCGTCAACGGGCAAGCCGAGAACGTGTCTCGGTCGACGGAGGAAAGGTGAAGCCACTACGCAGCGGCCGCTCCTACTACCCGCTAAAATGCGTAATAATGGAGATTAGATGGAGAACTAGATTTGTTTGGCCATTCAACAGTGTAAATCTGTCAATCTGTAATGTTGTGTTTGAGAATTTCTAATTGCTCCAACACATGTATAATGTAAACATCCTATTCACAGGTGTCACACAGCTCAATTGGCTTTTTCACTTTCAAAATTAACGTGAGATATACTATTCATTTAGTAAAAACGGGAATTACTAACGTAGTATTGTAACGTCGAAGACTATTCCGACACGTTTCGATTTTTCAAGAAAATCATCTGTCGTCGTCACTGAGTCGACACTGAGTGTCGTGTCGGGCCCCACGCGCGGACGGGTATTCAATTCCCATGATGATGATTTTCTTGAAAAATTGAAACGTGTCGGAATAATCTTCGACGTTACAATACTACGTGAGTATTCCCGTTTTTACAAAATCAATTGGCTTTGCTTAGTTTGGGACTAGATGGCGTTGTGTGAAATGTGCATCAATATTCTTCATAGGGTAACTTACTCGCGCGACGAAAGCGGTGAATACGCGGGCGCAATCGGAGAGCTCCGTGAACTGTAAAGAAGCAAAGAAAAAACGATGAGCACGACGTTTGTCTCTTAGAAAAAATAATTTAAAAGGTATCATTGTTTTACTTACTCTTGACGCAGAAGGGGCGACCGAGATCGATCACGCGTCGGACCCGTGTCGCCATATTCGGGAGCATTCACCTGAAAATATATTTTTATTTTATATACAAAAACATCCAGAACACGTTCGGTTGTAACCGTCAAATACACAGACAGATGGACAGACAGACAGACAGCGCTAGCCCCTAAAATACAAAATAAGAAAAACAAATCATTACCTCAATATCTTCACCACTTTCATTTCCAAAACTGTAAAACAAAAGCTTTTATTAGCTGCCTGCTCAACAACATAGTAAACAAGTCTGCCCTACCTACACATACCTTGTAAATTGTTCAACCGATTTCTTTATATATTTCAGTTTTGTTATCTAATAGCAAGTCCTTTCCATTTTTATTCAATGTTCAATTTTGTAATGTAAATGTGATGTTCTTTCATTGAATACCCCACTCGGGTATATTTACTTTCACCCCTCATAACTTTCAAACGGCTTAACCGATTTTCACCAAACACAGACAAATAGACTGAAACACACACACACACACAGTTAATCTTATAACACCCCCCTGTTAGCGTCGGGTTTTTAAAACTTTACATACTGATCAAATATTTTACTTACGTTGAAGCAGGTAAATCATCATCATCCTCTTCATCGAATATGTCATCATCTTCATCTACTTCGTCTTCCTCATCCTCTTCCCTATCATATAGTTCATCCTCAATCTCCTGAGGAGGTCCGTATGATGACGATGGTCTCCACATCTGTAAATTAATGCATGTCCGTTTAGCTTTAGACCAATTTCAATGAAGGGTGTGGGGTGAAAAGAAACATAACTGGGTATTTTCTGTATATTTATTGCCCACAAGATCAGATTACATGTAGCTCAAATTATATTTGAATTTACTTCAATAAATAAATATTTAAAAAAAAATTACAACAGAAAATACACCAGATAAAAAAAAAGAATAAAACATAATTCTATCGTACCATGATCAGTCATCGAGAAACATCGATATCTCCGGATAACGTCCTACGGTTTTACCACGCACTAGTAGGAAGTTTTATTTTACGACGCTTTATACGAAAATGAACCTACTATCCTATGAAATAAAGACGAACTGAAATTGAACAAAATGGCCGCCTCCAGGCATGATTTTGTTTTCTTATATTTCATAGGATTGTGTTATGTTTATAGGATAAAATGTAGATAACATTGAATAAAACCCATTTACTAGGTTATTTACTATCATTTACGTGTAAAACAACCTCAAATTTAGCTAATCTGAGGATTGTAATAGTCTCGGTTTTATTTTGTATTTACTTAATTATTTCGGCTTTTTCTCAAGTTCTAGCTGTAAAAACGTTGAGAAAAAACATCAAATATAGTAATAAACATACACTCACCTTATAAATCCACCATAAACAATTTATTTTTGCGATTTGTCACCAACACTTTTCAAGCACACGCGCGATTACGTTACAAAAAAGTCTGTTCAAAATCTTTTTTGTTTATATATTTCTGTCACTGTCGAATTTTGGCAGTGACATTTAAAATGTAATACGTTTCGTTCAGTATCGTTCAATAAAATATTCCAAAGCAGGACAAGCAACTGGACTGAGAAAAAAAAGATTTAGTTGGCCTGTAGCGCGCGAGCCGCGCGCGGCCCGTTCGGGCCGTTTGAGCCGTGACGGTATGAATATAAAATGGGCCCGGGCGGGCCCTTTTCGCTCGAAGAGGTTAAACAATTAAATATATATTGCCTACAGTTCTCCTCTTCAGCTGTGTTTCGTACACAAGTCAATCTTAACACTTATGTATGCTTACTTCAACTTCAAAGCCTACACGAAACACAAATTTTATTATTCTTACAAACAGAACAAAATCTTTCCGACTTTCGAAAAGCTCTTAGGGCTGACTGTTTCGATGAATTTAGACCAAGTGATTGATGGTGAAATAGCCAGCGGCAAAAAGCTTTGCTCAGTCCTTCCTTCCTTGCACTGGCTAGCATTTCACACACACACAGTTTATTATTCCATACCGTATAAGGCGCAAATAGTTTTAAAACCCTGACGTCATACAGTCACGCACTCATTATCCCATCGCCATCCCATTGGCTGGTAAATAGTTTATCCTCGGCACTAATAGGCTGCGATCGGCCAATGATTGCCACTTCCTCTCGAATATGCCTTCCAATTAACCACTTGCTCCTTTAACCAGCGCTGTACTCTTTCTAATGGATATTGTTACTGCTGACCATAACAGAGCAGGGCTGTTGGCTTCGAATAACGAGTTCTATTCCCGCTGTCCAACGCATGAAACCTCTAGTCTAGATGAATGGTATTGTCTGGAAAATTATTGTGTTTTTCCTTTCATTTTTACTAATTTTGTAGAGGTAAATACGATAGGAACTTTGAATAGAGGTACTCGTAGATCGAGTCTAGGAGAAGGCTTGGCTTCTTGGCTTGGCTTATTTTTATCACGAAATATTACACACAGTTATTATCACACTAAGTCGCTAGTTTCAAATAATGCCGTTCATTGGAGGCATCGAGTACATATCCAATAGAGGGGAAATAAGGTCATAAGACTTCCGAAACACATTATTGCTTTGCACTAATGCAATGACAAGTATCTCTCGCCTCTGACAGTACAGCGCCATCAGCCGACCTGTGTATTTTTCCGTACAATTATGATATATTTTTGACGGAACTGTTTTTTAGACAAAATAAATGACATTTCCTCTCGATTGGGTATGTCCTCGATGTTTGGAAGACATAAGAAAATGTTGGCTATTTTACAGTTTACATTTACAGATATCTGATTTCCCTGCACCCACTTGCTCCTCCCTGCTACCTCCCATCCTAGCATTTACCATTGATGTTCGATAATGCGATAATGCATTCGAGTCCAAAGCAGGTACTGTTACAAATTGCTGTTATTTGCGTTCACCGCTATTACGGCTGTTAGGTGTCGCCGATGCATTTCTTATGCTAATCAAACTGTAATAGGCTCCACGTATAGTTCTTCAGTTTATGTTCGAATTGTTTTATGGTGATTCAGTTGGTGTGACTCAGTGTTTTCGATTCAGCCTATGCTTTGAAAACGTGAAAGTAGTTGCGAAAGTCATGCTGGTACCAATTTACTTACTAGATTCCATACCTTCATACCTAAAGTGCTTGACAAAATGACGTTATTGAATAAACTTCACTTTACTTTTAGGCCAGTAAAAATAGACAAAAAAATATGCTGATTGTGCATTAATTCCCAACAAGCTGGATTATTGTACCTATATTTTTTAAATACATCTATCTTTTTTGTTAAAAATAATTAAATACATCTATCTTTATTGATGCTATGTCGAAATTAGGTACTCGTGAATGCAGCTTGTGCGTTGTTTGCTTCAATTGCAAGCTGAATAAGAACCACTTCTGATCACAATACATAACCCAAACACTTAGATTTCATTTAATGGATTTAGAATTCTCTAGAAATTTGTTAGATGTGAGGTCAAATAAAGTAAAATAAAAAATATTGTAAATCTCTGTTCCCAAATCAATTTTAACACAAATGATATTGTATTGATGTAATGAGACGACGAAGACGTTGCTTAGCCTTATTCTGGTACATTTTACCGCGATTATATTAAACGACCACCACCACAAATGTTTAATTTAACAAATACAAAGAAACGCATACCTTAGCAAGGTACTAGGTAGCGTGCCTTAACCACTTATCATCTATAATTAACCAATGGAAACACAACGCTCAGTGGCTTTGTTAAATAGGGACAACATTAATTTAGTACTCGAGTTAATTAAACTAGTTTTATTTGCGTGTAAACAAATTAAAATAATCATGGAAAAGAAGATGATTTAAGCAAAAAGCGCAATTCATTATCTCAGCTGTAGGACGTCCACTGCTGCCAGCAAGGAGATGTCCAGCAGACCGTTGGACATAGGCCTCCCTCATGGATCTCCAAGTACTGATCATGAGGGGGGCGGGCACAGTGCGAGATGATGATACACGGAAAGATGCTGCTGCCCATCTTCCGGGTGTATCCGTCGGCAGATTCTTACAGCATCTACGGGCTAGAGAGGAGAGGCAACATTCTACTGCCGGCATCCCACGGCATACATGTCAAGTGCAAATAATCAGGTTAAAATAATATTTTTGTATTCCAGTATATGTAGATAAGGCTGAGGTATCTAGCATATATTACACTGAGACTGGTTTTGAACCGGATGCCATTGTGGGTTGTTGTATAGCGAGGTTTAATAGATGTCATACATATGAAACGGTTCCATGCAACATTGTATAGAATGTCCTTATTGCGCGGTAAGTCGAGCCAGAGAAAAAAAAATATTTCATTGGGAAGCATTGAAAGCAACTGTCGACTACCGTGTTTGGTTCGTTTAACTGATTTTCTGATTGCATTTCAAGTTCACTACGATCGTTCGTGGCGTTTTCTTGACGAGACATACCAAATACATGAGAATCCACAAGTTCTTCCGCTATGTTCACCACTAAGCTGAAAGATACCCTTCCTCCTACCGGTTATGAAGATGAGTAGCGATTGTCTTTATCAGGACAATGACGTATTGTGAACAATACAGTAACCATTATTTACGAACTCTGTTTTTATCAATTATTACTTTGCACTATCCTTGTGCATGGATCCTGCTTAGTAAATAGGACACCTTTAGTTAGAGTCTAGATCTTGCGATCACGATTTCCTATTTAGGTGTTCGCAGCAATTTCTAGTAACAGCTAGATATTTGCCAATTAAAACGTGAAAGTAAAATAATGTTTGCTTCATTAACATTTTCTAAAAACATGTAAGCTACTGGAATTATAAACTTGGTATGTGACCAGGCACATACCAGCAGCGAATAGTTGGCGTGTCAGTATGATATGTTCAACCCTAAATCTAGGCAATTTTGAAGTGATATCCTATGGCTTATCTGCAATATCCTCGGATTTGAAGACGTGAGAATAAGTTTATCTTGCTTCTCATTTAAATCGGCTGTGAGTTTTTTGTGAGTAACATTTCTTACGTTAAACTTTTGATAAATCCTGACATTTTTGTTTCGTTCCGTTAATATGTTCACAGATTCGTTAAAATGGTAATTACTAAATGTCTGGTACTGTACCATAGTCCATAGTTAGTAAAAATCATAAAAGGTTTTAACGGAACTAGCTGTTGCCCGTGGCTTTGCCTATGTTTTTAATCTGTAGCCTGCTTCGATGATAAATGGGCTAACCATAGTAGTACCTGAGACAGCGCGTTCAACCGAACAAACTCTTATTATACTATTATAGATAACCTGAAAATGTATACCTGAAAAACACTTAAACAAACGTACGTTTTCCGCAGGAAATTTACCTTTACATTTCATTGGTACAATTCACCGTAATTAGTGTTGAAAAACAGTCAAGGCCCTTTTGGGACTGAATTACCCGTGTGTTATGTTAAGTTGAACTTTGGTTCATTTGTTCGGCAAAAAAGCGTTTGCATATCCGAGAGTACCAGTGTTACTTACAATTTGTAGACTTTATGCTAGAAACTTTTGTCACAAGTTTCTAGCATAAAGTCAGTTACAAGCTCGGCGAAAAGCAATTTTGTACAAGAATTTGATGCATTCCAAATGTTTGGGTCATATTACTCTTGTTATTAGACTACTTATACATATTGTACTCGTGCTTACATTTGTTTTATGAGCTTAACCCCGTGACTCCTAGTGAGCCCGTAAAACTAGTGAAGCTGCCAAAATTACATAATACATATTTAAAGTTGGTTTTCTTTGATAGACCAAAACAAATTATGTAGTTCTACAATGTAATTTATTTGTCAACAGAACAACAAGTGCTGGTCAGACGTCGGGCCGGGCTGCTGCGCCGCGCCCGTCGTGCCGAGTCGCGCGTGCGATGCGGAGCGGTCACCTCCCGCGCCGCCACCCGCTCCGCTTGTGCTTTGCACCAGACCGTGCTGTCGCGACGCAACGTGAGTACTGTACCCAAGGGATACAAACTAGACATCTGCGTACCGTTACTATACACTATCAGTTTTGGTGGATTAAACCGCTCCGTCTGTGTCGTTACGCATGGTGAGGTCTAAACCACGTGATCTAAGGTATACACTATACATGCTGCATAAAGTCATCAGAAAGTAAGAGAAAATATTTACTTTCGTCTATAACAAATATCACTTGATCCAAACAAAAACTGAAAAAAATATCCGAGGTAAACTTATTGTAGAATGTTTTGTTACTACGCACGCAGTACGCACCATCAGTTTGGATGAATATATTATAATGAAGAACTGTGGCGCGTGCTCCTACATACCAATAGTGGAACGTACAATCAATCTGGGTTTATAAAATGAAATCGCTGAAACGTAGTGTCTTTGTTGTAGATATAATTGCAAAATTTATGATCGTTGTCAGCTTGTTATATTTCCTACTTTTGGGCAGAAATCTAATTGCCATACGCTAAAGTTAACTCTGGGCCTTTTACGCCCAGGTGCAAGTGCGTTTTTTTTTGTTTAGAGCAAAATAGTTTTTATTGAAGCTTTTCAGGACCATCGTTTTGTATGGTAAAAAATGCGATGACATTTTTTGGAGAAGTACAACCTATCATAAATTCTACTTGAATTCAGCTGGAGTAAAGTTGAAAAGTAAGCGTTTACGGTCAAAATAAGCATATTATTTGAAACTAAAAATATAAATAAGTAATAGTAATAAAAATTTATAAGTATGTATGAAGTTTAAGAGCTTGAATATGCCTTTAACACCTTATCAGGCAGCTTTTGAAGGAGTGTTAAGTAACTCTGACTTTCGATCCGTAGGTCGTAGGCTCAAGACCAACCGTACATCAATTGATTTTTGTGTCTTGTTAAAAATAAGTGCACATTTAACACGTGCTTTAACGGTGAATATCGTGAGGTAATCCACAGCTTAGTGCGCTTCAGACGTGTTGATATGTTCTTTACTGAGACTACTGAGGACGGTACCTATAAGTGCTGGGAAAGCCTAATACCGTATCGTCCGGTAAAGCATAGATACCAGATGCGGATGCTCTATATAAATCATTGTGAAAAACAATTTACTTTTGCAAAATGTGCCTTTGTTACCGTATGGCGCAACTGGTGTTATTCTGTCCCGCAATCTGACCTGTTTAGGATCAAAGTAGGTATCTACCCAGTTTTTGTCCTTTCTAATGACATTTTCACCAGCCGGCGGCGTGCCTGCTGATTTAGTAATGAGATAAGATATGTATAAACATAGTCGTTGGCGCTATTCGCTTGAAGATCACACGATAAGTCAATTTAATTGAATGTCATTTGTGAAAGTCAACTTAGTACATAATTATGTTTCCGATAAAAAAAATGGTATAATGGATAAAAAAATATATTAGTGCATTGGACTGAATCTGATTATTCTCTATGAATGAACGCATATTCAAAATCGACTATCGGAATTGACATCTAATATGTCTTTCTACATCGTCTTAGAATAGTTAACCTAGTCCCACAATTCCCTGATGTATTAAAAAACTCGATTGTTATACCGATCTACAAAGCTGGGAATAGAGATGACGTAAATAACTATAGGCCAATTTCGCTACTACCCACGCTTTCCAAAATTTTTGAGAAATGTTTAAATAAAAGATTGTTAGGTTTCTTAGAAAAATACCACCTATTATCAGAAAATCAGTTTGGTTTCCGATGGAAAAATCCACTTCTGAAGCTATAGACTCACTAGTTACTAATATTGTACAAAATTTGGACAATACGGAAAAATGCGTGGGTATTTTTCTTGACCTGGCGAAAGCCTTTGATACCGTCTCTATTCCCTTGCTTGTAAAGAAAATGGAACTTATAGGCATAAGAGGTATACCACTTAATCTCTTCAAGAGTTACTTAGAAGGAAGACATCAATGTGTCAAAATTGACTCGGACGTGAGCAATATTCAACCAGTGTCTTATGGCGTGCCCCAAGGCAGTGTCCTGGGTCCAACACTGTTCCTCATTTATATTGATAGCCTTTGCAGATTACAGCTGAAAAATGCCAGGCTTTTAACTTTCGCAGATGACACAGCAATAATATTTAATGGTAAATCTTGGAATGAAACGCAAACACTTGCTGAAGACGGACTATCAGAAATAAGAAAATGGTTAGATCACAATCTGCTAACATTAAACTTAAATAAAACCAAATATATCACATTTACAATTAAAAACAATGATCAACCAAGCACTGGCTCTTTCAAAATTAGAACGCATCTTTGCCATGACGTTAGCACATGCTCCTGTGATAGTTTAGAAAAGGTCGCTAACATCAAATACTTAGGTATAGTTGTCGATCAAAATTTAAAATGGGACGAACAAATTACCCTGCTGTCCGGACGCGTTCGTAAATTAATGTTCATTTTCAAAAACCTACGACACATTGGTGATGTTACTGTAATTAAAAACGTATACTATGCACTATGTCACTCCGTCATTTCTTACGGCATACAGGTATGGGGTGGAGCTGTAAAATCACGTTTGCTTGATCTTGAGAGAGCTCAAAGAGCAGTCTTGAAAGTGATGCTATCAAAACCATACCTGTACCCCACTACCAATTTATACAAAGATGCCCAAGTGCTTTCAGTCCGCCAAACTTTCATCCATCAAATCTTAATAAAACAACATAAAATAATATCAGATGCTAACAGAATTTCCAAAAGAAGATATGACATTATTTACAAAACTCCTAAATATCGTACACAATTTTCCCATAGATTCTCCCAATATCTTGGACCCCGCATCTACAACAAAGTAAACAGGCAAATAAACATTGCGCATGAGACTGCATACGCATGTAAAAATAAGCTGGCAAATTATCTTAAGCAACTGGAGTACACAGAAACTGAAGATCTTCTAGCAACTATGTCATAAATTAGGGCTCATTAAATCTTATATGTATATCCATATTTTAATCTGTATATGTATCTATTGGTAAAAAATTTATATATTTTTACTTAATTTTATTTGTTTTGCTATTTATATATTAACCATCCTGCGTATACTTTTATTATTTTTTATTGCCGAATTAAAAGGAAACTAAATGTATTTGTATTGATAAATTGTTATATTTTAGGGTTTCAGTTATCACAAGTTATAATTAATTAGGTACGTAAGTCTTGGTATATACAAACCTTGAGTGGCGGAGCAAGACGCCCCTGCCGTCATACAGTGAAAACTAGTACGGAGGGAAGTCGACCTGACTAATCAACGGTCCTGTATTTTACTACTTGCTTGCCTAGCGCAAAAATAATGTTTATAGCTTGCATAGTATAAAAAGACTCTATAGTGATAACCTAGATATAGGTTTTTCGTATTAAGTGTTTAGTTTTATTTAGTTCTTTTTATATAAGTTAGGCTAAGTAAGTCTGTAAACCTCTTTTTGAATAAATAAAATAAATAAAATAATAAATTATAAACAATACGATGGACCGGCAAAAATTCCATAGCATTACAAAAGAATCAAATTAACATCTAAATAGCCGAGTTCCTCTACAGTCGCGAAGAACGGTTCGCAAACGCAGGTTACTTTTATTATTATGAAATACCGAGAATTTGGGGTGCGCGCGCGCCCCTGTGCTACCTGGCTTGGCATCCCCTGTACTGTACAACCCTCGCTAAGTCGCTAGTCAACCCGCGTCGTTTCACCCCTGCTAACGTGCGTATACGCATCGCGTCGGGCGGCCTTACTTTAAACTTAGAATAACGTCTAATTTAAATGTGCTAGTTTTAAGTTATGGTTTCTTGTAGTTTAATGTAGAGTTTTGTGATAGAATAGTGCTAGATGTATAGTAATAATGTGAACATGGATCTTACATTACCGAGGCTAAAGTTTGAGTGTGACGATGAAGATGATTTCGCGGAGTTTGACTTGGATGATGTGTACGTAGTGGCTTGTTCTTTCAGAGGAATTCGTTTTCAAGTACTCGTAAAGTGGCATAAACCTTGTCATTCTTCTTTTGAGTTTTCGAGGAGCTAAACTAACCCCCTTGACTAGAGTGCTAGAGCCTAAGTAAAATCATTTTTTATAAGTAAGGCAGTTAATGCTTGTAAAGTGACTAAAAAAAATTATTCTAAGTTACTTAGATATAATATGAATTTAAATTGAGCTGTTATTCTTCGTAATCTAAATAAATAGTTCTGCAAGAAACAAACACGTACAAAGCATAACATCATCTGAGGTAGAATCTAGATTTGTGTCAATGATGCAAGAGTTATTTTAGTTTTCATTCCAAAACGGATATTTGATCAAACGAGTTGTAATCAAAACATTTAATTTTCAATTTAATTGCCACTTGCATAGAAATAAAAGTTTAATTTGTATATTTTGTTACTAATGATATTTAATCATACAAAAATTAAAACGATTCCTGCCCAATTACAAATTGCGTTCGGCACAGGAATGTGCAAATGGAGATTTTGGGCCGGGGCGCTACCGACGCTTCGTTCTCCTTTGCGACGCCACTATTTAGATTACTAAATAGTGGCGTCGCAAAAGAGAACGTAAACGAAAAGAGAAAGTAAAATATTTTGATAAGAACACAAGTTTTTTTGTTATTGCATGTACCAATTTCTTGAAAATAAATTGCAAGTATTCAGCAGTGGTACCATACAAAAGGTTGCCCGCACTGGAGATACAAATGAATAATGAAATATCATCATAACATTTTGAAATGTTCCACATGGCGCTTTTAAATTAGAAGTTCTTGTAGCAGTGGTACATACAAAAGGTAGCCTGCAATGGAGATACAAATGAATAATGAAGTATCATCATAACATTTTGGAATGTTCCACATGGCGCTTATAAATTAGAAGTTCTTGTAGCATATTATGTTCTGATTTTGTATCATTGTGTATAAATTATGGGTGCAAATAAACATGTCGGAAATTCCCACAGGAATACCCGAAAACGAAATTTCGCTTAATCTTACCGGGGAACCCGATACCTTTACCTGCTTGCTGGTACATTTAGATTGTGATAATTTCACACATCTTACTCCTCTATTCTATTATAATAGAAATTTTCTGATCGCATTTTATCCCAGGTTGAAGTCAAAGTCAAAGCGCAAAAAGGTTGTCTAATCTCAAACTACGTCCGCCAGACATTGTATGACCTTCGAAAACCCTTGGCTATAGCGATGTAAAATGAGTATTCATTTTACTTGTCCACCAGCGTTATTATGTAGTAAACGATACTACTAAATCAACACAGACGGTTCGGTACTCGCCCTGCGCTGATAAGATAAGTCTTGTTTACTGGGAAAATGGCAAGCATCTGCCAACAAAGAGTAGGGCCGATAACTGAGCATGTATTTACAGTTTTGTTAGTTTAAGAACGGTTAAAATACTCGTATTTATCGTCGTTTGTTAAGTGTCAGCGGTCAACGGCACTTGGCTTTGTTAAATTCTCAAGTATTTATTTGAACTGTGTTGGCTGAGTGGCCGTACATTCTTTCCTCTGAATAATAAGCAGACTAAACTGGGAGGATGGTATAGATGCTAGGCAAGCCCAATTCATTTTACAACGTCCCATGCACAGCAGCATTCCGCACAAAATTAATACCAGTTGGTTAGCTGACCAGCATAACCAGCTCGTCATGGGTTACTACGAGCCGGTGAGGTTGGCTGGATGTTGTTAGTTATAAATATTAAATATGTATGTTTTATCTCAGTGTTCTCGCTAACATATTCTTGTTTTATTCAGCGTCGGTGATAGCAGCGATCAACGCAGGACGCAAGTACACAAGACGGCGCCCTCCGCCGCAACGACGACGGCACACAGCAAACAGCTGGCGGCGGGCGGTGCCAACCACCCGCCCCAGCAAGGTAACCACAAACGTAATGTCAACCAATTGTTGTTACCTCCGCACACTGCATGTTATTACCTCCGCACACTGTATGTTGTTACCTCCGCACACTGCATGTTGTTACCTCCGCACACTGCATGTTGTTACCTCCGCACACTGCATGTTGTTACCTCCGCACAACTGCATTTTGTTATCTCCTCACACTGCGTGTTACACTGCACGGACACACGGCCACTCCGTACAATGGAAATGACCTTTGACGTCAAAACTCAATATTTTATCGTGTTCTTTCAAGTCCTGATGATTTATACTGAACGATTTGGTCAATTTTTAATTAATCTGGAAATTTCTGAACGGACGGATTTGGCGGATACTTCAATTACGTCCAACATGATATTGAGATAAAATCTTAATATAAAGAAAAAAAACTACTATTATTTAGCCGTCGAGTATAAAACTCATTTATATGGCAATATGCAAATACTAAATAACTATGGAATCTTAAAACAATAAAAAACATTTTTTCAGTATTATTAAATTTAGACTGCGATATAGTCATTTACTTTTTATTCGATGATGTTATTGATTAATTTTGCGTTCAATAGCGTTACGGCCTTGTTGTCTGCAAATTCATCATTGAATTACAAATACACTTCACAAATACTAACCACTAACACGAAGCTATGCACCTATTCACTATGTAAATAGAGTGTCTATTCCCGTGGCGTACACACACACACAGTTTTGCCCGCCTTCCACGTGCTAACACGTAAAAATACCAAGGGATAGTTAACAAACAACCAAATCTTTCTCCTTTATTATTAGTGTCTATGTAGATATACAGGCTGAATTGAGACGGGACAGTACGGGCAGGTACCTTAACCGTTATAGTTACAGGAAAACGTTTTTAGAAGACTATCCATAAATTTTTAAGATATTCTGAACTGCATTTATAGATTTTGGAAAAAATTTACAGTCAGCAAGAAAATGGTCATTTTACACAAAAACATTTTTTGATGCCAATCGATTCTGTTTTTTATAAGGATCAAAAGTCTCTACTGGACCGACTGATGTTTGCATATATCAAAGCGGAACTTTAAAATTTAAAAGTATTTTGCCTTCCTTTGCGAATTGAAATTATCGAGGCTCGACATAATACATAATTACGACTTTCACCAGGTGCCTAAATTTTTAGTATATTATACGTCAGCAAGATGTTTGACATCTTGCTGACGTTTCGTAAGCCAGTTCAGTTCTCTTCTAGCGCCCCTCAGAGGCTCATGAAGAAAGGCCTCTAAATTGTCTACGAAACGTCAGCAAGATGATAATAACTTAGGTACTTATACGTGGTGAAATCCGTAATATATTTATGAAATTCCTCTGTGTAGTCTATCTGCAGAAGTGAGATACTTCCCACAGCTACTTTTGTAACATATTCTCGCTCAGTTCCCCTGGAAGCACCCTAATGACATCATAGAGTTATGATTTTACGGAGTTCACTTTGCATTGGAAGGCGGCCAGTGTAGGTGCATACGCCTAAAATGGATTCGATATGCTGTGTAAAAATTCAACCAAATTGCCAGGAGGTAACAATGTTCGGGGCGGGGTCCCTTCCTGTAGTTTGTTTGAACTTTCATGCACTATCCCAGTTTTTATTGCACAACTTTTTAGTACCTTGCCTATCATTACTCATTTCAATATATCGCACCTCTAGTATTAAAGTGACTTAACTCGAATTATGAGTTGAATTCGTAAAAAAACTGAGAATAAATCTCCATCGGCTAGTCCATCTATATCTAGTTTTTTTGAGTTAAATTCTAGGTGTGCGATATATATAAATATTTTTATATCAGTTTTATGAGTAGTTATGTATGAGTTATGATGAGACACCAAGTAAATAAAATACTTAACTTTTTTTATTAAACCAAGCGCGTTTTCGTCTGAATTGGCCACCAATCACCACTCACATCGTTTTCGTTAGTTTAGTTATTTTAGGGTTTTTTATTAGTTATTGATAAAAAATAATGTTATATTAGTTTCTCTTGCTAATTCATCTCGTCATGTGAAGCGCACAAATTCAATTATGTGCTTTATTCAGTTAAAACTGTGATGTGTTATTCTGTAAATTGACTTATCAAAGACCCCTTACTAAAATATATTTTTTGAATTTTTTCTCTTCTTATTAAGTAATCAAGTCCTTAGAACTAACTTATTTAACTGTTCTTAGAAATAGAGTTTTTTGTACTAATTTTTCTTTAGATCTTCGGCCTAAATACGTAAATGGTTTCACAGAGAACTGTTGTTTAGTTTACTAACAAGGAATTTTAATAAAGTCTATCTTAGACTTCTCAAACTTGTGCTTTACTTGAAATTAATATAAACTTATCGGATAATTTAAGAAAATTACAAATTCACATTGCTTGGTTATAAAAATTTAAAACATTATCAATTTACAAATTCTATTAACATTATGTTCTGACAAATGTATTTAAAGGTTATGTTATATTGTCAGAAGTTGTAGTACACATTCAGATATTAATGTATCGGTGAACAGAAAACTTTACCTATACTCGTACTAATGTAAATCTGTATTTTTCTTTGCAAAATTATCTTTTCCTTGCCCCCTAAATTACCAGTAGATACATATACTGCTAATGTGTGCCATATAATTGATTCGAGCGTTGTCCTTATTCCATGCTCTCACCGCGTTCTCCCACCTCGCTGATGATGCACAGGCTCCGGTTGTGGCGCCGATGGAGACTACCAGCTCGTTCAGCATGAGGTGCTCTACTCCTCGTCCAATAGGTAAGCCGATATTATAACCTACCCTTATCTACGGTACACAAACCTGGTCACCGGTCCTGGTCAAAGGTCCAAATTCGGGGTCTGCCAGAGATCAATAGAGCGTAGTATATTGGGATTTAAATTATCTCACCGGATAAGAAACACCATACTTCGCCCCAAGACAAAAATTACGGACGTCGACCACAGATACGCCATGTCGAAGTGAGACTGGGCTGGACGCGTGTACCGCATGCGAAATGACCTATAGGCCAAAATTACAACACTGTGGTTAAAGCGCAGAGGTCTCATGGTCGGCCCAGGCGGAGATGGCGGGACGAACTGGATGCGCATTGCATAGATTGGCGGACAGAAGCCCTAGACCGGGATAAGTGGAAGAGGCGAAGGGAGACCTTTGCCCAGCAGTGGGATCCAGCTGGCTTTAAAGATTACATTTAATATATATTTCTTAAATTTATTACTGTGTATTTGTTTTTGCGTGTAAAGAGGTTCCAACGGAAGATCAGCGATGTCTTGTCAGACAATCAAATGCTGAATCACAATGAACGTTCATAGTATTTAGTTATTATTTCTGTATTATGTCATAAATTAATGTTTTTTCTTCTTTCTGATATAAATGACAACTACACTTACGCTAGCCGGTTAAATGAGAATAATCACAGCCGAACGTTTACCGTTTTCGTTTTAGAGACATAACAATATTGGATCCAGTTCCTAATGCTTTCGTTTTGACAACGATCGATATAAAAACCTTTTATGATTTCCAATAGAAAGTATTCATATAATTTCGGTCTGCGCGCGCCACTATTAGGCGATACTATCGTGTCAAATATAAATAAAACGCAAAGGGACCAGCCTCATTGATTTATTATACGAGTAATTTAGTAATCAGTTGCGTTGACGGTGAATTATTCGGATATTGTAACCGCCTTCCACATGTGAAGACAAAAGATTTATGTTTGTGGAAGTCAAGTAAGAAAATATTCATAATCATCATCTCGATCGTAAGATGTCAGGGACGATCATGAGGGGTTTTTGCCATACTCACCATGCGGGCGGGTTGGCGAGCGCAGTGCGGTATGTTGATACAAGAAATGACGCTGCTACCCATCCTCCGGAGGTATTTCTTACTGCATCCACGGGCAAGCGAGGAGAGGCAACATTCTACTGCCGGCACCCTAAGAAAGAAAATTATAGTAACATACTAGAATGGAACACGCCGATACGTATTTGCCGCCGACTTTCAATCCGAAGGTCTTGCGTTCGATAGTGGCCATGTACCAATGGATTTGTGTATCTTGAAAAAAAATGTGTGCGTCAACACGTGCTTTTTCGGCGAAGGAAAACATCGCCGCGGCACCCGCGGTTTTAGCTTCGGACGTACCTGGCCTTTCATCATGTTGTACTCTATAGTTTTCTTGAGAAATACTATAATTGCCTTATTATTCACCAGGTACGAGGTGCTGGAGTTCCTCGGACGGGGCACCTTCGGTCAGGTGGTCAAGTGCTGGAAGAAGGGCACCAACGAGATAGTCGCCATCAAGATCCTCAAGAACCACCCTAGCTATGCTCGCCAGGGGCAGATTGAGGTGAGTCATCAGCTTCACTTGCAGGTCTTGTGTAATTGTCACAGGACCACCTCAGCCGTAGGACGTCCAGACATAGGCCTCCCTTATAAATCTCTAAGTACTTGATCATGAGGGGGTTATTTCCGTACTCGTCGCTTGTAATACGGCATGTTGAAACAAGGAACGACGCTGCTGCCCATCTTCTGGAGGTATCCCTTGGCAGATTATTTCTGCATAAGGGCAAGATGGAGAGGATTCTTCTGCCGGCACCCCACGGCATATATTCTTTATATCACAGGATATATTATAATATAAGCTTCCAGAAACGGTACATATTAATGACGGATGCTTTCCGTACGATCAAGAACAGACCTTGCAGACTTTGTAGAGTCTTACAGTCTAATTATAAAATCACTTAAATGCGACTGATATTCTTTACATAAACGAGACGTTTTTAGACATATTTCCATATAAAACTTTTAAACCCGTCAATTAAGGGCTGTTAGTTGATTGAGCGTTTATGTGTAAGTGTTAGTGTCGTCTTCCCAGGGTGGATGTCTTATGCTGAATAATAAATACTAGAAGGTTTGTCGGCCACATTTGATGTGACCGAAAATTTAAAGCACCATTATTCTTCCAGAGGCTCGTGCGAATCGGAATGATTTACAACCTCATTGAATTATTTTACCGAATAAACTTTTCTTCTGGTCGAACGGCCTGCTCCGATTCCTAGGTTCCGACTGCATTGCACAACACTCCTACGTGTCGAATCCAACTGCACAAGCCCAATAATCTTTGACATTATGCCAGAAAATACATTTGAACGCCTTTCCGTCGCGTCGCGGTAAAAATAATTTCGGGGAAGTTCAAACTCTTTTGCATTCACTGTGGAGCAGGAGTTCTGGGGCGTGGTAACTTTCTCCGGTGTATTTATTTTTCATAGAACGATACCCGAACTGTTGGCTTCCATTTTGGCGAGTTGGCGCCCATCCAACCGCTTCGCTTGTTTGTGTTTACATACC
Source organism: Pasiphila rectangulata (assembly GCA_963082625.1). Lineage (NCBI taxonomy): Eukaryota > Metazoa > Arthropoda > Insecta > Lepidoptera > Geometridae > Pasiphila > Pasiphila rectangulata. The sequence continues at coordinate 12,798,752 of OY720253.1, forward strand.
GGAGTTGTTATACAATTTTTATATATATAAGGCTCCTTTGATGATCTTATAAAGTGGTCACAATTGGTGCTTATTTTTGCTTCGACCTCAATTTGTCCGAGGTGTTGGAATATTAACTACCTACTAAAGACGTCACAAGGATTTGTTGGCTTTCGTATTAATTGTTTTCAGATGACTCTTAGTTACGTTCATGTCTTGTTTCACTTCCTGTTGTAGTTATAAATAAATAATGCTGCATTTCACAGAACACCATTTAGTAAGCGGAGCTTGTAGTATGGTTGACAAACTAAATTAGATTTTTTTTAATTACATACCTATTATATATAGATAAACACCCAGGCCCAGTCAATACCTGCAGAAATGCAATAATAGAGAAATGAAGACCAACGAGAGAGAAGAGACTAGTTGTCGTCTTTTTTCCACTCATTGTTTTTTCTTATATCTATTCAGCTGTCACAGGGGGCCTTGCTGTATGAAATGGAAAGAGCAAGGCCCTCTATTATTGATGTGATGATCTATGCAGCGTAAGCAGTTGCTTACGTAATATCCGTTGGTATTTATGCTGAAAGGGACGCTGATGCCTGGAATGAGAATTGAGTGCCTGGAAGATGTTAGATGGATTAGGCTTGCCCAGCACCTAAACCATCCTCCCAGCTTAGTCAGAGGGAAGAACAGAACGTCTGAAACTGACTAGGCCGCGGGTCTCTCACGACATTTTCGCCGTTGAAACTCTTGTTATACACACATATTTTTTTAAAGAAATAAAAAACCATTGGTGCACGGCCAATATCGAACCTTCGGATTGAAAGTCGGGGGCACATATGTACCACTCGACCAACGGCATTTTGAATTAATTAAATTGAATATAGCAAATAATCGACTCCGTGAAAGGCAATATCAATTTAATTGTCCCCATAATATGGAAAGTTCTTTAGAACTGGTCGACTTCTTTTGCAACCCTGCTAACAACTGCATGACGTGTCCACAAAGCTCGTTCGTATGACCCTGATACCTACTTGCGAGTATATAAATACATTTACCACAGTAATTACGTTTTATATAACGTAGGTCAGGATTGCACGTAACAAGACACGTTTGCTACGACGCAAAACCATTTGATACTACACTGGTAGTAAACCAGAATGTCTTTACAGCATAATTTATGTTTTATATGCTGAAAAGTCATTTGCATTTATTGTGTTTATTATGTTTATTATGATGTCTCAATAAAAGTAAATTATCCTATTTCATGTTCTATACCAATCGGAATCGTAAAATTTAAACGCTCATTCAAGTATTTGTCCATTCGCATTAAAAGTACTCAACACACTGCGTATGCTAAACAGTGTATATTATACTAGTCGTCACAAGGATTTAATAGTAGTGAGGCCTTTTACATAAAACATGATTGATGCAGCGTCAGCAACTGGTATTTGTGCTGTAGGGTGCACTGCAGTGCCTGGGATCTATCATTGATGGATGAATTAGGCTTGCCCAGAACCTATACTATGCGTCTAGCTTAGTCGGCTATTGGTCAGAGGAAAGACCAGGTTAATATAGTACGTCTTACGTAACACGTCATTTTCCTTCGCCGTTAAATCACGTGTTAAATGTGCACATAAATATTTCAAGAAATATAAATCCATTGGTTCCACCGCCGGCGCCGACATTCAAACCTAACCTTACTTGCGGAGCAAAAGTACACACTTACTACATACTAATGGGCCAACACGGTTCATACGGAACCATTATAACTTTTATAAGATAAAATGAGGAGACACGCCGAAGGCCTACCTGATGTTACCTCTACCTATTACAACTGCAATATCGCGGTGATCACGAAGCACGTGACCAACGCAGCATTGCATTGCGCCCGTCACCGTGAGACATTGAGATAGTTGTAAGGTCTCATGTGTCCGTAATTTTTATGGTATGCCGTTCATTAGGTTTTATACGTTACCTCAATGAAACGCGAGACAGTCGTCATTGACGAGAATAGCTCACCAGCTCGCCACCTTTTACGGCGTCTATGTTTGCCTTGTCATGTCAATTTACAGGAACTGATATGAGTTTTAGCAGGCGTCCGTCACTCGCTCAAGGCCACGCGCTAAATGCCTACCGCTTGGTGTAACGTCGGTGTTACGCCGGCAGTAGGCTGCCACACGCCCGCTTGAGCGCACACACGTTAATGGCGTGCCTTTAGATGACGAAACCGCGTAACTATTGAGCAGTGGAAGGATGTCAGTCATATTTTCATCACTATTTTAGACTATCAGTCGGTTGTTTTAAATAATTATTCGCGTAACTAGAAGACAAGAACAACGAGAGACAAGAAGCAACTCTAGCCACTCATTCGATGCCGCGTCACAGATTACTTGCAAGTAGGTGGGGAGGGTGAGCAAAGCAATCTCAACTCTATGTTTGCATACTTACTTTACTTATGGTACACTCTTTCTCGCTGTGAACTGCTGGTTTAATACAATTTTGTAGGCTATTAGAGCGTAGGTATTTTCGCTTTTGTATTGAAGTGATGTATATGTTAGTTTCTGTAATCTGTGGTTTCAGTTAGCATTCTCGGAGTGTCATCAGCGTTATTTATTGCAGATGGTTAATTTACGTTTTACGACATCGATTTGTATTTCTTGGTAGTGTTTTGTTGGTTGCCATGAGAATTATAACTAGGATAGCTTCTGCCCATACATTTTGAATCGCATTAAATTCACAGTGATGATTATAGCCTATAAAAAGCCTTCCTCGGTCAAATGGGGTGTCCAACACTAAACCAATGCAATAATTGGAACCAGTCGTTCCTGAGATTAGCGCGTTCAACCAAACGATTTTTTCTAACCTATATTGTCCCACTGCTTGGCAAAGGTCTCCCCCAAGTCCTTCCAGGAATCACGTTATCTAGTCAACTCCCACCAATCAATTCTAAATGTATCCATATCATCACGCCAGCGTCTCCTAGGCCTGCCACGGCGTTTCCGCCCGTCCTCAGGCACCCACTGTGTGACGATCCGGGCCCACAGCTTTAATGTTAGTTTAGAATTATAGTGCTTTGTCGTTATTAAACAAATATTTAGTGTCGATAAATATTCAGTCAAAATATTAGGTCGTAAATCGAGTAGTAAATGCGCGTTTGAAATGGGATATTAATAATCCTTGAGAATATTGCGATTGTTCTATTGCGATTAACTATTTGGAAAGCCCATATAACTGTAGGTGGCTGTTATTGATTTATGTATATAATAAATAGAATTTTTGAATGTTCACTTTTCCGACTCGGACTGCTGATTATGATTCATCTGATGACTGTGTCAAAACCATAAATAACTAAATGAATATCACAATTCATTTAGTTATATATGGTTTTGGCACAGTCATCAGATGAGTTAGAAATATACTCACACCTAGTCTTTTTTAAACTTTCGCGATCACAACACATTATTAAAATATGGGATTATCGCGTAATTGCCTTTATTTTATTCCCGACGTTTCGACCGGATTGCACCTGGTCGTGGTCGCGGGGAGTAATAATACTCACACCTACTCTTTATTTTTCTTCTTCTTTAAGGATATTACAAAACACACACAATACATTATCAACTAAATATTACATAATCAGAAAATATTTAAAGTCGATCCAACAACAGACAAGCATAGCGTTATATCACAATAATAAAATTATAAAACTTCAACTATTTAAAACAAAACTTATATTTATGCTTATCTGCTGTAAATATTTTACTCGGCCAAGATTGAACCTCATATGCCGACTGTTTACTGCGCCGTGTTGCCTCCAAGTTGTAGGTGATGATCGGACTAGCACAAGATAGTGTCTTCAAGTCAAGAGCGAATAGGTGGCTTCTGGACCTTTGTGTTTCATCATCGGCCTCATCGTCGCTTACCATCAGGCGTGATTGTGGTCAAACAAAGGTCAACACTGCCCTCCTTATCATAAACGCAATAACTCGATTTTTGGGGCCTACAGAGTTATATACATATTCGTGATCAGCAAAATTTGCTGATTAGAGGGCGTTTATGATAAGGAGGGCAGAACAATAAAAAGGCCTAATCCAGTAGTGGGTGAACTCGGACTGTGGATGATGGTGATTGCCTACTTCATTTAAAAACGTCATGTCTAATGTTCACAATGTCCATTCCAGGTGTCCATCCTATCCCGCTTGTCCCAGGAGTCGGCGGACGAGTTCAACTTCGTCCGCGCGTACGAGTGCTTCCAGCACCGCTCGCACACGTGCCTCGTGTTCGAGATGCTGGAACAGAATCTCTACGACTTCCTCAAACAGAACAAGTTCTCTCCGCTGCCGCTCAAGTACATCAGGCCGATACTGCAGCAAGTTCTTACTGCCTTGCTGAAGCTCAAAGTGAGTGACTCTTCCGTTAGTTATGCACTCCTGGTAGTTCATTCCCCTAGCAAAAGTATTTATCCAGTACCACTCAATTACATTTAGACTATATTTTGACGAGCTCTATGGCGCAGCGGGCGACAGTCCGCCTGCGACGCAAGAGGTTGCGGGTTCGATTCCCGCCTCGGGACAAATGTGTCTGTACGATCTGCAGATATTTGTTCAGGTTCTGGATGTTTTTCTAAATATGTACACTGCCGGCCAAAAGTTTGAGACCACTTGTAAAAATCTTTGTAACCACCAAAATATTTCAAAAGTACACATGATAAAGAGCTAATTTGAACACCTGCGTATTCTATTGTTATCAAAGAATTTCTGAGAGTCATTTTTATTGTATATTTTTAAGTTATCATCCTTTAAAGGTCTATTGTTTCAAAACATAAATGAGTACCGCGCGCTTACCAGGTGATAGAGTCATTGTTATATTTTTTATGGCCTGCTCATTTCTAATTATTTTGGTTTTGTATTGCGGTAACCGTACTTCCGGATTATTTTAGCTTCCTTAAACATATTTTTTACCTGAGTTTTGATGGAGTAAATTTTTCATTATCTTAACTAGTCTGAGCTCGTCGTTGTTACAGTGAAGACATCTTAAAATGGGAAAAGTGCGCGAAATTAGCACTGAAACTCGTTCTGCCATAGTTGTTTTACACGGCGAAGGCAAATCTGAACGTGCGATTGCCTCTCAACTTAAGTTGTCGAAGACTTGTGTTCATAACGCAATAACCCGATACAAGGAGACTGGCAGTAATCAAGATCGTTCGCGATCGGGGAGACCGAGAGCTACCACTTATAGCGAGGATAATTTCATCGTCGTTACCAGCAAGCGGAATAGACGCCTAACCGCACCAGAAATCCGCGCAGAAGTGAACAAATCCCGATCAGAACCTGTGTCATTGACTATAGTAAAAAGACGATTGAGAGATGCTAAGTTATTTGGTCGCGTCGCCGTTCGAAAAATACTACTAAGGCCACAAAACAAAAAGAAACGGATGCAGTGGGCCCTTACCCATCGAGACTGGACTGAAGAAGACTTTAAAGAAGTTCTTTGGACAGATGAATCCAAGTTTGAAATATTTGGTTCAAAACGACGAATTTTTGTTCGACGTACCGCCGAGGAAAAGATGATGCCAGATTGTGTGGTGCCAACAGTTAAGCATGGTGGTGGTTCCATTATGGTCTGGGGATGCTTCTCGGGCCATGGAACCGGAGATTTGGTACGAGTCGAAGGAATCATGAAAAAGGAGCATTATAAACGAATACTACAGCAAAATGCCTGCATTCCTGATCTTAGCAGCCACTCTTTTATATCATGTAAACTATTCGTAAAAAAACAAAAATCGTCCCCCGAATGGGTAATCTATCGCCCACTTAAAAACATCGATTTGGATATTTTTCATCAAGACCTAGAAAATGTTAAATGGAATAATCTTATTTGTAGCGACGTGGATAAAATGGTTGAATCATTATATTACAACGTTTTAAATTTATTTAATAGCCACGCACCGGTTAGGAAAATTCTATTAAAAAACAAGTCTTACCCTTGGATTACCTACAATATTAAGGAGATGATGAGGACAAGAGACAAGGCCTATTCACGAAGTCGATTAACTAAAGTTGAGACTCATAAAAACTATTACAAAGATTTAAAAAATATAGTTAACGTTGCGCTCCATGAAGAAAAAAAAGCATATTTTAACAATTATATAAACCTCAACTCAAATAATCCCCGTCAATTATGGAAAAATATAAAGAACAATATTGTGAATTTCAAAAAACAATCACGGGACTTACCTTGTCACCTTCAGGACCCAAATGACATAAATAATAATTTTTTAACACTCCCCTTGAACGACAATATAAATATATCTGATTTAACATATTTTGAATTTCATAGACATGGCTCGGCTGTTTTCAATCTAATCCCTATTAATGAAAATGATGTTTTAAAAATAATTCAATCGTTCACCTCAAATTCAGTAGGTATAGATGGGATTTCCAAAGACATGATTTTATTGACACTGCCTCAAACACTTACTTTACTCACAGCGATAGTCAATACGTCAATAACTTCTAATATTTTCCCCTCTCAATGGAAAACCGCTATTGTAAAACCACTTCCCAAAACGAATCATCCAAATAGTTTCAATGATCTGCGCCCAATAAGTATACTACCCTTCATATCTAAAATTGTTGAAAAAGCCGTCTGTACACAAATTACAAATTTCCTAGAATCAAACAATATTTTACCATCTAAACAATCAGGCTTTAGGAAAGGCTTCAGTACTGCGACCGCGTTACTTGATGTTGTGGACGATGCTCTATCTGCTCAAGATACTGGAGAGGGTACGATCCTAACACTACTAGATTTCTCACGTGCCTTTGACACCGTCAATACTACATTGTTACTATCCAAACTATCTTATTATGGTTTTGATAGTACCGCTATAAAATGGTTTGCTAGCTATCTGAGCGATCGTTCTCAATTAGTCCAAGTTAAAAAACAGGACGGTACAATTAATCAATCAAATATTAAGTCAGTATCACGTGGTGTTCCGCAAGGATCAATCCTTGGCCCTATTCTTTTTATTCTATACTCGGCCGACATTGTAAACAATATTCAAAACAGTAAATTTCATTTATACGCCGATGATCTACAGTTATACACCTCTTTTCAACCTAAAAACATGAATGTAGCTCTTGATGGACTTAATAGTGACCTAAATAGATTAGTTAGTTGGTGCAACTGTAATGGCTTATCTCTTAACCCCGGTAAAACTAAATTTCTTATACTCGGGTCTAGAAAACAGACATCTGAAATTCTATCTTATAACCCTAAAATATATATAAAAGGTGTTCTTATTGACAAAGTGCCCGAGGCTCGTAATCTTGGCCTACTCATAGATGCAGGTTTGCACTTTGAAAACTACGTTCTCCAAACAGTTCGTAATTGCTTTTACAGGCTATCCGTTTTATATCAGGTTCGACAATATCTAAATAGTGACATCCGCATATCATTATGTGACTCTTTAATTCTGTCCAAGCTGAATTATGTTGATATTGTTTTTGGCGAATGTTTGTTGGGCCGCTCTAAAAGACTAATTCAGCGTTTACAGAATTCTTGCATCAGATATTGTTTACCTATACCACGTCGAGCTCATATTTCACCGTATATAAATAGTCACGGACTTTTAAACATGTCATCACGTCGATCTTTACATTTTGCTTCGCTTCTGTTTGGTATTATAAAAAGCCGAAAACCAATATACTTATATGAAAAACTTACTTTTTCTAGTCGGAACATCCGTTCAGCTACACGTTTACTATGTCCATACCATAGAACGGCAGCATTTCGTGGAAGCTTTCGCTATGCTGCCACGAAATGCTGGAACAACCTACCACCTCCGATTAGAAATTCTATTAGTTTATACTCTTTTAAATTATCCTATAAAAAATACTTATTAAATCTTCAAATATCTAAGTGTCTGGTATGATAGTTCTTCGATGTTAACGTTTCTTATTATATTATATTCTTTAATCTTTAATATTATTTATTAACTAGGCACTATACTTAAAACACTGTTGTTCTTGTCAATATTTCAAAGATTTTTGTTATTATTTGTTTTTCGGATTATTGTATTGTATTGAGGTTGTTGTAAGTTATTATTTAAACCCGTATTACTTTATTAATTTTTATTATATTTGTTACACCGTGTGTGTGGTCTGTGCTTTGCATAGCGCTACGGCGCCACCGAAAACCAGCGCTGCGACAGCATTCGTGTTGTTACAGCAAATGCTGAGTGGCGACCGATTTGTGTCTTATTTTATTGTTTTTTTTATTAATTATAATTATGTGTACATTGTTAAAATAAGGTGCAAATAAATATTTTCTATTTCTATTTCTATTTCTATTTCTATTTAAATGCCGTTCCGTCTGGTTTAAGATTAATTGGAAATGGATTTTTTTCCAACAAGATAATGATCCTAAACATAGTTCAAAATTATGCAGGGGTTATTTAGAACATAAAGAAACAGAAAGGGTGTTAAAAAACATGGTGTGGCCCCCTCAGAGTCCGGATCTCAACCCCATTGAGCTATTGTGGGAAGAGCTTGACAGAAATGTGCGCAGTTGTTGTCCCTCCTCACAAGAAGACATGTGGAAGGCTTTACAAGAAAGCTGGAACAATATCTCACAAGATACAATTGATAAATTGATTGCTCGTATGCCGAGACTAGTGAAAAAAGTTATAAAATGCAAGGGAGGCTTTTTTGACGAAAAATCCGTTTAATGATTTTATTAAATATGAACGTCATTTTTAACGTAAATGGTTGATATTTCTTGATTTTTTTTTTCTTCTTGATGAATGTGTATTAGTAAATAAGCATTTTAATTAATATCTAAACCTCTTGATTTATATTTTGAGTTTTATTTCATTTTGCTACTTAGATGTAGGTGGTCTCAAACTTTTGGCCGGCAGTGTATGTATACTAAAAATGTCTTTCTATGTAGTATAATGTATTAATTAGTATAATGCTAGATGATGCTGTGTGAATTGTCCAGCATTATTTATTTATTATAGCTATGTAATTTAGTGGCAGTAAGCTCTTGAGCTTGCTGCGTTGCTGAATCTCCAAGTGAGTAATCTCTAGTTAGTTTTGCACGCCTGGTCATTCAGTCTCCTATCAGGAGGTTTTTACCGCTGCCGCTCAAGAACCTATTATATTAGGTCCATAGCATATACCTTACACGAAATCCCTTTAGTGTTTTTTAGTTCGCATGGTAGTTTAGCAGAAACATTACCTGGTTACCGCTTACCATCAGGTGGGCCTTCGCCTTGAGTATAACTTGAGTATTCGTATAAAAAAGGGCTGCCAACGATCTAGAGTCCTTCTACATGTTCATTAAACAAGTTCTAATATTCCCATCTTGATTTCCAGCAACTGGGCCTCATCCACGCGGACTTGAAGCCCGAGAACATAATGCTCGTGGAGCCGGCGCGGCAGCCCTACCGCGTCAAGGTCATCGACTTCGGCAGCGCCTCACACGTCAGCAAGGCCGTCTGCAATACCTATCTGCAGAGTCGCTACTACAGGTGAGATTCAACTGAGCTGTACTGTACCGTGAAGCTCAGCGTCTGCACTATATGTTCTGATGCTAACAGAAGTAGCGGTCCCTCTAATCATCTAAATCATCTAGCATCTAAAGCATGATACCGATACTGCAGCAAATGTGCAAAGCCTTGCTGAAGATCAAAGTAAAAAAACTCATCAACTCTCATAAGCGGTCATTTTCTGATCCAAGCTGGCCACACACCCACCTAAGGCTAAGGGTCTGATCGATCTTAGCCTCGATAATGAACAATCACATACCTATTGCATATAACGTCTAATAGAATTTCCTACGATTGACATTTCGTAATTGTGTTTAATCGCTAGATGCATTTAAGGATCCTTGTGCAAATGTTAGTGTTAGATTGAACTAGAAACACCCGGCTTAGGGGAGCGTTTAAAGATGGAAGTCCGCTTCATAGATCATCACAAGATAAATGTAACTTGCGTGCCTGACTGCGCACTCCGAAGAATGAATGAATGAATAGGGTGACGGGCGCAATGCAACGCAACGTTGGTCACGTGCTTCGTGAACGTGATCACCGCGTTATTGCAGGGTATTTCTTTTCTTGTTCAAAATTAGGTGAACCTCGGCGTGTCTCATACTCATCACTTAGTCGTATAAAAAAAACCTTTCATATTAAACAGCGGGAATGTTCACGTCGTGCACTGCACGACAGGTCGCGGAGGTGGCGGGTTCCGAGTTCACCCTGACGAAGGCCCTCGATAAGGGTCGAAACAGTTGGTGCCTCCACCAACAATAACAAGTACGTGAACATTCCCGATATTTAATATGAACGTAATATGTCACGAAAGTTACTATAGTAAAAAAACCTTTGTTGATTCCAGAGCACCGGAGATAATCCTGGGGCTGGCGTTCTGCGAGGCGATCGACATGTGGTCGCTCGGCTGCGTGGTGGCGGAGCTGTTCCTCGGCTGGCCGCTGTACCCCGGCTCCTCGGAGTACGACCAGATCCGCTACATCTCGCAGACGCAGGGCTTGCCCACCGAGCACATGCTCAACAGGTACTTGTCGATATTGAACCTTATATCGATGGAGGTAGGGTTCAGCCGCGCTGGTGTTCTGGAGGTCGGCCTCGGTCGCGGCGCCTGTAGCCTACCACTCTTATCCTTGCCTTATCGAGCCTTTATGTAACGAAGCTGTTTAACGCACCAGCGTTTAACTGACGGGTTTTTGATAAATTATTTCAACAGTTCACTTTTATATTTTCAGCCTGATACAAAGTCTTTTCGTCAAGCCGTATGCATTATGATAATGAGGATTTTGTCAAGAAACGATTTGACGAAATGGCTTTCTTTATTATTAAGTAACTACACTGATATACAAAATGCAATTTAATTTGTATATTGTGACAAATTATATTGAATTGATGTGAATTGGTATTATTTACATTTTACTTGAATAAAGATCCGTCGGTCGTCGCGCTGGACTCGGCTTTCATTAGCACATTTCACATTTCTCTCAGTCAAAAATGTATAATATTGTTCCTACCTCATCATAAATGTGTCTGTAAGAAATCGCTTCTGAGCGATAAGATTACTTGTACTACTTGACTAATTGTACCAATTTTAATTGTAAGTTTTATTTTCTGTGAAATTTTAGGGTGTGCAATAAAGTGTTTTGTATTGTCTTTTTTAAACTTGCGATCACAACACATTATTAAAACACATTTATCCGGGTATTCATCGCGCAAATTACCTTGCGTGAAACGTCGGGAAATAATAAATGTAATTACGCGATAAATATCCCGACAAATGTATTTTAATAATGTTTTGTATTGTATTATTATTTATTCATTCAAAAACATTGCAACTATTCTTACAGGTATAGGTCCTAATACAATTGTAATGTGTGCCGTCCGTTTCAGCGCGAGCAAAACGGCCAAGTTCTTCTACCGGGACGTGGACAGCACGTACCCGTTCTGGCGGCTGAAGACGCCCGAGGAGCACGAGCTGGAGACCGGCATCAAGAGCAAGGAGGCCCGGAAGTACATCTTCAACTGCCTCGACGACATCGGACAAGTACGTATCTATACTGACGCATGTGGTTCTTCTACCGAGACGTGGTCAGTACGTATCTATACTGACACGTGACAGACGCTGTTCTTCTGATATCAAGAGCAAGGAGAGGCCAGGAAGGAAGTACATCTTCAACTGCCTCGACGACATCGGACAAGTGCGAATATCTATACTGACACGTGACACACGCTGTTCTTCTGATATCAAGAGCAAGGAGGCCAGGAAGTACATCTTCAACTGCCTCGACGACATCGGACAAGTGCGAATATCTATACTGACACGTGACACACGCTGTTTTTCTGATATCAAGAGCAAGGAGGCCAGGAAGGAAGTATATCTTCAACTGCCTCGACGACATCGGACAAGTGCGAATATCTATACTGACACGTGACACACGCTGTTTTTCTGATATCAAGAGCAAGGAGGCCAGGAAGGAAGTATATCTTCAACTGCCTCGACGACATCGGACAAGTGCGAATATCTATACTGACACGTGACACACGCTGTTCTTGTGATATCAAGAGCAAGGAGGCCAGGAAGTACATCTTCAACTGCCTCGACGACATCGGACAAGTGCGAATATCTATACTGACACGTGACACACGCTGTTTTTCTGATATCAAGAGCAAGGAGGCCAGGAAGTACATCTTCAACTGCCTCGACGACATCGGACAAGTGCGAATATCTATACTGACACGTGACACACGCTGTTCTTCTGATATCAAGAGCAAGGAGGCCAGGAAGTACATCTTCAACTGCCTCGACGACATCGGACAAGTGCGAATATCTATACTGACACGTGACACACGCTGTTTTTCTGATATCAAGAGCAAGGAGGCCAGGAAGGAAGTACATCTTCAACTGCCTCGACGACATCGGCCAAGTGCGAATACCTATACTGACACGTGACACACGCTGTTCTTCTACCGTGACGTGGACAGTCCAATATACACCTTGTATATACCTTTTTTTATATAATACACATATGTATGTGTACTAACTAGGAACTATAAAAATATGTTTGTATTTGTATTTATTTGTATATGTTCCTAATCTTAAAACCACATTGGTATTTTATTTTTACGTCCTTCCACTTTAAGTCACAAATGCAAGTTTCCGCACATACGCGCGGATGCTCTAAATGGCCGGTACAAAATTTAGAGTTAATTTATTTTACCCTAGTTAAGTGTCGAACCGATGTTTTGATTTCTCGTATATGTTTTGCAGGTAAACGTACCAACAGACCTTGAAGGCGGCCAACTCTTGGCCGAGAAGGCGGACAGACGGGAGTTCATTGATTTATTGAAGAGGATGCTGACTATGGACCAGGTAAATAGCATGTGCCACAGACAGACACACACACACACACACATAGTGGTCAAACTTGTAATTTTGCGTCGGGAGTTAAAAAAGTAACTGTAGGTACATAAAGACTTATGAAGTCTTTCAAAATTAGCACCTATCTTTTATCGTTTTACGTATATTTTGTGCGTTAGTCTAAGATGAAAGCTTGTGTTTTAATAGAATATAAATACTTAATTTGAATTTTATATATAATCTCTTATATTATTATGACTGATTGCGTCATTTTTGTCTGTGCTCGAAAGTATTATTTTTATATACCAATTACTCAAGAATTAGGAATATCTAATGATTTTTATGTTTTAAACTCAAGTTGTTTTGTCTCTACAGGAAAGACGAATAACGCCCGGCGAGGCGTTGAACCACGCGTTCGTGACGTTAGCGCATCTAGTGGACTACGCGCACTGTAACAACGTGAAGGCCTCCGTGCAAATGATGGAGGTACGCTTGGATTTACTTCTAGATTATTACTATATTGGATTATCGGGTATTTATCGCGTAATTACCTTTATTTTATTCCCGACGTTTCGACCGGATTGCACCTGGTCGTGGTCGCGGGGAGACTGGCGTGCTGAAGTTATCCGCAGCAAAGCGAAGGCATCTTTTCAGACTACCGTCACTTGGTCTTCATAATAAGAATTTTGAGATTTAAGGCCGGCCGAACGTGTTATGGAACATAATGACTATATACATATACATCTAGATTATTCCTTTTGGAACCTTAGAGTGTTTGATCACCATCGAAAAGGCCTTCTGCCTTCACATACACTTCTGACTTAGAAAACTATTACATTTAAAGTCAAAGTCAATAAGTGCTTATGTCATAGAGCAAAAAGCTACATAGAATAGTCAGTTTACAAAATTGAAACAAAACTCATTTAAATTGAATAAAGCACAGGACCGTTTATGTTGGCGTGTTGAACAGGAGGCCTGTACCCAGCAGTGGGTGTCAACGGGCTGATATGATAATGATGATGATGATAAAAGCACAAAATTGAATTCGCTTCTGAAAACTTTTCCTAGTGAAAAAAGTTTTCGGAAGCGAATTGAACAGGAAACCTTTAAGCTATGGTTATTTATATTATTATATTCTATGGAATGCGCAGAGATTGCGAGCTATATTGGCACACTAGCTTGTGCCCGCCGCTTCGCATGCGTTGTATCACCCTGATGAAAAGTAGCCTATGCATATATTCCTTGTCCCCATCTATACATGTGCAAAATTTCAGCTCAATCCGTTGGGTAGTTTTTGCGTGAAGAGGTAACAAACCTCCAAACAAACTTTCGGCTTATATAAATATTAGTAGGTTGTTTTACTTCTACAGAGACGTGGAAGAAATTAAGCATAATATTGGGACAAATATTGTAACAATGAATAGAAGTGAAAGAGTTTGGTTTCTTGTTCGCTTCTTGCCCTCACTTGGAACAAAAGTTTTCCAAAGCGAACAAATTCAGTTAAGTGCTTTATTCAATTTAAATGTGTTTTGTTTTTATTTCGTGAACTGAGTATTTTAAGTAGCGTTCTGTTCTATTGAATAAACTCTTATTGACTTTGAGTACGTATTATATGAATTTTCATTAAATATATCGTGATTATCATTGCCCAGGTGTGTCGGCGGTCCGGCAGCGGCGTCGGCGGCGGCGACTACGGCGTCGGCGGCGTGGTGAGCGCCGCCGCGCCGCCCGCGCACCACCTGGCGCTCACCATCAACCAGCAGCGGCTGCGCGCGGCGCCCTACGACAACCTGGTCAGTACACGTGCTGCCCATCTCCCCCTTGCAGATTCTCTCTGCGTCCACGGGCAGAGAGGCAACATTCGGAAATACATTTATTTATTTCCATAGTTTGCAATAAAAATAACATTATTCAATGTTCATGTTGATTTGAATGGTGTCATTATATTTGCAGTACCAGCTGTACGGCGGCGCGCGCGTGGCGGTGGGCGGCGCGCGCCAGTACGCCGCGCGCGCCGCCGTGGCGGAGCCCTTCCCGCACCAGTTCGTGTCGTCCATACTGTGCCAGCCGGCGTATCAGGTCAGTACTGTAAGTCTACCAGCACATTATTCATATTTGATCATTTTCCAGGCCGATTATTGGGAATCGATTAAGTTTCGACATTGTATGTTTAATAATAATAAAACTCTATTTCAGGCAACAAACTTAGTTTAGTACAAGATGTTATACTTAAACTACGGCCCATATAAATATATACCTTATAGACTACGTAACATACGTAAAAATAAATCTTAATTACTAGACACTCGTTGGGAATGCGGCGACGAGTTACGCAGACACGGTGTCTCATTCCGTCGCTGCGCGGGATCGCGTCGCAGCCGTCCCGCGAATCGACGAAACTTGACGCCCGTCGGCCATAATTCCGAATTTAAAAAGGTCGATAGCTTTTCAGTCGGAACTCTCACCACAAATGAATTAAAACTCACATTATAATTATGGTTTAAGAAATTGGCCCGTAAATGTTGCCTTGAGTCTTCTGCGGTCATTCACGGCTGGAACGCGCGCCAATGTTCGACCTCTTAGAGCGCGTAACGGATACGGCTTAAGGCTGCGGTCACGAAGTCAGCGACGCGGGAAGCGGCGCGTTGAAGTGCATTAATTTATATGCATATTGGTAAAGGTCGGCCGTGGGGTGCCGGCTGTAGAATGTTACCTCTCCTCTCATGCCCGTGGATGCAGTAAGAGCCTGCTAAGGGATACCTCCGGAAGATGGGACCCGCCTGCCAAGCGTGGTGAGTAAGGCAACTACCCCTCATGGAGATCCATGAGGGAGGCTTGTGTTCAGTAGTGGACGTTTTACGGCTGAAATGATGATGATGATATTGGTGAAAAAGGCAGCGGTGCGGAAGCGGTGTACGAGTGCGGTGCCCGCCTTGCATTTCCAGTGATGATTGCGAGATTTACGCCTGTCGCGAGATACGTAATCAGCTTGTGGATCTGTATTGCCGCGCCGCTGACTTCGTGACCGCAGCCTAGGACGAGATGATAAGATGATCTGTTCCCCCAGGTGCAACAGCTAGCCGCCGCCGCGGCAGCCGCGGCGGCCGCCCACCACCAGCACGGCGTGGGCGGCGTGCCCGACGTGGGCGTGGGCGTGGGCGAGTGGCGCGCGCCGCTCATCGTGGAGCCGGCGCCGCTGCCGGAGCCCGACGTGTGGGACTACCACCCGCACCACTCGCTGCACCATCACACGCACAAAAGGTAACATAAAACATCATTGGAAAACCAGTCTACACCGTTACAATGAATAGTGTGACTCAAGAGTGTTTAGAAAGTAAAAAAAGTTTACAAAAACAAGCAAAAAGTTTATAGAAATTAAAAATGCAATCAAAATTTTGTCTCCGACGGGACCCGTACCCGTAACGTTCAGACGAACACCTTTAACGCAGGCTGCCTTTACCATTCGGCTACGGAGCAATTTACCGTCGGGTCACGGGAAAATCTTGACTGCCTTTATCGGTTTCGAACCGACTGGCGACATCTATTTTGATTGCATTTGTTATTTCTATATATGATACCTTAGTGTGGGTTTACACTTTAAATACAAAAATAGCTTATAAAAGCAAAAAGTAGTCGTTGGTGGGGTTTGATGCAACGATCTAATGTTATAAATCCGTAAGTCTGCATCGATATTGGTTACCTCTTCAAAAAAAAACTACCGAACAGAACGACCTGCAACTTTACACCTAAATAGGCGTTGACCAAGATAGTTTGGATATTGCAAGATGACTTTGTTTCTTATCGCGGATGAAACTAGCAACACCTGTCCAGGAGTCTATTTTAATTATAAATAATAAGAATAATATTATGTTATCTATGTAGTTATGTAACAATATTGTAGTATTTTATTACATTATACTTAATAATACATGTGAGCTTTGTCAACAGATCGACAAAGCAGCAGGCGACAGCGGTGCCGCATTACCAACCGCATCACCAAACACATCAATACAGGTTATTATGGTACCATAGAAGTGAACACGCAACTTACACATATATTTCACCACCCTAAACCTAACAGCGGGACGAAATCGCTGGTATTCTAACTGTCCCGACCCGATATTGCTATTGGGCATATAATTATTAAGTTATGTTCAACTTTCTGTATAATATAATGTATAATTATATGCAATAAAACTATCAATATATTATTCTACGTTTGACGGAGTCGGAGCGGATTCCGTCCCAAGTGGTTTTGTCCTCTAAGTAATCTGATATTTTAAGATTGAGTCTGATACGTTTTTAAATTTATTCAATGATGTTTTCTACTACTCATTTAGGAGTTTGTTGTAGAAGCGTATACATATCAATATTATTGATCGTTAGTTCAATAAAGATGATATTACTAAATAGACCTCTATCTTAGCGTTCTTTTCACAATATTTCGAGTTAAGTTTTAGGTAGCGCATCATCATCTCAAATGACAAAACTAAAAACGTTTATGTATAATAAATAGAATGTTACACGTTTCAGTATGGCAAGCAGCAGCGGTAAGAAAGAGCCCACGCAGCTGTCGCCCGTCAAGAAGCGCGTCAAGGAAGGCACGCCGCCGTCGCGGCACCGGCACCAGCACCACGACCACACGTGAGTCACATCTTTACGTGCTGAACTTTCGCGATCACAGCACGTTATTAGAGCTCTTACACACGAGCGGCATGTTGCCAACGGCGGAGGCAACTGCAGTCGTCGACACGCGTCGGCGGCAGCAGTCAATACCTCGACGGCTGCCGCCGACAGGCGATAACGGCTGCCGTCGACAGGCGACAATGCTTGCCGCGAGTGCCGCGTACTAGCAGTCGTGGTCGGCTTGTACAGGAGCCAGTTGCAAAATGGCGTCCGATGAAGAAACACTGTTATTGCTTTTACTTCGCCGTCACCGACGACAACGAAAAAGAAAGACACGTTCAGTCTGGGTTAAAGAAATATTAATGTATAGAGAACAAGAGGGAAATTTTTGTACAAAGCCTTTTTTTACTGCCATAATTAACAATTCGACATCATTTTCGTCTCCGGAGCTCATTTTGTAGACGCACGACGCTTGCGAACTCTTGGTCTATTTGTCGTCGACTGACGAAATGGCGGACAAAACACGCCACAACTGCAAGCGTCGCCACCTGTCGGCGGCAGCCGTCAACGTATTGACTGCTGCCGCCGACGCGTTGACGACTGCCGCCGACACGTGTCGACGACTGCAGTTGCCTCTGCCGTTGGCAACATGCCGCTCGTGTGTAAGAGCTCTTACCGGCTTTTGCACCTAGCGGGGTCGCGGGAAAGCTGACCACGTGTAATGCGGTCAAAACGACGGCATAAAAATAATGGTTAAAAATAAACGCGATAAATCTATGCTTCTATACCAATAATATTATAAGGATGTAATGTTTGTGCGTTTGTGAGGTTGTAGGGGGAATCTCTGGATCTACTGAACCGATTTTCAAAATTATTTATGCAGTATTTGTGACTGTCATAGGCTATAAATTACCGCCCAACGAAGTGGGCACCGGCTCAGCTAGTACCCAATATAGCAATAATCTTTACAGTACAACCTCAAGCGACGAGACACTCACTGGTCCATCAACTATCCACTAACAAACATATAATTATAATAATACTGGACGCTACACATGTGTGTAATCGATACAGATGTCTGTATTTAGTCCCAAATGACAGAACATACATTGACAACAAGGACGATGGTGTTACGACATGACTGTCTAACTTGTAACGTCAACATCAATACTGTATTTTTTTATAAACTTGACACTGGCGGAATTGTGTAAAACCAAACACAAAAAGCCATACTGCGATAGGAGCCTATTAAGAGAGTAGTGAAACAAGCGAGAGCTGGATAAAGACTGTTTATTGAATAGGTATCCATGTCTTATTAGCTAGGGTACCTAAGTAGGTATATTACATGAATCATACACTACACCTTCTTACAAAGAGAAAAAAAATATATATATATATATTTAGGTAAATATATAAAATATATATATTTTTTTTTACCTTATACCTACGATTACATCAATACTTGCTTGATTACATAAAAGCGGTACAAAAATAATTAACCTAATTATGTATATTATAATGGCATATTATAATGCTTAGTACGATTTTTATGAACGATTTGTTCCTTATTATTTTTTAATATTTTTACGTTACAATCTAAATCTTCTAATACTATGTACGGACCCAAATATAGTTGGTCCATTTTATTACATGATGGATTTTTCACTAAAAGATAATCACCCTTATTATAATACACCGGGTTTGTTACAATGTCATATTTTTTTTTTCTTTTCATTTTACTTTGAATTAGATTATCGCGAGCATCTGCTTGGGCTACCTGGAGCCTATATTTTAGTTCTAACGCGTAGTTATCATGAGCATATAATGGATCTACGACGCCGCTATTAAAGTTACCTGGCAGTGGGCATGGTTTACCGAATACTAGCTCGTGCGGTGTGTATTTAGTTTCGGTATGTACAGTATTGTTGTAAGCAAAACACCAATACGGTATCCAGCTGCTCCAGGACTCAGCTTTATTCTCACAATTAATTCTAAGATACGCACCCATTGTCTTGTGTGTATTCTCCAACGCTCCAATGCTCTCGTGATGGTAGGCTGTTGAGGTAACCTGTTTAATTTTCAAGATTTGGCATGTTTCTTTCATTGTAGAACAAATAAATTCAGTTCCTCTGTCCGTTGCAATTTCGCGTGGAATGCCATATCTTAAAATAAAATTATCGACGAAGGCACGAGCAACACTTACCGCATCTTTATTTCGTAGCGGGTACGCCTCTGTGAACTTAGTTAATTCGCATTGTAACGTGAGAATATAGGTATAGCTACTGGCGTCTTTCGGAAGTGGCCCGACTATATCCAAGTATACCTTTTCGAATGCTGAGTGTGCTGTAGATGTAATAACCATGTTTTGCTTAGTCGGTATGGAATACTTTTGCTTTTGGCATTGATCACATTTAGATACATATTCAGCTACATCTTTCTCAAGATTAGGCCAAAAATAGAACTTTTTGATGTTATTTGACATTCTTCTTACACCTGCATGCCCACTCGTAGGTAACAAATGAAAATCATTTAAAATAACCTTCCTATTATCCAAGTTGTTTATTCTTTGGACATTTCTCACAATACATAATCTTGGCCCCGACCATTCAACATTTTTATTTATCTCTTCAATGAGCCCCTCTACAAATTCTTTATTATTTTCTTTTATAATTATGCATATCTCTGCTAACTTTAATCTTTTACATAAGGCTGACAAATCCCTCACCAACTCGTCTCGCGTAATTGATGATCGGGATGTTGTACTCAAATAAATGGCAGATTTATTGGGCACATAAAAAAAATATTTACCTTCCTCTATAGATATTCCGTTTATTAATAATTTATTCATATTACTCCTAGTTATTAGTGAGAGTTCAATGTACTTATTTGGTTTTTTAATGATTTCCACTACCCTTAGCCCTTCGGGTTTTGACCCGATATCAATTTTTTCGACTCTATTGCTATTTGCATCTAGCGACGGACTATTCGTTTTACGATATTGAGCTCTAGTCATTACATTTATGATTCTTTCATTCAATTCTTTTAATTCGTTTGACGTAATAATGATCCTTGACAATGCGTCTGCCACCGAATTGGATTCACCTTTCAAGTACTCTACATCAAAGTTATATTCCTCCAATTGCAACCTAAACTTTAATAATCTACTTGAAGGATCACGCATACCAAATAAATAAACTAGTGGCCTATGATCAGTCTGTATTTTGAATTTTCGACCATATAAATAGGGGCGAAAATGTTTAACACTCCACACAATGGCTAGAAGCTCTTTTTCAATTGTCGGATAGTTAATTTCAGCCTTATTTAGGCTTCTACTAGCGTAAGCTACGGGTCGTCCATCTCTGTTGCATAATACTGAACCTATAGCTTTTCCTGACGCGTCTGTTTGTAACAAAAATTCGTTATTTTCAGAAAAATCCGGGTACTGCAATACAGGTGGTTTCGTCAAAGCAGTTTTCAAAAATTGAAATGCATTTTCACACTCTCCAGACCAACTAAATGTAACACTCTTACGACATAGCTGATTTAAAGGTAGTACTATTTTCGCGAACTGTGGAATAAATTTTCGGTAGTAATTGGCAAAAGCAACGAACCGCTTCACTTCGTCAGTACTAAGCGGTCGCGGATATTGCTCTAAAACTTCAATTTTTTCTGGATCCGGTAGAATTCCATCCCCTGACACAACGTGACCTAGATACAGAATTTCTTTTTGTAAAAAATAACATTTAGATGGATTTAATTTCAAGTTGACGCTGCGAAGTCTGCTGAAAATATCCATTAGATTACGATTATGTGACGCCAAGTTTTTCCCGTAAACGACTAAGTCGTCTTGATAACATAAACACCTTTCATAATTTAGTCCAGACATGGCTATGGTCATCAATCTACTGAAGCTATTCGGGCTGGACTTTAAACCCATGGGCATTCTTGTCATTTGGAATTGATTTTTGCCAGTTGAAAAGGCTGTACATGACCTACTTTCTTTATCCAATTCTGCCTGATAAAATCCTTGATATAAATCTAATTTTGTATAATACATTGAGCCGGATAATGAGTCCAAAATATCAGCAATATTGGGTAGCGGAAATTTATCATCCTGTACTTGATTATTTAATTTTCGGTAGTCTATAACCACACGCCATCTCTTTGCGCCTGTATTGTCAGTCTTTTTCGGCACTAGCAATAACGGACTATTCCATGGGCTTTTAGTTTCTTCTATGATGCCGTCATTTAACATATTTTCTATCTGCTTGTTTATTTCGGCTTTTTGTGCGTGAGGCAGTCTATACGGTTTAGTATAAATAGGAAAAGTATGCGGTTTCAAATCGATAGACTGTTTGTATACATTGCAAGTTCCTAATTTATCACCTGGTAAGTGGAAAACGTCAGGGTATTTTGCGCAAACATTTTCGATTGATTTTTGTTCCTCCATTTTTAACCCATTTAAATTTAATAATGAAAACAATTGCTTAACTCTTTTAGCATTCATTACAGGTTTTTCGAATTGACAGATAAAATACTCGTCTAATATGCTAGTGTCTACTTGGAAATTACTTAATTGAACGTCCGTTTCCCTCGTATTTAAAATATGTATCGGAATTTTACCATTCACTGGGCATGTCAGAGCATTTGCTACGTAAACTCCTTCGCATAACTCTTGCGAAGCTACCACACAGTCTTTCCTACAGTCCGTGTTCAGATAATGAACAATCTCACATCGCGCGGGCACACTCAGATAAGAATCGGTATCAGGTAGCATATAATTAAACTTTAATGACAGTTTATTGCCGTTTTTTGTATTTAATTGTAAAGTATTTAATTCAAAGTTTAATGTAGCTTGGTATTTTTTGAGAAAGTCTTGACCTAAAATCCCTACCGTTTTACATGGTAAAAAGTTGAAAACGTAAAATCTATGCGCAAAACTGTGCCCGTTTTGATTCAGTGTAAGATAAACTTCGCCTTCAGAATAAACGTCACCTCCAATTCCTTTTACGCTAATGTTTCTTTTATGGAATGGAATTTGTAAACGCTCTAAGCAATCGCGCTTGATAGCTGAGATTGAAGCTCCGGTGTCGATGAGCCAATCATGCTTCTGATCATCTATATTAAACGATACTTTGTTTAAACTATTACACGAAAGGATGTAATTAGGCACGAAAAAAATGGCTCAGCGATTCCATATTTGATTCATCGCTTGGGTCATCAGCCGACACATCTAAGTCCGTTGTCAAGCTATTTATGTTGCGATGTGGGCCACTACTGCGGTTGAAATTTCCGTTGTTAAATCGGCCCCTACTACGATTATTATACTGGTTATAATGTCTTACCTGATTTTGTTGATTCTGTGTTTGGCCCCTCGTATTGGAGCTGCCACGGCTATATCCCCACTGTCGGATGCTGCGTCCTTGCTGGTTTCTTCTGAAATTATTACCACGATAAGGTTGCCTGTACATACCCATCACTTCCGCTGAAGTACCTGGGCTGGAAATGTCTTCGTCCTGTGCTGCTTGGACGGCATCTGATAAGGAAGTAAAATTACGCGCCGCGATAATCGTACTCAACCTTTGATTTCGCAGGCCGTCGGCAAAACGCTTGATGGCGAGTTTTTCATTTAAAGGCCTTAAAATATTATAATTTTTTGAATTTCCATCGGCCTGTGAAATCGTAAGGTCCACAAATAATTCTGATAGTTCCTTACCAAAGTCTGAAATTGACTTTTCATTTTGTCTACAGTACTGTAGCTTTGCATGAATAGCTGCGTAACTTTTTTGTGGCAACAATAATCTGCGCATTTCCTTTATAAGCTCATCGATAGACTCGTAGTTCGGTAACAATTTCAACTTAGCATGCTCCGATAATCGGCTCTTTAATACAAACTGAACAAGTTTCACCTTACACTCAGACTTAGATAAAACTGTACTATAGTATTCAATTCCATCTATTAACTTTTTTGTATTCTCTTCAACGTCAGTCATGACAGGTAAAAGATTTAGTGCAATCTTTAAATCAAATGTATCAACAGCCATCGTATTGTCTTGAAGGAGTGAAGAACTCTCACCTTTTATTTCTTCTATATTACACAATTTGTAGACCTGTGATAGTACGCTACAAAATTCCTCACAAATTTTACTAACCAAGCTAATTTCACTCTCGGACAATTTATTTAATTGTATCCTATTTGTATGAACTTCTAAATATTTGTTATATCTCGACAAAACACTACTAGCCTCGTTTCTTTTTTGTTCCAATATTTTACCTGTCCTTCGACTAACTCCAATTTTTACTAAATATGTCCTTATATTTTTTAACTCAGTTAAGATTAAAATTAAATCTTCGGCCATAATATTTCAACTGGTACATTTTAGCAACCACGGTATTTACCTACCTATCTTCAAAATATTATAGGTACTTACTTAACTTTTACCTGCTTTAGCTGATTATACACATGCTATATTTAACAAACTATAACAATTTTGAAAATGTTCTTCGCCTTCGTTTATGATAGCCGCGCACTGGTAGGTACTAGGAACAGGAACAGTACTAGGTACACGAAAGCAATACGTACGTTACCCGGGTATTTATATTCGGGTGGGTTACTTACGGAGACGTACATTCACTTTACCGCACTTCACTCAAACACGCACACTTTCGCCAATGATGTTATCTGGGAGCTCGATCTGACGCCTGCGCATCAAGCTAGCGTATCTCCTCAGCGAAATCTCGTTGAGATGTCCTTGGACTAGCTCCTGGTGGCACCGCTTATACATCCGATACAGCAGCACAGCCAATCCAATCGCCAGCACTATCGCGATGCCAGTCAGGATATTATTGGTATACCCGGCATGTTCCTTCAGCTGTTCCACATGCGCTGTCCCGGCAGCGTTCTGCACCACGATCACCTCTTCCTTCTCTTCTTTACTTTTATTGTGGCCCATTTTTGCAGAAAACCCGATCACACACGACTCTGATGCAAATTACCACAATCAAGCGCAGTTCCGAGATCATTGTGATTTATTACGATGCTCAAAAACTGATGTTTATCTAAACACGGCCCTTTTACGGAGGGATGCGCGCGCGGTTCCTGTTACAAGGCACGGTCGCCATGCGATAGGAGCCTATTAAGAGAGTAGTGAAACAAGCGAGAGCTGGATAAAGACTGTTTATTGAATAGGTATCCATGTCTTATTAGCTAGGGTACCTAAGTAGGTATATTACATGAATCATACACTACAATACTATAAAAAGACAAGACATCAATACCGCCACGTTGCAACGCCCGCGTCGCGACTCTCACCACTCACACACCACCCTAATGAAGATCTACATCTCTTGCGGCGGAGTTTTCTGAGTGATGGGAAATGGCAGCAGCGTTAGACCAGATATTTCCGTTTAAAGATTTTTTTATTTTTTACCAAATTCACTTCGTTATGAAATATACTCACCCACCACTAATAATATTATACCACTCTTCCGCCTATACTCCAGCCAATCTCGATGTAGAATGTTTTTGAACAAACTGTCACACTTGTATTGCTTCCTAAGGGTTGGTTTTTTGACCGAGTTAATAGTATGTATTAACAGTTAGTTGACAAATATTCTTCATCTAATTTTACTTAAATACTTGAGAAAAAATAGAAAAATTAAATTATAAATACGTTGATATTGTAATATTGTCTTTCCCAACAGGACGACCCGAGCAGCGAACCCGCCCCAAGCGTGGGAAGGCAGCAACCCCGCCCACCAAGCCCACACCATCACCATCCGCGACACGCCGTCGCCGGCCGTCTCCGTCATCACCATCTCAGACTCGGACGAGGACGCGGAGCAGCCGCGGCGCCCGCCCCATCACAACCACACCAGAGGTACGTGCAAGCCCACACCATCACCATCCGCGACACGCCGCCGCCGTCATCACCATCTCAGACTCGGACGAGGACGCGGAGCAGCTGCGGCGCCCGCCCCATCACAACCACACCAGAGGTACGTGCAAGCCCACACCATCACCATCCGCGACACGCCGCCGCCGTCATCACCATCTCAGACTCGGACGAGGACGCGGAGCAGCTGCGGCGCCCGCCCCATCACAACCACACCAGAGGTACGTGCAAGCCCACACCATCACCATCCGCGACACGCCGCCGCCGTCATCACCATCTCAGACTCGGACGAGGACGCGGAGCAGCCGCGGCGCCCGCCCCATCACTACCACACCAGAGGTACGTGCAAGCCCACACCATCACCATCCGCGACACGCCGTCTCCGTCATCACCATCTCAGACTCGGACGAGGACGCGGAGCAGCCGCGGCGCCCGCCCCATCACAACCACACCAGAGGTACGTGTAAGCCCACACCATCACCATCCGCGACACGCCGTCGCCGTCATCACCATCTCAGACTCGGACGAGGACGCGGAGCAGCCGCGGCGCCCGCCCCATCACAACCACACCAGAGGTACGTGCAAGCCCACACCATCACCATCCGCGACACGCCGTCGCCGTCATCACCATCTCAGACTCGGACGAGGACGCGGAGCAGCCGCGGCGCCCGCCCCATCACAACCACACCAGAGGTACGTGCAAGCCCACACCATCACCATCCGCGACACGCCGCCGCCGTCATCACCATCTCAGACTCGGACGAGGACGCGGAGCAGCCGCGGCGCCCGCCCCATCACAACCACACCAGAGGTACGTGCAAGCCCACACCATCACCATCCGCGACACGCCGCCGCCGTCATCACCATCTCAGACTCGGACGAGGACGCGGAGCAGCCGCGGCGCCCGCCCCATCACAACCACACCAGAGGTACGTGCAAGCCCACACCATCACCATCCGCGACACGCCGCCGCCGTCATCACCATCTCAGACTCGGACGAGGACGCGGAGCAGCTGCGGCGCCCGCCCCATCACAACCACACCAGAGGTACGTGCAAGCCCACACCATCACCATCCGCGACACGCCGCCGCCGTCATCACCATCTCAGACTCGGACGAGGACGCGGAGCAGCTGCGGCGCCCGCCCCATCACAACCACACCAGAGGTACGTGCAAGCCCACACCATCACCATCCGCGACACGCCGCCGCCGTCATCACCATCTCAGACTCGGACGAGGACGCGGAGCAGCCGCGGCGCCCGCCCCATCACAACCACACCAGAGGTACGTGCAAGCCCACACCATCACCATCCGCGACACGCCGCCGCCGTCATCACCATCTCAGACTCGGACGAGGACGCGGAGCAGCTGCGGCGCCCGCCCCATCACAACCACACCAGAGGTACGTGCAAGCCCACACCATCACCATCCGCGACACGCCGCCGCCGTCATCACCATCTCAGACTCGGACGAGGACGCGGAGCAGCCGCGGCGCCCGCCCCATCACTACCACACCAGAGGTACGTGCAAGCCCACACCATCACCATCCGCGACACGCCGTCTCCGTCATCACCATCTCAGACTCGGACGAGGACGCGGAGCAGCCGCGGCGCCCGCCCCATCACAACCACACCAGAGGTACGTGCAAGCCCACACCATCACCATCCGCGACACGCCGTCGCCGTCATCACCATCTCAGACTCGGACGAGGACGCGGAGCAGCCGCGGCGCCCGCCCCATCACAACCACACCAGAGGTACGTGCAAGCCCACACCATCACCATCCGCGACACGCCGTCGCCGTCATCACCATCTCAGACTCGGACGAGGACGCGGAGCAGCCGCGGCGCCCGCCCCATCACAACCACACCAGAGGTACGTGCAAGCCCACACCATCACCAAACCTATACCATCACAACCACACCAGAGGTACATAACATATATTTGTCTGTGTTTCTCTTTGTGAAATTTATGTTTTACAGTTTATTTATCTATCTATCTATAACAACCCCCCACCCAGCCCACACCATCTTCATCCTACAAAGGCGCCACCGTCAGAACCACACAAGAGGTACATAACAACTCCCCACCCAGCCCACACTGTGTTCAACGAGGGCGTCATCTTCGCCATCAGAACGATATAAGAGGTACATAACAAGCCCCCACCCCACCCAAACCATCATCATCGTAGGAGGGCGCCACCTTCGCCACAGGAGCTGTGTTCAGTGAGTTGTAAATAGTTAGAGTAGCTATACCAAACAAAAAACGTGTCGCAACTTGATGACAGCGGGGGTGCCTGCGCGGGGCGCGCTCGCCCCCGCACACAAGTATTCGCTGCAGCGCTACACGATTAGAATGTCGTCTATCCATACCATCAATACATGCAGCGCTAGATCGCTAATAGAGAATAGTTTTCTCGCGACCAAAACGTCGTAAGCGCCCCGTGAATTTCGTGGCGCTTACACGTTTCGTTCAACATAGTGTAACAACATGTCGCTCTAATAGATTTTTTTCACCGCAGAAGGGACACTTCAGACAGCTATTAATGCAGTAATGTTAATGCAGTAGGTACCTATGAATATTATATTTCAAAACGTAAAAATATTTAAGTACATTAAATTAAAACGAATCGTTAAGCGTTTAGTCATTTTTTTTTAAATAAATTGGTATTTTATCCAACAAGTACGTACATAGGTAGGTAGGTACTTAGACTAACTATACTCTAGCCAAACTCAAGATGCAATATTTACTAACAATGCACTGACAGTTGAATCAGCTGATATCAGGGGTGAAAACATTTTTTCGGCTGTGCTATTTTCGCTATTTATATATTTAGATAAATATTGAATATCAAATAATATTATTTGCTGTCAAATTAATTAATGATCATCATCATCACCAGTTTTATCATTACCTATAGAGTTGAAGCTGCTACTAGCTAAGGAAGATTATATAAGACCAAATAGAAATTTTAACTAACATTTATAACGTTAATAGCCCGTTTCATATAAGTGTCTCTCTTCTGGGACATTTAAAATAGGTACATATAAATAAAGTATATACATTATTACCATTACTTATCATCATGCTTAATATATTAATGTCCTAAAATAACTTTTTGGGACAATTCATTAATTAAGCATGACTCTATCTGACAGTGATGATGATTATTTAATCATATCACCAAATCTGACAGTGATGATGATTATTTAATCATCATCACTGTCAGATTCTAAGCTACTTGATGTTTCTCCGGAGACCTGGATGATGAATTCATCAATTACATTATCATTTCATTTCTTTATGATAATCTCCATCTTCACTTTTGCTTTCGAATATTAGTTACCCGCCATTCAAAAACCCGTCTTTATTGCCTTGAAAACTAAATATGAATTTATTGTTGCTCTTTCTATGAGTAATGTTGTAGTGTATTCTTAATCCCGAATCATAGCTAATAAATATCCAACTGTTTGCGACCCAGGAAGTCAAAACCAAAGTTCGTTATGGTTGGCACTGTTAGGAACACAAAAAATCTCTGTGGATTTTAATCTTTGTTTTTGATCACCTAATGAAGATTTGTAAATTGAAAAAGTTAGATTTTCCATAGAAATGACGTAACTATTGAAAATTGTAACAAATCTTGTAGAATTTATTGGTAAAAACATCTAATTCAGTCATGACTCCATAAGTTTCGAGGCGCAACCCTAAAAATCAGCTGATTTCCAATGTTAGTAAATATTGCATCTTGAGTTTGGCTAGAGTATAGACCCCACACTTTATTTCACTCTGCCCCTCCTCTCATGCCCGTGGATGCAGTAAGAGCCTGCTAAGGGATACCTCCGAAAGATGGGCAGCAGCGTCTTTTCATATACCAACATCCCGTACTGCGCTCGCCAACCCGCCTGCCAAGCGTGGTGAGTATGGCAACTACCCCTCATGGAGACCCCATGAGGGAGGCCTTTGTTCATTAGTGGACGTTTTTTGGCTGAAATGATGATGATTATCTAGCCCAAAACTAAGCAGAGCTCTTGTTATGGCTACTAGATAACTGATATAATAAATACAATACATAAATACCTATTTATTTATTATTATACGTAGAAAATGACCTGAACACCCAGAACAAATATCTGCAGCGATCACTAAACATTTGTCCCAAGGCGGGAATCGAACCCACCTCCTGCATCGCAGGCGAACCTTCGCCCACCACGCCACAGAGGTCGTCAATCTATTACATTAAGAATTTGTTCAGACAACAATATAGGTATAATACAGCTTCAGTTTATAAGTAATGACGATTGCAAAAGATACCTACAGTAGGTACCTAGAGTACCTACTGTTACTGATCAGACAGACGGCATAGGGCGAGTAATATGAGTTAAAAATAATCAGTTAAACCTTTGTCGCCAACCCTTAGTAGGTACCTACACATCCCATCTGTACGAATCACTTTTCATAATCTATGATTTTCAAACAAAATGTCAGTACAATAGAAAATAATGTACAAAAATTAATTTTAGTTGGTTTTAGTTGATATTCTGTTTACTTTCCGATGATAAGTCACGCCACTATCTTTTTTCTTCGCAGTTGATTGATTAATTACACGTTTCTAACACGCAAGACGGCATTTTTAATTTGGGTTTATTCGCATGCGGCCGCGATGGGCGTCGACGAACGACTAAATGCCGTCTAAATGAGTTGTTGCCGGCCGGCAACAACTCATGGCGCAAACTTGTTGTTCGCGGGTGTCAATTCTATACGCTAGTAATAATACTTCAATGGCTGTGTTACAATAGTGCGTTGTCCGCAGGCGGCAGCGGCGAGGGCGCGGGGCTGGGCCACGCGGCGGGCGCGCTCTGCAGCGACGACAAGCACGTGAAGCACGAGCCGCAGCAGCCGTGCCACCACCACCACACGGTAACTATACAAAATTCACTTTTTTGTTAGCCGACGTGTCCCACTGCTGGACAAAGGCCTCCCCCAAATTCTACCATTCGTCCCTGTCGGAAGCGGTGTCCCACCAATCTTTGCGGAAGGGGACCAAATTTTTATTTAACAAAAAAATCCATAAATATTATGGAGGAGGGCGCTGTCACTGCGACGCAGTTTTTAACTTTAGTAGTAGCAACGTTCACATCAGTTTTTGTAATCACTTAAATGTTCTAAATGAAGATTTTTTTTTATATTGCGATCATCGCTCTCAAACATAAATTCGTGAATTTGTGTGACTTTGTGACGAATATCCAACAACACCTGTTTACTAAATCAAAATTGACGTTTGATAACGACGGTTACGAAATTTGCGCCTGGTACAAACCTGTCGTGAGATACGCAATCAGCCTGTCGGTCGTCTGCAGCTTCTTGACGCTGCGGGTATGCAGCTACAGTGCTAAGGCATATTTACGTTTATAATGGCATTCCCAGCAGCAGCAGCCGATCCACCAGCCGCAGCCGCAGCCGCAGCCGCCGGCGCCGCGGCTCGCGCCGCAAGCGACCCCCCAGAGCCAGAAGAAGCGGATACTGGCGCTCGCGCAGCAAGAGGCACAGGCGAAGAGGGAACCGGCGCCGGACCACCACCATCACTATGCACCGGTAACTGTTTATAATAACATGCGGTAGAATGTAGATCCTTCTGTCTTGCCCGTGGATGCAGTATCATTTTCATACGAGCATCAACTATGCGCCGGTAACTGTTTATTATTTTATTAAAATTATTAAAAATATGTTTATTATATGAAGTAACTAAAAATTTACGGTTTTCGCAATTTTTCCTTTGAAATTTGGTACGAAGCAACGTCTTGCACAGTTATCTGTGCAAGACGTTGCTTCGTAAATTTCAAGATTCTGTGTTCACGGGAAGTATCCTGTAGGTTTTGATTCCCTTGCGAGTGTCGAAAATTTGCGGAAATTTGCGGCATAAACGGCTGTATCTTTTGATTGCGTTGGCTTAGAAGTTTGATTTTTTCACAGCTCTAAGGGACAGTAGACTAGAGTATTTGATATAAATTCCAGCTTGATACCTCCACGTGTACCTGAGAAAAAGTCTTGACAGACAGACGGGCGGACAACAAAGTGATCCTATAAGGGTTCCGTTTTGTCCTTTCGAGGTACGGAACCCTAAAAACACTAAAAGTATTAAAAAATTGCTCAGACTGTAAAATAAGAGAATAATAATAGACTGACTGACGTCTAATTTTACTGGTGAGGATAACTAACTATGAATACGAAACATAGAAAGGGTTCCAATAAATTGACCAAAAAAAACACGACGGCGCCGGCGTGCTTTAACGGGTTAATTTTTTTTTGTTCTTAATTTTATTTATATATATGTATATATAATTCTGTACAGTCTGAGCTATTTTTTAATACTTTTAGTGTTTTTTAACTTATCTAGATTCCAATTTACAATTTTTATCAAAGAGAATCAACGCTACCGCCAAACGCCTGACGAAAAACGGGTAATTATTCTATATGTAAAATTGCCTTGGAAAAATGATAGGCGTTAAAATTTGTTTTCAGATTTTCTCCTTAAGGCTCAACAAGTCGCGGAGGCAAAGTCGTCAGTGGGCGCGGCCTAAATGTATGCTATCTCACCTGACATAGTGTGTGTATACCGCGCGCTAGAATGAAATGCACAATGATTCATTCCTAAAACGACCGCGCAAAAATATGTGAATAGACTTTTAGCACAAGGGTTATTATAGAAAAACTTGAGTGTAATCTTTTCAAAATAACATTTATTTCAACTTATGGATAATTAAACTATGTCGGAACGGCGTTTATTTTTAAGTTTTCTTTCTCCGTATATTATTTAGTTTCGTCAAAAGTTGGGCTAAAATCAGTGTTGAAATACGAAAGTATAGAAGCTTGTATTTTTGAAATCTATACTTTTTTACGGTTTGGGGTTTGTACAAACATAGATTATGACTAGATAAATTGATATAATCCTTAATGTTGGATGGTTAACGTCAAACAGTGGAGTAGTTACCCTTCCACGTTTGTATGGAAAGAATAAAATATACATTTATTTGATTCCCAAAAAACAGCACAGACAGAAAACCGTATACACATTTTAGAACATTCAGAAATCAAAAGAATAAGAAAAAAAAGGTAGGTACAATCACAGGAAAAATACAACAAAAAATTAACAGCTAAACAACATTTAAACCTACCTACGATTATGTGCTACCAGTACCACTGTCTGCTCTGCTGCGAACTGAAAAGGAACAGTCTCAGCTTTGATGTTGCTCCACCCTAGGCGTAGGGCAGAGCAACGCTGGTTTTCAAACTGTTCCGGTTGAGTGACATCACATACACACCTAAAGAATAACAAGAAAATTATATAAAAAACATTAAAATACCATAAGCCAATTTTAGAAGTGAGAAGCAGTGAATTTTATATATAAACATATAATTAAAAATAGTGTATAAAATAATTTGTATTTTAAATATTACATTAAAATTAAAATTAAATATAACAGTGGGCATAAAATAATGAAATAAATAGATTTCCATCACTGTCAGCTGACTGCAAGGAGTAATAAAAGAAGAGGAAGCATTTGCGAGACTTGCTTTTCGTCACGTGCGTAGCAAGCGCAGACAGATACAGATACGTCATCAATTGGTGGGAAAAGTAGAAGTTTGCTTGCTTTATTGTGCTTTTTGTTTAAGTAAAAGTTCCAATTTTAAATGGGTTTTGAAAGTTCCGATAGTATTCAAGTTCCGATAGTATTCAAGTTCCGAAGTCCGAAGCCTGAGGACATTCCAAGAACGCGTGGCAGCAAAGCGGAAAGACCCACGAAAGGATACAGCCCTGTGTCTAGGCATAAGCAGAATGAGGCTTGAGCATGCTCTCTCCAGGTATCTTGAGCTGTCACTAGCCCAGCTAATTTTCTCGTAAAGATACGATGGAATTTTACTTTAAAACAACCCAAAGAGAAGAGTTGCGAAATGAAGTTTTCTGCGTGCTTCCATCTTCAAAAGATTAGAGGAATTAAGGAAAGGGGTAACGTGGGTTCTACATGGACTGTTGAAACTGAAACGAGCACAAGTATTTTGTACCCGTTGAACAAGCTGGGAAATGCTGGGAAAGATGGGCGACTCGTTCAGCCTTAACTACTGGACGCATTTTATTTCTGATTATATTTTTATGAGGCACATTAAAGGTACATTCATCTGGTAAATATCAGGTAACTATGAGATATCTATAACCATCATTATCAGAGTACACCCGCGGTTCTGACCGTCAGGGCCGCGGCCCATTTTATTATTGAAATCATTCTTGTTCCATGGAGGTACATTGAAATTCATTAAAGGTACATCCGGTACATTGCTTGTACATTCCTTTTATGTATGTCATTATCATACATGTTGATTTTTGAAAAAGTACACCCGCTATCCTGACTTACAATTTATTGCATACAGTGTTCACCACCATGATAGATTCAATAGTTATAAAATTCGGGATTTTCATGAAGTTTATTTATTGTTTCAGAGCGGATCGACAGTCCGCCAAACGAACGATTACCAATGCAACCAATACGTACCTGTGCAACACAATAAGAGGGATAGTGTAAGTACCACCTCTTTTATTTTAATTTAGTTCATAATTTAATTATAAATTAAAATTATAAACTCAGGTTTTTATTTTAAGTCGGATATCATGCCGACTAGTTTGTATTTTACAGAAAATCTGCTCTTGAAGAAATCCAATTTGAAAGGGGTTTTCTGCCCTTTCTTATTGGCATCCGATTGTTCTGTCATGATAGATGTGTATGTGAATGACTGTGCACGGGTGTGATAGTGTGTTTATGGGAGCGTGTGTATTTGTGTACGAGTTTAACATTTATTACACAGACATAACATGCTGATGTTTATTTTTATACAATACAATACATAGGCCTCATGTATCTCTGAGCATAAGGGGTTTTTGCCATCTCCCGCAGGCAGATTATGACAGCCCCACAGGCAAGAATCCCTCTTTTCTTGCCCGTGGATGCAGAAAGAATATGTCACAATCAACATTCCACTGCAGGCACCCCACTGCTTTATTATTACACATAACTAGCCGCACTCTGCAGTTTCACCCGCGTAGTTCCCGTTCGCGTGGGAAAACGGAAATAAAAATAGCCTATGTTACTCAGGGATAATGTAGCATTCTAATGGTGAAAGAGTTTTTCAAATCGGTTCAGTAGTCGTAGCCTATTCAATGCATACAAACAAACAATTAAATCTTTTCTCTTTATTATTAGTGTAGATGTAGATGTTGATGCGCTGGACTGATCAGATTAAGAGATTAAGTCTGCAGTGAGAAACAAGCTGCCTGAGTGTACTAGATTATCTAACCACCAACCAACCGGCAAAAATGGCGAGAAACTGTAAGGCGAATAACATCTGCCCACATCACTACAAGTACAACATAATGACCGCGACCGCTCCGTCAAGAGTGCCAACGACCGGGGAGAAGATGTAAATGTTGATTGTGTTGAATAAGTGTGTGCGTTGTGTTCCGACTGTACAGCAATCTGATACCGTCAGTGTAGTGTGTCGTAATGTGAACTTGGACATTTCTGAATCTGAAGACGAATTGAGGGTAGTCGTGGATTCTGCCATCAATTCGCGGCGGTAGCTCTCAGCACATCAGTCCTCCCGCGACCAAGAACGCTGAAATGTGTTCGAAACGTCGGGAAAATAATAAAAAAGGTACGCGATAAAATCCTGTAATTTTAAAACTAATAAATATGTTGATTTTGGTTTCCAGAACGGCGGCTGCCGCGAGTACCTCGGCGCGGGCGCCGGCGCGCCGGGCGTGGCCGTGAGCGTGGCGGCGCCGCCGCAGGCGCACAAGCACGCCTGGCACCACCACGCGCCGCCGCATCCGCACTACAAGTGAGTACAACACCGGACATGTACGCATTGTATAACGTAACTAGAGGTTAGGTTGTGCGCGACCCGCAAGCAGCTAGCGGTTGATTTAGAAAATAACATAATTTTCGTAATAAGCACCCCCAAGTTAGTCGAAAACGATACCCATATCAATTTTTAAGAGAAACATGGGAGAGGAGGATGAAATTTTATTTTACTTTTGAATTCAGCCTTTTTAAACATTTCCCATACGATTCCGCAAAAAAAAAAAACGCCCTTAAAACAGCGAAATCTGATCTAAAAAGCCCAAGGGGCTAAATGCTAAATGGGGTTGAAAAAAAAATGTTTTTTTTTTACTTTTACTTGCCAAGATTTGCTCTATTTTATCCCAACAAACGGTCACCCATCCGATGGCTCGATTAAGAGATACGGGGGGGTGGGGGATGAAGGGGGTGGAATGGGGTAGATTTCGATTTTTCTCGTACTCACCCCCGCACCCTCTACACAACCCCACCCTCGGATTCCCCATATTCCAGTCGGAAGTGGGAGAACAATGATGTCAGTCAGTCAGTGAGTGAGTGGTAGGTAGTCTAGCTTTATTATTATACACCGTGTAACCAGACTACTACCGAAAACTGGGGGGTTGCAATCAGACCATGATACTGAAAATATTTAGCGAAAAAAAACCGCAAAAATATGTCAACATATCTACGTCCTTTTTTTTTCTATAGATACAAGATACTTTTACAAAAGGTATCTGGAAAGTGTTTTTTTTTTATGAAGGATAGATATATGATGAAGCTTGGACTTTGTTCGGGTATTTACTCATGTGTCAGAACTGCCTATTGTAGTTAAACGAAAGAAATTTTGCGAAACGGTGAAAGGCCTCCCCCAATTTTCCTGTCTTCGGCTTGCCACAGCTGTTCGTACTGTTCGTAAATCGTCACTCTATAGATACGGGGCTGTCTACATTACGTACTTCTCTAATGCAATTCTTTAAGAAATAATAACAATAGAAATGTATTGGAAGATAAGATTTTTTTAATATCCCGATATTGTGACATAATGCGAATCATAGTAAAGTATCCTTATCATGAAATTTAAATTATATATATAAATATATCCATTATTATATATGTTATGTTAGTGTATTATTATATATATATATATTATATATATAAATTATATCCGTTGTTAATAATGCCAGTATTCACACAAAGTGAGATTGTAGATATGCTGCATACAAATCAAAACTAATTGTATCCCCGTCTGTGGATACTTCAGCCAAAATCTTAGTATCTCTTCTCCCAGCGAATCTGTTTTGCGATCATAATACATTTTTAAACACGGGAATTTATCGCGTAATGATACCTTAGATTAAACGCGGAATATACCGGTTTCTGAACATAAAGTGGGTGTAGGTGTACAACCACCACAGATTCTGTGACAACCACCGTCGCTTCTTGACGGACAATCCGATACATTCTCCAGTCTACTCGGGACCACGGCTCTGTCGGCGTCAGGATTGATCAAAGGTATTACGCAAGAACTTTCCGTGTTTGATATTTTAGAAGCCCGTATTGATATAAAATATCTGTTCCAAGTACCGTATCTTTAATAATGTATTCTCCTCAGGACGAGCAGTGGCGGAGTCCTGTCTCCAGGCGGCGGCGTGTCCCCGGGCGGGTACCTAGCGCCGCCGCTGTACGTGCCCACCTATCACTATCATACGTGAGTATTCAAAAAAAATCTGATCATTTAACACATCTAGCCCTAAAGTAAGCAGAGCTTGTGTGTTATGGATACCTTTTTTTTCTAAATTCATACTTAACATACGTACAAGTAGAATGTGCCGTTTTAAACTATCAGATGGTTCAGTTGTACAATACGGGCAAACCCCGCTTACTTTACTAACTTCGCGTTTTATTTTATTTTTCGTTTATTTAGGTGTGCCTGAACAAAAAACATAAAAAGTGTCACATACATATTAAAATCTGCGATTCGGACTCGCGAAGGGTTTCGTACCATTATTTGGCAAAACAACTTGCTTTTGAGGTAGCACCACCCACATTTGTTTATGATTCTTAGTTATCTACTCACTTTTTAAACGGCTTTATTATTTAAGTACAACTAAATATTCTGTGAATATTTCAAGCGTCTACCTGTTGCCGTTATAAATATAGATTAAAAAACTTTAAAAAACTCATGTTTGTTGCATGGGAACCAGCCCCTATTTGTTGTTATAGCGGCAACAGAAATACATCATCTGTGAAAATTTCGACTGTCTAGCTATCACGGTTTATGAGATACAGCCTGGTGACAAGAAAGACAGACGGACAGACAAGCAGACAGCGGAGTCTTAGTAATTAGGGTCCCGTTTTTACGATGGGTATGGAACCCTAAAAATTGAAAAATTAGGGGTCAAACAACAACAATATTACATCCGCGACTGCTACTTTTTTTCTCTTGAAAATAGGCAAACTATCCCTACCACGTTACTAAAGCTACGTGTTATCTTCCAGCGGAGGCGTCGGGGCCGTGGCGGCGCCGCCGCCGGCGCACCACGCGTCGGGCGCGCGCCTGCCGCCCGCCTACCTGCAGCCCTACTCGCCCACCTACCTGGTGCCGCAGCATCCGCAGCAGCACCTCTGGTACCCCGAGTAGCGCCGCCAGGACACCAACGCCCAGCCGGAGACACCAGCTCGGGACCCTCAGCCTTCTACCCGGCGATACCAGAATCATTTAGTGCGACAACGACAGTATCAGGCGACATCGATGTTACCTTGAGTTGATAATAGCACTATCAGTGACTAGAAATTACAATCACGCCTACAACAGCATCAGCAGATATACTTATGGTATCGCAGATAACCCAGGGTAACTGGCGGCTACCAAACTTGCTTTATGAACTACAACACTGCCTCAGAAACTCTGGTGCCTCTCGCTATTTCAAACTGTACCATCAGACAACTCTGAAAACAAAGATAAACGAATAACCAGCCTAGTAACTGTGATATACTGACTGAATGTAGCTAAATTTGGTACCCGGTTGGTAATGAATAACTATCATTGGGCGTTATAAACTACACGAGCGTTATCGGTGGGGAGTTTTCAAAAAGAAGATTATGAAAGTCTACAAGTTACAGGACAAAGTCTTGAAAGCAATTTAAGCAAATAAAATCTTGGAAGAAATGGACATGATTAGATTGTTGTACAATGTAAACGGCATTGAACAACTTGATTGAACCCCGGAGTCGGAGCATAATGATAATTCAATGTGAAAGTGATTTGGACTTTTTAAGATTCACTATTTGTATTTTTATCTTTGTGTATTGTATAGTTTTTGTGGTCTGGTGAACTTTGATCTTTACAATGAAACTGATACCGATAGGTGATGCATTGTGGCGGTCACTCGTGTTCAGTTATTTGTAAAGGTGGAAGCGACATCTATGTATTCAAATGGTTATAATGTATTCTAAGGACGTTAGAATCGGTATTTGGAAAGTTGTCGGGTAAATTTTAATATTTAGGCGGTTTAAATGTTACTGTAGCATATTATTATCGGTGTTATGCACTTAGAGATTGGATTTAAATGTGATTCTCGCCGCGGCAAATTTTTCACTGTGACTTGCACTTCGGTGTCTCTTATAGATAATGTTTCTATAATAATCGATTCTTCACAAGTTTATTGGCAAGGGCGTTTGAGTGGCTCGAAGGGGAAGGCTCTAATCGATGATCACACTGCAATTTTTACCAAAACTATGACTAGTGTGTGTAGCGAGTTCCTTTTTCCGGTTTCACGTCCTACTCAACGCAGGGTCGAGCTCTGTACAAATGCGACTGCGCAGCGGAATCCAATATTACGTACATGACGTACACTGATCGCTGTTATTTACTTAATTGAATATGTTTATTCATTTTAGATTTGTGTAATTTATTTTTAGCTGAGCGCTCATTTATCGCGCAAGTAACTGATGTATGTATTAGGTTTAGTCACGTTTATTTCGTCTTCTTAGATGCTTTAGTTAGACTGTAGTGGCAGACACTATTTTGTATATTTAATTGTAAATTTCGTGTTTATTTTTTGGCTGCAAGAGCGGAGAGTAGAGTTGCATTTACTAATACTTTATCTTAAAAAAACTAGTGTTTATACCAAATGTTTTAAGGAATTTATTAGTAGTGATTACTAAATATTTGAGGTGAGACGGCGCTATGCGGCAAACGTATTGTATGAATACGGGCGTAGCGGTCTAGTTTTAGTTGTTACGTATCGGTGATTTTGTCAATTAATGATTTG
The DNA here is from genome assembly GCA_963082625.1 of Pasiphila rectangulata. Lineage (NCBI taxonomy): Eukaryota > Metazoa > Arthropoda > Insecta > Lepidoptera > Geometridae > Pasiphila > Pasiphila rectangulata. The sequence goes on from OY720253.1 coordinate 12,838,325, forward strand.
ATTTTGAACTAGCGTGTAGTAACGGTTTGCTTTAGGTATTTCGAAGTTTGTTACGTTCCATATCATTTAGTGTTAGTTGAGTGCCCGCACTCTGTTTGATCATACAAACAAACAAAACATTTATGCTGTGTTTAATAACTTAAAAATATATTATGGGAGTTTTTATATATTAATGAAAATATTTAGATTAATTACGTGTTTAGGGCGCGGTGATGGTCTTAATATAGACGTAGTTTCAACAATTAACGAAGTAAAAATACCATTTTATAAAACGTTTAGTACACACTAATAGTTTATTAACTGTGTAAGAGCATGTATAATAACTATAGATAGAACAAAAAAAAGTTAAAACTATTAATTCCTTAATTGATGCGTATTTAAAACAATATTAATGCAATTTTACGACTGCAATTCTATTTAGTTTATCGTTAGGTGTTTAGTGACACGAGCTAAATTATAATTTGCTAATGAGTAGCGGGGGTTATGTTCGCATCCACTGTGTGCCTTCGGCATGCTCTGTTGCGTAGATATGCTTTTACTTTTGTTTTTATCATGTGATTTTCTGTGACAATAATGGCGGCTGTGCAAGGGAGGGATTGATCGCAAGATTTTAGTTTGGATATCTTTGATTGCCGTAGCCTGCGTGTCGTATTGGACTTCAGTCAATCATCTCAGGACTGCTGCTGTCCATACTGCCATCCACTGCTTGAGAAAGGCCTCCCTCATTGATTTGGAAGATCATGAGGCCATACTTGCCACGGTTGACAAGCGCAGTACGGGATGTTGATCCATCCCATGCCCATCTTACCCTTGGCATATTCTTACTGCATCCACGGGCAAGAGAGGCGAGGCATTATTCCGGCACCTTACGGTAATAACTGGACTAGATTGTCATTATTTTATTTGCAATCAATTGGCAGAATATTACTTACAATTTCCACCTGACCCCACTCGCAGCTGGATTGAATTTCTTGTCTAGCAGAGCAGCATTTTCTAAATAACACTTGACTAATGACACAACAGTGGGACAAAATAAAATCGCGCGATTATCCCTTCCGTTGTAAATCGGCCGAGGACGCCACAGATAGCGTGCACATACTTAATCTGTACATACAAGTAAGTATTGATGTAAGTTATTGTACAACTTTGATAGTCAACGAGTAACGATTCACGAGATCCAGTCACACGCGGCGTCTTGTATTCGCTTGTTTTTCAATAGTATTGTAATTAGGGTAAGCGTTTAATTTATAATCACATTTTAACGGTGTTCTTTGTATCTTGTAGCATCATTATTATGGATTTTTTTAATGTGAAGACTATTAATTATATTTAGTTCACAGCTTTGCTGCCTGACAATAATTTAGTTACGGCTGTAGGTTTATTGGTAGCCCACTTTCATTTAAATTTGTATATTTAGGCAGGGTGTAAGAAACATTTTTCTACTTTTGAATTGCCGAAATGGTGTCCTTTACACCCTGTGCCTCAAGCATTATAATTGATTTTGCTAACATTATTCTTTTCTGTTCAGAGAAGCTTCAACTTTTCAATCCAGATGTTTTCGTCTTTCTTTACTTTTAGCATTTCATTTACAAATGGCACCTAACCGAGGAATTTTGTTTTTATCTTTTGCTGATAATACTTAAATGTTAGCCCTCATTATTATAATGCTTGGTTGGTTATAGGGATGATTGTAGGGCCTTTTGTCTTAAGTTAAAGCTAAATCTAATGCTGCTTTACCTATATGATTTCAATAATTCGACAGAATTTATTACGTCATGCCCAAAATTGGATTTAATAGTACAACGACAAATATGTGTGATGTTTTCGTTCTCCTCACAAGTAGTGTAAAACTGTTTGCAATGATTTTTTAAGTTTTTGAAGATTTAGAAAAACATTGACGTAATCTTAATTACAATAATGTCGACGTTTTCCAAATGAGCGATATGTAGAACCGCTTTTGCGGTAGGCGTATTTGTAACTCCCGTTGATTGTAAGGCCCTCTCTCATCTCTAGTGACGTCATGTAGAACGCGAGATAGCGCCTCAACCGAGGCTATATATAGTAAATGATCTCTGTTCATAACGTGCACATATTATTATACTTGTAACTGTATGCAGCCTTATCCTACTATGTTTAGAACACTTTCGTTTGCCTCCCGAATAGTTAATTATAGTGATTTTATTATATTAAGGATTTTACGGAGTTTTTGGGGTTTAATTTAAGCATATTAACTGATGGAATGTTAACATTGATCTATACTTAATTTTTATTTTTTCTCCTTCTCTAGTTTCTAGTTTTTAATCAGCTTATGGCTTCGTTGCCTTATTGTTACGTAGTGCTGTATATGGGGCATATTGTAAATCATTTTTGGCCGTGTTGTGTACAAATTGATACATTGATGAGAGTCTGTTACAATCAGCGCGTTTCTGTGATTTTACTCAATTTTAACTTATTACTTTGCGTGAAAAAGCATTATGTAAATTTTGGGTTGTTGCAATAAAATTTTAATTGTATAAAATTGCATTTTGCGATACATCTGAATGGAATGCCCCGTGTATATATTTAGCTGTTAATAATGATTGTGTTTGGTTTCACCACACGACGATCGGCCGCACCGCGCGCCGGCGCGGCCGAGCGGGGCCGTCCGGGCGCGCTCTGCCGATACAATATTATATGACCGATTGAATGTACAAATACTCCTCGTAAGTTACATTTAATGCTGTTTTTCTTTTGTCAGTCGCGCGACAACGCTTGCTTTACCACTGTGATTATATTCTGTTGTTCGCGTGTCGCTGTCGGTGGAACTCGTAGCCTTGTGTTTGTTACAACTATTTGATTTCTATTCACTGAGTACGGATCGGTTTCGATAACTATAGATTGGGTATTTTATGATTTAATTTAGTGTAGCGTCTTGTGTGGAGCAAGCAGAAATTATTAACATGTTTTGAAATCGATAATGTGGGTTATTCTGGGGATATAGCACTGATGTTGCCTAAGTTTTTCTTCAATAATATTAGTTTATTATTAGAGAGCGCATTGTAAATAAACATCCAAATATCCCTTTTTATTTTACTTTTATTTTACACCTTTTCGTTCCTTTTGTTTGTGCCTGTTATTTGCATTAGCCTTGTAGGGTAGAACGCTTGTTACGATAGAAGCGACTTCTAGAAAGTTCTTTAAAGCAATTCAATTTATTCGATAGAAAGCTTTGCAGAGTTAATAACTGTAGTAAAACCGTGGCAGGGAGCCATATATCTGCTGTCTTGACAATAACCCAGTGTCAGACAATAATGATTCTTATTATTTTGCATTTTAGACATTATTTATTTCGCCCCTTTATTAGTATCAATAGTTATCTAAGTCGTAGCCAGAACACAATAGAGATAATTTGAAGTCATAAATATTTACATTATATAATGGACGTGTAATCAAATCAATCATGTTTGAATAAATTTTGGTGTTGTAGTAACATAAATGCATATTTAAGATAGACATGCAAAGAATGGTCGTTATCGCCATATGCATCTATAATAGCACAAAATAAAAACACCAATAACTTTATGTAGATTAATAGTACAGTACAAACTTTATATTGGAATTTAAATATAAATATTATATAGCAGCTTGATGGTAGTCATATACCACATTACCTATAATATAATGCTATAGCCCGCAACGTACGCATTCATTGCAGTTTCTGAATGATTTTTGGTAAAGACACCCCTGATCAAAGGCAAACCTCAAAGTTCATATTACAGCCAGACATTCTTCTGCAGCAAACCAGAGCAAGCTCCGAATAGTAATGTAACCAATGAGATAGTGTCCATGAATATTTCTCATGATAATATTATAGTGACTTCATCGGGTCGGAAAGTCTGGTGATAAAGCTGATCCCAATCAATTTGTCAGCTTACAGCTTTCTAGCAGTAAGTAATTTGATCCGCAATCGACTTTAAAGTCGCTTAAAAAATTTACGCAATTTAGTACTTATCTTTAAAACTCGCGCATTTTTTTACATTAATGATAACTATCAATATAATCTTGTCTGCCATGACTAAATCTCCTAGGTATTGTATTCTAGAATACCTAATCGTGAATCATGAATGACATTCAAGCGAGGTGTAGTCTTACTTGCTAACTTTTAACAAAATTGCCTCAACAAACCTTTTAGAGAAAGGCTATGGACGACAAGTAAAGCTACCACTACAATCACTAATGTAGCTATTAATTAAAGTTTATGGAAAATGTATAGGCTACCTGTCCGTCTAACGCAAGAACTATTCTTATTCGCATTATATTTCTTGCTTGCGCAGCCCTAATCGAGGGGTATGTTTAAAATATATACGTGTAGTGTGTGTAGTACAAGGCCATTCTCACAGAAGGGCAACGCCTACGCGACTCGTACATGCAATCGCGTGGTGCAGTGGGAACAAATGGATTTCAAAACTCTTTTTACAAGTCTGATGTCACAATGTTTGTTGTTATATTGTAATTTGTAATTGTAAAATTAGCGCGCGCTGAATTTAGTATTCTATAGCTGTACGTAACTTTTGTATATTCGACGTTCTAGTTAATACTGTGTGATAATAAATTTAAGCTTTTCAACTAGTTGAAAATACAAATAACTCATAGGCCAATGTTTAAAAACATTATTTTTACACCGTCTACTAATAAAATGTGATTTTTGTCTGTAGTTACTGTAGCATCTTACAGTACAGGATAGTAACGCTAAGATAAACCTACTTTAACCTTTTTCTACGTATCAATTAGTCTCGATGTTAGTATTTATGTGGATGTTATGTAATCGCAGCTTCACTGTCGTGTTTGCACCGTTTTAACCAAAATGTTTTGCCGTCCATAAACTGTGAGAGGCAGCCGGTCTGTCTCTTCGTTCTTCGTACCTAGCATAACATGGACACCAAACCGACTTACTACAATTAAATATAGATGTGTAAAATTATATATATCTAGAGCTTATAGGGTGATTAGGCCTCTAATTTAAGACAAGCTTTGTGGACCATTTAATTTGGAAACAGAACTTCTGTTTGTAAGTTAAATGATTCCAAACTTTACTCTCAAAGATTATCAGGGATATAGTTATAGCAGTAGCCAGTGGCTTTTTGAATTAGAAACTTTATCAAAGATTTATATACGAACTATGGATGTAGTGTGCGTAGGAATAGTTGGCTGTCTATTACTACAGCCGAAGAGAATAGAGACCGATGTGTAGGTACTTTAAACCTGATAAAAGACGGTATAATTACCTAAGTCATAGTAATAATTAAACAATATAATACATTATCTAGTTGTTAACTATGTGTCGTGTTTCTAATATTATGAATACTGTCCGTTTTTATCAATATTTTCACCTTAATTATCTCGTATAATCAACTACCTCTTTTATCAGAGCAATGTATCTACAAGCAGAAGTTTTTACCTTTGTAACATCACAGTCAGACCTAGATTTATGGACACATTATGATGTCAGTAACAGAGATGTCTTAAGTTAGGACATGTAAAGACTACATTACTATACCTACTCATATATCATGGACCAAATATATGCTATTGAATAGTATTTATTTGGTCCATGCTTAATATAGGTATGGTAGTCTTGCTGCGCACGGATAGGTGGCTCGCTTGGCGCGAAGAGCTAAGCGAGTCACATTGGGAGTAGCGAAGTGCAGTCAAATCTTATTTTCAATATGATGGTTTTGCTGAATTTGATATTTTGTATGAAAGAAATGTCGGATCTTAAATATCAGTAGAAGTAGGCAAAACTACTCATCTTTTCTGGTTATATGCTTAGGCCAAAAGGCGCAGCAACTTATATCTCGTTCAATTACAGGTGCCTGAGCCTGATTCATAGCAAAACTAGATCATGCATGCGTTCTCGTTCCCTATTCTCTTCGGTGCCATTCGTCGTAGGCACAACTTTCTAGTACTTACTTAATATCGTTTCTATGTGATTTTTGTCATAAATTTTAATGTTCTTAACACTTAATTCTGATTAAATGTTCTTAGCGTCCTCTCAGTGTTTGATGTTGCGATAAACGCGTGTCAGTTCTACTAATACACCTATCTTACGCTAGTATAGTTCTGTAACGTAGTTTTATGACCAAATTAGATAATAACTGATATCCTAACACGAGTATATGTGTAGGGGTTTGTATCGTTAATGCTACGATTAGCGGTGACGATGGGGAATTTAAGAGTACAAATTTATCAAACATCCCCTATAGTCTGAAGGCTTTAAGCTCTTTCCTTATATACCTAGAATTATATAAGTGAAGGAAGTCGCGTTAACTTTTTTAATAAAATATTTCAATGTCGTAGTTTGTAAAAGTTTACCTATTGCGGTAATTTTTGCATATTTATTTGAATATTAATGACTAAATACTTACCTACTTTGTGTTATACTGATAACGACCTAATCACATTTAAATTATTAATATTATCACTGTGGACTATATTATACGTGGTAGGACTAGCTGTGACAAAATCACTTTTTTAATTAAAAGTACCTAATTCTATAAAATTGATGTGCCTAAGTATAATTCTATTGTATTTTGTATATAATAATTGAATAGATATTGTACCTATTTATTAAATATTAGATATATCGGTGGAATCGCCGTGCTTGCTAATTCTTATTTGAGAATGGACTTGGTTTTGCCGTGACTAATATTTTTGGCAATAGCCTCCTTTGACACTTCTTCCTTTCTTCACACATTAATTTTGCAACTAATATTTTCCTAATAACTGCAACTGTAAAACTGTTAACAGTCTAACCCAAACCACAGGCATTACCTGAATCGTCTGTAATAGACGAAAAGGCCGATGATGATGATGATGATGAAAACTGTTTTACCTCCACACGATCCGGAGTTGCCAACTTAAATATTTTCTCTCCTAAACTTTATTTCTCACAGGTCGATTTGACACAGTAGCGGTTATAGCGTAGTTATTGAATGTTTCAGCACGTCTGAAAATTGCATTTAATCCACTGTTTATTGGTCAGACGTGTATTAGAGTCGACCTGTCTTGTGGCTTTACGGTATTCTGTGTATCATCTATGTATGTATAGAGCGTGAGACGATGGGTATTGTAGTGTAGTCTTGATTGTGATATCAATAAACATTTTCATACGAGCATCAGATTTTTAGTTTGATTTTATTTCCACCTACCTAGAAAACCTTGCGTAGGTACAGACAGCGTTATAGATAAAAGTATACCGCTTAGACAAGCTTCATCCTCCATCTTAGGGCCTTTTTGTAGTGCTAGCCTCATCCAAATTTTAAAGGATTTCAAAAGCTCTCAATCCCCACGCACATGTCCAGTTAGACTATAATACTACATACTATATTAAAAAAATGTGCAATATTGGGCTCGAAAGCCCCAATAGAAAGTAGAGCTTGTGTTGTTGGATAACTGATACAATACTTAAATTCCAGAAAAACAATTCGAGTCAATGTGGTAGTCTAAATACTGTGCTATTCTAAAGTTTCACACTAGAAGTATCATTTTGTAGTGTAGGTAGACTTTCTAGCCACCGCTAACTTTATGCCCAGCAGTGGGTCAATACGAGCTCACAATGATGATGACGAGCCAGTAAATAACTTGCATTGTTTAATTTTTCCTAATAGGGAGAGGACGAGTAAAAGAAACAACAAAATACGGACTGAAATAAGCTTTTTTACTTAAGTTTTTATAGGTACATAATATTACACAGGCACGACATAGGTATAAAACACAGTTGAATAAGACCGAACCAATGGTTCACGGACTTGACAAAATAGGTAAGTAAATATTGCTTAGGTATTTGTTAATAGTTTAACAGTTTAGATATTCGCCTCTGCAGCTAACAATATGTAGTATATAAATTTATGTATCCCTATGTAGACCAAAACATTTCATAATTTAAAGCCCCGACCCCTTTATAATACACAAAGTGCGTTATAATGTACAGTGCCGAGGGGTCGTCATCGAAAATGTCTGTATGATCAGTCAATTTACACAAAATCATACAAAAATACATTGCAAACTAAATCTAATTAACAAAATTAAATTATTCGGATGTATTAAATTATTTCTCATATTTACGCCAGGGATACTGTTTTTTAGGTTCAAGTTGAAACTTTTGAAACAAAATATTAAATATGATAATTGCATAAAATTATGTTCTGAGATCATATTTAATACATCACAGGTGTTTTAAAAAAAAGTTTTAAAATTAAAGTGATGTGTGTGCCAGCGGATTCGAATCCGACACAAATACCGAAGACGAATATTTGCAGGCCAGTCGTGTTCCCGAGGCATTTGGCACATAGCATCTGAATAGACATTTCAAACAACAATATAAATCAAATATTTTTATGTTTTCTCACAGGCACAGTAAATGTTCAAAACCGGGCCAGGCGGATTGTAAAACCTTTGCAAACGATGTGCAATGTATTTTACCAGTTCTAAGTTTTACATGATAGTGACACGAGTTCTTCAATGATTGCTCACCATGGAAGTTGCACGTCAGATGCAGGCCAAGTTTATTATGGAATTATCGTTTAATGTAATAATCTCACTGTAGTGGCCTGCAGGTTACGGCCTCTTCGCTCAGCAATATTTAACAATAGGTAAGCAATGTATGTGAACTAAACAATCTGCCTGCGAGAGAACACACCGAAACACAATTCATAAAAATCGAACAAGTCACAATCAAAATTTATAAACAAGTTAAAGTACTTCTACTCTCCGTAGTCATAAAATGTTTACAATGCTGTAAGCTATTGTAAATAGCGGCTTCACTAGTCAAGTTGTGTAAAAGTTCATTTTAATTTCATTTTCGTTTAGTATCGTCGGATACGTGGAGCTTTAGACTGCGATTGTCTCGAAATGGTCGATCGTTGGTTGGGTTCTGACAATTATTTGTTAGGCAAAACAGTCCAGTCCAAAAACGACCGTTCCGATACAACCAAGATAGCAGACTATGCCCCATGAGCTTTGGCTAGCTTCATTATTAATGTAGGTATCATACAACCACGTTGTAAGTTCTATAGTAATAATTGTACGAAACGTACTAACAATAACATGAGGACCTAAGTAATGAAGATGAGTAATGAAGCGACCAAATGGATTGTCTTTTAAGTTGAGAATTGCGACCTCTCGACCTAAAACTGATGAGAAATTTGTACTTTTCATAAAAGGTCGCAATTTGGAGAAAATAAGGAACAGGCTAAAGTTTAGAAATCCAATAAAAACAATAGTCAATAAATGATAAAGTTATAATATAATCCATTAAAATACAACAACAAAACAAATACACTAGATATAAATCCAGTTGTAATAATGTAAAAGACAAATACTCAAAGACATTAAAGTAAAATTTAACTATTTAGCAAACATTATCATTATTTTGTAAAATCTATTTATGATTCCATTAATTCTGTTATACCTCTAGAAGCGTAACAAAACATGTTTTAATTGAGTATTTGTATTTATCTTAAGCTAACCTTTGTTTACTGTTTCATAATTTTTTACAGACTTTATTTGCATCTTTCTCGCATAAGCGTAACAAAGATGCAAACAAAATATTAAAAGATTTAGTACGAATCGAAAATATTCCGATGCATAGATATAAAAATCATATTTTTACATAAATGCGTCTTAATATTTTCAAGACAATTTGTGACATTAATGAACTCAATCATGAAGAACATACACCAAAAATATCGAATGAGCCAAATCTTACTTGTTAATCATGATACCTTAGACCTAAAACTAATATAACTTAATTTATTGAAAGAGATCATAATAAACTTAATTTTAATTGTCACATTTCAATTGCAAACCTATATCGAAATCTCGTAAAGAATTCGAAAGGTGTAATTGCACGCGGCAGAACATTGAGCCAAATACGACGTGATGTTATGATGTGACATAGCCTATATTAGAATAATATATTAAATTATAATAAACGCTAGATATCAATATTCTGCAAACTATTTTACAAATTACTTAACATAATAATTTTGTTCTTAGACAAAAAATAAATTAACACATAAAATTTTCAAGCCATAACGACCTTGCAGTGAATTGACGAGTCCTTTCGAACGAAGCTGAGTGTGGGGGTAGCTGCCCGAGTGAGATTGGTCCGGAGCGGATATTGCGTTCAATTCTGCGCGGGTCTGGTGGAGGCCTAGCTCCTCTTGAAGTGGGTCTGGGCGAGGCGCGCCACCTTGGGCGGGCGGATGTGGGCGCCGTGCCCGCACTCGTGCTTATGGCTGTGGGCAGGGGACCTCTTGGCACTGCTGGCAAGCCGCTTGCGGGGCTTCAGGAAATCTGCAAAGAGGAAACGGAACCACTTTAGTAAGTCAGTAATGCTAATGATATACAACGGCGCGGCGGTGGTGCGATGCATAAAACATCTAATGCAGGGCCGCGCGATAAAAATTTTACGAGTCCCGAAATGAAAGGCCTGGTAGACCCCGGATGCCTGCTGCAGTTGACATCTTTACGACTCTATCCAGAGGAAAGGCAAGTAAAAAAGTAGTTCTAGCGCTCTTAACGTACGGAATTCTTTTTTCTAAGTCCCTGGGGGCGGCGTCACCCTTTGTTCAGTGTATTTCTGATTTTAAAAATATGGCCTTAATAACTATAAAAGTTTTACGACATTTTTACTACTGTTTAATCTGAAATGTTGATGGTGTTCGGCTGTGAGTTACTGGTGCAAAGATTTAGAAGGGTGCTTTTAAAGTAGTTAAAATAATTATATTCCCAGAACCGTATATTACAATGTAAAATAGATGGGTGTGTTCGAAATGATAATACAAGTCGATAACGCAATCAATAAGATAGGAAATGATCACCAAATAAAACGGTTCGTTATAAAACTCTAGTTTTTTAAAGAAGCTAAAACGTGGTCAATGATAATCAAATGAACAAAACCGAACAAACATCTAACAAAAAACACAGCATGGCAACAATTGGCAACGTGAGATGCTGTCAAGGTTAAGACGATTTGGGTGTCAACTGGTCAAGTAAATAATAATTGTTAATAATAATTGTACTTGGACATGTAGGCTATACAAATTTAATTTATATGAAAGCTAAATTAATTATGCCATCAATTTATTTTATTTGCCTTAAATTGATTTGGGGATTAATAACTAAAATTTTGTATTCAAAATAGTCAATACTAAAGACGAAGAATATGAAAAGAGAGAAACGAAACTGCTGAAGAAAACCTTGACTTCCTTCGATTAGAAACTGAATTCATAAACCATGATAATAACTGCGATTTGCAGTCTGGAACTATGTCAATGACGTCACGAGAGCCAGGGTCATCCAGTTCAGTCTATTTCCCGCCAAATTATGTGTAACCAAACACGTGCTCATCGAACACATAACCTTTACATACAAAACACTGATTTTAGAAAGAGATACCAAACTAATGCCTCAAAGCACTCTAGTGTTGAATTCATTTAATTTCATGAGGTTACGTAATTGTAAGACAACGTGGTCGCTAGCAATAACGTGACAATTAACAAAGTATCAATGAAAACTGTCCACACAGGTCTGAATACGATAAATAATGTATTGAAGCATAATCACAATAAACCTGAGATATGCGCTAAATACGCTGGGATGCGCTAAAAATATTTTCACAGAGTTGCGTAATGTTTCCCGCCAAACATTCAATGGAGCAGATCGCGCTATTTTCTCGATGGAACAGTATAACTGGAAGAAATCGCGAAGGACTTCCGCGTTGTACATACAATTCGAGCCCGTTGGATATTACAACTGGTCGTTTCAATAGTACATGCGTAAACGTCATGCGGGCCCGTACGCAAACAAAATGGCCTTGGAGCCCGCGCGTGGCTCAAACAAACAACTCACACACATTATCGTCTTTTATCGTATTTAGACTATTTATATTTGATATAATACACGATTTTGGAACGTAGTAGTAACAAGTAGTATTTTAAATAAAAGACCTTGAATTGATCATAATAGCGGATGAGATTGTTCGCCCGCACAAACAACTCGTGTATTCATTCTATGTAAGGAGATAATAACAACTTCCTTAGATGAGAACGGTTAACTTAAAATACATAAGTTTAAAAGTAAGACTGTTTACTACAGACCACCTTCACACAATCAATATTTTAATTGAAAAACATCAGGAACACAATATCCCACTCTATCTTGCCTTCGTAGTTTATACGAAGCCATTTGATAGCGTCCTACATCCTTACATATTCAGTGCACTCAGCAACCAACTTATTGAACCCTTATACATTAACTAAATCCGACACATATCTTCATAGCACAGCATCAATAAGTTTAGAATCAGTAGGCCCAGCATTTAAAATAGCAAGAGGTGTAAAACAAGGAGACCCGCTGTCTCCTAAACTTTTAAACAGCATATTAGAGGATACGTTCAGGAAGCTTACGGCTGGTTGGAGAGGGGAATTGAAGTCGGCGGCGCGAGGTTAACTAATTTGCGGTTTGCTGACGACATTGTACTTTTCTCTACTACAGCTTCCGAGTTACAGTCAATGCTTGAAGACCTAAGCTTGGCTAGCCTTGATATTGGACTTAGGATGAACCGATCAAAGACCATGCTCATTACCAACAGCGTTAAGACCAGAATAAGAGTAGACGGGGAAGAATAGTCTTTTTCGACTCCAGGCAAGATAAGGAGATCGCTCGGCGAACCGAAAATGCCTATAGGAGCTATTGGACCAAGGGAGACCTAATGAAAGGTCCCGACTTCCTACTGTCCCTAAAGCGAATGCTTGTGGACACATGCATTCTCCCCGTCTTAACATAATATGGTGCGCAAACTTGGTCATTACCGCAACATCAAAAGTCTAAAATTAAGGTTTGTCAGCGTGCGATGGAGCGCAGCATTTGGGTGTCCGACTAACGGACAAGATCCGTAACACCGAACTGCGCTCCTAGACGCAAATCACAGACGTAGCTCGGAAAGCCGCGAGGCTTAAATGGGATTGGGCTGGGCACGTCTGCCGTATGCCAGGAGAGAAAGCGTCGCGGCAGGCCTAGACGGAGATGGCGGGACGAATTGGACAAGTACCTAGCCAACTGGTCGGAAGAAGCTCGGGATCGTGATGTCTGGAGGGAATGGGGGAGGCCTTTGCCCAGCAGTGGGATTATTATTATTAGCCATCATAGGCTAATAATAATAATAAGTTTATAAACAGCTCTTTTAAATAATACAGATTTGTTCAAAGGAATTCATAAAATTCATATATAAATTCCGAATAAATCAAAGTTGTTATTTTATTCGTCATTCATCATTACCATTAGTTAAACTCGTAGCCATTAAATGTAATGTCATCCACGCAGGCAGTGGGAGTGCGTTTATTTCGGGCGACCTAAATATCGGCGCGGGCGCTCGCAACTCAACGTTCAAATTAGCTATAAATTTTCATAGCACATTTAAAAAAACATAATTAAGAAACAAAACCTGTTCTGCCGAAGTTTCGGCGCCTATCTGGTTTAAACGATATTCTAAAGGCCATTAAGTGTCCTATTGTAAAAATGTTCATATTATTTATTAAATTAAACTAACACCGGAATTCGACGCGTTATACGAAACAAGCATTGGTACGGGGGTACCAGAAAAGGGGGCGAAGGCCTCAAAAGGTCACCAAAGGTCAAAAATGTCATTTTTGGGTTTTTGAACGTTTTCGGCCATTTGAAGACTTTTTTTTTTGTTTTGAGGTCACAATAACTCCGGTCCCTGTGACCGGAGTCTGATGACTGTCTGAGGACTGATGAACACAGGCCTCCCCCTCATGCATCTCCATGAGGGGTAGTTGCCATTCTCACCACGCTTGGCAGGCGGGTTGGTGAGCGCAGTATGGGATGTTGATACACGGATAGACGCTGCTGCCCATCTTCCGGAGGTATCCCTTAGCAGGCTCTTACTGCATCCATGGGCATGAGAGGAGGGGTATCATTCTACTGCCGGCACCCCACGGCGTTTAATACTTGTATAATACTACACATTTAATATTGAATCAGCGATATTGTATATTAATAGCAACAGGCAAAAGTGCAGTAATAAAAATAAATAAAATAATGTTTATTTCTGTAAAAATGGTTACAAAACATGACAGTGATAGAGACCTTCCTTTAAGCATAAAAATACTTGTGTTGGAAGGTCTCGCTCTTCTATGATAATTTTATAATTTTTACAGTATTTATAGCTAAATAACTTATAAATTATGCAATGATTAAGAGAAAAAGTATAATAGTTTTAATATATAAAGTAAAATGCAATACACGTGCGTGCGAAGGCAGAGTCTGATGAACACGCATCCGTCTTCAACACCGACAGAATCTTTATAACTCCAGAAAAAAGTTACCACTACATAAAAACCTCCGGTGAAATTGGAAGGATATGAGAAAAAAATCTCCTGTCAGCCTGAGGAGCGTCAAATTGACTTTTTCTGGAAGTGAGGTGTTGCTTTGACACTTTGAAGGACCCGCAGGACTCCTGAGTCACGACTTGTACCTTGAATAGATAATTGTGGAGCGTGGTGAATTGGGCAATCGTGATACGTGACATGACGATGTTATATCCCGATTACTCGACAAATTAGAAACGAACGATACCCACAAAGGCAACCGATATTCACACCGAAGTCATTGGACAATTGAAAGAGCTGCATGCAACTAAATTTGAAAAGAAACATCCAGGTGGTTTATTGTTGTGTACTGACAACACAGAACGGCGCGCACCAGATGCCATTACAGTAATTTCGCCAAATTGCTGTGGTGAAATGAAAAATTACGAGATTTGCTTTATGTCGTTTACGTACAAAATAACGTCGTACACATTTCTTAAGTTTGAAACGGCCTGCTGTGGGAATAAATGATGGGGAGCAGGTCACGATTCAGGATGAAACGTGCCACTCATTACAGTGAAATACCCAAAACACAAGTTGAGTCGGGCCCTCTTATTGTTCCCTGTAATTCAGGCAGACACGAACGGGTATAAGAAACCGTTTGGCGTGTATTTTCCCATATTACCCCAAAGAAGCGTGTAGAGCTTGGCGAGTAATAGTAAGATCAGTAATAGTAAGATGACTATCTAGACGACGACGATAGACATTTTATACCACACCACACTCGTAAATTTCGTCTGTTTATTTTTATCACGTTTTTAGAATTGAGGAGCGCGTTCCGATCCGAAGCTGTGACGTTACCGAAACAAGTCCCAACTTGATCAGGCGCGTCGCAAGCTGTAGCCAGCTAGCCTCACCCCGTTGTATAGTAACAAACGCAGATTTGTCAGGCGTGGGCGTCGGAGCCACGTCCCTCGAAACAGGTTGCCCCGCCTGCCCTAGCGCACGACCTTTTTATTTTATTTATTTACTCAGGGCTGCCTCCTTCCACTCGTATTGCTCAAACTTCAACGTCATAACAAGATCTAAATAGGGGTGTGTCGTGTTATTTAGGACGTAAAGAAACTTAGAACTGGTTCAATATCAGTCATAGAATCATTTATACCACTGACAAATTAATGTCCCTTTTTGACAGCTGCAACGCAGGAAGCATATTGTTAGGAGAAGCAATGAATGCGAATGGCTCGCTTTGTTGATTACGAACCAGTTCCCAAATATCTAGGCCAAGTGAAAGGCGAGACGACTTCAAAACTCGCTGTAATACCACAATACTGCGGACTGCCACAAATGCACCACAAAGAGATTAAGATAAAAACAATTATATCTAAATATTGCGGCTTAAGGATGTAAAGTATATTTCAGCTTGATGCTCGTAATGCTGCTGAAGTCACGTAAACTTATGATTGTGTCAGATTTGAAACAGTATCAGTATGATGATACTTCCTATGTTGAATAATAAGACAACCCTAGAGCAGCAGTTCTACGGTGACTGGACGGTAAAAAAAAGTAACAAAAAGTAATCCCGAGCTCTCGCATATATTTATATATGTGTACGGCTACTGGTTTTGAGACAGCGGCCTAAACAAATAAGTTACCAGGTAGTATTGAGCTCTTAACATTCTGTTAAAGAGTATTTATCTGATACATTTTATTGGTCTCTTTTATTTAACTGCTTGACTTTTTATCGAAACGGAAGTGTGCTATCGAAGGATCATTTTTGTCACCCTTATTGCCAGGTGTTTATGTGTGGCTCAGAAACTTATATAAAACCTCAACAATGCAGTTATGACTTAACTTATGACCAACGACAAAAATGAACTGGAAATTGTGATTCAAGTTGAAATAATGGCTCATGAGTCCTGACAATTCTAGAAGTAGATTATAACCCATATTATATTAAATAGGTGTGTTTAAAATTTGTCCGCTTCAAAAACTTAAATCACAGGTTTGAGCTAAGACTAAGGCTAGACTTGAAACACTGTTATTATCTAGATTATCTCAAACAGGATGTCGTCATTAAGAATTTGACCAGGTTTTTGAGTGTTTTTTTTGTCCTTGAACATTGAGACTTTGCTGTTCTTGTTAGTAATCGAGATTTGGTTTAGTTTCATATTTGTATATTGGTCGATTTAATTATTAACTTATGTGTATTTTGACAGGTTTATGCAAGATACATTGTATGAACTCAGGATCATTCAGGGTAAATAATAGTTGTTTGCATTGCATTATATACATTAACGTCGTCAATCGTCGTGGTATATTCTTAACTTAGTTTTACGGTTTGCCATCATGACATTCATGTAATATATTTGCGACTGTGTATGTAAATTAAGTTCTTACCGGATAAAATAAAAGTCAATAGTTCAACAACGAATACGCATATTAATTCTTTTAAATTTGAATGCTTTTTGATTTTGCACTACGCTGGTAGTTTCACTAACATAAAATATATATAGTATAATTTAATGGTAAGCAACAAGAGATCTATAGATGACTCAATCGAAGATGACCTTTATGAAGTTACGAAAGGTAACATTTTTGACTTATGTTGTTGGATTCTGTTGAATAGAATTCTACTGCTTTGGCCCTGTAAAATCTTTAGCAGGTAACTTTCACGGAGTAGTTGAGCGAGAAGCATTAGAAATTGGCACGGGGCGTGCTCGCGGTTGTGAAAGTAAGCGCGGTTGTGTTGCGTGGCGCTGCGTAACCGCAACCACGCGAGGTGTTCTTGGATACTTTTAACTTTCTAGCAGTGACGCGTCTTTTTTTTAATAAAAAAATCACGTAATTTGAGTAGATAGTAAGTACAAAAATAATAAAGTCTGTGTGTTCTCTCAATTACAGGTTGCCACAGCGTGCACAATGTTGCGACATACCTTCAAGCTAATATAAATTAATTTTAATCTTAAGACATAGAAATTATTTAAATAATTGCCATACATCGTCTGCAAAGCGTGGCGAGTATAGCAACAAGCCCCTCATTATCTTGGAGATCCCTGAGGGAGGCTTATGTCCTCCTCAGGGAGCTGTCTCCGGGAGCAGTGGACGTGGACGGCAGTTCTACGGCTGAGATGATGAACAACACCATTATGGCGAGAACTGGCCCAAAACAAGATAGCTTGGAGAACTCTGGCATCGAAGGCCAAGATCTACTTTGTAACTATGAATAGAAGTACAAAAGTGAGGTTTCTTCTTCGCTTCTTTCCATCACTTGGAAAAAGTTTTCTAAAGCAAACGAATTCAATTATGTATGTATGTGCTTTATTCAATTTAATTGTGTTTTGTTTTTATTTTGTGAACGGACTATTCTATTTAGCTTTTTGCTCTATTGAATAAGCACTAATATAATTAATTTGTCAATGGCAAGTGGTCTGTTTCCTGAAATTTGGAAAATTTCCGTTGTTAAACCTGTGCCTAAAAATAATCATCCTTTAAGTTTTGGTGACCTTAGGCCAATTAGTCTCCTGCCATGCCTCTCGAAGGTATTGGAGAAAGTAGTATGTATGCAGATGGTCAAGTTTCTAGAGGACTCCTGTATCCTTCCCCAATTTCAATCTGGATTTCGTAAAGCCCATAGTACTTCTACTGCTCTTCTGGACATAGTTGACGGCTTGCTTGTTGCCCAGGATCAAGGAAAGTGTAGCATTTTGGTTTTATTGGATTTTTCGCGTGCATTTGATTCCTTAAACTTATCTCTTCTTCTCTCAAAGCTTGCTTTTTATGGATTTGACCCAATTACAATTAAATGGTTCGCTAGCTACCTTGAGGGTAGAAAACAGTGTGTTGATATTGGACTACCCAATGGTGGATCGCTCAGGTCTTGTTTTAGCCCGGTGACTAGAGGTGTCCCTCAGGGATCCATCCTAGGTCCAATTTTATTTATATTATTTAGTGCAGATATAGTTAATAGCATACGTCACTGTCAATTTCAGCTCTATGCAGATGATGTGCAGCTTTATTATTCTTTCCACCCCTCAGATTGCCCCAATGCTGTAGATTTGGTGAATTCTGATCTAAGTCAAGTATACAATTGGGCTAGACGTAATTCTTTAGTACTTAACCCCAAAAAATCAAAGTACATGATAACCGGCTCCAAACATGGCTTGCAAAACTTATCTGAACAGCATATCTGTTTAATGGTCAATGGTGAGGCTGTCCAATATGTTAGTGAAGCTAAGAGTCTTGGACTTACCCTAGATAGTCATCTTCGATTTGAAAACCATGTGGCTGAAGGAGTGCGTAATAGTTTTTATAGACTTAAATTACTCTATAAAATACGCCCCTATCTAAGTGAGGATGTCAGAGTTATGTTATGCGAGTCACTAGTACTATCTAGGTTAAATTATTGTGATGTGGTCTATGGGACTTGCTTGTTAGCTCGCACTGAAAGGTTGATCCAAAGAGTGCAAAACGCTTGTATTCGGTTTTGTTTTCAGGTCCCACCACGGGCACACGTAACTCCATACCTTAATGCCTCAAATTTATTAAAAATGAAATCTCGTAGACTCTTGCATCTGGCGGCCCTTTTGTTTGGTGTTATTAACTATAAAACCCCTCCTTATCTCTATAGTAAGCTGAACTGGTTTCAAGAAACATCACGTTACATGAAAAGGTCTTGCACTCAGGTGCTACTGACGCCAAGACATAGATCTGTCACTTTTCGTGGATCATTTCGATTTGCAGCATCTCGCTGTTGGAACGACATACCGCCACCAATACGCAACCTGAAAACAGTACCATCATTTAGGTTTGCCCTTAAAAATCTTTTATTAAGCAAACAGAAGGGTACAAAAGATAAGTGACAATACTTTGCTGTTGGGCACTTGCCCCCGTGGCGAAGAACCCAAATATTCACTTTGTCTCTCAAACTCAATAAGTGTTTATTCAATAGAGCAAAACGCTACTCAGCTCTCTATTAACAACTCATCACACACAATGTATGTGTTCAGCTTCTTTTGACTAGTTGTATCCCGTTAGTCTTTTATTTCTTGTGCAAAAGTTATTAGTCAACAAGGCTCAGTAACTGATGGGCGGAATTGCAGGCTAAGTCTGTCGGGTGAGTGACTGGAGAGCCCTCTCTCTTAGCCAAAGTATACCTGTCCTGTCGCTGACTCTGTTGACTCTGTTATCTTTATTTATTTATTTTATTTACAGTTTATACCCAATCTCTTTCGCAATCCACACTTATTGTTCTGTATAATTTAAACTCCTTATCTTTAATTACAAATGTAGTTACAACGTGTTTCATATTTTTAACATTACAAATTAAAATTTGGTTTAATACCTCCAGTGGTGTAAAATAATGACCAGAGAACAGACGCAAATCATGATGGTAGACGTCTCCTGTCACCGTCGTCCTGTTTATAACTATCGCACCGTTTGGCTACCGTCCGGTGGGCGCGCTGATCTAGTCTGCGTTCGTGATGGCAACTTGGTGACGTCTGAAAACCAGCGTTGTGTACCGCTTCCAAGTGGTACGCAGCATTATGCTGAGACGTCACCTTTTGGCTCACATCGTCATATAGGGCCTTACCCACATAGTTTGTAATACTGGTTTGTTTTTTCTATTTTGATGTTTTATGTTATTTGTTAAATATTTTTTTGATTCTGTTGTTTACCTGTATGTCTTGTGTGCCAATAAATGTGTTTTCTTTCTTTCTTCTTCTTTCACTTATTGACTTTGATTTTGGTTCGCACAGCCAGGGGAGTAAGTAATGTCATTAAGATTTATTGAAAGCATCTTACATAAGCGCCTGAGTAAATGCATTCCTATCGCTGTACCTCGCACGATGGCTCGATAATTTCACACATGTGGCCAAGATTAAATCTGTAGCTAAAAGTTCAACGATCGGCCGCATTAAATAAGCCGACCACCGATTTTATTCGCGTGAAACCGAATTTAGCACACCATTTTGTGACCTAAATAAATCTAACAGGGATTTCAGCTCCCATATGTAATTCAAATGAATTATTTATATTTAACGCTCTGTTCTCGTTGTTCCCAAGTAGGAATTTCATGTTGACTATATTGTATTTTCATGACATTGTTCAAATTAAGTTTCCGTTCCGTTTCCTCTCATGCCCGTGGATGCAGTAAGAGCCTGCTAAAGGGCACCTCCGGAAGATGGCAGCAGCGTCGTTCCGTGTCAAAATCCCGTACTGCGCTCGCCAACCCGCCTGCCAAGCGTGATGAGTATGACAACTACCCCTCATGGAGATCCATAAGGGAGGCCTGTGTTCAGTAGTGGACGTTTTTCGGCTGACAAGAAGTTTCCGTTCCATAGTTTGAAACTTTCAACATTCAGTAGTAACGAATTTTTCCAATATGTACTTACTTCATTATGTATAAATAAAATTTTAGCATTACCTATCATATTTCTGGGATAAATTTTCGGGAACTATGGCGTCATAGCAATATAGTTTTAATTTATATAAAACTGATTTAAAAACATACTAGAAACGTGTATTCCAAGCCGCAATAAAATTCAACACATTTCTAGTTTGTTTATATTAAAAGTGGGCATTCCAAGTAGCAACTGCTATAATCGGAATCAATTAAACGAACCCTTAAATGGTACGGAAAGGATTGAGATGCAAAAACATTTGCCCGTGGAAGAATGAACACCTTCTTGTGTGCGTATAAGAGCGTCAACCCTTAGGCACAGGTGCAATGGCTTTGTTAGACAAGAGAAAAAGCAATGCGCTAATACTCCAATTGTTTGCTTTTTAAAATTCTTTATTTATCTTAAGAAAGTACAAAAGTATAAACACTAAACACAATTCAGGACATACACAGTTAAAACAACAATGATTTGCCAGGCTAAATCACCTATATAGTCTCTGGACAAAATTAATATTTATGTTTACATTGGTACTTTATAAATCTGATATGAAATAAAACCGGGCAAGAGCGAGTCGGACTCGCGCACCGAGGGTTCCGTGCCATCATACAATATAATATAAAGGCGGTTTATATTTGTTAGAGAACCTTGACAGCGCCATCAAGAGATGGATGGTCTGATAGCAGGACTTATGTAGTTTCTTTACACTTTCGATGATTTCTTAATAACTATGAACCAGGTTACTGATAATTTTTTTTTTTGTAAATGCGAGTACATAGTAAATTCCATCTGTGATTGTTTTCTGTGTATGTAATAACAAAAAAAAAAATATTTTTTATTTTTATTTGGCTCAGTTTGGGACTAGATGGTGATCTGTAGTGTCCAGCATTTTCTTTTAATCCTAATAGTGGTATACCTGGAACGATAGTTGCTGCAGATCATGAAAATATTTGCCCAGCGGAGATATTGGACCCACATGCGTCTAACTCAGCCGGCTGCACTGCGCGTAGGTCTTCAGGCAAGATTCAGTCTTTACTGTATTCTCATGGTTCACGAAAATATTTGCCTCTTGCAACCTCACCCGTCTCAGGCGACTCGCCAACTGAGCTTATGACGCCATACATGATCCAGTCTTTCCCAGTTCCCTATCGTTAGCGAAAACGTGCGCACATTTATCTACAGACAGGTCGTAGTACCAGTAGTAAGAATATCGAGACAAGTGACGGGAAAATTGCCACACGTCTGAAGTACTGATTGTATGGCGTGTACGCAGCATCTATTTCTTTACTATTCGCTGATCTATTATTATGTGGAATTATCCGTATGCATGCATTGCGTGAGGGAAATGTTTAGAAACTATCAGTTTGTGGAAAGAATATAACAATGGGCGAGACGGCCGGCTGGGTGTGCCTTCAACCATTTTGTGTTGTAAAGGCTTGTTATTATGCACCTTTTTAAATTATGGTGTCTTTTGTAGGTAACTAACTGAATTATTTTAGTGTTTGTTGTGTCGTGTGGCTATGGAAAGTGTATAAGTTCGTAACACCTACTTCAGTCGTGAACCTACAGCTTAGTTTGCACAAATTCAAATATATTGTTCGAAAAATTGTTGGTTGACGACCGGGCGCTGTTTAGACGTGGTGTTTGTGCAGCAGAGTAGGACTAGTAGGTCTTTGTGTAGCAGAGTAGGACTAGTAGGACTATTATAAGTGTACGGAGCCAGCCCACAGCCATTTATATGTAGATCCTGTGAACGTTCAGTCGTGCAGATAAGCTATAGCATCTGCATTGTTATGGTTACAAGAGTTATTTTCCCTTATTCATAAACAATATTACAAGTAAGTATGAACAATAGCAACAATTAACGCGATCTACTTCGCGTCATCTTTTGTTTAGAATACAAACATAATAGACCTCAAGTTTTTTTAATCATATTTTATCCCAAGCAAATGTCTTGTTCATGAGTCTCTACTCATGAACAAGACGTTTGCTTTTTATAGTTTTTATAGTAATTTATTCATAATTTGTTAAATCACACGTCAAACATTTCCAAATACAATAAAATAAAAAATAGTATAAATTTATGATTGTCTAATCGATAGAATAGCTTTGCTGGTCTCTACCACTAATGTAAAAATCTCAAAAGTCTTAACTGAAAGTACGATGAACTAAAACCTATGTAAGACATCGGTTTTATTTGAAATAAATAGGGGTAAAACCAATAAAATATATTATAGTTGATCTGATACCGCCCATATAGTTAATAGCTCGATGACAGCTACCGTATAGCATATTGCCGTTGAAATACAGGTCGTATCACCCACGTAACAGAGTGGTAATACCTCGGAACCTCAGTGCCGGCAAGTTCAAAGGATGCGGGGTCTTTGATCAGTGCCGTGGTATCTCGATGGGTCCAATCGCTACTGGTATACAGATCTTAGGTGCATGATTCTGAATTGTTATGATACTTTTGTAAGTTTTTTTATAGTTCCAGTTGAATTAAAGCAATAGGTTACGGTTCTTCTATGTCCATTTCAACAACCAGTTTATTTAGTCAGGTACATTGTAAGTTAATGTTAGGGCTCAGGTATTATCGATTAGTACGTACTTAACACAAATTACAGCAGAGAAAAAAACCTCCAAGAATTTAATATAAATGCATTCTAATAGCAGGTATAACTTGAATTTGCGTAGCAATCGAAGCGGGAGGGAGCATGCAACGCGAAGTTTACAACATCGTAAACACAAATAACGCCGCCGGATCCAAACACTTGGAAGCTGCTACCGATCTTTCGCAAGAACGAACAGAAATAAACCCTTCCATTCTATTCAGAGATACAAACAAATGGGACATAAGTTCCCATAGAAAGGAACGTTGTAAATTGGACAATGAGATCGATAATACCGGCAATAAAGACCCAACGGCCGGAACGGTAGCTAAATATCATAAAGAACAAAAAACCTATTGTCCGATACATCCTAGCATTGTTCTGATGCCCATTATGGACCACTTTGAGAAGAATCGGTTAAACATCGGTTTTACAATAGTAAACAAGGATCACTACGCGGACGATACTGCAATAATCTTTCACGGTGCCACCTGGGATGCAGTTGCTGAAGCCACAAACGGGGGCCTAAAACAAGTCTCACAGTGGCTAGACTCTAACCTACTCTCACTAAACACAACTAAAACAAAATTTCTAAATTTCAGTATCTCGCAACGCACTGCCCCCAGACACCCCCTTTTAATTCAACTGCACAATAACTGCGTTCTAGATAATACAATAACCAACCCCTGCGCCTGTCCAATTATTGAAAACCTGAATTCCATAAGATATCTGGGGGTACACATTGATGACAGATTATCTTGGAAGAACCATATTAATGTAGTCAGTACTCGAGTCAGAAAATTGAAGTATTTGTTTGTCAGACTACGAAATGTGGCCAGTAAAGATATTATCCGATTGATCTATACATCATTATGTCAGTCTATACTGTCATACTGTGTATTAGCTTGGGGCTCTGCATGTGGCTCCTATCTAATGAAATTAGAGCGAGCCCAGCGAGCAATTCTTAAAATTGCCTACAAAAAACCGTTCCGGTATCCTACTGACTCCCTCTATAGCGAATGTCAATTTCTCAGAGTAAGACAAATTTTTATTGAAGCAACAGTAACGAAATTCCATAAAATAGCCCTTAAAAATAAAAAAACTCTCACAAGATCATCAAGACATACTTCTTGGGCAACGTATAGGACTAAAACAAAATTTGCTCAAAGGACTCCACAATTTTTAGGACCTTTTCTATACTCCAGAGTCAACAGTCAAATCAATATACTAACTTGTCTTAAACACAAATGTAAGCATTTAATAAAACAATGGCTTACCTCGCTAAACCACCGTGAAACTGAAAATATATTAAAGATAAGTACTTAAAAATTAAAAATATTACAATAAAATAAAATTGATAAAATTACTAATTTACTATATTTAACATTTAAGATTAAATTATCGATAAATCAATTTAACAAGTATACATAAACATGTATTTATAGAATATAATATCTAAATGTATGCTAGTAGTTATATAGTTTAGGATAAATATAAACACCACTTCATGATCAATACTCTAAATATCATAATAATTTGATTATAAATTTAATTATCATTAATAATTTTATTTACAGGTAAATAAATAATTTCGTTGTTGCTGCATTATGTATCTTATTTAATAATAAGATATGTATATTGTAGATTTTTTACATATTAATATCAATAAATACAATTTATCAATCCATTAACTACCCAAAACGAACACTACATTTATATTTGCAAATTGTTGTAAAAAAAAATAATTTCCCTTAAACTTGGCCACTTAGTGTATCCCAACCTTACAAAAAATATTTACTCACTATGCACGCACACAATCTCAGCACTTGAAGAGACTACCCTCCACAACACAGGGAATCCTAGTGTGGAGGCTAGTAAACCACTTACCTTACTCTTATTTAAGGTTGATTTATTCGATTCATTAATTAATTCGTAGTTCGTAAGGTAAGGTTATAATAAGCAAAATGTTTCCTGTATCTAATAAATAAATAAATAAATAATAAATAATAATAACTATTGTAGGATGACCTAAGGTCACTCTAAGAAGACTGACCTAAAGACGCATCTGAATGGAACAATGGCTTAACCTGTGCACAGATTTCAGATGAGAAAGAGCGACAAAGGGACAATAGGAGATATTGCCACGAGGGTTGATGCTGTAAGTACAGCCCGAACAATAGACACAAAAAACGGTGTGTGTTTACCCATGAATATATGAAATAATAACACAATAGCCGATGCTAATATAATACGCGCAACAGGTTAACACGACTTTTTCTCAAGATAATCTTACATGTTTAACGAATTCGCGTTTGGGGTTAAATCGAGCGTGTTTTGGGAACCGGTGCATATTTTAGGTGTATGCTAAACTGTAATAGGAGCCCATTGTTAGGTAAATTAATGAGAATTTATAAAAATATGAAATTTGGACGTTGGATTACACGGTATGGACATTGAGGGCGGGGCACTAAACTCCAAACGAAACAATAGGCAGTTGCGTTTCTCTACAATGTGTTTATTTGTTGAAAACCTTGCACGTCTATTCATTTTATGTATCCTAACAAAACGCTTTTCGCAACACAATGCTTGAAATATTTTAGAGCTGTTTTACCATAATGAGATCAGCTAAAAATTTGAAGTTCTCGTTCTCAAGATTTGGCAATTTTCCTCCCTATGGTGTAGTGTTTGGCATATGGTGTTGGTCAACAACAGTTGGTAATCGGTGTACTGACTTAGAATGCCGGTCAGCACCAGGTGCCGTAGCGTGGTACATCTGGCTAACTCTCTCTCGACCTATTGGGTTCCATTCTCACGTTACCAACTCGAATTACTAGATGGAGTCGGCTATATGTTCTAACTAGAAAGTATGGCCTAGAATAAAAAACAGATATCTTTAATTTATTAATATGGTGAAAGACCAAGATTCACCATATTGATAAATTATTATTCTCCAAAGAAACTATACAATTTCACTTACATGAGAAATATCATGAATATCAACTCAACTAATGAGATTCGAGTAAACCGTATCAACAATAAAACAGGTAACAATTCAACAGCATTCTTAGTATCTGTCAATACGAAAATTTTCGTTAAAATGTGAGCATGAAGGGGCAATAAAGATCAAAGTGAGAAGTATATTTGCGCCTAAAACAGCTAAAAGCGTTATATTTATTATACAAGGTACTCGTATTTAGAAAGCCACAAAGTCAAAGTGGCAGCTATTGCAAATGTTATGCTCTCTAGAAAGCTTTTAAACCCCTAGTGTGACATTAGCGTTATCTTCTCAAGTGTTTGCGGCACCTTTGTCATAAGTATAAAGCATAAACAGGATGGATACTTCGAGCATCGATTTTTAACCGTTTTATGTTTCTATTAGGCTTTTTGGTCGCAAGACTCCCGAGGGACACAAAAAATCTAATGTGCGTCGATATAATCGTGCTGCGTGGCTCGCAGGACCACCCAGGGTATCTATCTATTCCTTCAGCCGCGAAGGTAATCTAATCAAATACAAAACTTTGAGAGTCACAATGTTCTAATTAGTATACTAATGTAGCGATTAGAATGCTCAGTTTTTTTTAAGGGGCTGGACAATGTTCTATATTTATAAAGTGACAAAGGGTTTGATTGAAAGCATTCGATTCTTGACTCGGATTTTTGAAATAAATTTCAATTTTACGACATTATTATTCAGACCCGTTTAATATTTCCCTAACGAGCATTTACGAGCTGACCGGTCATTTGATGGTAAATCCTACATTTTAAAACGTGTGAATGTACAACAAAGGGTTGAGGTGCTATAAAACAGTGAGACTGACCGGGATACGGGGTCACATCATAAAGGCGATTGGTCAAGCATTGATGGACACTATGCAAAACCCCCAATAATAATTTTCGTGAATATGGGTCAACGCGGTCTTGGGAAAGGAAATGTCTCTGATGAATTAACGATGTCTTTTTACGACGTTTTTAGTAGTGAATTTGATTGCTGCTTTGTATGCGAAAGGCGTTTGTAGAACCGTTATAGCAACAACCGTAAAAGCTGTTGCAACTAATGCTTTTGTACCTTGAACAAAGCCTAAAAATTAAGCGGCATACGGTAAAACTATAGTTGGTACTCGTAATTTCTGGTTATCTAAGAATATACCAAACACAAGGTATATAAGCATACATTGCAAATTTATGCTAAACAAAAACGTGAATCGAACCGAATTGTTTAACGGATGTGTGACACAGAAAGCGCAATGAATTGTAATTAATGTTTACTAGATATGCTAATTAAAAGATAATTGTAGACAGAACGACTAGCAGAAAACATAAGAATTGGAACAAAGCATGATGCTCGAAAAACAGTTCATTAAGTAAACACAGGTGGTAACTATAAATAATATATTCTGATAAAGGAATTATATAAAGAAAAAATATTTTTAGTACATTGAGAAAAATGAATCACACTGATAAATTAATCTACAAATTATGTAAAAGTAACTTATAAAGCAAAAGTTCCAACGAAAATCTCAATTATGTCAAATGTACTCAATGTGCTTAAATGTATTTATGTAAATGAGAAGTGTCAAACTCGATGGCGAAATGTGAGAAAGTTGCGCTGAAAACCAGTTGCACAATGCAAATGCAACGAAACTGGATTGGATTAATATTTGAACTTTAGGATCATTGGGAATTTTATTGTTACGTTGTCAGCATTTGCATGAATTTGTTTTAGTAATTTTTGTGTTACTGTTATGTCTTACTTTCCGAGCTTTATAACGTAATGTTAAATTGTATAACAAATCTAAATGTTAATTTTGGAATAGAGTTTAGTCAAATAATAGTCTATAAATAACACTTCACGGCTCTGTGTCTCATTGTTCCTCTAAACAAAGGGCCTACATTGTAAATGTCTTATGTAAATCAGAAACAAAACAATTACCAAATCCCTTAATCACATACCTGTCGGCTATCGAGGCGTAATTAATACGCAACACAATGTTTTGATTGTTGCAAGTACCCTCTAAAAAGTGTTAATATATGCTAAAATAGTCGGTTCTGGCGAGATCTGCATGTCCCAACGGTGGGAACCGGGCCCTTTGTTTTTATTGTAAATCGTTTTGCTATGAAATAATTTGTAGAAGTAATTGTTGCTAGAGAACAGAAATTTAATTGTGATAGCCTTGTGAGGCGTTAACGTGGAAACAATGAAACGCCAAGACGATCCAATAACAATTTAAATTGTAAAACCGTTAGTTAAACCGTAGAGGGGTTTTTCTACAAAACAAAAGGGAATATGATACATTTTATGGACAATCAAATTTCTAGAAATACTTTTAATATCACACAACACAAACAGTCAATTCTACAGAATCAACACGTGGTTGATTGTAAGTAAGTTTCGTAAAAAATTGCATTTAGTTGCATAGAAACAGTGCTATCGACAGTTTGAAAAGTATGCCATGGTTTATCGCTAGCTTCCAAGGTTGCCACTTATAACAACAGAAACGATAATTACGCTATCGGTAAAATGAATTAATAATGTTACGAGTAGTTTCTAGTCGACACTGGAATCGAAGCAATTTAAAGATGCAAATCTGAAGGAGACCTTAGAAGATGAACTAAATCACATACTGATAAAACCTACAATGTATCTCAATATCAATATTATCAAAACAAAATGCAACGAATATGCGTGATCCAAATTGTTTCGTTAAACTATTGAGTTCATTCAAATTTGACGTTTCTATGAGTCACAACAGTCCATTTTCTGTATAAAACAAGTTTTTCGATTTGGCAAACGTTAAATAAACAAGTCAAATCAAAAACCAACGTAGCGTATCAACTTTAGTGGTTCACACAAATTAAATCTCCAAAAATCTTTTTAGAACGAGCCCTTCGAACAGGGGGAGGGTGCAACATTATTAGAATAAGTAAAATAATGAACGCACATTACATGTGGGAACTGATTTTACAATTCTGATAACATAATGTAAATTCTATTGCGTAGTGGACCATGACAAGTGGAACATTACTTTTCACATGCAAGCTGAAAAAATGCTACTCTTAAATGAAATAAAACACAATAGCGACTCTCATTTTCATAAATAATATAGCGGTAATCTTCGAGAATATTCCAATCGTGTCAATAGAAGACCTAAGCGTCGATGACAAGAAAGTGGGCCAAGAATTCTTACGCGTGAGTATGCGTATGAATAGTGAGGATTGAAACCGATACATTGTGTTCTGATAGAACCAACTATGAGGATTTTCTCCCAAGACGCATATTCTTAAAGGTAAACAAAACAGTGAATAAATAGAGCATTACTGTAGACAAGGTAATTGTGGACATAAAAGTAATGTGAGTTTTAAACATTGCAGTTGGCAGATGAGCAGACAGTATGGCAGCATCAAAACAATGTAATTATTGTCACAAATATGTGCACCGTTGTTATCTGAAGCCGATAACAAACGCGTAATATATTTGCCAGATATTTGTTGGTAGGCATCGATTAGCACTATACAGCGATGCACAAAGTCGATATTCGTGTAAAGCAAATAAGGAATATTACACGTGTCAATACGTAAGGCTGATAATGTGTTGTTTGATTTGAGACGTACCTATGAGCTATCATCGTTTTACACGGTAAACGGTTGCACAGCATTGTAAGAGATATAAAATTGCCCACTTGTTTGACTGCCGATTGTGCATGTTCGTTTCACCATAAGATGGCATCTATTGAAATAACACTACAATAAGGCTGGTCTTTGACCCTTTGGCCCAAATTATATGCACGCAGAACGTGCAATATTCTTACGTAACGTTTTTTATCAACGCGATAGTTTTATTGCAAATACCTGGCATCGCAGACCGCATGTCTATTCGGCTTTAGGTATTGACACTTAGTTGTACTAATACAACAACTTTGTTATCGTGGACATTATTTTGAAGTGTCTACCGGAATATATGTAGTTGTCGTGATGAGAACAGTTATTGAAATGTGTTGTTTACGCGTCAGACAAGGATTGTGTGATGTTTGATTTGTATCTTCCCATAGACAGTGTATCGTTTGTCGGCGATACGTTAAATAGGGAAGCACGTGCTTATTGTTTACAGAGTTCCTGTATTTACGGCGCAGACCTACCGCACGACACCACACTT
Source organism: Pasiphila rectangulata (assembly GCA_963082625.1). Lineage (NCBI taxonomy): Eukaryota > Metazoa > Arthropoda > Insecta > Lepidoptera > Geometridae > Pasiphila > Pasiphila rectangulata. The sequence continues at coordinate 12,868,857 of OY720253.1, forward strand.
TGAAGGACCGCTCAGATACTTGTTTAAAAGATTTTGTGTTAATTTGCTTTGTGATAATGTGAGACAATGTTCATTGTTACGTGTTTGGGGTATCGTTTAGATGTTTTCTTTTAATGGAGACTACATAGCTTCGCATTGTGTTACCTGCGTTTGATTTAATAAAGCTGAGTCATGGTAATTTTCGCGCTCCAGTGACACGGCTACCCCAATGACCATCCATCATACTGACCATTATAAACTCAATTAAATCTCATTACCATAACCTCTCGGACTACAGCGCCCTATTCTTTCTTAGACATGTCACCACCTTTGTCCCTTCGTAACCTATTCCCATTGAAAGGAGACAACTTAGACAACAATAGCAGCAGTTTGACCCTCAATGGCGATGAGACCGGCATTATTTGTGTATTTTGAGCAATAAACAGTGCATTTTATGCGATTGTGAGCTGCTTTTTGTGAATTAGAATTTGAATAGGTGAATGCACATTGTCCGTTGCGTGAGCTCGTGGATGCAGAATCAGTGTGCAGGTTCCGTTGCTGATGCATAGTCATTAGAAATTTACCGAAGCGAGAGTAACTCGTCGGACATGGGAATCAAACTAGCGCATCGCGTTTGGCGGGAAAAGTGACGTTTGGCAGTGACAGGTGACATGACATATTGATCTTGCTCCCAAAAGATTAAAAATAGGGTTAGTGAAAAACTAAAACGAATTGGGTAGTTCAATTCTATTGTGGAATAAGAGCTTAGACGTGTCGCGTCCATGTGAACCCGTATAAGCGACAAAACTGTTTTGGCCTTAGGCATTATGTCTAATCCTTTTTGGGAGTGTTTGAGTGCGCTGCATTGTGTGTGACTCACGGTCGAACGGCGGCGACATAAAAATCAGAGACCCTTTGTCAAGGCATTCCTTTTGATATTAACTCGAGGCGAGGCACGTAAAGAAAAATAAACAATTTTTTTAAAATTCTAAATGCATGTAACAAACATATTCCTCTGGACTGCTAAACAATAACAAACGCATCAGGACTCAATATTAGACACACACACGCACTCTTACACTCCTACAGCTAGAAAAAAAGGATAACAAACTATATTCCTTTTTCTGTGCGTACGCGCATACGCTTGTGCACTCGCACACAGGCGCCGTCTCACTCGCTCGGTCGATGACCGCGCATCTCTGACGAGATTGCATCTAGTGGGCATGCAGCTTCCCCTAGATAGACGCAACACAATTCTCTGACCAATTAAAAGATCACTTCTCGTCCGTCAGTCACTAGCCCTCCACACAGCTAGCGAGTAGTTGATAACACTGCTGCGGATAGCGGCCGGATTGCGAAACATTAGATTAGGTTTGTGACCCAGTTTGAGCAGATAAGAAAAAATAAAACGCAATAATAACACGCGACCAACGCAAGTTTTATCCAAAACTGTTGACCGTTGGATAGCATCAACAAAATTCAAATTTCACTCCCACAAAAAACCCCGAGTAGTAGTTTATTTATGACGCCGTACGATAATCCAAAAGGACGATTTGGGAGATTTTTTTATGCCCGACCCGTTCCCATCTTGAAAAAACCTAAACAAGTTTTTGTGTGTTCCGAAAGTCGTTTTACGATCGCTCTCGAATAGTAAACAAGCGGGGCGGCTGATAGAGCATCCCTTTCTGTTTCTGGAGTGGAAAGACAACCTTACACTGACGCTAATAAGAGTTTTGTAAGGCTTCTAGGAACACGATGCGTTAGCGTGATCATGACTCTAATAAGACACCTCGATAAAAAGAGCGTAATTATGATTCTTGGAATCAAGACAAAGTTGAAAGGAGCAGTACCAGTACCATCAATTACTTTAAGAGACACTGCTGGCCAATTACTCTGATTACACAACCGTGATCTGGCATATAGGTATAAAGCAAAGAACATTTGTGAAGATCTAATAGGTTCCTCTGGCTGGGGCATTCCTTTGCTTTGTTGATAGTTGTGAAACGAACAGGTTACTAGGCCCTACCAGCTTCATGGCTAGCGTGACCAAAACACACGCGTGTATAATTATGAACCAAAAAGAGAAGTTTTAAGATACGCGATAACCGAGGCTTTTTGAGAACCCAAAAGACTTCGTTAGAAAAGCTTAAACACTCGTAAAGACAAAACATTCTTATCTGAATCCATTTGTTCCAGAATGCGGTTAGTGGGGCAAAAAACATTTATGAAGGCCCTTCATAGTAATAGTAACCCACTTGCCTGGGAATTCGATACCCCCTGAACTACTTATCTCGACCAGAACGAAAATAAACCACTTCAAATGATAAGTAATCCTTAATAGACTGGTAATCTGTACGCCTTTATGAGCTTGCATGTAAAAAGCTATTCAATTCGAAATTATAAAAAAGTTGACCGATTCTTTTGTAGCACTACCTAACGAATTTGCTTTCACACACTCCCGTATTTGTACAGCCGAAGGAAACAAAAACACACTAAATATCGTCGAAGAAAAAGGTGGGAACATTGATGTGCTTACAAAACATGTTACACTTTGTATTGGTTGTGCAAACTATAAGATGCTTAGTAGCTCTTCAGTGAAAAACGTTGATGAGTAAATAAAAGAGGTCCAAACGCACCATTTTGTATCTTTAAAACACCGGAGCTAAAGAGGTATGCGCTCCAACAAAACACAGGTCGAGTTAATGATGATGATAATGAAGGCACCTACATTTTTTAACTTTTTACGACCGAAACCGATTAAATAACCAGAGAAATGCATGGGACAGCATAAATTATGATGATAGCCGCGCTTATTGTTTTATTGTTAGACATTTATTTAAATTTGATCAAATTACTGTTGGGATTTTACGATTATGAGAGAATGTTACCAGAGATTTTTATGAAATTATTGTTGTGGATGAGCCATGGTAATTATGTTATTGAATTTTATTTTACGGACATTAGATTGATATTTTATTATTTTACTTTACGGGAGATCGGAACATTAGTGGCCCATAATAACACGTTAACTTTCCTCCAGAGACCTATCGATGCAGGACTACATTCTTGAAAACCCAAACAAATCATAAATACTTCGTTAATTACCCAGAAAAACTTTTACGACTGTAGGTATGTTGTAAAGAATAAAATTGTACTTACAGTTGGTGCTTAGCTTCGAAGTTGAAACCATAACAGTAAAATAAATCGAGATAACTTACCTGTAAAGAGAAAAGCACGATTTAATAACCAGACTCAGCAATGGACATTATACATACGGTTTTTCTTTAGAAAAGGCACAGGCATCATAGCCGTCATTATTTGTTTCGTTTGCGGCTAGAGGAATATCAGGGAAAATTCCTTACAATTACCTACGCGTCTAGGACAAAATTACCACTTATTAAAATAATCGCTGCGGTGAATGGTTGAGGGCAATCAAGTGTACATAGATTTCTAATTCATAACAGGTCTGCGTAGGTTGTTCTCACAACATGGCTGACTGGAGTAGGCCGAGGTGACGTGTCACTCAAATACACTTTTATAGGTATACGGTCAATGCCTTAGTGGAAAGAAACATTTCACATGCAACAAGATCATACTTACATACTAATATATATTAATAATGAATAACAATAACAAGTTGCGTGCAGATAAACGAGATCTAGTAACCGGTATAGAACATAACAACCTGGTTACAGCACAATTAGGTAATAATGATGAAACTCTTGTGCGGCGATGAAATAAATAAGCTATTTGATTGACGCTAGCTAATTCCCATGGGAGTTGAATCGACAAAACAAAGAAGTCTTGTGAGCTGAGCTAGCAATAGAAGGATCAGATTAATCTTTACGATGACATCTTTAGTGTTGCGCACGAGTTGTTTATAATGACAAAAACTAAGTTCACGAGGACGATAAAACATAGATTAAGCAGAATGTAATCCATATCGGTTTTTATGGCTTATCTCTCATCCATCATAGCCAAGTACATAAACATGAAAGGAAAGGAATTTGAAGGGTAATAATGTTTTTCTCACCTAATGACATTTATTTTCATCATAAAATGTTCACATAAATCATGTATCCTGGTCCTAATATCCATTACGAAATGACGGTAAAGAAACAGACCTAAATGAGGTCCCCGCGGAACTCCGCTTTTAATACGCAATGCAAGATAGATGATAGATAATCTATTCTGGAATTGTCTTATTTCCATTAGCTTTTCAATTTAAAAGCGATTGAAGGTAATATGGGGAACGAAGTGGCCTATTTTCTTGAGCCCGAGCCCATTACGACTCATCTTTCCTATGTGATTGTCATACAATTCTGTCTTCGAAAATTGCACTGTCGCAATTTTCTGAGTTTTATAAAAAAAAATAGTCGAAGGTTGTCGACCTTAATCGACTGTAGACGTGCACTTACGTGTACGTACGATTACTCCGGTGTCTCTTTATCCGCGGCCGACGAACTTTGTGTTTGTAAACTATCCTATTGTTTTGGTAGTATGTGTATTGGTGCGGCTTTATATGTTTTACGATCGACTTCCTTTCGTTTACGACAAAGTTCGATATCTATAAAACTTAAAATGGTATAGGTAAACGGTTGTTCTTTTAATCTTTACCGTTCACCTATGTTTCTTAGAAATAATTTTGATTTTATTGCCGAAAAGTATGCAATGTCGAAAGATATATTGCCAGGTGTCACAGAAAAAGCGCGAAAGGTAAATATCACGTGTAATATTATTGTTTACGTAGGTGTGTCTGCCGAATATTTAGTAAACACAAGTGTGTGAATGATAATCGTCATATCGGCATCATCGGCGCGTGTGAAATCGGTATTTTATTATTGCAATTTATATTATTCTTGTATAATTATTTTACTCATTGAGTCGGTACAAAATTTCTATACTAAGAATATTAATTATTACTAGGTTTACTTGGCTTCAAAATTAGAGCATTGTGAGCAAGCTGAGTGAACCGTACATTCTTGTACATTTAGCTATTTACCTAGCAGCTAACAGTATTGTTTAATTAGTCTGAAAATTAAATGTGCACTGTATACGGAATAGTTGAAATCCGAGAGTTCAGTAACCTTCCGCCTACGTTTTGAGGGTATGTACAAGTTACAACTATCTAAATTGCTGTTTTGCCAAGTTTCCGGTCTAGAGTGCGCACGCAGTTTTGGTAACGGGCCTTTGGAATCGAGTTTAACTCTCGAGCAAGATTATCGCTCGGATATAAAGATAGATTGTGCAAAAACAATGCAAGCAGTGCCGCGCAGGAATAAAAAGACTGACCAGAAACAAAAGAAAAAGGTTTATATATAATGCACATTGCGCAACCAGTAGTGAGAGATGAATGAGGTGATAATGATGAGAATGTCACGAAGAAAGTACTTTAAAGGTAATGTAAGCAAATGAAGCAATGATACAAATCAAACATTTTGGATGTGTTAATGCAGCAACAAACTTTCTCATAGCTGAGGATTTGGTTACGAAACCTCTCATGCGCATTCTAAATAGGTGTCCAAACTTGTTTCCCAAGATAAACTATAATATACAACAACACAGCTTGTTTGTTGACATAGTGCGTACGCGCAGCAATATTTGAATTTGGAATGAGGCTTCGCGAACACGGGTACCGTTAATGCTGCGTCGACCGCGTCTTACGATCCTTTTATGGAGTTGCGGAACTGTGACACTTAAAACTATCTTATGTCACTATCTATATGTCAAATTGGTTCGTTTCTTGTGAGATCTCTCATTCTTCTGACTCATTAATTTTTTTTCTTTTGTCTTTAAGATACTTACCTAGAGTATTCTATATTCATCCCAAATTTTCCTTTTATCTGTTCTTGTAAGGTAAAATAGATGTAATTGTTGTTTTCTTTATCCTTGCGTAGCTCGGTAGGCTGACAATGCCGTGGGTGTTGTTATGGTGCGATCAATAACACAGCAACGGGTCGACGACCTTGCGCAGGCGCTTGCATTATTGAGGGATGCGGAAAATAGTGGATATTTTGTTTACATACGAGTACATTTTTGTTTACCAGCTAACAATTATTTATAAATAATAATTTATTTATATTTTTCTTAATAGAATGTTTTATACAAATAATTTTTTTTTTTCATAATATTGTCAACGAAAACATTTAAGTACTTTGTAAGTCTATCCATTCGCCCAAGTCAATGTCAGTATCCATTTGGCTACTAAGCACAAGATGAATTTCGCAAAACTCGAAGCAGTATAGCGGCGAGGTCGTTGTTACCGTGAAATGAGCGTTCAAATCTTTTGAATTCATTGTAGTGGCACAGTGGTACCTTACGCTCAAGGTTCAGATAATCGCGGCCATGGTAAGTACTATGTACCGTTAATGCTAACCCTTTATGGCCCCATAGGCCGTTAATCTGGACATAACTCTTGGTACTGTGGCCACTTCGTTAGATGAAGGTGTTTTGATAGTATGTTGATGACGCTGTGGTTTTATAACTACATACGTTTGTCAAGGCTTTAAGATAAGACAAGGCTCTTTTGTCTCAATGCGTTGTGCTCAATCTTTGTGATAGATAATGTAACACTGAAGATATAATAATATTGGTATCATTTGACTAAGTCATAGTCGTATAATATAGCAATTAAGGCTATTGCCATATAGAGAACAAAAAAGATCATAAAACGCTAGAGTTACGATTCAACGGTCAAGACTCCTGCCAATCATAAGTACCTTCACGGTTCAATTCATAACCTAATTAACATAAATATTCATATTTGTATTGAGCAGTTCGTTCACACACAATTAGTTTCATTATACTATTCCCATTCACATCAAAATATAAACAAATCTGAATTTCTAATGGTAACAGAATATAAGTAATCTTATCTGGATGAAATATGAATATTATACTTGACAATACGATATTTTCATTGTAGTGGCTTCCTTTGAAAAGTGGGGCGTAGATACAGAATTTGACAAAGGGATATCTTCAATCTCGAGATGTCATTTTTCATGTTGTAGCTCAAGTTTGAATACGGGACTCGGGAACTTTTGGATTCTCAAATAGATGTACCTACTTTAAGTGAAAAGATAGAAAGTGAAACGTAAAAACTTAATCGTCAATATCGGTTTATTGGGTACCTATTCATCGCGGCGTAATTACTTTTATTTGTACCTAGACACGTTTCGAAAGCATTGTTATCGAGGTCAGGGGCATACAAATATTTTTTTCCTTAAAAACATCACTCGTTTTTGGAACAGTGAAAATCTGGAAGGTAAAAATTCCTTAAAAAAAGTACGGTATAGAATGCATGTTAAACTTAGAAATCTACACTTTCTAAGTACGTTACCTATCAATCAATCAATATTATAAAACTCTTCCGTTACTGAGTGACTGACAGACAACGCACAGCCTAAACCAATGGACCTAGAGACCTGAAATTTGGCTCACATATATCTTGAGGATCCTAAAGGTGCACTAAGGAGGGATTTTTCAAATTCCCACGGGAACGGGAACTACGCAGTTGAAACTGCGGGGTGCGGCTAGTGTAGACATAAATCACCTTGTAAAGACTAAATTGGGTCAAAAGGTTTGTTACTCGTAGTTCTGTAGGCGTGTATGCAGGTTCTTTACATAAAGTATTCCGCTGTGCTATGGTGTTTTTTTTCTTTGCCATGATGATTAATTAGTGTTTGAGCGGAAGTGAGATTATGGTAACTATTTCAAATGCGTAGTTAGGTTACAAAAACAATTAGTCGTATGTATGTTACGTATGTAAATAATTATCAGAAAAATATTGAAAATACGTGACACATTATGGTTAATTTATTATTGTTTATTTGTACGAATCAAACAATAGTAGGATAGTAGGTATGTTTTGTGGTCATTTATGTTTATTTTTCCGTAAGTAAAATACAACATAAAATTGTTTTAGAAAAAAAAAAACATAATAATTATTATTAAGTGTTCAATTGAATACATAAATAAAGAAACAAGTACAGTTTAAATAAGACATATTATTCCTAATAATTAAGATTCTACCTTCAAGTGCATTGGCCAACAATAAAGGTGTGAAACTCGAAATGGGCAATACTCATTGAAGAATTAACATTTAAATCAAGAATTATCATAAATTCTCATTCATCATGTCATCCATCAACTGGATTCCTGGTGGATTCCAGAGAACTGTGATGGATTTCATTTGTGACAGTTGAATTGACTAAAATGGATTTAACAATTGAGTCCAAGTTAGAGTTCACACGTGTGGCCGTTGGTGTCAACAAAGGGGGTCAAATGACCCTAATGCTATTGTGGAATGAAAATGTAACATCTTCTCTTATAAATATATCCATACCCGTGGTAATACCCAAACCCTTAACTTTGGAATTCCATAAAAAGGGCAAGAAGATGATGTATTTGACAAAATGCGAAAAATATACAGAAACGTTACAAATTATAAATTTTTAATATTATTTTATTTATTATTTTTAACTTATGAAGTTATGTATGACTTATGACTTAGGTATGGTATGAGTTATGACAATTTTGAATGGAATTGTAAGATATTTTTACGTAGTAAACGAGGGTTATCAAAAAATTATTCTGAAATTCTCTTATAGGGACAACATGATTCAAATGTTTTTTTTTTATAATCGTGAAAATGAGTGTAACGAAGTTCACGCTAGTTAGAAGACAGTAATAATCCACCAAAAAGAATATTAGAACCAAACACAATTAAGTATTCTATTATTTATTATGAAGTAGTGTCCAGCTCTTATTTGTTAGCTAAAAAAATATAAATCCCTTGAAATAATTCAATGTTTTCGACACCAGCCAAAACATCATTTAATAGTATATTGACATATTTTTAGAAAGTCATGAATACACTCAAGAACACCCACACAACGCATAATTCATGAGCATAAGTACTGACTCCACAAATAGTCTTGGGCAAACACTATGGCTCTGTTTACTCTGTGGTTTTACTACTATGGCCCTGTCAGTTGAGTGTTTGGTTAGTCAACAGGAATACGTCCCTGATTGCTTTCATAACTACACACTGTATACCTCTATGTAACATTCTTGTGACCACTATTTTGAAGACGAATAACTTTATAGGAAGTACCAGGTTTAAAAAACGAATGCTTCCAAAAAGGTACGCTGAGTACATTTAATTCCGTTACAATTGCATTATAAGGTCTTCTCTCATTCGGTCAAGACTTTAGAATATTGATTTGAATTTATAAAAAGAATTAAAAATCCATTATAATGTAAGACGAATGACACGTCTAATCTGACCACGTTCGAGTGTGTCTTTTATTATACAAATAAAAGTATTTTATTTTGTCCTTTCAAATAAAAGCCGGAATAAGCAATGTGAATCGGTTTGATTTATTCTTCAAGCCCTCGAGAAAGTAATGCATCACGCCTCCGGCCAAATGGTATTCCAACATTAACATAATTATCTGGGACCTATTTTCTATGAAGATACCCTAAGATGTTTACATTAATGTATCAAATACCATTCTCCTTGTCCAGATTCCTGTGGGACACGACTAAAAGCCCCTGCAATGGTCTCGAAGCTAATCAAAAACAACATAAACTAGAAAGTACTATTGACTACTAATACTATACTTACACTTCTTTTAGTTTTGTAATTTTCTTTCTGTTATATTTTCGTGTTAGTGTTAAGTACAATTAAAGTTATCGAGCTAATCTAAACTGAGATTGGGAAATTCGTAACTTTTTATTTAATTGTGTTCAGGAATGTTGCTGAGCTCCTGAGAAAGAAGGTGAAATTCCAAGTTCCTAGCATAAATGTCATAAAACACAGTCGCCGTATTCCCACGCGAATAGGGTCAGGTCGGTAGTGATAGCCCAAGGTAAGGCAATCTGTTATGTATGAAACCTATGAAATAACATTACATACTTTAGTATAATAAAACCATTGTAATTTGTAACAAATTATACGTGATTTTAGTGCACATTTATCACAAATGCCTTTTTAATATCCTTTACAGAGTCATTTAGCTGATGTGTTCGTGCAATAGATAAAATCTGCGCAAAAGCACAGAATAATGGCAAAAGCTAATTGTAAAACTGTGCTGCATTCGAAGTAAGAGTTCAGCGATGTTTAAAAACAACTTATAATTCCCAGATAGTCCTGATTACATCACGATTTTGTAATCCGTCAAGTCATTAGTGACATTGACGTATCATGGGCAGGATGGCTGCGGTCATGGGATATGCCCTGTAATTATCATTAGGCAACCGAAATGGAACTTATACGCCCGCTAAGCAAGTCCTTGCGTTTCGTCTTTCCCACGACCACTCGTAACTACACTTCCGTGTGGACAAGTGTCCTTTAACATATCCACGACTTGACTAAGTGGTTTCTAGTAATAGTTGTATGCTGCCGTTAATTTCCCTTGTGTATGTAATAGGACGTAACATTGGTAACCTACAGCTGTTCACATTCGCACCCACAGCCCGGAACAATACGGTTTTTATTTAAATTTCGAATACAACGAAATTTCTAATCACGTTATTCTTTTTAAAAATGGCCATGTAAATTTTTAACGCATTGCATTATTCTCTTTGGACAGCTGTCAAATGTTAAAATCGAACAAGAAATCGGACACGTTTAAACTGTGAATGACTTGTTTGATTTAAAACAATTACGAAGCGCGGACTCGAATTTAAAATAATAAATTTCGATTGAAGACAAAGAAAAAATGGCTAAAGAAATAAAGATCATACAAACGTAGGCTGCAATAGCTATTATGTAGAATATGACTAGTTATGTTATGGGACTGACCGTGCGCAATGTGCATTCAATCTGCAAAAAAAAGTAACCAGCTACTATCTACACGCTAAGGTCATATTCACACGAGGTTACAAGCTCATAATTATTTATTGATCCGGTACGAAATGGGAAAAAACGCCCTCCGTAACGGACTCAGGGGTGAGTGGTGTAGTATTGATCGGGTGAATTACTATCAATTAATAATTTCAACAGATGTGGGATCCGTTGCATCTGGACCTTTGTTTATTAATAAATTCCACTAATTTATAAAAGCGAGTCAATTTTTATTTTAAGCGTATAAACAAGTGGACCTTCTGGACTTATATTACGGAAAACTGTATATCATCGGCATCTGTATGTCTGTATATTGGTCCCAGAATGCCGTGGGGGTGCTGGCAATAGGATGCCCCTCCTCTCTTGGCCGCGAAAGTAGTCAGGCAGTAGTATGGCAGGAAGAATCTGGCATGGATACCTCCGGAAGATGGACAGCAGAGACTTTCTGTATATCAACATCCCCTACTGTCCTTGCCAACCCGCCTTACTAGCGTGGTCAGTTGGGAGGCAGAGGATGTCCTACGGCTCTATATTTTAATAACTACACCAGTTAGTTAAAAATAAATTCCCATTTGATTAGTAATGCGCCGGCGAATAAGCCAATTAATTATGTAGGGATTAAAATACACCACTATTAATATGCTAAGATATAAAGCGTCACAAATGTGCGACATAATGACTCTGAATTAAGGTAATTAACCACATGTGGTAATTTTAAACCATCAAAGTAACCTTACATTTATGTTCATTTTGATAATCCCACTTGTTATTGATATGGTATTTTCAATCTTCTTATATTTTTGGAGCATTATCGACCTAGCTGGTGTAATATTTAGAAGTTGTGTTCCCTGTTATTTCACAAAACAAACATAATAAGAATCCTTTTCAATCACTAATGTGTGTAAAACGGACTCGCACGCAAGGCTTTTCGCTTTTGAGCCGTAACGCCTATCGATTTCCCATAAACACGTGTCTTTCCCACTGACCATGGGAACAGTTTAGGGTGATATATTGCCGATAATACAGTAAGTACCTGCACATTATCATCCCCAAGCCAATGGATCGGAACTAATTAGTTACTGGTTCATGTCTATGAGATAACGAGAGAACGTTATGGGAATGTCTGTTTAATATAATGCCTGCTAAGTTTAGATGCACTTAAGAATAAGTACATTGCACAAGTAATATTAAGTAGTGTGCTTAATGCCGTCGTAAAATCTAAAATTGAAATCAACAATGTGATCACAGCCCTGTGAAAGGACTGCGCTTTAAATATTAAGCTGTCGAAAAATAACCTCGGTTTTATAGTATTTTTTGTTGCTCGTCCACAGCAATTCGCATACCTTTTCGCATCTATCCAAAACGCTGAAGTGAAGACTTTATTTTTTTATTTTTTGTTACTTGGTCACAAGGGAACCGGCACTTTCTCACATTTTTTCTAAAGGCTCAGACTTGCGTATGACATCAGATAAACTACCACACGAATGACCTAATTCAAATGTGAAAAGGAAAACCCACTATAAACGTAATAATAACCCGAAATAAAAAGATAACGAAAGCAAAAGTCGCATCACTTTCCCTCAGGGAATCCTACGCTCGAAAGACGCCCCCGTTCCCATAGAAAAAGCAGGACCTAGCGGAACAGAGATTTATCAGCTGGTTTTTATGACACTTCGTAATTGCTGAGGGTGCGAGCTGGGAAAGTGGCCACTGGGTAGTCAGCCTTCAAGGGTTCTTTGGAATTCGCACATACTTTTACGATGTATCATCATTTCAGCCATAAAACGTCCACTGGTGAACACAAGCCTCCCCCACGGATATCCATGAGGGGCAGTGGCCATACTCACCACGCTTGGCAGGCGGGTTGGTGAGCGCAGTACAGGATATTGATACACGGGCAGACGCTGCTACCCATCTTTCAGAGGTATTCCTTAGCAGGCTCTTACTGCATTCACGGGCATGAGAGGAGGGGCAACATTCTACTACCGGCACCCCACGGCAACGATTATCTATTACGATGTATGGCTGGGACTATCTATAATCTTCACTTTTTTCTTTAGATTTTGCTGTTAACCTCTTAGAATTTTATGTTGAAATTGTGCACGATCCTTGGCATTTCAATACTATTTTATTTCAATAATGGAAAAGAGGAGCAAGAATTATGCAGTGTCCTAAACTTTGCATAGTTTTCATTAAAAGTGTAAGTAAAAGGAGTAATTTTTTTTGACGACCTCTGTGGCGCAGCGGGCGAAGGTCCGCCTGCGACGCAAGAGGTTGCGGGTTCGATTCCCGCCTCGGAACAAATGTCTGTATGATCTGCAGATATTTGTTCAGGGTGTTCTGAGTGTTTTTCTATATATAATAAAATATATCTATCTATTTAGTACAATGTATTAAGTATGTCAGTCATCTAGTACCCATAACACAAGCTCTGCTTAGCTTGGGGCTAGATGATGCTGTGTGAATTGTCCAGCATTATTTATTATTATTTATTTATTAATTAATACCTTTGAATACCTATGTAATGCATCTAACACAACTCGACGATATAAACTGTTACAACAGTTTATTAATGACTTATTAAAACATCTAATGATAAATGGTATTTTACAATGGCCAATGAAACAGTAGTATTTTTTGCACATACCTACATTTGATACTGTGCCGTTCCGTTAGCTTAATAAAAAACGTCGCGCGTCGTGGGTCGTCTGTGATTTTTACGGCCTAGAAAATATACTTACACACGCAACGGAACTGTAATTTGGTATAACAGAACTCTGATTTAATCTTTCTGAACTCTTTTCTTGCTTTCAAAGGTGGTACGTAGCTCACTTTCATTATATCTATGGGGTTCTGTTGCATTCAAGTTACGAAAGGGGGTATCTACGTCTAGGAATATATTAATAGCAGGTCGCGGAAGGAAAAACATCATAAATACAATAAGTAATTATGGTCAGTAACCATGACATTGTTTATCTAATATGCAATGTCCAGGATGGCAAGGAAGGTAATAGGCAATATTATTAACGGTGTACCCATAAACAGTAGGTATTTATTATATTCATAAATTATTAAGGCAAAGACACTGATCCATGAGAAAAATAAATACTTATTCGAATATACCACAGCTTCACTTTAAACTGGGAGTGGATGTAATATTCAACACTGAGATAGAATCCGAACCGATTATTAATTTGTTGAACGAAAAGTTATGCGAACAACAAGCTATAAAAATTTTGAAAAGTAAAGTGCAGACACTATGAAAAGTCGTTTGTTAGAGTACGTTATGCGCGCTGAACCATATCTTACATGGCGTTTCCTTAGGGTCACCACACGTGAGCTTCTTCGTGAGAATTTTAACGTACTCCCGCTTAAACTTGACACTTTATAACATAAAAAGTTACTTCTAAAATAGATTTTTGAAATACCAACCTGTTATTGAGAAAGAGTAGATTTATTTTATTAATGATGTTATATGAAGTGACAGGTTGATAGCCCTGTCACAGGACATTAGTGCTGAGTCGTTGAATAAGCCAATTACATTCCGCATTAAACAAGTGCAAGAAAGGCGGGTGCGTCGTCGCTTTGCTTGAGCGTACCAACCTTTTTCTTTAATTATAGTCGGTTAAAGGTTAAGTTCTTGTGCGACCGTACTGCGGTGAAATCATTTAACGGTCAACGAGACTTGTTATTTTTTATGATGGACATTTTTAAACGACAATCGCGTGCTCAATTGCTAGTTTAAAAAGTAAAACGTAGAGCGAGCTACAGCATCGCGTGACTAATGGATCACCCACCGTCCAATACACCAAAATAAAATTTTAACAAACAACGCTACTCAATTTGCGTATGCATACATAAGCGATCTGTCAGGACAGATGATTCCATCCCTTAGTTATTCGATGCGGAATGTACCAAGTGGGGTGGTATTGCACCCTCTGAAGTTTATGCTATGCACGAACGCGGGGGTAGCAGATGTTATCGGCACTGCCGACCGTTACAATCCCATATCTGTTCCAATTTCAAAATTTTGAACACGTGTGTTGACAACTTTTAAGGACACCCGCATGATTCAAACTTTCAAATAGCGAATGTGATTAATTAAGTTGTAAATGAGAGTGACGTTTATCGCATTTTTTTTCACTTTCGTTTCGCCACGTTAGCGTACGCACTACACACCTTTATTTATCTGTGATAATAATCCCCAATATTGTTTGAAAATGGGGAAAGATATGACGATAATTATGTTTGTTTTCGATAACGCATATATCAATACTATAAGATACTAGTAAAACATTGGGAAAAAGCGAGCATTTCACCGAGTTGGAAATAGTGCCAGTTAAAAAATCAATACAACCGTTACGGAGTCAGTGTCCGCGAGGGTGCACAAAGGGTGCTTGTTGCGCACGCGCCGAGCGCGCTTCGCCATTACGACAATCACTACACAATGCACTGTTCTTTACCATTTGTAGGGTCGACAGTTTTGATTTAGTGTTTTGAACCGGGAACTCGGCATTAGCTACTATTGAATTTGAGTTATTAGAAAAGGTTACTTAGGAACACATTGGTTGAATTACTTTACTAAGTTTCTTAGTAGAATATCGATAGCCACTAATCACATATAATGTAACCGTGATTCCTTCCTGAACATCACAATGTAAAAGAACAAAATATAATTTTCTACTACGTCGCTAGAAGGTAGAGTAACGGACATTATGGAAAGTATATTGACCACTTGTAACTTGATCTCCCCAGAGCATACTGCAACTATTTCTAATCCCTCGCAATTATACACCAGGAACCCCGCGGCTGGGTCCAACCTTTCCCATAACCAAACAGTGGAAGAGTTCAACGACACTAGTAGAGGTGTAATTACAATTACGAACAGTTATAGAAATCAAATGTAAGAACGAAGGGAAGTTAGAAATTGGGTGACCGGGTTCTTGGCACCCTACGACGTCGGCACGGTTGGTCAGTTTCAGACAATACAAATTATGTGACCCTTGAAAATTTAAACGGTCATAGAAAAACCTTAGATTTACATCTGCTGACTCGTGATGGTTTTTAAAGGGTTTTATAACGTGCAATCGGCAAATAAAAGATGTAGGGGGCCAATCTTAAGCCAACCAATGCAGAATCAAGAAGTTCACTTTTGATACGGACCGCTACTCAGTAACTTACACCGGGACACAGATTACCACCAATATACAAACGTGTGGGTTTAATTCTCGATGCTAGACATTTTCAAAGATGACGAATAGAAACTCAAGTGCAAGCAACATACAAACTAAACAATGAAGCCGCAAAGAGACGTCATTTCACATTTTTTTTTGTTTTTTATTGCATTAAATCAAGCGCTTACGTTTAAATGCAATTAGGAACATCATAAAGATCCGATAAACAAGAAACAAAGATGCTCGTAACCATTGTACATAAAAGCGGCCATTTTGCAATCATCGCACATGCATGCGCAGTGGTGCTGGTGACGCAGCGTGTGCGACGCGTCATTCACGTACTCAAGTACGTGTATGAGCCAAGACGCCTGAGTGTTGGTTGAATCAGTAAGTAAATTAGAAATAGTCCCACAAGGACCCGTCAAAAAGTGTTGAATACCTAGAACATTTTCAATTAGGCTTCTTTCGATATTTCATTACGACATTAAAAATAACAGGAGTTTTTTTAATTAGCAAAAATTACGTAGTAAATCTTAAGCATGGTCCTCGTGTTTGTTTTAAATAAAATCGATGTTAATGTTTACCAGTGTTGGCGTCACATGTGCAAACTAAAATAGGACAAGTGTGGGAGGCCTTTGTACCTACATCTCTGGGCACGACGAAGTATCAAAACAAACCGAAACTAGGTCACACACTGTTTATTACCACATCATACAGTGGCGATTGGCTAGTTTAATTTAACTGCTTAGAATAGTCGTTGTTTGACTTTCAGATAAATTAAGATGAGAACTTAACCGAGTTAAACAGTCTGTGGTTCAAGACAATAGAAAATGTAATGAACAAGAAATTATATAAAGTCAACAAGATAACAAGATATAAAGTCAAGAGAACTTGCCCTTGCTATTTGTCTTGGGAACAACACGATACAAGTTAGATCGTAGACCGTTACTATGTTCCCTGTTAAAATGATAGAAATTTTGATTTAGAAACCACTAACGGCTACCTACAGCCAAGTGGCAATGCCTTAGGTTTACCCAACCGATTAGCTCTGTTGTACCAAACGAACGACTTGCTACTTAGTTAAATACGTTACAACTTTTTTGTGCTTCAAATTGGAATAGGTCGTGTGGCATTAAACATTTGAAAACATTGATAATGAGATCATAAAAACATTTTAATAAGCAGTTAGACACATAAAACCTCATACTTCCCCTTAATCTATGAAAAAAGTCAATTAGGGAGTAAGACGGCCTTTATAAATCGTAATTTTTAATAATTACACACTAACAACGTAATGAGTGACTTGATTCGACCCTTTATGAAGTTTTTGACACCTTGTCAGCAAAAAATGTCTT
Source organism: Pasiphila rectangulata (assembly GCA_963082625.1). Taxonomy (NCBI): domain Eukaryota; kingdom Metazoa; phylum Arthropoda; class Insecta; order Lepidoptera; family Geometridae; genus Pasiphila; species Pasiphila rectangulata. The sequence goes on from OY720253.1 coordinate 12,886,214, forward strand.
TAGTAGGAAGTAAGAATCCTTTGTTGCTCAATTACAAAATGAAGGCCCAAGGGTGCTAAAGACTGCTAAGAAAGACAATAATAAAGAACACGTGCAAAGTTAAGGGCGACTGACTATGTTCTGTGGTTACGAATTTACTTTTTGCTTTAAAATTATAAACGCTTATCAATAATAGTTTTCACGGCTTGCTTCGCACCCCGAAAAGTGTCTTGCTGTGTTGCATTTGTTTCGCTGCAGCGTGACAAAATGCTCGGTTTCCATTGCTAAACAAGTCCCTTACGCAATAAAAACAACATGTTATTTTACCAGAAGGTGTTGATTGAGTTAGATGATAAAACTCTGAAGGTTAACGATAAGAGTTTTACTTCGCCACGATAGTTGTTGTATAAATTTAACACGATATAAAGTGGTAATTTAAAAAACCATTATGGCCCAGGTGGCACCATTATTGCTGTATCATATTCGCAACGCGATATGCGTATTCAGTTCCCTTAATATGATACCTTATGACGAGGGTATTATTATTATGTGGTTAGGGCACGCGTATTCAGACATTATCGTCGCCGGACAACGATTGCTAAAACAAAAGGTTAGCTTCGAATATGGCTATTGAATGGAAATGTCAATAATGCTTGTGTTAAGGTGTGCCAAAACGATTAGAAATAAATATTAATGAACCTTGACGCTGTTAAAAGAAGGAAAACAGGCAACAACCAGTAGCAGAAATAGGTAGGTATGCATTTCAACTAAAGATGTATTTGCAGCTACCTAATTAAGCAAGCAGTGACAATAAAATATGAATACAATTGAATGTCTGCCTTCTTTGGCCATCTATTCTGCATTTAAATTTGACGTAACAATGACTTGTCGGCGCGTGGATCGCTCGCTCACAGTGACCTATTTTTTGTGAATTGTTGAACCTATTGTAATTGAACGCGTATGACTAGAAGTGTTGAAATAGAATCGTGATTTAGCTAACGTAATTTATGTAAAAACTTTCGTTGGTAAATTTATATAAATACAAGTGTAAGTAGATACTACTACTAATGACATTCATTTTATCTGCGGAAAAGTCAAGGTTAGTGCAATGACTTTCACCTATCTCTGTTTTTTGAAGTTATTTACGCCTTTTGCGCTAACTATAAATATAATTCGAGTTTATTTGTATATTCTCGTTGATTGACGCGATTTTTTCTTATAGCCTGCTGGGTTAGGTAGGGCACTTTGAGGCGAGTGCAACGCTCCTAAAAATAGAGGTGTCGGATCAAAGTGACCTCGACGCTTTGTTATCGTAACGCTCGTCGTAAAAACATTTCAGAGGAATCAGAGGATGTTCAACAAGGATTTGAAGAATTTGAGCATTTGACGATCTTTCTGTTCTTCCTCTTAGACTTATGCTCATACTTTTCGCAGTACATACCCTACACGAAGTACGTAACATTTTTTTTACCGAATATTACCAAAAATATGTTTCAAGTATACTCAGAATGTTTTAAGAATTGCCTCGATAATTATTTATAGGTACCTCAGCCTAGGTATTTATTGATTACGATAAGGACTAACCTAACCCAATACACACTTCATAAAACAATACACTATTGTATGTACTAAACCTATTTCGGTTCAGTGCAGAGTGTACTGATAATGATGGATAATTATGTGTAATTAGCTTTCTATTGATTCGTTACGATTAATTAAATACCTACAAGTTCAATCGAGTTTAATAACAACGCTGCTAGCGTGGTGCAATCATTATTTATTTATACTTACAATAATAATTATTTACTTTTATCTGAATTTGCAATGTCGTATGTTTGCTACTGGGTTTTAATCTCCTTGGTAACAAAGGTACGTAACTATTTATAAAACCAATGTAAATATTTTGTAGTAGGTAGTAAAAACTTTATTGTCTTTATCACGAGCTCTTTGGCCATAACTAAAGCGATAATCTTACACGTCTAGGCGTTTTGGAAAAGGTCCGAATTGACGTTACTGTTTGCAGCATAAATGTCAAAATGCGTGTGATAATGACAAATGTTTGGAAAAGTTTACGAAAACAAACAAATAAAATACGTATGTAACACAACACATACAGAGTTTTCCATTGTAAATTCCAACTGAGTAATAAACTAGAAGTAAGCATTTCGTATTGTAAATGTGTAGGTAGGATGCACACATTCTATTTCTAACAAGATCAGAATACAATTGGAATCACAATAATAGAACGCTGTTTGAGTCTGAATTGTTATCATAACATACCTGTTATTCTTTTCTGTGTTTTACTGCTCTCTGGGCTTGATACTCTGGCTTCTGCGGTCTTCGTCGGGATGGCAGGACTGGGCGTTGTTGATATCGTGATGGGCGACCTTCTCAACGCGGCGGGCACTGCGGAAGCCGGCACCAGCTGCCAGGCGAACCTCTGAGCTCCAGGCAAAGGCTTCTCATTCGCAAAATCGAAACCCCATCTCTGACTATCTAGCTCCAACTGTCTCGTCAACTCTCGCTCCACAAATCTTCTGTTTTCTTCCCTGTCGGTGCAACCGAAGAGGTTTCTCCTCACCCCATCCAAGGTGGTGACTCCCCTCACTCGTAAAGACCTGGTGTCCAGCACCGTGGCCTGTAGCGGCGCCCTCACACTCAACGTAGACATCTCGAAAGTCACCGAAGTTCACAGTACACTCCCACTAAAGCATCCGTGGTAACCTATCGGAAACAGTTCAGATTATTGCACGAAAGAATGGATGAACAGAATTATTTGGCACATAGTATTCAATGAGAACGCGAAAGATGGTTTTGTGTGTAAACAAAGTCGTAGTGACGTTTGTGACGTTGATGTAACACGATGACGTCCACACAAGCGAGGTATGAACGGCGACTGCCCGGCGGGCGGAGCTGGATTGGATGGAGGCGCGACGCGTTGCGGGCGACACGTGAAACAGGACGCGGCTTTAGTTTCGCTGCTTGCCGCTGGGTGGCGCTAGTAGTGGGATTCGACGGTGAGGCTAGCGCTATCGCATTCGCTTCCCATTAAATATTTGTAGCGAGCGCTGTGTTCGATTCAAAGCGCCATCTCTTTATTTCTTTGGAGAAAGGTTGTATTTTCTATTACAAGTAGGCACGAAAATGAAGATTGATAATGTCGCACTTTATAACTAACAATAGACAAATAGAAAATAATCGAATTCTACCTATCTTACGTAGATTCGACCAAGTGAGTAGCTTTTCCCTTCCTTTTCTATGTTTTGGTGAAATGTAACAAATATTCGGTACCTTACCTTTCATAAAACTTGAGAACCTTAGCCAGAAAATTAAAGTTAGTTATTAAAAAAATTGTAAAATATAAAGTTTTATGAAAGGTAAGGTCATCCGATTATTGGCACATTTCATCAAAATTTATAAATTAGGCCAGGTACGTGTCGGACCACGCGCTACGTAGGGTTCCGTAATTAACCGTAGACCTGTTGTTAAAAGTTGGTGTATGTTTTTTTACACTTTGTTTGTTTAACAATATGTTTTGGTAATTTAATTTAAAATTAATTGAATTCTCGGTTTAAAGTATTCCGGTCTCCACACGATTGGAAAATCAAGAAAAATGTTCATCCCCACCTTACGTGTATGGCAGGCATACATGATACACGTAAAATTAATACATTTTCAGCATTTTTCTGTAGCGTTTATTTTATATATCCATGCAAAATAATAGCTTTCTAGGACTAATAGTCACTTTGCAAAGCCGGACAGACGGACAGCCAGACAGACAGACAAAGTGAAACTATAAGGGTTTCTTGTTTTACTACGAAACTCAAACAAAAACAAGGTTATACCTAGCCTTGATGTGTACCTACCAACTTACAAACGCATGGACTGTCGCTTCGTCCCGTTCGTGCCCATGTTGTATCGCCAAAAAACCCATATTTACATTTATAAAATACCTTTATTAAAAAATACTCCATGAGTACCCTGAAGTATTAATGAAGTCAGGTTTCTAATGTTGATGATGGTGTTTTTTGTTTTAATTGTGGCGACTTACATGTATCGATATAACTTTCTGTCTATTTTTATACCTAGTGAAATATTTTTTTTTAAAATTAGGTACCTATATAAAGTATGTAACTACCACATAGCTAGGTTGTTTTAGTTGTTTAGTAACTAAAGAAGTAGAAAATATTTTTTATACGCATGGACTTAAAATTCGAAAAGAACTTAAATAATTATTCGACTAATAAATATAATCCGAAACTCCCTATAAATCGGGTACGGGATGAAAAAATCAACTGGTAACACTGCCGTCTAACTTGTTTACAAGGGCCGTACCGAAGACGTGTCTGGATTACGTGTTCAGTTCACCCTAACTCGTGATTGAATATCGCTATCTCTTTTTGCCCTTTGTGTATTCGGCCATGCGGGACAGAGACAGGGAAGTATTTAATAAAACGGAGCGTCGCGCCGCCATTTTGCCCAAACGCAAGCGAATGGATTTTGTACTTGTAGCAGGCAAATTGTTAGTTCCATTTGGTCGCGAGTATTACTTGGGGCAGTAAATTTTTGGTTATACTTTCCGAAAAATTTAAAATATTCTGTTGTTACATAACAATTTATAGGTCATTCGAAACTTCACAAAGTACGCTTGGAGCGAGATAATGGAAAAATAATTGCAAAATATCGATTTAATCGAGTTGGGTTTAGCGTCATGGCGTGTGTTAGTTCGGTGACGTAGGGGTTATATTTTCGAACATAAGTATAAGAACTTACCTTTGTGGTTGAATTTTATTATCCCGAGGAAAATTCAAAGGATTTGCGGGCGGTATTCATTCACTTCACTGGTTGCCGTACTAAATTCCAAGATATGACAACGACGCGATGGCGAGAGCGCGGGCTCGGCTGCCATTGGTGGAAATTGGCGGCTAGTCGCCTCATTGGTCTGTTGTACTTTTAGGCGCCAATTTTCGGTTGGCTGAGACGCCGGATGGCGGGAAACAAACGGGGCACTTTCCGGTGCGCGTGAGTTTTTGTGACGGAAAATTCGTGTTTGGCGCGTTCTGCTTATTTTGTTCGTCGCGGAATTAAAATAATAAATTCTGCGCGTATTTTCTTCAGACGCGCGTCGTTGCTGATATGTTTAGATTGCGGTATTTTAGTACAACAATGTTGTGTTGTTTTGCTATCTATTATATTTTTGTCTGCGGAAAAACAAATTACTTAAAATTTTTGTTTTCTTTTATGCGGCTCTTTATTATTTTATTTAAGGCGCCGCATTAATAAATAACTATCTGAATATTGCATATAGCGTTCTGTCTATCCGTCTGTCTGTCTGTCCGTCTGTGTATTTGACGAAAACAAACGAACGCGTTGACCGATTTACATAAAACCTTTGATTTTGGTGACCCTAGGGTCACAGGGACCGGAGTTATTGTGACCCCAAAAGGTCACTAAAAAAATAAAAGTTTTCAATATACGTGCCATTGAATATTTGAGGGTTTACCTCGATTTCCCCGGATTAATAATAAATATAATATAAAATAATAACAATTCAATATTAACCTTCAGATCCTACTTGGTTTCAGTGGGACCACCTCGGAATAGCACACTTTCTTTCATAAAAAATGTATGTGTACACTTAACACGTGATTTAACGGTGAAGGAAACCCGCGGCTTAGTTAGCTTCAGACATATTGATAATTATGTATCTTTCCTGTAACTAAGCTGACTTAGTTGAGAGTGGGGATGGTATAGGTGCTGGGCAAGCCTAATTCATCTAACAAAGTCGCAGGCACTGCAGCGTCCCATACAGCATAAATACCAGTTGCTGACGCTGTATAAATCATATACAAAAGATGCAAAGGGTTTTGTTGTATTACCTAGGTATTGTAGGTGCCTGTCCATTTAACAAAGGATTAATGGTGTAAGAATAATAATTTTGGTCCTGCATCATTTCATGTCTCTCCCTAATGGCTTCCGGGAGCTAGAGAAACATTTAATGTTTATCCGTCGTAATGCAACGTTATTTATTTACAGTTAGTGACATTTTGACCTATTTTGAACGGAAACGCAGTACGCTTGTGGTGCAGTCACAAAAAGTGTATCCGTGGTGAGATTTAAACAGATGGCATAATGCCGTTTAGCTTATCTAGGTACTAGATCCTTACATAGATAGTAAGTATTTCTATGTAAGGATCTATGACCATGGAAGACCAGCGCTGTGTTCGACGTACTGTGTCAGCTGAATGTTGTCAATTTTTGTTACTTTGACTTAGTTTTAGGAATTATATTTTGTATTTTTTTGTAATTTATTTATTTAGTATAGTACTTTATTGCACACAAACTTAAATAAGGTATTGGTGGACATAATGCCGAAGGCATTTTCTATCTTAATTGGTGACAAAATAAACATAATCTTTGTGTCCTTCTGAGGACTTAAGTCTGTAGCTAGGTAATTATTTCAAATAGTTGAGTAATTTCAGCTGTTTAGAAGGAATTTTAATTCGTAGGAAAACAAGAAACCCCTATAGTTTATCGCTTTTTCTGTCTTGTCTGTCTGTCCGTCTGCCCGTCCGACACCGGCTTTGTGAAGAGGCTATAAGTCCTAGAAAGCTGTCATTTTGCATGGGTATATTAAATAGCAACGCCAAAAAAAAGCTACAAAAATGCTGCAAAAAATAAAAAAATGGGGTACACATAAGGTGGAGATGAACTTTTTTTATTGATATTCCCATCATGTTGGGTATCGGTTGTAAAGGTATTTTCAAATCATTTAAGGGTTGCTAAGAAAAAATTTCGATATAGGGTAGCATTTGCGAAATATTTAAGTTTCCCCGTCCTCTAAAATCTAAATGCTGGCTTTAAAAATCTGAAAAACAAATGAAATGTAGTTTTAAGCATGAAGTTTACAAGATACAAGAACGGTAAATTTTTTAGTTTCAGAGAAATAGTCGCTCAAATAAATGATGATGAATCCCAAACATACCGAAATACTTAAAACTGAAAATTCCTGTTAATATGTTTTGGTAAACTTAAAAAAACACACACCAACTTCTAACAACAGGTCAACGGTTAACTGCGAAACCCTATATAGCGCGTAGCCCGACACGCACCTGACCTAATTTTTATTTATTTAGTCCGACGAAGATAATACACAAGCAATAATAGTATCTTGAAACTGTTGAGGTATCTCTATAGAATCAATTTTTTATTCTTTAACCTGCAAGATACAGTAGTATTAGGTTATATACATAATTAAACTATTAAAATTTGGACTTGGTAAATTGTACGTTAGGTATTACATGCAGGTATTTTAGTAGTTATTTTAACTATGGGATTTGGAAACGGGAAACTAATGGCAACAAAAACAGGATACCGGGATTTCAGAACGGTAACCGCCGCACCGCAGTGTCGTGCGGCTTGCGAGGGATTACCCATGTCAAATCACACTGCAAGGGTCTTCGAGGCGAAACGAAAGCAAGACTAATTTGTAGCCTCCTCTTTTCAGGTTCGCATCTACATATATCTTGTTCATTCAGATAATCAGTCCATTGCTATTAATGTTGTTTAAATTCGCGCTCTCAGAATTCCGTTAGCCGATGAACGAAAGTACGAGAACGGACACGATCACTGCCGGATTTACCAATAGGCTGAGTAGGTTGGAGTCTATGGCGATATATTCAGACCATTTATTTTTTAGTCTTAGAGAAACAAAAAAAAATATGTACAGAGAAAACGAGTCTCGAAAATTTTACAAAAAAATCGTAATCTATTAATAATATGAACAAAAAAATTGCAAGCAAAATAATTTGGCAAAGGATTGTCGGTCATGATAGAGCACAACATCATAATGTTGTAATTCCATTGTTTCTAAATTCTTAGGTCAGTAGGATCGACAATTGGCACCTGATAGATTATGCTATCGTGTGGCGTTGGTATTTCGCAGGTGCATGTTACACGCGTTATGCGTGATGCTAACTGCTGGACTGACCAGCGTCTTGTTTTTAACAAGCTAAAGATATGTCTCTGTTGTCCTCGCAGAAGAAATGTTAAACCACATTTGCGTATCGATATAAATGACCTCCAACGCATGCCTACGAGAGAGACATACGTACAAACTCTTAATAATGCTCTAACATCAGTCGTTGCAGATAATGGTGACCTTGAAACAACTTGGCAAACACTATCGATACATTTTATTGATGTAGGTGCTCGTGTTTTGGGCTTAAAAGTACATAAACACGAGGACTGGTTCAATGAGAACGATGCAATATTACCTTTATGCCTTTATGAAACACCGAAAACTTCTTAAAATACAGAGCAAAAGACATCGCCAGGATGGAATATCTGAACGCCTAAAGAATAATAGCACTGCACAGATCAGGATACTTACAAGATCTGCCAAAGATAAGTGGTGGCAAGAGAAATCTCCTCATTTACAAAGCTTGTCAGACAGCTGGGAGCTTTTTATGATGAGGTTCGTAAACTTATACGACCGGCTAATCACAGCTCTGTGCCCCTTAATTCAGTTGATGGCGTGCTATTGACTGCCAAAGATGACGTTATGAATCGATGGGAACAATATTTCAGTCACTTACTCAACGTTGATCGATTGGCTGATCTAACTTTCATAAGCGCTGTCCCAACTTCTCTGCCACAAACAGCCCTTGTAAAGCCGCTCACACTTGACGAGACTTATTGTCTCGTCTTGCTATCTTACAACAGAAAAACAAAAAGGCAGTAGGTGTCGATACTATAACATTTTTGGAGAACCGCTGAAATATGGAGGCGATCAACTACACAACACCTTGTGGAAACTATTCTAACGTATGTGGAATGATGAAAAAGTCCCAGAATGTTTTAAGGAATCTAGCATATAAATAAATAATAATAAATTAATAATGCTGGACACCGAGACGTGGTCCTTCACTATTGGCCTTATGAACAAGCTCAGAGTCGCTCAACGAGCTATGGAGAGGGCTATGCTCGGGGTTTCACTACGGGATCGAATCAGAAATGAGGAGATACGTAGGAGAACTCGGGTCACCGACATAGCCAAACGGATTAGCACGTTGAAGTGGCAATGGGCAGGCCATATAGCGCGCAGAACTGACGGCCGATGGGGCAGCAAAGTTCTCGAATGGAGGCCACGGATCGGCAAGCGCAGCGTAGGACGTCCACCTACAAGATGGGCAGACGACTTGGTGAGAACTGCTGGTCGGCGGTGGATGCAGACGGCTTCCAACCGCAGTACTTGGAGATCAATGAGGGAGGCCTTTGTCCAGCAGTGGACGTCCTACGGCTGAAATGATGATGATGATGATGAATGCTGGACAAATCACACAGCATCATCTAGCCCCAAGCTAAGAAAGAATAAGGGGGACTGCTCCGATTGTAATTCTTACAGGGGTATATCACTTCTATCGACTCAGGGGAAAGTATTTGCTACGATTCTTATAAACCGCCTACTGCCTTTATCAGGGTCAGTTTTGCCGGAAACTCAGCTGGGCTTCCGACCAGATAGAGGGACGTATGAAGCCATCTTCTCTATTCGTCAGCTGCTAGAGAAGAGCAGAGAACAAGGTCAGCCAATGTTTATGTGCTTTATTGACTTTAAAAAGGCGTTTGACAGTGTCCCTCGTGAGGCGCTTTGGTTTGTTCTGACCAAGATTGGAGGCCCAGATAAACAGGCCCAGATTCGCTTTCTTCACGACGGTATGAAGGGCTGCGTTGCCAACGTCAACGGCGAGCGATCCGAGTATTTTCTAGTTACTTGTAGGGTTAAGCAGGGCTGCGTTCTAGCACCAACTCTGTTCGCTTTATACTTTGCCGTTGTAGCCCGAGAGACCTTAAACGATTTCTACGAAGGTCTTCGCATTCGTTTTCGCATGGATGAAGACCTTTTTAATATCTCTAGGCTTAAATCTCGTACTAAGGTTTCCTATGCCACAATGACCGAAATCATGTACCGCGGATGATTTATGATTTGTTGCGGACTCTGCAGAGGGCCTGCAAAATCTGATATTAAGCCTCGACAAAGCTCGCACCAAATTTGGCCTCAAAATCAGTGTCAAAAAGACAGAAGTCTTGATCAATAATGCCTTGAGCATCATGGCTCCTAGTGTAAGCATCGGTCGGGACATCTTAAAACAAGTGGAGAAGTTTAAGTACCTTGGAAGCACAATAACATCTAAGTGTGACCTGGACTCTGAGATAAATAACAGAATAGGTGCAGGTGCAGCAGCTTCGGCATTTGGCAAACTGCGATCCAGAGTCTTTCGCTCACGCGACCTCAAACTCTCCACGAAAATTAGCGTTTATGTGGTTGTAGTGCTGCCAAATCTTTTATACTCTTCTGAGACGTGGGTCCTATACCGAAAACAAATTCGCACCCTCGACAGATTTTACCTCAAATGCCTCCGAGACATTATGAACATCCGATGTTCAGACCACATCAGAAACAGAAACGTCCTGAGTCGAGCTAACATCGGAGGCATTGAGGTGTACCTGATGAGGCGTCAGCTTCGGAGATGTGGACACGTATCTCGTATGCCGGAGAGTAGAGTGGCGAAACGCATCTTCTTTTCACAACTCCAGAACGGTAAGCGTAAGCGCGGTGGCCAGTATCTGAGATACAAAGACGTTTTGAAAAGACATTTGAAGAGATGCAATACAGAGCCCTCTCAATCAAGCAGCGCAGCGGCCATAATGGCGATGTCTCATTCACAAGCAGGTTAACACGTTTGAATCCGAGCGTCGTGAGGAGCTCGATAAAAAGCGTGATGAGCTCAAGGCCCGACTAACATTGTGGTTGGATTTTTAACCGAGTTAATAGTAATTTATTTTGAAGAAAGTGGTAGCAAATCCCCATGAATTGCGAAATATAAAACCTACAGAAAGAAAGTTATTTTTAGGTTTAGTTTTGACAGTTTGTTGACAAACATTATTTATCGAAAGTAGTGGCTCCAGTACTAGGTTACTGCGCTCCATAGCTCGGTGGTATGCAGTTGGTGCTGCAGAAGTCTGCAAAATCTCTCTTATTAATCTTATAAATAATAAGATAATTGAAGAACCCTCGCACGCTCGACTCTCACTTGGTCTAGTTTTTCTAACCTCGCGATTGATTGATGTGAACCACATTGCACGTAAAAGCACACCCTAAAACAGGCACCTGGCGACCGCAGAATCGTTTCCGATTCTAAACTATAACATGTGGTTCTGGGTGACTTTTGCTTTTTGCATTGCACAAGGATGATCTCCCCCTTTTCGTTTTAAAATTAGAAAATTGCGAAAGAACACTGCTCTTAGACTAGACTGAAGAGGCTCGTCTATGGGTTCTTATGAAATCCATATTTATTGCAGGTTTTTACTAGGCACTACTGTCGTTCACATGTTGGTATTTTAGGGGGCGAAGCCTGTCTGTCTGTCTGTCTGTATGTGTATATGACGATTACAACCGAACGCATCGACCGATTTACATGAAATTTTTTGTTAGCACCGTCTTAATGAGAGAAGGTGACTGATTGATTTTGGTGACCCTAGGGTCACAGGAACAGGAGTTATTGTGACCTCAAAAGTTCAACAAAAAATAAAAGTCTTTAAATGGCCGAAAACGTCCAAAACCAAAAAATGCCATTTCTGACCTTTAGTGACCTTTTTGTGGCCTTTGCCCCCTTTTCTGGTACCCAATGCTTGTATTTTTACTCTACCAACATATGCTATCATACATCAGGTGAGCCTACGGCTTGTCTCGTATTTAAGGAGAAGCCGCGGTGATCACTTTCAATAAGCACGTTACCAACGCTGCATTGCATTGCGCCCATCACCCTGAGAGAGAGTTGTAGGTCTCATGTGGCCGTAATTCTACTTTCATCTACTTTATGCCACACAATATCGAGATAGGTGGCTACGAGCACCTACCCTCTCAGCTTATTCGTCAATGAATCAGGAAAGCCCTAAAATAATGGGTCCTTTATCTCGCTAAATGTTGTTGAACTCACACATGACCCAATTACTACAGAATTATTTCAAATTTATTATCGGTTTGACAGCCACATAGATAACAATGTTTATAACGCTCTATGATGAATCGTTATCGTACTTAAGGGGGGTAAGGGCGAACCCGTCAACCACTCGACGACCTCCGTGGCTCAGTTGGCTGAGACGCAAGAGGACCAAATGTTTGTTTTTCTGCTGACATTTGTCTCGGGTCGTGATGTCTGTTTCTAGGTATGAAAAGTATGTATTTACAAATATCACAGACAGAGAGACGGAATCCCAGTTTTTATAAGATTTGAGTCGCAATAAGACATCTCAAGTCATTTAATTTCATGATGACGAAAAGCATGAGAGAGCTTCATTAATGCGTACTATGCATGACATACTACGGAGTTAATTAAGCTCTCTCGTGCTCACCTCATCGTCTAGGACTCCAATGCCTAAGCTTATCTCGGCTCAGCATGCTTTTCTCTTCCACTTTCTTCTCTCAGTCACCATCTCATGCCTCAATCCTTTCTTTCTCATATCTTCTTTTACGCAATCCATCTATCGCTTCTTTGGCCTGCCTCTTGCAACCCCTCCATCCACATTTATTCCTAATATATTTTTTCCTATATTCGATTCATCTCTTATCACATGGCCATACCATGCAAACCTTCATACTTTCTACCACTTTCACACTTCCTCTTATAATCACTATATCAGGTGCAAGACGTCCACTTAGGCCTTCCTCCTGAATCTCCAAGGGGATTTTGAAGGGGGTCGTTGCCGTCCTCACCACGCTTGGCAGGCGGGTTTGCGAGCGCAATGCGGTATGTTGATACACGGAAAAACGCTGCTGCCCATCTTCCCTTGCCAGATTCATACTTCTTGAATCATAAGCCTTGCAAAATAATGAGGTTGCCATACAATTCAAGAATCCCCCCATTTTCGTTTACCTTGATTACACCCATGGCTGTTACACAATAATGGGTCAACAGTAGCAATTAAATTATATCGCTTATCAATGTTTATAGTTGTAAATGAATTGTAATTGGTCTCATTTTGATAACAGGCGGCAACATTTGTGGTGTCGGAGGTAGTACCTACCTACCTACGACATGATTATGCTTTAAAATAAGTATGTTGTAGCATACATAATTTAAATCAGAATAATCATCAGTCCAGCAAATTAAGAAATGCTAACTGGCGTTATTTGACGAGCTCTGTGGCGTAGCGGGCGGAGGTCCGCCTGCGACGCAAGGGGTTGCGGGTTCGATTCCCGCCTCGGGACAAATGTCTGTACGATCTGCAGATATTTGTTCAGGGTGTTCTGGGTGTTTTTCTATATTTAATAAAAATATTTATCTATGTAGTATAATGTATTAAGTATATCAGTCATCTAGTACCCATAACACAAGCTGTGTTTAGCTTGGGGCTAGATGATGCTGTGTGATTTGTCCAGCATTATTTATTTATTTATATGTACATCATATCACCTCAGCCGTAGGACAGCATGTCCAAGTCCACAGCTGAACTTATGTACACGTACATAATTAAGTGTTATTATTTTAAATGATTTACACTAGGTAATACCAGCAAGGGATGCAGTAAGAGCCTGCTAAGGGATACCTCCAAAAGATAGGCAGCAGTGTCTATCCGTGTATCAACATCCCATACTGCGCTCACCAACCCGCCTGCCAAGCGTGGTGAGAATGGCAACTACCCCTCATGGAGATCCATGAGGGAGGCCTGTGTTCATCAGTGGACGTTTTATGGCTGAAATGAATACAAGCAAAGATTGAAATCTTTAAATACAAATAGGTTCCAGTAGGTTCGATGTCGCGGGGTGCCGGAGGTGGAGTTTTGTCTTTCCATGCATCAGGCTCATGATCTTGAAGATGGAGAGATGGAGAGATCCTTGAGCGGGGCATGTCTAGCAGTGCACGTGGTCAGCAAGCAGTCCCACGGCTCACATAAAGAAAACCAAAATATGTTTGTCTTGCAAAAGTAAAAGTCTTCATTGTATTTATACGACGACCTCAGTGACGTAGTTGGTTCAATAGCCGTCTGAGGCGCAGAAGGTATGGGAAACTGTGTGCGCTTCTATAAGAAGCTTCCATCTGAGGCGACCGAACTATCGATTCACAGATTTAAGCTTTTCATAAAACAAAATATAATGGAAAAAAATATTACTCCATAGATGATTATTTGAATGATATTGACATTTGGTCGAGTGTAGTGATGTCATCTTGCAGCATCCAAACTATCCAATATCCTTGCGGACATTTAATTAGTCTCTTTTAAACTTTCGCGATTACGACACATTATTAACACATATTTAAACGAGTATTTATCGCGTTATTTACCTTTATTATTGCCCGGCGTATCGATTGCTGATCGAGGATTGCACCCATCGTGGTCCTGGGAAGACTCCAGAGACTTTCAATATTGCAATAATAAAGGTAAATAACGCGATAAATACCCGGTTAAATATGTGTTAATGACATTTAATTAAGCATTATAATAAGACAATTTTTTTACAACTAATGGAAGTGAAAGAGTTGGTAAGGTTTCTCCTTTGCTTCTTTTCCTCACTTGGAAAAAAGTTTTCTTAAGAGAACGAATTCAATTATGTGCTATATTGAATTTAAATGTGTCTTGTTCTTCTTTTGTAAATTGACTATACATGTAGCTTTTGTTCTATAAAATAAACACTTACTGAGTTTGACATTGACTTTGTTGCGGATTCGATTCTTTAGTAATTTTTCTACAGACATTTGTCCCGGGTCTGGGTATTTTTACAAAAATAAGTATTCCTCCATCCACCGGCACCCATTAGTAACACAAGTCAAACTAAACCGTGAGCTTCAATTGGTCCTACCTAAGTTATCTGCAATTTTCTATTAAATATTCATGATTATCTACAGAACTTGGCGTCATTTAGATCTGAAGAAGAAGACGAAAGAAGATCTCAATTATTTAGTGGGGATGTTAGATAAAAAGATAAAAAATCATTTATTTAGACATGTTACAAAGGCACTTAAATTCTAATGAAACGATGACACTACCGAAGCTTTACAACTGTGTGGCAGTGTCAACGCCCAACTCCTAGACATACATGGATTCTAAATATTTAAAATAAAAAAATAATCATTAAAAACTAAATAGGATGTGTGTGAGTGTGTTTTGTGTGTGTGTGTGTGTGTTGTCTGTGTGTGTGTGTGTGTGTGTGTGTGTGTGTGTGTGTGTGTGTGTGTGTGTGTGCGTGTCTGTTTGTGTGGGCGAGTGATCCCCTGAGGCACCCGTCTCTTAAAAGTCTGTTGAACATTTTAAATATAGAACTTGACTCCCATTTTCACATTTATGTTTCTGATTGGATAGTTTATTCCAGTAATCTGTGGACCATGCAAATATTTGTATTTTAATCATCATTTCAGCTGTAAAACGTCCACTACTGAATACAGGCCTCCACTCATGGATTTCCATGAGGGGTAGTTGCCATTCTCAACACGCTTAGCAGGCGGGTTGGTGAGCGCAGTACGGGATGTTGATACACGGAAATACGCTGCTGCCCATCTACCAGAGGTATCCCTTAGGAGGCTGCTACTGCATCCACGGTCATGAGAGGAGGGGTAACATTCTACTGCCGGCACCCCACGGCAAATATTTGTGCCGTGGCTAAATTAGCCCACCGTGCCACAGTCATCATTACACGTTCAATCGATTGTAAAACCAAAATAATCGATAATCGAAAACAAAACATAATTCTCTTTGAAATCTATTAAAACAAAGTACCACTAAACTAATGGATCATTAAATCTTTTCATTGAATTCACCAATTGCATCCCCTAACGTAATGATGCCATATTGTGTGGGGTCGCTGACCCCGGTCCCACGTGGTTGATGTCCACACGTGGTATTCGTTTCTTTGTCAGATCATTGTCCTAATTCTTTCTTAGGATTCTGTGAACTCCTTTGTGGACAGGGAAACAAGATTAGGACAGGGGAAGGGTTGGAGACGTTATTCATTTAATATTAATTTTTCTTTTCTACGTGTTTGTCACTCAACTCCTCCTAAACGGCTGGACTGATTTGGATTAAATTTTGTTTGTATATTACAATGCGTTCCTGGATGGTTTGTGAATACAATTGGGTAGGTGGCGCTGCTGTCGCTATGTCACAAAATCAGCAGGCAGGACGACGTCTGCCGGGTCCGCTAGTTAAATATAAAAAATAAGGTCTCCTAAATCTATTTAATTAGTCCTTAAACTTCAAACTGTAAACCAGTTTGCTGAATAAATAAAACATATTTATAAACCAGAACTCTGGGAAAAAACAACGACTGATTGGGCTCCCCAACAACGACGACCACGTGGAAGGCCTAGGCGGCGATGGAGGGACGAGATAGACTCCTACAGCGAAAATTGGCACCAGAAAGCACATGATAGGGACCAGTGGAGAGAGGGAAGGGAGGCCTTTGCCCTGCAGTGGGAAGAATCAGGCTCATAAATAAAAATAAATAATAAATATGTTTAAGGCCTCAATTTTTATATTTCGTTGGATACTGTTATGTCACCAGAACTACAGGCGTTTGCAAAGTTTTAATCGGATGTCAGGACGTGGTTAATTCTAATTCAGCTTGCAAGATTTTACCTTAACAAACTAATAGCTCAGTCTTCCCGCGACCACGACCACGTGCGATCCGGTCGAAACGTCGGGATAAAGGTCCGTGTAAAGGTGATTACGCGATAAATACCCGTTTATCCAATATGGTAATAAACTGTTGTGATCGCGAAAGTTTAAAAAAAGACTAATAGAATTAATGGAATCTGGCGTTACTTTGCGGAAATCCATATGACAATAAAATGCAATGAAAAATATCTAGTTTTAATTCCGCTAATGCTGAGATGCATATGCATCGCCCTCCCGCCTGCTAATTATGCACATGCAGGGCGAAACAGGCTGTTAGTGGAACATGCATACCCAAATCCACACGACGACACGTGTTTCGCCTCTCCGCGAGGCATCTTCATGTGAAACGAAAGCTTTCGTTCCAGCCGCCGACCCGTCAACATCTCGGCGTTTCATGCATATCATATGCATCTCAGCATTAGCGGAATTAAAACAAGATATTTTTCATTGCATTTTATTGAAAGACTAATAGTTCAAGTTATAAGATAAAAACTAAACGATAATCTCCACGCCTTCCTGTCCTAATTCAAGTTATAACCCCAAATCTTGCACATGCACTCCCCTCCGACAAACTTACAACACTCTGAATAGTGCCTAATGGACCGACACGGACAAAAGGAGGGTTATTCAAAGTGCAAGGAGGGAAGAAACACCTGAATGTTTGATGCAAGAAATTTGACGAATCCTTTCAGAAATTCGTAAGCATTAACATCATCAGCCCCTTTCAACCCACAGCTGGGCTTCCCTTTACTTTTGCTAGTCGCTTCTGCGATCAGTAAAATTAAAACGTATCTCTTCCAACTATAGAACGTCCACTGCTGGACAAATGCCCTTTGATCACTAAGTACTCACCATGAGGGGTTATTGCCATACTCACCACGCTTGGCAGGCGGGTGGTAAGCGCAGTACAGTATGTTGATACAGGGAAAGACGCGGCTGCCCATCTCCCGAAGGTTTCCCTTGGCAGATTCTTACTGCCTGCACCCCACGGCAGGATTAAAACGTATGGTATATATATTATATGCCAAGTGCCAATTATGAGGGGTAACATTCAACTGCCGGTACCCCACGATAGGTAGGCAGGTATATTATTTACCGAGTATCAATTATGAAGGTAAGTATTTACCTAGTCTTTTTAAACTTCCGCCATCAGAACACAGTAAAACACAACCATGCATTAGAAAGGTTTTAACTTATTTATTTTATTTATTTATACATAATTTAACATTGAAGCGTAAAATAGGCAGACCGAAAAGAAGATGATGATGAAGGTGGAGGGATATTTTTAAGAAACGATATGTATTTAAAAGAGAATGAAAGTGGGTTGAGAATGAATGAGTTACTCGTCAAATGTTTTCTCTATGCTGATGACCAAGTATTACTTGCGTCTTCGGCCGAGGAGTTGCAGGAGATGGTAACTGCTATGAGTGGAGCTTTCGTTAGAAAAGGAATGAAGATGAATGTAAAGAAGACGAAAGTGATGGTGTTTGAAAGAGATGAGGCAGTGACAGACTGCAATATCGTGATTGCAGGTGAACAAATTGAACAGGTGAATGAGTTTGTGTATCTGGGTTCAAAGTTTACAAGAGATGGAAAGTGTGAGAGTGATATTGAAAGAAGAGTGAATGCAGGAAACATGGTTAATGGAGCTTTGCACTCCTTTATGAACAGTCGGAAGGTGTCTAACAAGGCTCGTTTGGCTGTGCATGAGGGAGTGTTGGTTCCGACACTCATGTACGGAAGTGAAAGTTGGGCATGGCAGAAGAAACATGAAAGCAGAATAAATGCAGTTGAGATGAGAGCGTTAAGAAGTATGATAGGAGTTAAACTGAGTGACAGGATAAGAAATAGTGAGATAAGGAAACGTTGTGGTCTGAAAGAAGATGTAGTGACGAAAATTGAGAAAGGTATGCTGAGATGGTTTGGACATGTCGAGAGAATGAATGAAGTACGATTGACGAAGAAAGTGTATAAGGCGAGTGTGAATGAAAGTGTTGGAAGGGGTAGACCTAGGCGGACGTTCCAAGACCAAATCAGGGACGTCTTGAAAAAAGGCCAGGTCAAGAGTACCCTAAACCGAAGAGCATGTATGAAGGGAATAATGAAAGTGGACGAAGCGAAACAAGTATGTAAGGATCGTAGCAAGTGGAAAGAAGTGGTCTCTGCCTACCCCTACGGGAAAAAGGCGTGATTATATGTATGTATGTATGTACGATATGTAAAAAGGGAATGGTGAGGCCTACGCCGGTGAGGCGCCTTTCACAGAATCGGATAGTAATTAAACAATAAAATTAGTATAATTAATGGAATCAGGCGTTACTTTGCGGAAATACATATTATTATGACAATAATAAAATGCAATGAACATATCTAGTTTTAATTCCGCTAATCTTAGCTTATTAGCGGAATTAAAACTAGATATGTTCATTGCATTTTATTGTCATAAAAATAAAATTAGTAATTAGTAAGTTTGCCATAATAAAGTAAAAAGATAATTATGTTAATAAAGTTGTAAATTTATAATGCATTAGGATAAAGACTTTCTTATTTTTTATTTATTTATACACATGTTACATTACTTATCTAAAGCATTACATTGTCTTAAAATCCAAGCGTAAGGTTTTACAAGCTATTATTTAACTTGACCGTATGTTAGTGAAGGTCGAGTCTTGAAAGCTTTCTGAGGTCCGATTGGACTTAAATTTAGCATACTTGCGTATCTTCGGAGACAGTACGATAATATAGTTTCATGGAGCTGGTCTGATGATGGATTTGGAAGGTGTCTTGGCAACCACTCTGCTGCTAAATGATATCCAGGGTCTGAAGATGGAGACGGTAGGTATTCATAGGAACTACTGAACTAAACAAGATAGACCTGTCCTGTTTGAGCTCGTTTGATTTGTCTTGGCAAGCACTCTGGTACTACCTGATAGTCAGGGCTTGAAGATGGAGAGGGAAGGTGGCTAATTAAACTCCGCTGAACTAAACAAGATAGACCCGTCGTTTTTGGGTGTTATAAGAAAGGGCCTATAAGCTTGTTTTTACAGATAAATAATCCTTTAAATTTCTAAAATTACAGATATAAATAAAAAATAACTAATCGGTTGCTCACCTTATCAAGAATTTCAGCGGGTCCAGACATGGTTTCTGTAGCTTAGCCGTCAAAGCACTTCCGGCTTTAGGAAGCGTCAAGTATAGATTTGACGGACGTGGGTTCGAATCCCACCGGAACCGTAAAATTTTTGATAAGGTTATCCATTTCTTTGAAAATAAATAAATAAATTAATAATGCTGGACAAATCACACAGCATCATCTAGCCCGAAGCTAAGCAGAACTTGTGTTATAGGTACTAGATGACTGATATACTTGATACACTATACTACATAGATAGTTATTTTATTTTACTACAATTAGAAAAACATCCAGAACGCCCTGAACAAATATCAATCAGCAGATCGTACAGACGTTTGTCCCGAGGCGGGAATCGAACTCGTAACCTTTTGCGTCACACTTTTTGCGCCTGCTGAGCCGCAGAGGTCGTCATAGATAAAATTATCGTAAAATCCTTTTAGTCCTAGTACTTATTCTTTTTTTATTAGACGTGAGTAAGACGCTTAAAATGTTCCACCAGACCATCTGTCTATAAAAGCCCAAAAACCCCATCCAAGATGTCCGTAGCATTTTTTACCCGACTAAAAAACGAAGGTGTTCATTACCCCTGCACGCTCCGCCGCCATAAAAGCGAACACTCGAGCAGGACGAATAGCCAAATCACGGTAAAATTGTCTTTTTATCAATTTTAACCCTTTTTCGGTCAAATTGATCTGAACGCAGCCAAGGTTAACTGCCCTAAAAGTCCTTTGATGAAAAAGGGCAATGCTCAATACTACTCGTAAAAATCTTGGTCATTTTAATGTTACATCATCATCTCAGCCGTAGGACGTCCATCGCCGGACATAGGCCTTCGTCGCGGATCCCCAAGCACTGATTGTGAGGGGGTCGTTGCCAAACTCACCACACTAGGCAGGCGGGTTGGCGAGCGCAGTACGGAATGTTGAAACACGGAAAGACGATGCTGTTTATATTTTTTTTAAGTACGACATAC